>JAJJWX010004571.1:0-693015 GCA_023529315.1 Papaver bracteatum
AGAGATTAGGAAATTACAGCTCTCAGGAACTTGTAGAGAGGTTCTTCCTACTTCTAGAATCTCTTTTGGTGTTAGAACTTTCTCTGTTGGGAAATCAGTGTCTTTTTTTTTCACCGGTTTTTGTTTTCCATCTAAGAAATAACCATGTCTGATGTATTCAAAATTGTTGTTATTCAAAATATGAGATCTACGAGTCACTGTTGAATTAATGTTTTTAGTTTTTATATTTCTGTGAAGCAAATCAATTTTTTATGTTGAATTAAAGAAATAAGTATCAGCGACCTTGTCTTTATGGTTAGTTCTGAAATCTTTATTTAGGAGTTGAATCACGATGAGAGTCTTGCTTGCTATCTGATGTGAGAGTTGCCCCTTTCATCAGTTGGTATGCCTAAGAAACGATCCAGTGTACTAATTGAAGGTGTATGTTTTCTTTCATTCTTGATTATTTTCAAATTGTAGCATGGGAAATCCCAGCACATTTTCATTCTTGTATGTTTTTGATGGAGTTATTTCTTGTAGACCAGAATTTCTTTTACACAAACAAGGTGCTAGATGTCGACCATTCAACCTGAAAGGGGATTTTCCACTTTACTATTATTGATTGAACTTCTATGAAATCGTCCATTTAGGGTGTCCATATAAATCTTTTCAACCAATTTTTTTTTTTTAAAAGAGTATCGTTTAATTTTGGGGATTTTATTTTTATTTTATTTTTAAATCTAGGACTTCATCTTTGGAATATCTGTCAACTGATCTAGGATTAATTTTGATGGAATTATTTCTAGTAGACCAGAATATCTGACTGTGTTGCGTTTTTAAGTGAAATATTCTGCATTTCATGCCATTTACTGTCAAGAATTAGAAAATGGCATTAAGGTGTTAGTTTGGTTTACAAAATGAAATTGTTTTCATGAAATTGCATTTCCATTCATGTGCTTCATCAATGACTTCCTTAGAAATGCAAGTCATAATTAGTTTCCTTAAAACGAGGAATTCTAGAGAAAATGGCACTAGCAAAACACCAAGGCAGGTTGAAAGACTCATAGGTCCAAGGATCAGATCTTGTCTGCTTGTTTTTTTTTTTTTTTTCAAGAATGAAATTGCCTTCCTGAACTATGAATCTTGATCTTTATCCATGAATGGGCTAGCAGACAAGATCTGATCCTTGGACAACAAGATTCATACTTAGTTTCTTTTTTTTTCAAGATTTGATCTATCTTTCATATTTCTTCTTTGAACTATGAATCTTGATCTTTATCCATGGCTGGGATAGCTTCATTTGATGCGTTTGATATGTCAATAAGAAGAAACTAAGGAAAGAAAACGATATTGAGACGGCAATATCTTCACACAAAAGAGGTGGGTGGAAGTGGGGTCGTTTGCACCACTAAAATTCGTGTTTCAATAAGGACATGACTAGGTTTCTTGTAATTATGATATCTTGTGGGCGCAAAAATTTCTGTGGCAAAATTAAAATTTAGATAAAAGGATAGATACTTATAAAATGTGATTTTTCCCTCACCATAAACATAACACCGCAGTCTCCATTTTCTCTCTCTATCTTAAAATCCAGATCTGGTTTGCAAATCTTGAATATCCAAATTCAGTCTACTAAAATTCTCTTTATTGATTCTGCAAATTATGAAGAAAACGTTGGTTTTGTATCGGAACTCTCACATGATCCACAAATTATCCATCCATCTTTGTGGATTCGCACTATATATATATATATGATTTCTCCTCTCCAGTTAAAATTTTATATGGGGAGGCATCTAGAAATGAATGGCTTTCCTGATGGACTTGACCTTCCTGTTCATGAGTTCATAGCTCTCATCAACTGATCGAGAGGTTCCATTATCACGTTTGGTGAACTGATTGAGATGTTACAGTTCTGTTGGTTGTTAGGAGAAAATGTGCGCAAACAAGTGAAGTATCTTTTAAAGGATTTTGAATAAATAACCATGTCCGATGTTTCAGGTTCTTCTACATAATATGAGATTGGATCTGCCATTACTGTTTAAAAAATGTTTCTGGTTTTATAAATTTAACTGTGCTTAATGTAAACTCATTCTTTTGAAATGTATGCTTAATTTAGATGGAATTATAATTTCTTGTATAAAGGATCATGGAAATGTCAAATTACAGTTATTTGTTCCCACTCCAACCATAGTGGGATTTTAACTTGTGTAGCTCAAATACTTGAGCCATTTGTATGTGAAAGATTCTACATTTAAAGCCGTTTTAATACTACTCATCCTGCATAAAGAATGAGAAAATGGCATTAACAAAACCGCAAGGCAGGTGGACAGACTCATAGGTCCAATTACCTCCCTCTCACTCTTTTTATGACAGTTTACTTTTCAAATTTGAAGAAACTTGGTTTCGGAAATTATTTGATTATGAGAATAGGATAGGGGGAATAGGTTTTGGATGACACATGTTGACTTGTAACTTTAGATCCACATTTTGTCAAATGAAAGCATTTGATCTATCGTTCATTTTTCTTCTTTGAACTGTATATGAATCTTGAACTATATCCAAGATCTGGAAATAGATTCGTATGATGCTGTTAGAATTTTGGGTGATTAAACTTAGATGATTTTGATGAATTTTGATAATGAAGGAGTGGGAACTTTTGGTTCTTCTCACTCTCTCTATTTTGATTAATTGAAGAGACAATACTAATTCTCTTCTTTTTGTTTTTACAACTTATGGATGTCCTGCACCCACATGTGTAGTCTACACACACACACAACTTAAATATAAAGTTGACACTCCAATTACACTCTTAACATAACTCACATTACTCAACAATCTCCTCCTTAATGTGATGTTCTTCTACTCCTAGTAGTTCACGGAAATGTTGAAATTTTCCTTTGGGAAGTGCCTTGGTGAATATGTCCGCCAATTGGTCTTCCGTCTTGCAATATTTGAGTTCTATCTTACCATCTTCAACCGCTTCTCGAATGAAATGGTACTTGAGTTTGATGTGCCTTCTCTACAATGCTCAACCGAATTTTTGGACATAGCAATTGCCGATTTTTTGTCACAAAAGATTTAGGTGCTTTCTTCTTGCTTCTCTTGAATGTCTTCCATAATTCTTCTTAGCCATACAACATGAGATGTAGCTATTGATGCTGAAATGTACTCCGCTTCGCTATGGATTGAGCTACGGTTTCTTGCTTCTTCGATGCCCATGTAAAGATACCCGAACCAAGAGAAAATCATACCCCGATGTACTATTCATGTCATCAATACATCCTCCCAAGTCGCTATCACAATAGCCAACTAATTTGACATCCAAATTTCCAGAATACATGATTCCAAAATTCATTGTTCCTTGTATGTACCTCAACAACCTCTTTGCCGTGCCAAGATGTAAATGACTAGGTGAACTCATGAACCTAGAAAGCATACTTGAAGCAAACATGATGTCGGGTCTTGTATGTGTAAGATACAAAAAGTTTCCAATAAGACCTCTATAGTAAGTCTCATCAACCTTTCTTCCTCCATCATCTTTCTTGAGTTTCTCATTCACTACAAGTGGTGTTGATGTGGGGTTACAACCAAGCATACCAAATTTCTTCAACACCTTTTCGGCATACTTTCTTTGAGAAATGAACACTCCATCTTCACTTTGGTGAACTTCAATACCAAGGAAGTACTTGAGCAAACCCATGTCACTCATTTCATATTTCATCATCATTTCTCTCTTGAATTGTTCAATCATATGAACATCATTACCCGTAAAGATAAGATCATCAATATACAAGGCAACGATGAGAATAGACGTACCTTTTGTTTTCACATATAGTGTAGGCTCACTCTTGATTTTGTTGAAGTTTTTCCTTTTGAAGTATCCATCTATCTCACTATACCAAGCTCTTGGTGCTTGCTTGAGGCCATACAAATCTTTCTTCAACTTGTAAACTTTGTCTTCTTCTCCTTCCACCACAAAACCTTGTGGTTGTTCTACATAGACCTCTTCATGGAGTTCTCCATTCAAAAATTCTGATTTTACATCAAGTTGATAAAGTAACCAACCTCTTTGGGAAGCCATAGAAATCAAGGCTCTAATGGTGTCAAGACGAGTAACCGGTGCAAAAGTCTCATTGTAGTCGATGCCGAGTTGTTGTGAATATCCCTTTGCCACCAACCTTGCTTTGTGCCTTTGAACTGATCCATCCGCATTGTACTTCACCTTGTAGATCCATTTCACACCAATAACATCTTTGTCACTTGGCCTTGCTACTTTCTCCCATGTATTGTTCTCGTCGATGACAACAACTTCTTCTTCCATATCTTTTATCCAAACCGGTTCTTTTATGCTTCTTCAAAATTTTCCGGTTCCACCATACAAAATTTACATCTTTCATACACTTCACTCAACCTTTGCATCTTCTTTGGTCGTGGTGGTGGTGATGTTGATTCACTAGTACTTGGAGACATACTTGGAGACGCTCCTTGTCTTGTACTTGGAGGTGTTTGAGGTAATTCTTCCTCATTTTCTTCACCTTCTTCAACTTCATTTGTTGCTGGATTTTCTTCCTCTTCATCAACAATAATGGTTCTCTTCTCAATTTTACCTTCTTCCCAATTCCATGAAGTTCCTTCATCAAACAAGACATCATGACTTGTAATCATTGTGTTGTTCTTCAAGCTAAACAACCTATAACCTTTTGATTGGAGCCTATAGCTGAGAAATACACATTTCTCACTTGATTCATCAAGTTTTGTTCTCTTCACCTTTGGAATTTGAGAATAACACACACTACCAAAAACTTTGAGATGTCTTACCGATGGCTTTCTCCCACTCCATGCTTCGAAGGGAGTTTTATCCCATACGGATTTTGTTGGACACCTATTCATCAAGTAGACGGCGGTGTTGACGGCTTCGGCCCAAAACACTTTAGGCATACCCTTCTCATGAAGCATGGACTTCACCATCTCCATAACGGTTTGATTATTTCTCTCGGAAACACCATTTTGTTGAGGAGTATAACCCATGGTTAGTTGCCTTTCCAAGCCTTCATCTTCACAAAATTTATCAAACTCTTTGTTGTTGTACTCTTTGCCTCTATCACTTCTCAAAAATTTGATGTAGTGACCACTTTGCTTTTCAACAAGGCTCTTGAACTTCTTGAAGATGCTAAAAACTTCGGATTTTTGTCTCATGAAGTAAACCCAAGTCATACGACTAAAATCATCAATAAATAAGATAAAGTATATATTACCTCCATGAGTTGGTGTCCTCATTGGTCCACACACATCGGTATGTACCAAACCAATAAGTTCATTTTCTCTCCATGCTACACCTTTTGTGAATGGTTGGTGATGTTGTTTCCCAAGTGCACACCCTTCACATACTCCATCCTTGTGGTTGATATGTTGTGGAAATCCTTGCACCATGTTCTTGTTGGAAAGTACCTTGAGACTATTGAAATTCAAATGCCCAAGTATTTTATGCCATAACCATGTTTCATCAATGGTTTCCATCCTCAATGTAACATTCTTCTCTTTTTCAAAGATAATTGGAAAGCTTCTATTTTTCTCCATCTTGATACTCTTCATGACTTGTCTCTTGTTGTTGTTCTTCTTGTCATAAATTGTGCAATATCTATCTTCAAAATGGACAGCATAACCAAGCTCCACAAGTTTCCCAACACTAAGCAAATTTTGTGCCAAATCCGGAACATATAACACATCTCTAATGTATTTTGCTCCATTGATAGTTTGCACGCAAATTGTACCTCTTCCGTTAGCTTGAACCATGTTTCCCTAGTGTTTTCTCGGAACTTGCTCTGATACCAACTGTGACGGACCGGAAAATTACGCCTTTGGCGCGTCGTCCCGCAGGCCGCAACTCTCCCGGTGCGCCATGATGAAGCTACGATCCGGGCCTCATCCCTAGGCAAATGCACGCTCATCTTCCCTTGCAGGCATGCTCGTGGATCATGACGCAACTATTTAAGCTTCCACAACTTTCCAACTTACCCTTGTTCTGCAAAAGGGTTTAGGGCCATAAGGCCAATGCCAGCACTGCGATGCATCTCCCTGGGCTTTGCTCAGCATAGGAACCATCACCGGAATTTCCAACTAGCCGAGCAACCGTTTATCATCGCAGTTCTTGTCCAGCTTAAGGCATAAGTCAGTGGGATCTTAGCATATGGTCACACCAAGCCCTTCCCTTTCCTACGTTACTTCAGCTTACCAACCTTTATAACTTGATAGGAGGCATGAGCATCCACTTATTACATGCAACCAAGCCTCATCATGTACAATCATATCTCACACCAATGAGCTTAGGTGATATGAGGCCAACGCGCTGGACCTAATGCTTCGAACTCATTGTTGTTGCCTACGATCCTTCCCTAATCCAGCGAATCGCTACAGACCGTAGTTCATCCTCGGGGACAAGCAACTTATTCCACCGCTTTCATAGTCAAAGTGGCCAAGCAAAGTAGGGTAATGGCCTAGTCCGTAGATAGCCCGTTTTTCGCCAAATGCATCCAAGTGATGCATCATCGAGTCCTGGAATGGCATAGTGATGCCTAGCACCATATTCCTTCTCAAGGCTAAGAACTATAAATGAGCCTTAGCATCATTTTATACCTTCCGGTTAAGATATGAAGTTTACTTTTGGTGCATAGTCCTATATGAACTTCAACCAACTACCTTCCCTATATGTTTATTTGACATTTTTAGAACTCGACAAAGGGTGATAAAAATCCCTTCATCAACTCCCTGTTTTACTATTCATGGTCGCTTCATGTATTTCCTTCAATAACTGGCCAAGGTGGTTGTAGATTCAGCTCGCTCACATGCCGCCTTATGCTCGCCAGATACTCGAACATTTCCAGCCAAAACTCCGATGAAGGGTCGTGCGGATAATATATTTCCGACTTTGGCCTGTTGTACACACCAATGTCTAGTTGTGGTGGCTGATATTCCAGCCATCTACCTAATTGGCTAAGTTAATTTTGAAAGTAGATTGGCTCTTGGCCAATGTAACTTCCAACTAAGGTCATATTGGCCATTATGCATACACGATGTGCCTTTACCTGGCACTCAATATTGACCCTGGTCAATTGCTCAACGCAATGCTCATTTTCATGTGATATTGTCTTAATCCACCTACCTCTTACCCACCAACGGAAGTTTTGGACGAAGTTCATCAATGTATGCCATGACGATCTTTCAAAGATGCGCTATGATAAAAACACGGGTGTTACATTCACTCCGGGTTGATAAAGATCTACAGTCCAAGATTCATTTCGCTTCTTGTGCAAACCCTATTTGACCACGCGGGTTTGTGCAGGTTCGCACCTAAATTTTGCTCTTTCTCGGGTTCCGTCAGTTATTTGAGGATGGAAAGAGAATCTCGCGATAAAATTCATAACTGCCACATCTTCTAAATATTGCTTCCACGTTTCATCGTTCTATCGTAACCGCTTATAATTGGTTCTACTTCTCCACTGTTTCGATGACCTGTTGAGCCGTGGCAATTAACTGCCTCACTATAAATACCTTGTTTTCCTTCACTTCCTTTACTTTCTTTCGATCTTCATCTTCTACTTTGCGGCATCTCCTGCTAATTGTTGTAGTTCTTATTCTTCTTGTTACCAATTTTCTCTGCTACATCTCTCTCTTTGTTTCAAGTTTTCAAAAAAAAAAAACCTCTTTAAATCTCTTAGATCATTGGCTCCAAGAAAACTCCAACCCCAATATCATCCAAACCTTTGAAGAATTTCAAGTCGAGTTTGGAGGTGTATGGTTTAACGTTAACCCAGCGACTGAATCATCGGTTGCTCCTCCCATTACTGTCGCCAAGAACTATAGATAGACTCAGTTGGAATCTTGGTCTTCAGCTATTAGAACCATCATCACATTAGGTCAACTAAAGGAAGGCCTTCTTTCATCTTTATGATCCAGCTAACTCTCTTGTTCTACGAGAAACTGACCAAGATCCAGCGAGGGGTTTTTCAGTTAATGGGAAAGCAATCTGCTATTGTGAATGAGTTCGTGATTCGTCTGGTTGGTGGTCCTTCTTTAAATTCCTACAGTCGCATTATTATAAATATAGAGTCTTTGTTGCAAACTACATTGATGAAACCATGACCACGAGAATATATCAAGAGTGTTGTCGCTCGGAAATCCATGGATGACCTTTTAAAGCTTTTCTCCAAGATGTTGATCCGTTCGTCGTACAGGAAATGATCGCCTTTATTTTCTCTAATGACAAAGATTGATGATGTTTCTTTGGTCGTGGAAGGTCCTTTAGTCTGGGATTGGAATAGTGACAGCTTCTGCTTTCTCTAGTCCCCTTCTACATAGTCACCACACTGATTTACGATCCTGAGAGATTCCTAATGGTTCGAGATTCCAATTGGGGTAAATTGTGTTCTCCTTCTAACTCACTTTACCTCTTATTTGCGGCACTTAATTTCATTCTTTTTGTTATAGTATCCACTTCCTCCAGCTGGTTTATCAAAGATTGCAAGAAGAATGAAGCTACTGCTGATTCACTGCTTCTGAACAGGTATTGTTTAGTTGATGTACTTCGCTTCATCATTGTCATATGACTTTATAACTCTGGTACTTCAGGTAGGATGATGAGTTTGATGTCCCCAAGCTACTGCGGGGTCTACTAAGGATCACAAAAGGGATCATTCCCTGGTTCTCCTTCTACTAACGAGGTATCTTCATTTTTATTTTATACTTCACGACTTTTTCCTCCAGGTGGTTATTTAACTTCGCTCTTTTGCAGGATGTCACCATTTCTCCCAATATTTCTATTCGCCCAAAGTATCTGCGAATGATCCTGGATTTATCAACTAGTCAAATAGAGAACAAAATCTACTTTCCTAGGTTGCAGAACTGGGAGAATTTAACCTTGCATTTGATGGTTTCGGCGATTACCTATGCATCAACAATTGTATAACACTTTAAGGGTTTGATGACATGGTAGGGGAAATAGAGGCGATTACCTAGGGAATCAAATCTCTTTATGTTTTCTCCATATATCGAAGCTTATTGTCCTTCTCCTCCTATTTCGAACAGAATCGCAGTGAATCAGCATCTAAATATGCAATTGGGAATGATTTAAAACTCTAAGCTAGAGGATTTTCCGTTGTTACCAGTTCCATCTTCTTTTTAGGAGATTTAATGGAGCTCAAAATCAAACCCTAACTCTTGTTGAATGGGAATGTCACAACATCTCAAGCACTTCAGGTCCATCAACGAAGCTTCCAGTTATGAAGAACTTCCATTTGTTGATGGTCAACCAACAACAGTTTTTCATCAGGTGAACTCAAATCTCAAATTGAATTTTGTGAATCTCTGGTAGTTGGTTATTTTCTAGGGAATAGGCTAGCTTTTCCTTTCAGAAAGATAGTTTATCTTTCCCAGTGGAGACAAAAGGGATTTCACCATGACCATCATGGAGAAAATGCTTTCCTCTTCAAGTTTATTCAAGAAGAAGATAGAGCCGAATTTTGGAATTAGGTTCAAGACAAATTGCAAAGTTTATTTCTTATTAGACCTTGTTCACTCTTCATAGAATTCATATTGATTCCATTAAACAAAATTTCATGGATGAATCTAGGGGGCAATAATTCATCTCCGAATGATGTTGGTTTAGCTAGGATTGCTAGTTTAGTGGGTAAACCGATCGGACAGACTCACAAATCATGATTGAAGACTAGAATGTCAGCTTGCTAGAGTCTCGGGTCAAAATTGCAACCGATTGTTCTTTCCTCGTGAGCTTCAAGTAAAAATTGGATGATATAAAGTTTATGGTAAAAGTAGAATAAATTTTGAAGCCAATTGTTTGCTCTCATTGCAAGAGCTTTGGTCATTCAAGTGTAAATGATCTATAAGAACATCGAAGGTTTGATTCCAAAGAAGTCTTCTTTAGTTGCAAGTGATAACATTGGACTCAACGAAATAGTGTAGAAAAACAACATCTGATGTGGAAGCTTCTTTCTAGAATCATTCTTTAAAAGAGGCTATATGTGGGGAGAAAAGCCGAGACAGGATTTCCTCAACCTGAAAAGTGATATGTGTGTTGGGGATGTTGTTCCGAATGCTTCGTTCACTGCGGTTGATCCTTGTGCAGAGATTTGTATGAATGGGGAGAGGTTAACTGATCAAGAAAAGGTCCTTGGCGAGTGGGTCTCTTATAAAATTAAGAAAGGCCCCTGAAAAAAGAACAAAGAAAACCACTTAAGGTGTTCCTACCTTTGAAAATGGTCATCCGGGTTTGGAAGATACAAACATCCCAACTGCTGATCCTGCCATCCTCCCTGGTTTTAATTCAAAACAGGTTTCATGGATCGAAGAAGAAGAAGAAGAAAAAGAAGAAGAGATATCCACTCCCAGCTGGTTTTGGAAGACTCAATGGTAAGCATCGCAAATACGCCATCGCTCCAAGCCAAGTAAAGGAATTGTAAGAAATTGAGTAAGGAACTAAATATACATGGTATGTTCCCAAATGGTAACCTCTCAAGTTTAAAATCAAAAAGCCTCAAATCTAAAGTCCCTAACAAAGTCTTGCAGATAAACTTTTGGATTGGTTCTTCTTTGGGCTTAGAATTTCCACTTCTAAAGACTAATCGCGAAGAAATGTTTAGAGATTCTAAAAAATCATGATGATTTAATTATAGAAAATGTTGATGTTTCTAATTGACAATAGGTAGTGTTTTTTTTGTGGTTCGCAAGGCTTTTGATTTTTAGGTTTCACAATTTGTGTCTTCTTTTGTTGATACTCATTGTATTCTTAGAAATTTCTTTACTTTATATTTTTTTTTTACTTAGTTGTATCTTTTTTGAGCTTTCCGCTCTTTTTCATTTGTTTTCACCTCGTACACGACAGCATTTAAATATATCCTCTTTTGACCGATAAAAAAAAGGATCCTGGATTTATCTCGTTCGACTCCAAGTCAAGGATTCGAAAATAGCCCGAGTCCAACCCTACTCCTCTCCTCCTCCTCCTAAACATCAATCAACCGGTCCACTTCAAGAGGTTATTCCTCCCAAAGTCATTTGCGGTGCGAGCATCTCCTTTTCTAACTCAATTATTGAGGTGAATGATTCTAGGACAAGCCACCTAAGATAAGAAGGGGAAAAACAAGGAAAATAAGAATATCTGAAGTAGAAGACTCGCCTACATCCGACATGGATTTTTCGAAGAATATCTTTATTTCGTCTCGGGAAATGCTTCTCTCGGATGGCTGCTCTCGAATCCTTGGCTTCTTTCAGTATAATAATTTCCTAGCTGAGATAAATTCTTATGGGTGAAATCCTTGATAAACCGTCTCTTCGGCAACATGATGCTATAATGGACTTGGTGAGTCTTAAATTTTCCTTTTATAGTATTTCGTGAATCTTTCTTTTGATTCGACTTTATTTCACATGAGTTTAATCGTCATATGGCTAATCTCGTTGAGACCAGAATGTCTCGCAAACAATTGGTAAGATCTGGTGCTCGCATTGAATCTTGATAAGGAACTTTGAGGAGAAGAATGACTAGTCCAAGTGGGAGAAGAAAGATGATGAGCTTGATGTAAGTTCCTTTTCCTTGTGTGTTTTTAATTTTTTCCTTAGTCTTATATCTTTTATTTTCTTATTTTGTTCTTCATCAAGCTTGATGTATGAAATGTCAAATGGATGTTTTTGAGGCGAAGGATTTTCTCGGAGATATTCGTGTGGAGAATTTGAATCTTTCAACTTAAAATCGACAGGTTATGTGGCCCAGAATGAGATTTTTAAATGAAAAAGGTCGAGACTTTGTTTCTGCAAGTGGATTGTTTGGCTGCTGAATCTGTGAATAATAAATAAATAAAACTTCACCTTCATACAGAAAATGAAGACTTAAGGGTAGAGTTACAACGGTTGGAATCTTCTTACTACTTCGAGAATCTTCATTTCTTCGTCGCTCGCTTTAGTTAAACGGTTAGAAGAGGATAAGGCTCGTATAATTAGAGAAAAGACAAGTTTGTAGCTGATCTTAGCAAATCTTGCAAACGAAGTTAATGACTAAAAATTGATAATGATAGTCTGAATATGAAGTAACCTTTCTTCTCTCACTGAGAAACTTTAATATAAGAGACAAGTTAGCTCTTCTTCGAAGACAAAACTTGTAGAACCCTATAGGAATAGGGGGAGTTTGTTACCATTCGTTCTGGTGAAGATGATTCGGAATATGGTCACTAAAAGGTTGGGATAATTCATATCAATGACCTATGTGTCCAACTTGAGGTCCGCAAATTTAGGATATCTAGACTTGGCCATCTGCTGATATCCAAAAGACTTTAGGTTCCCTTTATTTTTCAGAAGAAAGGTAGTTTTAGGTGTCAGAGGTGTTTTATTTTTGCATCATGCTTTATTCATCAAGCTTCTCATCCCTTCTCTTTTATCTTCACGTAGTCCGAGAACGTTTCAAGAATAAAATCATTCATGTAACTCAAGCGAGAGAGACGGTCTGAAAATGAGGTTTCCAGGGCTTAAGGAGATATCCGGTGTTTGAATGGGATTTGAACAAGATGAAAAGAGATGCTTCCAAGGTTGCAAAGATGACTCAAGAATGCTCAAGAATCTAGGGCACATTTCACGAGTTCGTGATTCGCGTGGCATTTCGCACTTTGATCTTGAAGTTTTTTTATGAGGACTAGCTATCCGACAACGAGAAGACTCTAACCGATGAGGAAGGAATGGCGAAGATACTGAAGATAATGAAGAGGTTGAAACTTCTAATAACAAAGTTCTAATTCCATGAATATAGATGATGAACCTTCTTCAGATGAATCCCCTCCCATCAACCACGTGAGGTTGGCACCGTAGAATTCAAACCACTAGTGCTCGGTGGTACTCTTGAAATGGGAACTGGTGGCACTGGTGGTGGCACTATCCAGGATGACCATGGAAGTTGTTCCTCTTCAACCACTACCTCTTGAACCTCGATTTATTTTCTTTAGCCTTGTTCTCCTATTCTGAAATTTTGTTTCACCTATAACATTTTCTCTTAAACTGCACTCCCAAGATTGGGGGCATAACACTTTGGGTTTTGCTTTAATGTATCGTCTTTCCGCTTCTACCTGTCTCAAAATTTTCTTATTTTGCATGTGGTTAATTTAGTTAGCATGATTATAAATACTATGACTAATCGCGGTGGACTGAAATTAGACTTGGTAGTTAACTTTGTTTTGATTGAAAAAACATTAAACTTAACATCTTTCTTCCTCAAGCATACGAATCTAGTGGCCTTATCAAGTATATACTTTCCTTCATATTTATGTTCAAAAATAAAAATTTGTGCTAAGGAAATACTCAAAAGAATAAAAAATGTAAAAGTATATACTTGCCTCTTATTCTTTTTTGGAATTACTTAAGCATATCTATGCCTTTTTGGATTACTCATCGCTTTAGTACTTGATATTTGATTACTAATCTTGCCTCTTGTTGTGGGTTCTTGATCTCGCTCTCTTATTCCTTTGTATTGTTATTTAATTATACCTATACTTGCTTGTATTACTTACCTTTCTTTGCCTTAGTTCAATTTCGATTTGAGGAACATGCTTTGGTGAATAAGTTCTGCCTTGTAGTTTCATTACTTTTTCTTAGGAGTTTGATCATTCCTTGTCGCTTGTAGGTGAAAATGGTTTCTTGATTTCATAATTACGGTGTGTAGGTGAGAAACAATTTAACTCCTAAATAATGTATCTTGCAATGGAGTACTTTAGATTCGAGAGATCGTCTATTAAGTCCGTCCTAAACCAAAAAAATGGCGTTCAGACTTGCTTCGTCACAAATTGGACGAATGGGTTTGTTTTTTGGAAGGAAGCAAGGAAAGTGGTGAAACCAGAATAGCTTTATTCGAAGAGTATTTGGGTTACTACGACTTGTTATCAAAAAGTAAGAGAGCTCACGAGGTGAGTCTAGCAAGCAAGTATTTGAAAGGTTGTATCTCCAGATGAACTTGTTGTTTAATGGAAATGAGTAAGACCTATTTATACAATCAATAGAAAACGCACTCGTCCCATTAAGGAGTAAAGTAAATGGAGGAGGTGGTAACCATATGCATGGAATTGATGTCCATAAAGTTTTAATGCATGAAACTGGTTTTCATGAAATCACTATCGTTATGGAATTATTGTCCCTAAAGTTGTTGATGCATGTGCTTCATGTACCATGAACGCTTCATACATAACTCGTATTTACTAATCGCCTCTCACCCTTATGACACTTCCTACGTGGTATCGGTGACGTTAACCGCCAAACAAATACTCAAAGAAGATACCCGTTTAAAGTTGATGTCTCGAATGTTTTTGGAAAACATGTAGCGATATTGTTGTTGTGGTTTGGTAAGTCAAGACTGGAAACTTGTTAGCTTTGGTGACCTTCGATGGTCAAGATTTTGCATCTTCATAGAAAGGCAACAAATGATCGTTTAATGCTCATTTTGGTAGCCGCGAGAGGCGGCCAACGAGTGGCTACGCTTAGGTTGGCATGGCAAACTTAGGTTTTTCTGGCCAACGGGCTACCGTATGTCGCCTGGTAGCTGATGGTAGATTTTCCTCCGGGTTTGAAGTGAACCGCTTGATTTTTGCATGCCTTCATTTTGTACGCGAGGGAAGGACAACAGTGGTATACGTAAGTTATGTTAGGCTTAAAATAGGCTGGATATTTACAGGCTTATGATGGTTATTAGGGATGGCAAGGCGGTACCATGGAACGATATGATTAGCATGGCGAAGCAAGAAAAGTGCATTTGGATACGGCGTGGCTAAATTCGGTATAGGTTTGGTTTGATTGGCATAAATAAGGTTTTCCATAGGCCGCATGGCATGGTTAGGCCAAGTCAATAAGCTTGGCTTGAATGGTGTGACTAGCATACTAGGGCCAAGGCAGAGTGCGTTTGTCCTGACGCGGATAGCTTGGGATAGGTTTGGTTTGTCTTGGCATGTGGGGCCAAGGGTTTTCCATAGGCATTTGGCGTGTCTATGGCCAAGGCAAGGGCGTTTGGCTTGGCATGGTGTGACTAGCATAGTTTGGGCCAAGGCAGAGTGCATTTGGCATGGCGCGGCTAGCTTGGTCTAGGTGCGGTTTTGGATTGGCATGTGGGGCCAAGGGTTTGCCATAGGTGCATGGCATGACTATCTTGGGATACGCGCGTGACCAAGCTAGGGTTTTTTGGGCAAAGGTCGTTTGGTAACCTTAGACGGTAAGGATTTGCTCCTGGGATTGAAGGGAAACCGTTGACTGTTGCACGCCTTCGTTTTGATAGTCGCGTAGTGAAGGACCGTATGGTGGCGCGTCATGGGGACATGGCAAGGTGCATTTGGCATGGCGTGGTAGGTGTGGCTGGCATGATTTTCCATTGTTATGGAGGTGCGGCTAGCATGGTTGGCATGCTTTGGCGCGGTTGTTGTGGATGACATGATTTGCCATTGGCACAGAGGTGCGTCTAGAATGGTTGGCATGCTTTGGCGCGGTCGGTGTGGCTGACATGATTTTCCATTGGCACAGAGGTGTGGCTATCATGGTTGGGATGCTTTGGCGCGATCAGTGTGGCTGGCATGATTTTCCATTGGCACAGAGGTGCGACTAGCATGGTTGGCATGCTTTGGCGCGATTGGTGTGGCTGGCATGATTTTCCATTAGCATAGAGGTGTGGCTAGCATGGTTGGCATGCTTTGGCGCAGTCGGTGTGGCTAGCATGATTTTCCATTGGCACAGAGGTGCGGCTAGCATGGTTGGCATGCTTTGGCGCGGTTGGTGTGGCTTGCATGATTTGATATCGACACACGTGGGAATTAGGGTTTGGCTTGTCGTAACCCTAATTTGAAAAAGATACCCCGATAATTATATAGGGACACATTAAAGATTTCAAGAAATGTGTCTAGTAAATGCTCGTTGTTGTAAATGTTGTGACATCACTATCTGCTAGGGTTTAGTGTTTTACGATTTTAACCCTAAGCTAAAAACCACCATTAACATTAAGTCCCTTCTTAGCTCTGAATGTGTTCCATGTTGCGAGGTAAGCATATGATGGTGATAGACAAGGACATAATCTAGGTTTAAATCATTGCAAAGATGGTCGGAGAATCCGACTAACCCTTTTGAGTGGTAGAGAGTTTTGTCTTCCGTGTTGGCGGACTGCGTAAGTTGTACTGGGAATGCATACCGTGGAGTGGTGAGATGAAAGCTACGGCTTGGTCCGGTAGTACATCTCCAAGGCAAAGGGGCGGGTCTTCGAAGGCGACGTAAGTGGACGGCTTGGATCTGGGGACAAGAGGTGGCGTGGTCTTGGTAAGGCAAATGCGCGTGGATGATAGGGTGAGGCATGCATAGGCGACTTAACACGGTTATGATTTATCTGTGTTGTCTGATTTCTTCTTGTTCGATGCCCATGGGGAATTTTTTCTTATTCAAAAATATGTTTCGATAGGTAGGTAGAATCCGCAATCCTTTCACCTGGTAGCTTTGTGCAAATTCTGTATGATTGGGTGTCTTCAAGGCTAAGATTTGGAACGCGATGCGAGATGCTATCCTGGACTTGGTATGAAGGGGACCCATTAGTAATGACAGGGCATGGAATGGGTGCGGGCCGCTTTGTAATGTGCTTGAAAGGCATGATGCTGGTAAGGAAGTGCTTGCAAGGGAAGCATTTGAGGTTTAGGGTTTGACACGCCGAAACCCTAATTAGCGCCTTTACTAGAATCATTTTAGAATCCGCGTACGGACTCGGATTTTGATGGTCCGCCCCTTTATCGCACACGAAACAGAATTCTGTATCTCCTTATGCGGGAATATTTAGGTTTCGAGCTCGCTTGGGAGGTGAATATGGCCCGACAGTGAAAATCAGGAAGAAGTCAGGAGGGGTGTTGAAGGCCCGGGGTGGCATAGTCGTGCGCCAATCACCTATTCCCGTTCATAGAGCAAGTATTAATTCTGTTCAAGCTCAAAAAAAAAATTCTGAATGAAAAGAGGTATCGACCCTTTTTTGTTTGTTTGTATGGATCCGTGTTTTCGTCTGCAGTGTCTCTCCAGTGGATTCCAAAAATTTACCAAAACTCCGCTGTATTCTTGGGACGGGTGGATGAAATGTATGCTCGGAAACGATCACGTCAGGGATAATCTTGGAGATTGTGGTTGCATCGTCGGTCCATCCTCGACCTTAGGTTGTTCAGTGGACCTTCTGATCGTGATGATGATGTGTTGTGAATACTTACATGGTCGAAAAATTCTGGCGCCCTAGGATGAAATAGGGAGACGTTCCATTTCCAATGCGCTGCTATCAAGTCTTCCGGGACTTTGTTCCAAGTTACATCCTTCAAACCATCTTCTGAATCTTGGAATATCGTACGAAATGGGATGCGATGAGAAGTTCCCGGTTATACTTCCGTTTGATATGATGACATGCATGAATATGTGAATGTAACCGTCTGGCGTGCTTTTGGACTCTTCGGTGTACATGTACGGCTTCATGTTGAGAAATTCCCGTGGCTTGTAAAACCTCGACAGTGATGATGTTTGGATCACTAATAACCTGGTTGAGGGGGGTGAAAGCGTCTCATGCTGGTAGTCCCCATGCGTAACCTACTTTCATTACATTGCCTTGAATCCCCGTCCACGAGATTTGTTATAAGCCTAACGTACTTTTCTGTATGTGACACTGGGATGCTCAGAAATTACATGATGAAATATTATGGATAATGTAGGCTTGGGATCCTCCACATCCTCGTAAAGTGTTAAAGGCGTCTTCTAGACAGAGAGGTGATGATATTCTTGCGCTTCACCTTGTTGTGGCTATGGCCTTTCTTGGTTAGCTATGTCTTCTAAGCTTTGATAGAAAAAGGATTCCGTGTATACCCTCAGTCCCCAAGTATGGTTTACATGTTTCCATCTTATATGGCCAGTGGGTTGACCATGATAAAGACATTACCATCGTGCGTTGTATCTGCTGATTTTGTTACTTCTTCACATGGAACTATGAACATGGAGGAGTATGGGTTACCTTTGTTGTTGTGGTAAAGCTCTGTTGGTATCAACAAATGAGCGACAACATTTCTTGGTAGTAGATGTAACCAGAAGAGACTATATTTTCGCGGTAACAAAGTAGGTTGTCTAGAATTGTATGGGCACCCATGGAAGTAAAAGGATTGGATGGATGCGTAAGAGAGAAAAACTATCCATGGTCATGAGTTTTGGGGGGATGGGCCAAAGTGTGTCCATGACTACGAAGATCGGATGGATGCAATCATGATCCTTGACATGGGGAGTGTGGCAGCACGACCCTTTGCGAAACGAGTGGTGTTGAAGCGAGCCATCGCTGGAGAACGTTGAAACGATGCCTTGCAACTCTCAGTGCCTTGACAATTACCATGTTGAAGTCGGAGGCCGCGTCACGTTTTTTCAAACTCGATATCCCTCAAGAGAATAGAGGTTAGGAGTCACCATTTCCATCTATCGATCGTGCTTTCCAGGTGAGGTTGGGGTTTGGGAACGTCTTCCCTGGATGGAAACGCCTTCTTTCCTAATGCAGTGCGGTTGAGGGATGCAAATATGTCTTGACGCTATGCCTTGGAGAAATATAGAATCTCACATAACTGTTTCATCATAGACTTTACGACTTTGTGGGAGAAGTTCCCATCTTGCGGGGCCTGAAGGGAGAAGGTTTTCCGTGAACTCAGGAGGGTTGTTGATTTCCTTTGCTTTCTATTTTGGAGAAGTCTTTCCTGATCTTTATGTATGGTGAAATTGGATTGCTGACCCCTTCTACTGGGTGTTCAAGAGCAATGCGAACCTCTTCATATAAAAACGCACGTCCCGTTGAAGTGCATGTTCTCTTTTCATCAAATCAATAGTGGTAAAGGAGGTTGGCTTCTCCCGGATCTTCCAGTATCTTCACCACAATTTTCACAAATTTTCCCTTTCAATCCCTGTTTCGGGTGCCAAAATATAGTAGCAGGAAATCCCACACTATACCCTTCACAAGAATTAGCACAATTGATCTATAAACACTTGATCATGAACATTGATTTCCATTAATTGACACTTAGAAAATTACAATGGAAAAAGGAAATTAAAATTCTATCGTTCTGTTTAGAATTTTCTCTCTCCTAAAAACTTCCTTAGTATTTCAAAAATTATCTCCCCATTCTCCAGTTTACTCTTCCTTTATATAGGGTATTACATAATGGATGACAGCTCATAGACAACTAAGCTATCCCTTAATTTCGGATCTAACTTGTGATATCTTCGCGGGTGCACAAATTTTAACCCTCGCAAACACTCTATTCTTCGCAGGATCTTTACATTTTCTTCATGTTTCTACCATTGTTATTTGTTGCGTCGTTCTTTTAATCTTTTCTGCACGCTCGCCACTGTCTTAAGTAAAAACTTCGCAAGAATGTTCTTGCTGCGATATTCTGATCCTACAGCCATGGAGTATTGGTGGAATTTTTGTGGCATATTTGTGGCATACTTGATCATGCTAGCCACAATAATGCACGTGGGTGCTATAACAATAGCCATTTCTCGGGAGGCGCGTACAAGGTTGGTCTGGGACGCTAGCACCTTAGGACGTTGGACAAGGTGGATTGGGGTGCAGGACAAGGTTGGCCTGGGATGTTGCCATCTTGGGACGTGACCAAGGTGGCTTGGGACACGTCCAAGGTGGCTTGGGACACGTCCAAGGTTTCTTTGGGCGCTGACCAAGTGATACATATGTATCTTCCTCTCTTCGGGAACTAGTGATCCTCAATATGTATTGAGGATAAAATTATAATTTGGGAGGGATTACTAATTTAAGGCAGTATTCCTATAAACGAAAAATAAATTCCTAAGAGGTTTGGGAAGCTAAACCAAAGTAAAGAAGTATGCCAAGATAAGGAAATACTTCCTAGACAAGGTAATATTCCTAGAAAGGGAAATATACCTAGAAAGGGAATTATTCCTAGATAAGGAAATAGATTCCTATAAAGTTTGGGAAACCGTTAAAGCTATAAATAAATATGTTTATCTCATAGCTAAGACAAGCTAGATAGTGTGATTTGACACCTAGAAAAGGAGGTTTAACGCACAAAATTAGAGAGGAGTTTGTGAGGAAATTTATTATTGTAAAAGCAAGCTTAGCAAAAAGTTTAAGGTTATTTACCTAGAGACATTTTGAGCGTAACAAAGAGAGAATTGTAATAGTTTTCTTGTTCATAATCTAGAGAAGATAAAATTTTCAAATCTGGTTACTAGTGTGTTCTGTTTTCTAGTTTTCGTCTATTATTATTCTGAATTCCGCCTCTATAATATAATAATAGTCACCAAGGTACATTGATCAATACGTATCAAGTTGGTATCAGAGCAAAGTTCGTTTCTTTTAGGGAAGATTCCTATGGTTTATGGTCTTCACCAGATCTCTCTATAAACTACTTGGTGAGTTACTCGACAAGAAAAAATACATTAAAAGAACAAGAAAACCAAGGATGACAAAATCAGATGATGAGTCTAAGACTGATAAACCAAAAACTACTGACGAGAAGGTGGTTATATTAGAAAAAGATATGAAGAAGATTCAAACTACCCTGGACGAGTTGGTTGCTTGTATTAGTTCTAATACACCAAATCTAAAACCTTCGAAAAAGGCAAAATATCCATCTTGGGGTTCGGAAGAAGAGGATGAGGAGGAAGTAGAACAAGAATATGAAGAGAAAGAAGAATAAGAAGAAGAAGAAGAAGAAGAAGAAGAAGAAGAAGAAGAAGAAGAAGAAGAAGAAGAAGAAGAAGAAGAAGAAGAAGAAGAAGAGCTTTCTAAAATAACAAAAGCAACAAAACCTCATGGTAAGTTTATGAATCATGGTAAGAATCTAAAAATTGATTTTCATGTTTATATTTCACTTTATGATGGAAGTGTCAATGTAGAGAAATCGGATGATTGGATAGAGCGTCTAGAGATGTACTTTTCTTTCTTTGAATATGTTTCAAAGGAAAAGATAGATTTTACGGCATTGAAGCTTTCAAAGCATGCTCTAATATGGTGGAAAGCTTATCAAAGACAATACCTAAGTAAGGGAGCATTGTCGTGGAAGGGATTCAAGGAAGCTGTGAGGAAACAATTTAATCCGGTTGGCTACCTTGAAGAGAGATGGTTCAAGTGGTATAACTTGAAGCAGTCCTACAACTAAACCGTGCAAGAATATACTTCGGAATTTCAGAATCAAGCTATGGTTTTGGATTTAGACTTGAAATATTATGTTATCTATATGAAGTATATCTCCAGGTTACATGAGTATATATGTAAGGAGTTGAAGATGTTTTCGGTGGATACTATCTCCGAAGAAAGCATAAAAGCTAATGATATCGAAGGCCGGCTTAAGAAATCTGATGTTGAGGGAAACACCAAGGGGAAGTATAGAGGTTTCGTCGCTAAAGGAGATGAAAGGAGCAAAGAGGATAGGAAGTCTAAAGACAAATAAGGTTTGACTTGCACTCATTGCAAACAAACATGACATGTTGTCGACAAGTGTTGGATGAAGTATCCTAATCTAAAACAAAAAGGGGTGCAGAATAAAGAAGCCAAGAAGGCAGCATTAGTAGCACAAGCTTCAATAGAAGTCCAAGGACTAAAGGAACCCAACTCAAAGCTCTCTCTTATGGAAAGAGCAAAAGAAGGACCTATAAAAGATGACCTTAAGGAACGACTCTTCACAATTAAGAAGCAGGTTAAGACAACACTTATAGATACTGTTATTGACCCAGGAAGTCAGATTAATTTACTTTCACATTATTTGGTACAGAAATTGGGTTTGAAGACTTTCAAACTTCCGAAACCTTATCCTTTAGTGTGGCTTCAAAAGGAAGGTGGGCTACAGGTTTTAGAACAATGTATGTAGGATCAGAATATCACAACAACAACACCCTTGCGAAGTCATCATCATTAATACATTGCGAAGCCATCGCAGACTAACTACAGAAATGACGTAACAGATGACGACAGCTTAAACACGAGAAAGGTGTGAAGACCTTGCGATATTTAAGAATGTTGCGAACATCAACACTTGAATACTTGCGAGAATATCGCAAACCAGATCCGAAAATAAAGGATAACTTAGCTGTCATCCACTATGTAATATCCTATATAAAGAGCCGAATAGGCGTAAGGAAGAGAGAGATATTTTTGGAGTGTTGAGAAAGTTTTAAAGAGAGAGAAAGTCCAAAACATTGTTGTATTCTTGATTTCATTTCCTTCTTGTAACACTTTTTGGAATATATTAATAAAAAGTGTAGTTTTTTATCATAAAGATGTGTTGATTATTATGAATTCTTGTGAGGGATGTATTGTAGGATTTCCTGCAACTACATAATGGCGCTAGAAACATGGAGGGGTAATGTGGTTTTAGCGTGAATATTGGTATTGTGATTTGAAAGAATTTTGAGTAGCTGGTGAAGAGTTTCATATAATTTTCAACAATTCATTGAGATTGAAGAGATGGCTAGAAGAAGAAATACTTCAAGACAACCAACAACTGTTAGAAGGAGTAAGAGGCTTGCTGGAGAAAGGAGAAATGAAATTGAGGAATCTTTAAGAATGAACGAAAGAAACAATGGAGAAAATCAAATTCAACAACCAATTCCGCGTACACCAGCACAAAATATAACTATAGATTATGACAGAGTGAGTGTACACACTTGGCAATCAGATTTGGCAGACGAAGCAGAGAAGAACAACAATTAAGGAATGATAGACGAGAAGAGAGAAACCGAGAAGTGGTTGGAGGAGTAATTCATGAAAATGGAGAGATTGAAGCACTAGAGGAATTGATGCAAAGGATACATGAAGAAAGGATATTAGAAGCGGAAGAACGTGCAAATCTGACAAGGCAAAATCATGAATTGAGGATGGAAAACATGAAACTACAGAATATGAGGTCAATAAGTACTAGAAGATCAAGTTCAAGATCAATTAGAGGAGAAAGAAGGAGAAATTCACCTATAGTAAGTATTAATGGAGATATTCCAGAGGAATTACAAAATCCGGATGAAGAACGTCGTGAAAGAAGAGAAATGATTGAAGATCGTTACATTCCACATGGCGAAATTCCCCAAAATAAACAAGATAATGGGAATTAGGGGAATATGCAACATCAGGAACGAAATAATCAAGATGGTGAAGAAAATCAAGAAGAAGGAAGAATAATATTACATGGGAGAGAAATTCAAAGAAATCAACAAGTGATTGAAGACGAAATTGAGAGACATTATGATGAACAAGCACGTCTAGCGTGCGAAAGGGAAAGACTGAGAGCAGAAATGGAGGAAAGAGAGCTCCAAGAGGCAATACGTCAGAACAATCGAGAAAGAAGACGTGAACACAATCGCAATAATGTTAATATCAATGAAGAATATGATAAAGTACAAAGAAGAGATGAAAGGCAACAAAGAGAATTGAGAAGGAATGAACAAAATCGCAGAGGAAAAAATGAGAGGTATAATCATGTGCGAATTCATGAAAGAGATGAAAGAGGAGATCGCAGGGAAAGACAAGAAGAAGATGATGAAGAGGAAAATCAAAATTTCACAAGACAAAATAGGCAAGAACGCAGGAGAAGAGAAGAAGAATTAAAAAGACCAATGGAATCAGCACCTAGTGTAAATGAATAAATCTTAATAGAATTGGCGGAGATGATAGGAATGCTAAATTACATAAGAGACGGAGGCAGGAGATAATTAGATGAATCCATAGAAAAAGATGCGAAAACTCCATTCACACAAGAAGTGCAATTGAGAGGAATACCCCCAAAGTGCAATCTGCCTGCATTAACTAGTATATTTGATGGAAAAACTTGTGCAGTTCAACACATCAAAGCGTATGTGAGATGTATGCTACAATGGGAAAACCATGATGTTATATTGTGCAAGTATTTCGCATCCATCTTAACAGGAGAGGCATTGAAATGGTATAAAGGTTTACCAAAGAATACTATAACATCTTTTAATCATTTGCAGACTACGTTCTTAGGGGCGTATATAAGTAATAATTCTTCGCGACCTGGCATTGAAGATGTATTTGGGTTAAAACAAAGAGTTGGAGAAAGCTTGAAGCACTTAACCATGAGGTGTAAGATAATGTGTAGAGATATGGATGGACGAGTAGATGGGAGATGCCTCATTTTATCATTCATTAACGCAATGTTCGCAACCAATCTATTGTACATTCAAATTTTCAGAATCAAGAATACAATCACGATGACTGAGTTGCGAGAGATGGAGGAAGAGTATATTGTTCTTGAAGAAAAACAAAATGAGATGGAATCATACCCAGTTGCGAATACAAGTTCAAAAGTAGCGAACGCAAGCTTGTTACCCTAGTTGATAAACACAGTGGCGAGTACTTATACCCTTGATATCAGCGATTGTCCATCCTATGGCCGTCTTGGGATTCCTTAGCACCCTTAGAAGTTTTTTCTCCTGTAATTCACTAAGCTCGTTAGAAACAATCACATGTAACTCTTCATTGTCACTCAAGTACAATTACTTTAAGTGACTTGGAAGAGGTTTCAATTCCAACTTTGGAGATTTAACAATAGAAGGTAAAAGCTTTTCATCACTGCATGGTAAAGAAATAAAAGAGATATTATGAGTTTCCAGACATCCTTGTAGTGAGTTAAGATCACCAAGGGCTTCCTTAACTTCGTTACCACACTCTACTCCATCATCCATGGATGTAGTTAAAACAATTTCCAAAGCATCATCACGATTCAATTTCCAAAGCATCATCACGATCACCAAGAGCTTCAACTTCAACAGATGTTCTCGGGTTCGAGAACTTACGCCAGTTCACGGACTGAGTTTACTGCTCACGTTCCAGTTTCACTTGATCAACAAAGTTCGCAAACTTCGATTCAAGTGCTAAGGACTTATACATATATGTGTTTCCACAACAATCTTTATATTCCACAATGGTTATATAGTATAAACTCTCATTTCAATCATTGAAACATTCTCATAGGGTGTTATATAGTTGTTATTCACAAATTATTTTTCGTCAGAGCGATTTCCAAAGTGATTGAAACATAACATGACTTTCGTCACTAGGCAATGATGAACTTTGCTAAAGCGAAAGCTTTACCAACACCTATTTCGAGAAATAGATAAGCAAGATATACTCAGTTCGAAATGTCACATGTGCATATTCTTAGTCTATATAGTAAAACGACTTTTGTATATAGAATTTTGAGTGATAGATAAGTTCAAGTCTCCACATACCTTTTAGTCGATGAAGATCCACTGGTTCCTTGAGTAGTCCTTCGTCTTGTATGATGATCACCATGGAGTTCTTGTGCTCAACTACACTTTCTATCCTAGTCTGAGACCTTAGCTATAGTAGACTAGAAATCAAGACTTTATAGTTTTGATCACTAAGATGGACAAACATGCTTGAGGTAGCAACGCATGCGAGTTTGACCGAGCAGTTCTCTAACAATCTCCCCCTATGTCAATTTTAGTGGCAAAACTATTAATAATATGGAACACAAAAATTATATAAATAAACTTTGTAGATCCTATTCCACATGCCTAATCTTCAACAATATTCGAAATCTTCTTCACTTCCAAGTAGTCCAATGATCCCAAAGGTTGTAAGTTTAGCATCATTGTTGTTGAAAATCCGTAGCTATAACAATGAGAAAAGCATCGGTTCTCAATCATTGTTATACAATGTCATAGTATTATTACACAGCGTCAAAGTCCAATTGCATCACAACTTCAAAAACAATACTATGGTGATACTTCACTCCCCCTTAGTTAATACTCCATCTCACATGGAAACCACTCCCCCTTACATAATGATCCGAAAACCATATGTATTTGTAGTATGAACTACAATTAATTCTCCCCCTTTTTGTCAATAAAATTGGCAAAGGCACTAGAACGGGATCCTAATTAAATTTCTGTAAGAGACATTTCATGACCAAAGGTAAATGTTCTATCATCTTGTTTAGATGCAATCATAAAGCCGAGGCTAAATGCATTCATCAAGTACTTTATAAAGATACAAGATAACCCCTAAAAATTCCACAGCCGCACTCCCCACAAAGATTTGGAAATTAAGCGCAAGTTCAAAAGAACTCTCCCCCATAAGATGTCATTCCCAAGGGAAAAACAAAAGAGACCTTATTTTCAAGAGAAAAAAAGGATTTCTTTAGATTCAACAAATTTCATACAAGTATGAATTTGGAATCCAAAATACTCAATCATATTAACCAAAACGAACCAAGATTTATTTGACTAAATTTGCTCAACACAAGTATACTTATGGAGACATAATACATCGATTAGATTATTCACAAGAGAACCCATAAATACTCTAACCGGATTGCACAATTAAACTAATCACAAGGTAATTAATTCAATTGTCCACACTTGACATGAGAAAAATATATGGAGTGCTAACTAAATAATCACACTAGATGATTAATTTAGTTCATTTTGGCTCAACATAAGAGATTATGGAACCCCGACTAAGATTATCATAGAAAATGACAACCTTAACCATCCATGTACTCAACATGAGAGAACTCATGGAATACAAACTAAATAACCATTGCATCTTTATAGAACAACCAACCATGCCAATAAGAAATCGACTTAGTCGTATAGTTCCCAACATAAGATACAAGATGGAACCTTCACGGTAATACATAATAATATGAAACAATTAAGCTATAAACCGTGGATTACAAAACAAGGACCTATTCTATTTTTCCATCACAAAGTGACATAATAGAATTTATCCTTGAATCACAAAAGATTTTAACATATCTTACATTAAAGATTGACAATATAGGCTTAACTTTTGTGTTTTTCCAAAAGTCCATTCATTCCTTTATCAATATTTTCATACCAATATGTGAACGACTTTACTTTTTGACAAAATATGGGACAATCAAGTTCATGGACGTAAACACACATATCCCATCAAAATATTGCAATATATAAAACCATAAAGATTAATACTGCAACTATCATCTTCCAAACAACTTTATAATTTAAACCAATAAATCTAAAAACAAGAAGATGAAATCATTGGATATAGCTATGTGTAATAACAATCATGGCTATTCCAAAACACTAGTTATTCTTCTAAATAAAACAGAAAACATAGAAGATTTACTAGATTTACAAAATCAAACACAAGCTAAACAAAACCTCCTTGCCACAGAGAACTAAAGTCAAATAGACAGTTCAAGACCTACTTGAGTCTTAAGGTCTTGGAGCTTGTGAATCGTAGCATCCTCTACACCTTTGAAGAGGATATCCTTATTGGGAAGATCTCTAACACGGGTTTTCATGAGAGCAAGGTCACGCTTTACCTTTTTCAACTCAGTTCTTATCACATCAAGACTCTTCATTACATCAACAAGTTGCTGCTTTGCTTTCTCAAATTCCTTCAGGAAGTCAAGAACTACATCTGATGAAATCTCTTCAATCTCCTATATATCAGAAAGTGATTTAGAGGAATGAAACCTTCATTATCAACAAGAGTTTCCTTCTCTTTATCGAGTTTGCAATATACTGCCTTATCAATGACATCTTTAGGCAAATTCAATGAGAAGGAAGAAGAAGTCATTGATAAATAAAAACCAAGAGTAATAAGAATAACTCAAAAGGACAAGTATATAAAGAAAAACTCGAGAGATTTAGGGTTTACGGTTTTAAAGGATAGTCTGAAACCGTACGTATACCCGTAAGATAGTTTTTCACAAAACTCCGCATGGAAAGAAAAACACTTTTACTTTTCAAAGGTGTTTTTGAAAATGAACAATTAAAAATAAAATACTCACAAACCAGTATCTGAACAAATATCTTTCTAAAAACGATAAGAGATTAGCTAGATAATTAGAGTCACATAGTTATGGAGTATACCTATCAACTTCTCTCACAACTAGGCTTTTTGTATGTGAGATATACAACCTTGTGATTAATTCACACAAGTATGAGCCTTTAGCTCATGAAGTGAATATTGTTCATCTCTATCATTCTGTCTCTGATAAGTGCTCTTTCTAGCAAGATAAGACACTGATTGATTATCTTTCTTATCAGAAGGACTAAATCTAGGACCTCTAGCAATAGGTTCAAGAGGATCTGAATAGATAGTAATCCATTTTCTAGATTTAGATTTATTAGAAACATCCTTATAAGTACAGGAAATGTTCTTATTAATACTGCAAAAAGAATTGCCAGAAAGAACTTTATCCCTGTGATGATATCTAGAGTAGAGATCATTCTCATAAGGATTCTGATTTATTGTGGGCATACAATTCACTGCTTTAGTTGACTAACTATCTGTTCCATTGACAGTGAAGAGTAGCAAATTACAAATCTTAGAAATCTGTTTCCTTCTTGCAAAATAATGAATAGCATAGTGATTATGTTTCCCACAAAAAGTACAGGTTCGTGGAGGTGAAGCAATAACTGGCACCTGCTTAAACTTCATAGCCATATGAGAAGATTGGAAGTTGTAGTTGCATGAAATCCTACACTACACCCTTGCTAAGATCTCACAATAATCAACTCATACTTAAAGATTAAAAACGACTCTTTATCATTTAATTCTCAGAGAAGTTTACAAAATTGGAAGAAATCAAGAACACAACTATTCTCTCGATGTTTCTCTCTCCTCAAAACTTTATCAACTCTAAAAAATACATCATCCTTTCTCTTAACATACTGGGTCTCTATATATAGGGTAGATACATAATGGATGACAGCTAAGCTGTCCTTTACTTTCGGATTTTATTTGTGATCTTATCGCTATAGCTATGATATGAAATCTCGCAAGCATTGTAACCGTCGCAGATAAATCATGCTGTTCTCATGTTTCATCAATCGTCAGCTATTACGTCATTCCATAACCTACTCTGTGACATTCGCAAAGTGTTGTTGAAGAACTCGCGGTATTCTCGCAGAAGTGTTGTTTATTTCGCGGCAATGTCGTTGTAGCAATATTCTGATCCTACATCTTGCCTCTTCTCATGTATTCTTCACAAAATAGAGAAGATATAAGAATCTCCAACTTTTTATTTCACTCGCAACTTCCCTTCTTAACATGTTTTCTCCTCGACAAAACTCCGAAAATTCAGCTTAACCGTCTACACGTGTTGTAAATTTTTATTTTTACTGACACGTGTCTATTCAACAGGTCATCTCCTTTTGCCTATAAAAGGTAGAATTTAGTTACAGAACTAATTTTTTTCTTCGTCTCTTTGTCTTTTCGCTTTTCCGTCTGCAACTTTTCTTCTTCTTCGTATTTACCTGCTGCTGCTTTAATGGAGTCTTCCAGGTATTATTTTTCTGACATTACTAAATTCCACTTCGCTTATATGAATCATGTTTACTCATATTTTATTAGTCTTTTTCTATTTGATTCTTCATGATTTACATACTGTGTTTTTCTTTTCAGTGGAATTAACGCCCAATCTGTAGTTCAAAACCCTAGCCTTCATAAGAGACCTGTCGAGAAGAAAAGGAATCCTGCGAGTTATAAGGTAGTAAGAAACATTTTATTTATTCTTAATAATATTGTTTCCTCTGTTTCTTATCTAAGTTATTACTCGCAGGATGACGAGAATATCATTAAACCTCGCAAACGATCTCGCCAGGTTAAGACTCTTGAGGCTGATATTATTATTCATAAATTGACATCTGCGAGAGTAATTCCCATAGCTTCGCAAGTGGAACCTCCTTCTTCTGTTTGCGAGAACATCACTGCTAGTATCCCTTTCTCCACTGACCCTTTTTCAAATGAAAATTCCAAAACCGTTGTTAATGAAATTCCCTCCAGTCATTTATTGCCTTCAACTGTTACCTTTCCAAACAATCCTCCTTCTGATGATGCAACTATTACAAATAATTCAAATCTTCAACTCGCCATCATTACCACTTCTCTTTCTACACCTCTTCCCTTACCCAAAGAAATACCAGTAGGGGTTGATGCTGCTTTTGAAGTTTTATCTAACATTTTAGATGATGCTAGAAAATCATCTAATGATCCTTTCAAGCATGTTGTTTGCGATACCTTAATTAAATATTTTGGTCCTGACCGCACTGTCTCGCGATCATCTTTAGAATATGAGATTTAAGCTCTAAAGAGGGACCTTCAAGACAAAACTTCAGAATGTGATATTCTTAATCATAAGCTTCGCAACTCTTCACTTGATTGCGAGAATCTTCGCAGAAGGAATAACGAGCTGAAAGGTATAATTTCCTGCCTCTATCTTTTTGTTTTTCTGTTCTAGCAAGTTTTTATTTTCTCTGTACTTAAGCTTCTTTCTTAAATTCTTGGCTTGTATATTTAGTTTTAAATCAGAATCGATTCATTGAAAGACTTAAATTTGAATCTATCGCTGAAGAAGCTCGTGCTGAAAAAGATTCTTGGATGGATCAGTTTAATAGATTAGATAACCTCTTCACGTATTTGGTTGATCAAATAGATAATCTCACTAATGAGAATAATCAATTATCACAAAGCCAACATTTATTAAATAGCGAGATTACTCGCCTCTCATATTTGTTAATCAAAGCTAATTTGGCGACGGAATCTTTGTCAGACGAAAATAGAACTTTATCTCAAGAAAAGCATAAATTTTCAAGTTTGATGGCGATTTCCTCGCAACAATTGAGTAATCTTCCAGGAGTATGTGATAATCAAGAGCAATCTCTTCGTTCCCTTAAAAATGGGCTCAAGGAAATAACTTAATCTTCTACCGCTGAGAAGGATAAACTTATCAAAGGTAGATTAACTCTTAGTTTAAAGGCCAGCAAGCTTCAAGACCAGTATTCCCAACTAAAAGAATCTTACTCGTTACTCGCAAAGAAAAACTCACATCTCATTTCCAAAGAAGAAAATATAAAGTCTCACCTGAAGGGTATAGTTGGGGATAAATTTGACGATGCTATGAATCAATGGGAGAATTGTTGCTTATTAATTCAAAATTTAACTTCTCAAAAAGAAGGTAGTCATATTTTGACTATCTTGAGTGTTAATTTTTCTATTTAGTTTCTCAAATATACTTCATCTGAATATTTTCTTGTCATTTTTGTTTCTTCGCAGAATCTGAAAGAAGTCTTCACTCTACCATTTATGATCTAACTGATAAATTGGATAAAGTCTGTAAAGAAAACAGAATTCTCACTTCTGATCTTGTAACATCTCGCGACCAGGCAGAGCGAAGATATGATTATCTTGAATACTTCAAGAACATAGAAATTAGAAATCGTGACAAAAGTTTTCTTCGCAAGGTTCACCTTAGCGCTGAAATCCTTGTGAATGATATTCTAATATCTCAGTCTCTTCCCCCTGTATCCTTTCTTCCTCTAGAAGTAGATGATGATGAAGTTCCTCTTCCTATGGATAAGGATCTAGAATATGCAGGTGTAGAAGAAGATATTTCTCAAGAAGACTCAATAGGAGAAGAAGAAGAAGAATAATCTCAGATTAATCGTAATGAAAAGAATGTTGGTGGAGCTGATAACACAAGCAAAGGGAATGAATATGGCGAGACCAACGCTGAAGCTTGAATTTTATATTATTCTTGCGAGCAATGTACCTTTATTTTGAATACTTCTTTCAAGGAAGATAATGATATTCTGTTTATTAACTCCCTTACTTGCCCCTTATTATCTTTCTTGAAACAATTAGTTACTTCTTATTACCTCCTTTTTGCGAGCTGATGAATAAGCTTGTGATTTGATGAACATTATGACGATAATAATTTCTTCTAATAACCCTGTTGTGTGATTCTGAATGATGCTTTCTGGTAAAAATTCGAAAGGAATTTTGTTTCTCATAGCTCTTCCTGAAATGAACAAATCTTTCCTACATTCTTAAAAGAAAATAGTTAAGGATTGAAATTATTCTGTTGGTCTTATTTTTCCTTCCTAGTTAAAGGTCTTATTTTGCCAAATTTTTCTTTTTGCGACAAAATCGCAGGACGCCTTTATATTTGCATGTATTGACCCATTGATCTTGTCTTATCTGTATTTTGTCAATTTCTCTGCGACAATATGACAAGTCTAAGTTCCCTTGCGAGAAAAAAGGCTTATGACATTGCCGTCTTGCGATGAAATCGCATGACGTCTTTACACTTTCATGTAAAATCCCATTGATCTCATCTTTTTTTTCTCTTATGGCTTGTTGCCTCTGTATAAATTTTTCCACGCGACAATATGACAGGCCTAAATGTTCTTGCGATCATAAAGCCCCATGACATTGCCGTCTTAAGACACTTATCAGCTCCCTAATGGAGGGTGCCGCCCTTATCTTACCCCTGGTTGCCCCTTCAAGGAGGGCACATCGGACATACAATACTAGATCCTCCCATCCGGATTTACCAACAACCAGTTGTTTTCGCAGCCTCTTGTCCTTTATGCTTATATGGATTATAGTTACAAGACTGCACCCTAAGTGGGGTTTTATTCAGGCCGAATGTATCATAGCCAAGACTTACCAAGAATGGCCAGGGTAGGTTCGTCCATCCCGGGCATCCTTGGCTCAACCGTGTACCTCGGTGCCTTGGTCATACTCTTTATTCCTTAGAAGAGACCCTCGGTCGTCCAACCAGGGTATAACCTTATATAGTTGGAAATCCAAGGTGCCTCTCCCGGATAGGTTTTCTTTAACCCCAACATCTTCATGACTCAGGTTCCAGCAGCGATATAACCTTATCCCTAAGTCATGCAAAGATATACCCCCTAATATGACGCACTTTAGGTCTTACATTTTCCTTTTGCGAAATTGTATTCGCGAACTAGGGTGTACGCCATAAAGGTTTGTCCCGTTCTTTGTTTCTTTTGCGTATATCGCAATCTTTCATTCTTTATATAATATTGAATATTTTTGCGAATAAACTCGCAGCTGTAGAAATTTGTTTTCCCATATCTTCTTTGTTTCATTAAAATTTTGTTACTGATAATATCTTTTAAAATATAATCTGTTCCATGGCCTACCAAGTCTTTGACCAACATCTCTGCCCTCTGGGTCTACCAACCTGTATGCCCATGTTCCAACTATTTCCTTAATGATATATGGTCCATCCCATTTTCTCGCCAACTTTCCACCATGCTCTCGCTGGTACTCCGGTGTTTCTCGCAAAACTAAGTCGCATGGTTGAAACTTACGTTTCTTAACTCGTTTGTTATATTCGCGATCCAACCTTCGCTGGTAATTTTCCATATGTTGTAGTGCTTTTTCTCTCTTATATTCAACTTCATCAAGTTCTATTAGAATCATACTAGTATTAAGATTTTTCTCCCAAACCTCTCTTTTTGTTGTAGGAATATCGACTTCTGTTGGTAACACAGCTTCAACCCCATATGTCAAACAAAAAGTCGACATTCCAGTAGCTTCTCGTCTAGTTTTATTGTAAGCCCATATTGCATTATGCACCTGCTCGCACCATGCTCTGTGGTATCATTCCAGCTTCTTTTTTAAGATGTCTGTGATTGTTTTATTAGTTGCCTCAGCCTGACCATTTGCTTGTGGGTATAAAGGTGTAGATTTTCCACACTTTATCTTAAATGCATTAAGTAGTAATTCTATATTCTGCCCTTCAAACTGTTTTCCATTATCAGATACCAACTGCGCTGGAATTCCAAATCTACAAATTATATTTTCAAATATGAATGTGAATATGTCTTTATCGCAAATATGTTGTATTGCCTTCACTTCTCCCCATTTTGTGAAATAATCTATAGCAATAATTAAATATCTTCTTTGCCCTGAACCAGGTAAAAATGGTCCCACAATATCTAAACCCCACTTCCCAAAAGGCCATACACTTGTGGAAGATGATAACGGTGCTCCTGGTGCATGTATCCTTTTTCCATATCGCTGAAAGTCTTCACAACGCCTTGAGAGTTGATTTGCATCTTCATGCATATATGGCCAATAATAGCCTTGCATTTTTGTTCTATATGCCAAAGATCTTCCCCCACTGTGATTACCAACATCGCCACTGTGCAGCATTGTTAACACCTTTTGTACTTCTTCCCTCGTGAAGCATCTTAGAAATGGTCCATTAAAAGATCTGCGATATAATACTCCATCTCTTAGCTCATAATTGGTTTCCCTGCTTTTTAATTTATGTGCTTCTAATCTATTTCTTGGAGTTTCTCCTTTCGCCAAGTATGCATGTAGATCTTCTCGCCAATCCATAACATTGCTTTTTGGCTCTTCCTCGCCAGCTTCTACTATCATCACATCTGTTTCTTCTTCCTCCTTGTTTATCGAAGGTAACAAAAGTGTTTGAATTTTTATGCATCTCGCAGCTGGATTTGTCATCATGCTTGATATAAAGGCAAAAGCATCTGCGAGTCTATTGTCTTTTCTTGATATATTTCTCCATGTTATTCTTGGAATTCTCGCAGACAATTCTTCAACCAATTTTTTGTATTTATTCAAGGATGGTTCATTTGTTGTGTATTCTCCCTTAATCTGGAGAATAACCAATTGTGAATCGCTAGTAATTCTTGCATTTTCTAACTTCATTTCTATTGCAAATTTTAGATCATGAATCAAAGCTTCATATTCTGTCTCATTATTAGTAGATGCGAACTCCAATCTAAATGAAAAAGCCATTTTTTCCCCTTCTGGTGAGATAAAAACAACTCCAACTCCATTACCTTCTCCATTTGATGATCCATCCACTAATATCTCCCACCTATTGGGTTCGGTTAATAGTTCTCTTGGGTCTCCATGTTCTTCTTCTATATCCATCATTTCTTCTACTGCTTCATCATCTTCTAAAGGAAACTCAGCTAAGAAATCTGCTATAACTTGTGATTTTGGCGAAGATAAAATGTTATATTTAATATCAAAGTGTCCTACTTGTGCATTTCATCTTTCAACTATGCCTGATCTTTTTGAATTCTTCATAACTGACTCAATTGGCACTCTTGTCAATACTTTTACCTTATGTGCTTGAAAATAAATGCGAAGTTTAAAAGTTGCATGAACCAATGCTAAAATTAACTTTTCAATCTTTGAATAATTTCTCTCTGCAGAATTAAATGTCTTGCTGATATAATAAATTGGTTTTTCAACCCCTGCATCTACTCGCAGCAATACTGCACTTAGCGCGTGCGTGGTTGTTGCGAGATAAATCAATAGTTCTTCCCCTGGCTCTGCTTTCTGTAAGATAGTTATATTCATTAAATGTTCTTTAATTCCTTGAAAATCTTTTTCACATTCATCCGTCCACTTGAATTTTGTTCCCTTCTTGAGTATATTGAAAAAATGTTTGCACTTGTCTGAAGATCGCGAGATGAATCTTCCTAGCGAGGCTAATAGTCCATTTAATTTTTGCACATATTTTACTGTTGCAGGCGTTAGCATGTCACGAATTGCTTGTACCTTTTCTGGATCAACTTGTATTCCTTCTTTCGACACAATATATCCAAAAAATATTCCTGAAGTTACTCCAAAAGTACACTTGTCAGGGTTCACTTTGATGTTAAAATGCCGCATTTGATCGAAAATTTCCTTCAAATCTTGTACATGCTCTTTAGCTTCTTTACTTTTGATCAACATATCATTCACATATACCTCTAATGTTTTGTGTATCCATTTTGCAAATACCTTCTCCACCATTCTTTAATATGTTGCACCAGCATTTCGCAAACCAAAGGGCATTTTTGTATAACAGTATAACCCTCTTGGAGCAAAAAATGCGATGTGCTCTTGATCTTCTTCAACGAGGGGAATTTGATTATATCCTTTATATCCGTCTAATGAAGATATTCTAGCATTTCCCGCTGCTAATTCAACCATTTGTGGAATATCTGGTAATGGAAAACTATCTTTAGGACAAGCCTTGTTTAAATCAGTAAAGTCTATGCAAATTCTTATTCCCTTATTCTTCTTTGGGACCACCACCATATTTGCGATCCATTCTGGATATTTTGCTTGCCTTATAATTCCCGCGTCAAGCATTTTCTGTATCTCTTCTTCTATTTGGGAATGGTATGTTGTTGCAATCTTCCTTATTCTTTGTTTAAATGGTCTTACATCTTTATTAATTTCTAGTTTATGACATGCTACCGATGGATCTATGCCTGGCATCTCATCCATGTTCCATGCAAAGATGTTTTTATATTCTCGCAAAAGATTTATGGTTTTCTCTTCTTCATCCGTATCCATTTTAGTTCCAATTTTTAGCAACTTAGGTTCTTCTTCACTCCCAACATTTACTTCCTTAGTTGGTTCTGCTGCGATGTAGCTGGCCTCAGGTTCTCCCATTGGTGTTGGTATCTTCATTACTCTCGTAGGTTCGTCTTCTTATTGCGAGATTTCACTGGGTATTCCTTTTCTTTCTTTCGCTCTTATCGAATAAACTTTAAATTCTTCTTCTTTCTTTGTTTCTCTAGCCACTTTTTTACGATATTTTCGCAGCTTTGGACGCTCTTCATAATTTTTTAATTCAATTTGATAGCACATCTTCGCAAGATCTGTGTCTCCTCTAATTTCTCCAACTCCACTGGGCATAGGAAATTTGATGCATTGATGCAATGTTGATGCTACAGCCTTGATTGCGTATATCCATGGTTTTCCCAATATCATGTTGTATGGTGATTCCACGTCTACCACACATAATGTTACTTGTGTTTAAATTTCTCCTAGCGGAATTCTTACTACTATTTCGCCTTTTGGTTTTGTTGAAGATTTTCCAAAGCCATGAATATGATATGTTGGAAAGGACATTTCTTCATATTTGTATCCCATTTTCTTAAAAGCACGATAAAATATTATATCCACAGAACTCCCTGCGTCCACCAAAATTCTATTTACAGCCCATTCTTCCGCAGATTTTCCTCTTCCCATTGGTATAGTGGATACCGTGATTATCAAAGGAGATGTGTGATTTAAATTTTCTTCCGTTGTAGTAAACGTGATCTCCTGTTTTTCCAAATCCTTTAATGATGATAGTTTTTCCACCGTCATAATTTTCCTTCCTTCAAAATCCCGTTTATGTATCTTCCCCTTAATGTTTTCATGGAATTTATCAATCATTGCTCTCGTTATCATATCACACTCTAATTTCCTACAATTCTCTTTTGTTCTAATCATTCTTCCTTCAACTATTTCACCAATTTGCTTAATTATCTTCTTGATTTTGAATAATTCTCAACTTCTGCTTCGTCTTTCCTATGATTTTCGTTAATTCAGTTCCTGTTTCGGGCGCCAAAATGTAGTTGTAGGAAATCCTACACTACACCCTTGCTAAGATCTCACAATAATCAACTCATACTTAAAGATTAAAAATGACTATTTATCATTTAATTCTCAGAGAAGTTTACAAAATTGGAAGAAATCAAGAACACAACTATTCTCTCGATGTTTCTCTCTCCTAAAAACTTTCTCAACTCTAAAAAATATATCATCCTCTATCTGAACATACCCGGTCTCTATATATAGGGTAGATACATAATGGATGATAGCTAAGTTGTCCTTTACTTTCGGATTTTATTTGCGATCTTATCGCTATAGCTATGATATGAAATCTCGCAAGCATTGTAATCGTCGCAGATAAATCATGCTTTTCTCATGTTTCATCAATCGTCAGCTATTACGTCATTCCATAACCTACTATGTGACATTCGCAAAGTGTTGTTGAAGAACTCGCGGTATTCTCGCAGAAGTGTTGTCTATTTCGCGGAAATATCGTTGTAGCAATATTCTGATCCTACAGAAGTTATGCAAACTCTTCTTGACACCATCTTCTTCGGGAGAACATTTGTTCATATATGGTAATTCCTGAGAATTAGTCACAGAAGAATTTCTCCTTAGGACAAAGTTTTCCTTTTCCAAGGATTTACACTGTTCATGGGATAGAGTAAGAGATGCACAAAGTTTCTCTTTTTCAGCATGAAGTCTGTTGAGATCTGATGAATGAGTCTCGAGCAAACGTTTTTCTTTAATTGAGTCCTCTTTAAAAACTTCCCCAAGAGTACTAATCTTTTCCTGTTGTAGAGTAGTTTCTTGTATAAGTTTCTCAATGTTCTTAGAGAATGACTTTATGATATTATAGGGATCACGTTCTCGATAAGAGACTTTTCAAATTCATCAATCAGCTAATCATGATTATTAAAATCAATATCTTCAGCTGTATGTTTTGAAATTCTGGTGAGTTCCTTTTCAGGTTCTGCCAGAGTGTTAGATGCCTCATGAGAGGAAGAAATATCATTATCACATTGAACATTCTTTCTAACTCGGGATTCAGAAGAATCAACTAAGGAATAATCCTTTGAGGTGTTTCCAAGACACTTGACATGGTTAAAAGCTTTAGGAGACATTTTGGTATGCGCAACAGAGATTTCGTCCACAAACTCAGATTGCCACAAACACAGACTTGTAAGGTCTTAAGCGTGTTTGCCTGCTCTGATACCAATTGAAAAAGCGTGGGTCTAACAAAACCCCCAATATTTCGATTAGCAATATGTATGGACAACTCCGAGTTATTTTCTAGAGAATCAACTAAACTCAATCAATAGAAAATACTAAAGGAGTTATTATCTCAATCTCTCGATTTGATTTACTCAATCAAATATGATTCGCGAGTCTAATCAAAGAGAGATAACTTGGATGGTACCAAAGACCAATATCCAAGTGTCAATCAATTTAAATCAACAACCAAAATGGTCGGATATTCTAATTAATTGAACAACGCACAACCTGTATTATTTCAATTATATAAAAATATAATGCGGAAAAGAAATTACACAGACACCATAAATTTTGTTAACGAGGAAACCGAAAATGCAGAAAAACCCCGGGACCTAGTCCAGATTAAACATACACTGTATTAAGCCGCTACAGACACTAGCCTACTCCAAATTAACTTCGGTCTGGACTGTAGTTGAACCCCAACCAATATCACACTAATCCAAGGTACATTTATGCTCCTACGCCTCTGATCCCAGCAAAATAATGCGCACTTGATTCCCTTAGTTGATCTCATCCACAACCAAGAGTTTCTACGACCCAAAGTCGAAGACTTTAATAAAAAAATCTGTCTCACACAGAAAAGTCTACAGGTAATAGATAAATTCGTCTCCCACGAATAAACCTACAAGTTTTGTTCCGTCTTCTGATAAATCAAGGTGAACAGGAACCAATAGATAAAACCAGACTTATATTCCCGAAGAAAAGCTCAGTTTCATCAATCACCTCATAATAAACTTAATTGACGCAACGAAGAAGATTACTGAGAAATCACAAACAATGAGACGAAGATGTTTGTGACTACTTTTATCTTGCCTATCGGAGATAGAAATCTCAAGCCAATTATTACAATTTTACTCGTATGATAGAAACAACAAGATCATATCACACAACTACAAGAAAAGTAGTATCGGTATGGCTTCACAATCCCAATGAAGTCTTTAAGTCGTTAACCTAGTTTTAGAAGAAGAAAACCAAAGGTTAAAGGAGAATCGACTCTAGCTTTAGCAAACTAGTATCATACAAAATGTGTGGGGATTAGGTTTCCCAGTTGCTAGAGTTCTCCCTTATATAGTCTTTCAAATCAGGGTTTGCAATTAATGTTAGCTTGCTAACAAAGCATTCAATATTCACCGTTAGATCGAAAACCTGATTAGATACAAGCTAATATCTATCAACTGTTAGATCAAAAACTTAGCTTGTCATACACACATGTACTTGACGTTTTGGGTTTGTGTAACCGTACCCAAACGTGTACAATGGTTGGTATAATAATAGTCAACCAAATGGTTAGCCAAATGATAACTTTCATATCAACCATATTCTTCTTCACCATAACTAGTCCAAATGACTCAAATGAACTAGTTAGAGAGTTGTTCAATTATTATGAGATCCAATGTACTACACAAGACACAATTGAATCAAAAATGATGTGATTAACTCGAATCATTTCATGAACTATAAAGCCACAGTTTGCAAAAGCATTCCTTATTAATTTAAGATAAGTTCACGAATAACGTTTTCAGACATAACCTCTTGAGTTCGCGGACTGAAGCTAACCGGTTGAAGTTAATAAACTCCAGCAGAATTTTTTGGGTCGAGAACTTCCGTCAGTTCGCGGACTGGGTTCGCGGACTGCAACTGAGCTTCAACTTCAACAGATGTTCTCGGGTTCGAGAACTTACGCCAGTTCGCGGACTGAGTTGGATGCTCACGTTCCGATTTCTCTAGATCAACAAAGTTCGCAAACTTCGATTCAAGTGCTAAGGACTTATACATATATGTGTTTCCACAACAATGTTTATATCCCACAATGGTTATATAGTCTAAACACTCATTTCAATCATTGAAACATTCTCAGAGGGCGTCATATAGTTATTATTCACAAACTATTTTTCGTCAGAGCGATTTCCAAAGTGATTGAAACATAACATGACTTTCGTCACTAGGCAAAGATGAACTTGGCTAAAGCGAAAGCTTCACCAACGCCCATTTTGAGAAATAGATAAGCAAGATATACTCAGCTCGAAATGTCACATGTGCATATTCTTATTCTATATAGTAAAACGACTTTTGTCTCAAGATAGGAGATAGAGTAGATATACTTTTGAGTGATGGATAAGTTCAAGTCTCCACATACCTTTTAGTCGATGAAGATCCACTGGTTCCTTGAGTAGTCCTTCGTCTTGTATGATGATCGCCATGGAGTTCTTGAGCTCAACTATACTTTTTATCCTAGTCCGAGACCTTATCTATAGTAGACTAGAAATCAAGACTTTATAGTTTTGATCACTAAGAATGACAATCATGCTTGAGATAGCAACACATGCAAGTTTGACCGAGCAGTGCTCTAATAGTTGCGCCATTGAAGATTCAGAAGAGGCACCTTCTTTTTCGTATACATCATCATTATTTGTACTCTCATCAAAATGGGAGCTTGAGGGAGAAGTAGAGCGAATCTTTATTTTCTTTGAAGATGAAGCAACAGATTTCTCCTTGCGAAGAGCACTTTTACCTTTGCTTTTGGTCTTCGCAGCTTTAGATCCTTCCTCTTCAACAACTACAACACCAATCTTCGCACACGAATGAAGATAAGAAACATAGGCAACAATATTGTTAAAAATAATAAAACAAAGTATTTTTTACTTCATCCGCGATCGAACGAAGTGCTGCTAGGGTGCTTGATTTGCTAGTTCTTTTGTAGCTTCTTCTTAATTTGTTAATCTGATATTTTCACTAGATTAATAAATATGGAGAAAAGTGAAGACAATAAACTGAATGAAAGAAACGTACCTCCTTCTCTTTCTCAGGCCAATTAAATACCCAAGGTTGGTAAGTAGCGAGATTCGCAAGAAGCACGTTTGAACCAGAAATATAAGGACCCCTCAGAATCAGTGGAAAGAGACACCATTTCTCATCTTTAGATTGGCGCGGAATGTTATTCTTGCCAGAATGCCAATCAATGTCATGCATAAGTTTTTTATCGTCGTCAATATTTTCTTTCCTCTTCAAGCGAATACCCAAGCGAGTTTTGACATTCTTCATGATGTATTAATTCATAATTTTCAAAGAAGCTCTGTGTGGTGTATTTTTCGGCGAGAATTTCTAGATCCTTAAATTCAGGATCCCTAACATTTTCTGAATAAAGAGATCCCTTTCCAGCACCGCGGTTGGTGAATTCAAGCATCAGGCGAATGCAATCCCACTCAATTGATATATTTCTCGCGAGAACTTCGCATGAGAGAGTATTTCATAAAATAAATGAAGGTTAGGATCATAAATAGGGATAGGAAGGCCATCGAGAATTTGACTGAGTGAAACTATGATTTCTTTATCATCACAATGATGATCAAAAAATAGTTTAGCAGAAAGAATGGAGGTAGCTTCTTGATTGGGAATGGTGGTTAGTATAAAACCTCTCTCTTTGAGAAGTTTCTGAATTCCCTCAAAAGATGTTTTAGCTTTGTGACCGCTTGGAGGCATATCTGAGTATGGGAATGAATAAATGAAGATCAAAAGAAAAAGAAGGATGAAAATTTACAGCAGCAGAAGCGGAATTTGCGGAGAAATAGTAAAATTGCAGAGAAGAATAGAAGAAAGTGAAAAAAGAAAAATAGAAGAATATATATAGAGAGAAGAGTTCTCGAGAAAATAAACTCATTAATACGAAGAGTGGACGTGCACGGTTGAGAATGACGGTTGAAAAGGACGTGTCGAGAAATGAATGGAAGAAGAAATACATGTAATAAATACTACGTAAGATACAAAATCGTGTCAATATAGAAGAATATGACATTGCGAACAGTTGCGGCATTTTGGAAATACAGTTTCTCATGACATTCTCCCCTTCGCAGAGAAGACATGAGAAGATACAAGATGTAGGATCAGAATATCGCAACAGCAATACCCTTGCGAAGTCATCATCATTAATACATTGCGAAGCTGTCGCAGAATAACTACATAAATGATGTAAAAGATGACGACAGCTTAAACACGAGAAAGATGTGAAGACCTTGCGATATTTAAGAATGTTGCGAACATCAACACTTGAATACTTGCGAGAATATCGCAAATCAGATCCGAAAATAAAGGACAACTTAGCTGCCATCCACTATGTAATATCCTATATAAAGAGCCGAATAGGCGTAAGGAAGAGATAGACCTTTTTGGAGTGTTGAGAAAGTTTTAAAGAGAGAGAAAGTCCAAAACAGTGTTATATTCTTGATTTCATTTCCTTCTTGTAACATTTCTGGAATCTATTAATAAAAAGTGTAGTTTTTGATCATAAAGATGTGTTGATTATTATGAATTCTTGTGAGGGATGTATTGTAGGATTTCCTGTATGGTGGATAGTATAAAACCTTTCTCTTTGAGAAGTTTCTGAATTCTCTTAAAAGAAGTTTTAGCTTTGTGACCGCTTAAAGGCATATCTGAGTATGGGAATGAAGGAATGGATATCAAAAGAAAAAGAAGGATGAAAATTTACAGCAGAAGAAGCGGAATTTGCGGAGAAACAGTAAAATTGTAGAGAAGAATAGAAGAAAGTGAAAAGAGAAAAAGAGAAGAATAAGAAGAATATATATAGAGAAAAGAGTTCTCGAGAAAATAAACTCATTAACGCGAAGAGTGGAGTGCATGGTTGAGAATGGCGGTTGAAAAGGACGTGTCGAGAAATGAATGGAAGAAGAAATACGTGTAATAAATACTGCGTAAGATACAAAATCGTGTCAGTACAGAAGAATATGACATTGCGAACAATTGCGGCATTTTGGAAATACAGTTTCTCATGACATTCTCCCCTTCGCAGAGAATACATGAGAAGAGGCAAGATGTAGGATCAGAATATCGCAATAGCAACACCCTTGCGAAGTCATCATCATTAATACATTGCGAAGCCTTCGCAGACTAGCTACAGAAATGATGTAACAGATGACGACATCTTAAACACGAGAAAGATGTAAAGACCTTGCGATATTTAAGAATGTTGTGACTATCAACACTTGAATACTTGCGAGAATATCGCGAACTAGATCCGAAAATAAAGGACAACTTAGTTTTCATCCACTATATAATATCCTATATAAAGAGCCGAATAGGCGTAAGGAAGAGAGAGATATTTTTAGAGTGTTGAGAAAGTTTTAAAGAGAGGGAAAGTCCAAAACAGTGTTATACTCTTGATTTCATTTCCTTCTAGTAACATTTCTGGAATCTATTAATAAAAAGTGTAGTTTTTGATCATAAAGATGTGTTGATTATTATGAATTCTTGTGAGGGATGTATTGTAGGATTTCCTGTATGGTAGATAGTATAAAACCTCTCTCTTTGAGAAGTTTCTGAATTCCCTCAAAAGAAGTTTTAGCTTTGTGACCGCTTGGAGGCATATCTGAGTATGGGAATGAAGGAATGAAGATCAAAAGAAAAAGAAGGATGAAAATTTACAGCAACAGAAGCGAAATTTGCGGAGAAACAGTAAAATTGTAGAGAAGAATAGAAGAAAGTGAAAAGAGAAAAAGAGAAGAATAAGAAGAATATATATAGAGAGAATAGTTCTCGAGAAAATAAACTCATTAACGCGAAGAGTGGACGTGCACGGTTGAGAATGACGGTTGAAAAGGACGTGTCGAGAAATGAATGGAAGAAGAAATATGTGTAATAAATATTACGTAAGATACAAAATCGTGTCAGTACATAAGAATATGACTTGCGAACAGTTGCGGCATTTTGGAAATACAGTTTCTCATGACATTCTTCCCTTCGCAGAGAAGACATGAGAAGAGGAAAGATGTAGGATCAGAATATCACAATAACAACACCCTTGCGAAGTCATCATCATTAATACATTGCGAAGCCGTCGCAGACTAACTACAAAAATGACGTAACAGATGACGATGGATTAAACAAGAGAAATATGTGAAGACCTTGCGATATTTAAGAATGTTGTGACTATCAACACTTGAATACTTGCGAGAATATCGCGAACCAGATCCGAAAATAAAGGACAACTTAGCTGTCATCCACTATGTAATATCCTATATAAAGAGCCGAATAGGCGTAAGGAAGAGAGAGATCTTTTTGGAGTGTTGAGAAAGTTTTAAAGAGAGAGAAAGTCCAAAATAGTGTTGTATTCTTGATTTCATTTCCTTCTTGTAATATTTCTGGAATCTATTAATAAAAAGTGTAGTTTTTGATCATAAAGATGTGTTGATTATTATGAATTCTTGTGAGGGATGTATTGTAGGATTTCCTGCAACTACAGTGTACGTTCAAGTTTTCTTTTGATGATTCATACATTGATGAGGTTACATGCGATGTGGTTCCATTAGATGTTTGTCAGGTTGTACTTGGTATTCCTAACTTGTGGGATCGAGATGCGATTTTACATAGGAGGTACCAGAAGTATACCTTTACCAAATATGGGAAACCTTTTGTAATATGAGTTATAGACTCTCATCTTGGTGGAGCGAGCTTGATTACAACCACTCAAGCTAAATGGTTGGTGAATGCTAGTACGAAGTCCATTCTCTTGAGGAGAATCCGAGTAGAGTTTGTTTAGAAACCCTAACCAAACAACAAGAAGACAACCTAAAAAGGTTGAAGATGTTTGAACCACCATTACTTGATAATCACGGAGATGACAAGATGATCTTTCCACATGTGAAAGACTTGTGGTTTGATAGAGAAGAACCACTCCAAGAGGATTGCATTACGGAGAAAAGAGAGACTAAGATAAGACAAGATGATAAGGACGTTTTTCTAATTGGAAATCGAAGTCAAGTTCCCAGCAATGAGAAATGGTTCATCATGGAAAAAGTAACTCTTGGGTTCCCTAATGGTTATATAGTCTAAACTCTCATTTCAATCATTGAAACATGCTCAGAGGGCGTTATATATTTGTTATTCACAAACTATTTTTCGTCAAAAAAAATTCCAAGAAGATTGAAACTTGACATGACTTTCGTCACTAGGCAAAGATGAACTTGGCTAAAGTAAAAGCTTAACCAACACCCATTTCGAGAAATAGATAAGCGAGATATACTCAGCTCGAAATGTCACATGTGCATATTCTTAGTCTATATAGTAAAACGACTTTTGTCTAAAAGATAAGAGATAGAGTAGATAGACTTTTGAGTGATAGATAAGTTCAAGTCTCCACATACCTTTTAGTTGATGAAGATCCACTGGTTCCTTGAGTAGTCCTTCGTCTTGTATGATGATTGCCATGGAGTCTTGAGCTCAACTACACTTTTTATCCTAGTCCGAGACCTTAACTATAGTGGACTAGGAATCAATACCTTATAGTTTTGATCACTAAGATTGACAAACATGCTTGAGATAGCAACGCATGCAAGTTTGATCGAGCAATGCTCTAACAATCTCCCCCTTTGTCAATTTTAGTGGAAAAACTATTAATACATATGGAATACAAAAAATATATAAATAAACTTTGTAGCCCCTATTCCACATGCCTAATCTTCAAAAATACTCGAAATCTTCGTCACTTCCAAGTAGTCCAATGATCCCAAAGGTTGTGAGTTTAGTATCATCGTTGTTGAAAATCCATAGCTATAACAATGAGAAAAGCATCGGTTCTCAATCATTGTTATACAGTGTCATAGTATTATTACATAGGGTCAAAGTCCAATTGCATCACAACTTCAACAACAATACTATGGTGATACTTCACTCCCCCTTAGTCAATACTCCATCTCATATGGAAACCACTCCCCCTTACATAATGATCCGAAAACCATATTTATTTGTAGTGTGACCTACAATTAATTCTCCGCTTTTTTGTCAATAAAATTGGCAAAGGTACAAGAACAGGATCCTAATGAAATTTCCGTACGATACATTTCATGACCAAAGGTAAATGTTCTATCATCTTGTTTAGATGCAATCATAAAGACTAGGATAAATGAATTCATCAAGGAGTTCATAAAGATACAAGATAACCCCTAAAAATTCCACAGCTGCACTCCCCACAAAGATTTGGCAATTAAACGCAAGTTCAAAAGAATTCTCCCCCATAAGATGTCATTTCCAAGGGAACAACAAGAGCGACCTTAATTTCAAGAGAAAAGAAGGATTTCTTTAGACTCAACAAATTTCATACAAGTATGAATTTGGAATCCAAAATATTCAATCATATTAACCAAAGCGAACCAAGATTAATTTGACTAAATATGCTCAACACAAGTAAACTCACGGAGACTTAATTCATTGATTAGATTATTCACAAGAGAACCCATAAATACTCTAACCGGATTACACAATTAAACTAATTACAAAGTAATCAATTCAATTGTCCACACTCTACATGAGAAAAGTCTATGGAGTGCTAACTAAATAATCGCGCAAGATGATTGATTTAGTTTAATTAGGCTCAACATAAGAGATTATGGAACCCCGACTAAGATCATCATAGGAAATGAAAACCTTAACCGTACATGTACTCAACATGAGAGAACTCATGGAATACAAACTAAATAACCACACAAGTTGATTAATTTAGTTCTTAATGCTCAACATATTGCATCTTTATGGAACAACCAACCATGCCAATAAGAAATCGACTTAGTCGTATCGTGCTCAACATAAGATACAAGATGGAACCTTCACGGTAATACATAGTAATATGGAACAATTAAGCTCTATACCATGGATACAAAAAACAAGGACCTATTCTATTTTTACATCACAAAGTGACATAATAGATTTTATCCTTGAATCACAAAAGATTTTAACCTATCTTACATCAACAATTGACAATATAGGCTCAACTTTTGTGTTTTTCCAAAAGTCCATTCATTCCTTTATCAATATTTGCATACCAATACGTGAACGACTTTATTTTTGACAAAATATGGGACAATCAAGTTCACGGACATAATCATACAAATCCCATCAAAATGTTGCAATATATAAAATCATAAATATTAATACTGCAACCATTATCTTCCAAATAAGTTTAGAATTAAAACCAATAAATCTAAAAACAAGAAAATGAAATCATTGGATATAGCTATGTGTAATCACAATCATGGCTATTCCAAAATACTAGTTATTCTTCTAAATAAAATAGAAAACATAGAAAATTTACTAGACATACGGAAAACAGAGTTCATTAAGAACTTCATATCTTTCAATGAAACCATCAAAGAATGTATCACTGATTTCCTTTATTCTTTTGACCGTAGATACACCATGTTCGTGAGTTAGAACACTAACTTTGTGGTCAACAACTCGAGCAAGCTGCCTAGCTTTGGCACAGTCCATGATGAGCTTCTTTTGATTCCGTATCAGAATATTCTGATTTGCAAGAATTCTGGAATGACCATCTAGAAGTTGGTTTATTTTCAATTGAAGATTAGCTAACACGACCTTTGAATCGTTCTGAAAACGATTTAAATATTTGACAGAATCATCAATCCAGGAGTTATGATCCTTTTTTTCCAGCATCTTCTTTAGAACCAGCTCTTGAATTGACTTACGTTCCCAATTTTCTTCCTTCATGTCAAGACACACAATCTCTTGAGATCTTGCAGAGCTCTTCATTAATTAGGGATCAATAACACACAATATAATATATATATGCGTTCGTGAACAAGAGTAATAAACTCCAATTCAAACCCTAGAAGTTCATGGAAGAAGGTTATGAGCGTTCACGGACCATCCCAAAAGAAACAAACTGAAATAATATACAACATACTTGAGTATTTCTCAATGTCTTTCCTTGTACCTCTCAAGTTAGAAACAAGGAAACAAATACTTGGAATCAGGTGATTGGGTGGAAACAAGTTCCACAGCGATTGTTGAGAAAGGTGTTGTACATATCATCAGACTATTTTATTTTTGTGCTCTTCGCCTTTCTTCGGTTAAACTGTGTCCCTGAAGAATAAGGCATGGAGGTTTTCACATATTTGTCAGATGATTTTCTCTGAGAACTAAATCTACGACCTCTAGCAATAGGTTCAAGAAGATCCGAATAGATAGGAATCCATTTTATATATTTAGATTTATCAGAAACATCCATATAAGTACAGGAAATGTTCTTATTAATACAGCAAAGAGGATTGCCAGAAAGAACTTTATCCCTGTGATGATATCTTGAGTAGAGATCATTCTCATAAGGGTTCTGATTTCTTGTGGGCATACGATTCACTGATTTACTCAACTGACTTTCTGTTTTATTGACAGTGAAGAGAAGCAAATTACGAAGCTTGGAAATTTGTTTCCTTCCTGCAAAACAATAAATAGCATAGTGATTCTGTTTCCCACAAAAAGTACAGGTTCGTAGAGGAGAAGCAATAACTGGCACCTATTTAAAATTCATATCCATATGAGAAGATTGGAAGTTAAAACTTTTCTTGATACAATCTTATTCTGAAGAACATTTCTTCATATATGGTAATTCCTGAGAATTAGTCACAGAAGAATTTATCCTAAGTACAGAGTTTTCCTTTTACAAGGTTTTACACTGTTCATGGGCTAGAGTAAGAGATGCACAAAGTTTCTCTTTTTCAGCACGAAGTCTGTTGAGATCTGATGAATGAGTCTCGAGCAAAAGTTTTTCTCTAATTGAGTCCTCTTTAACAACTTCCTCAAGAGTACTAATCTTTTCCTGTTATAGAGTAGTTTCTTGTAGAAGTTTCTCAATGTTCTTAGATAAGGACTTTAAGATATTATAGAGATCACGTTCTCGATTAAGAGACTTTTCAAATTCATCAATGAGCTGATCATGATCATTAAAATCAATATCTTCAGATGTATGTTTTGAAATTCTGGTGAGTTCCTTTCAGCTTCTGCCAGAGTGTCACATGCCTCATGAGAGGAAGAAATGTCATTATCACATTGAACATTCTTTCTACCTTGGTATTCGGAAGAATCAACTAAAGAATAATCCTTTGAGGTGTTTCCAAGACACTTGACATGGTCAAAAGCTTTAGGAGACATTTTGGTATGCGCAACAGAGATTCCGTCCACAGACTCAGATTGCCACAAATACAGACTTGTAAGGTCTTTAACGTGTTTGCCTGCTCTGATACCAATTGAAAAAGCGGGGGTCTAACAACACCACCCAATAATTCGATTATCAATCTATATGGACAACTCCGAGTTGTTTTCTAGAGAATAAATAAGACTCAATCAATAGAAAATATCTCAAGGAGTTATTACCTCAATCTCTCAATTTGATTTTCTCAAGAAAATATGATTTGCGAGTCTAATCAAAGAGAGATAACTTGGATGGTACCAAATACCAATATCCAAGTGTCAATCGATTTAAATCAACAACCAATAAGGTCGGATATTCTAATCGATTGAACAACGCACAACCTGTATTATTTCAATTATATAACAAAATATAATGCGGAATAGAAATAACACAGACACCAAAATTTTGTTAACGAGGAAACCGCAAATGTAGAAAAACCCCGGGACCTATTCCAGATTAAACATACACTGTGTTAAGCCGCTACAGACACTATCCTACTACCAATTAACTTCGGTCTAGACTATAGTTGAACCCCAACCAATCTCACGCTGATCCAAGGTACAGTTATGCTCCTACGCCTCTGATCCCAACAGGATACTGCGCACTTGATTCCCTTAGCTGATCTCAACCACAACCAAGAGTTGATACGACCCAAAGTCGAATACTTTAATAAACAAATCTGTCTCACACAGAAAAGTCTACAGGTAATAGATAAATTCGTCTCCCACGATTAAACATATGAGTTTTGTTTTGTCTTTTGATAAATCAAGGTGAACAGGAACCAATCGATAAAACCAGACTTATATTCCTGAAAAATAGCTCAGTTTCATCAATCACCTTACAATAAACTTAATCGACGCAGCGAAGAAGATTATTGAGGAATCACAAACAATGAGACGAAGATGTTTGAGACTACTTTTATCTTGCCTATCGGAGATAGAATCTCAAGCCAATTATTACAATTATACTCATACGATAGAAAGAGAAAGATCAGATCACACAACTACGATAAAAGTAGTATAGGTCTGGCTTCACAATCCCAATGAAGTATTTAAGTCGTTAACCCGAGTTTAGAGAGAAAACTCAAGGGTTAATGTAGATCGACTCTAGCTTAGAGAAAACTAGTATCACATAAGAAAAGTGTGTGGGGATTAGTTTTTCCAATAGCTAGAGTTCCCCTTATATAGTCTTCAAATCAAGGTTTGCAATCAATGTTAGCTTAGTAACAAAACATTCAATATTCCCCGTTAGATGAAAACATGATTAGATACAAGCTAATATTCCTTAACCATTTGATCGAAAACTTATCTTGACATACACACATGTACTTGAAGATTTTGGGTTTGTGTAACCGTACCCAAACGTGTACAATGGTTGGTTCACAATTATTTAACCAAAAGGTTAGCTAAATGATAACTTCCAAATCAACCATGTTCTTCTTCACCATAACTAGTCCAAATGACTCAAATGAACTAGTTAGAGAGTTGTTCAATTACTATGAGATTTCAAGTACTATAAGAGACACAATTGAATCAAAAACGATATGATTCACTCGAATCATTAATCATGAACTATAAAGCCACAGTTTGCAAAAGCATCCCTTAGTAATATAGAATTAGTTCACAAACAACGTTTTCAGACATAACCTCTTGAGTTCGCGGACTCAAGCTAACTGGTTGAAGTTATAAACTCCAGCAAAAATTCTCGGGTTCGAGAGCTTCCCTCAGTTCGTGGACTAGGTTCGCGGACTTCACATGAGCTGCAACTCCAGCAGAAATTCTCGGGTTCGAGAACTACGCCAGTTCGCGGACTGAGTTCACGGAATGAGTTGCTGCTCACATTCCGGTACCACTTTATCAACAAAGTTCGCAAACTTCAGTTCAAGTGCTAAGGACTTATACATATATGTGTTGCCACAATAATGTTTATATCCCACAATGGTTATATAATCTAAACTCTCATTTCAATCATTGAAACATGCTTAGAGGGCGTTATATAGCTGTTATTCACAAACTATTTTTCGTCAGAAAATTTTCCAAGAAGATTGAAACTTAACATGACTTTCGTCACTAGGCAAAGATGAACTTGGCTAAAGTGAAAGATTTACCAACACCCATTTCTAGAAATAGATAAGCGAGATATACTCAGCTCGAAATGTCACATGTGCATATTCTTAGTCTATATAGTAAAACGACTTTTGTCTCAAAGATATGAGATAGAGTAGATAGACTTTTGAGTGATAGATAAGTTCAAGTATCCACATAACTTTTAGTTGATGAAGATCCACTGGTTCCTTAAGTAGTCCTTCGTCTTGTATGATGATTGTCATGGAGTTCTGAGCTCAACTATACTTTCTATCCTAGTCCGAGACCTTAACTATAGTAGACTAGAAATCAAGACTTTATAGTTTTGATCACTAAGATTGACAAACATGCTTGAGATAGCAACGCATGCGATTTTGACCGAGCAATGCTATAACAGACTGGCAACTTGTCTTGGCTATTTGGACTGACAGCTTGTCTTGTTTACTTAGTATGGCATCTTGGCCATGCGTAGTTGGTGTTGGAACTTTTTTAGTACCCTGGAGTACACATAAAGCATATTCAAGGAAATATACCATGGAAGTTTTGCTACTCAAAGTGATGTTCCATATTGGTATCTGCTTAGGAACGAGTATGTTCTAAACATATATTTTGTATAGTCAGAGAATATCTGGAGAGAAATTGCAACCACCCCCAATGGCATTATGAGGACAATATTGTTATTTACTAGTAGCCAATGCATCTAAGAGCTTTCCTATCAGTACAAATTCCATACATAGATCAATACATTATAAGTACTGGAATACTCCATAAATATATATAGAATACTGAGAGTTCAGCTGGGTGAATCCCTAACACATATATATTTAAAAGTATATCTCTGATACAGGTTTAGATGCAGAATTACATGCTTTGCCCTTGTAAAAAAAGCACCATCAACACATGTCCAGGTGCCTCGAAATAAGACCTGACAATCACCGCTATAGTGATTCATCCTACATCGACTAGTGGTTTAGGTAATCAACTCATAATCCACTATCTTAACGGCGGTGAGAAAAACAAAGATAAAAAAAACTCAATAAACTATATGCAAAATCTAAGTTATCTCAACTATTTAAGCTATATGAACTACCTAATATACTGGAAATATCCAGATCGAGAATCTAATATAAAGGTCAGATATAATACCATGAGCAAAGCTCGACTTAAGATCCAATTCATGACGATAAAATATTCAATACTCAGAAGACGAGGAATAAAATAAAAGAAGTCAAACATCATAGACCGGAGGACTAAAGTCCAAACTTCAGCTGATCGAAAGACTAAGGTAAATTAACCCAGGTCGAGAGACCAAAAAGTCAAACCGTATAGACAAAATCCCAAAGGTCAAAAAAAAGGACTGAAGCCGGACTCATAAAAGTCAAGTGACTAACTTAAATATTAGTAGATCAAAATATTAGAGAAACTAAAGTCAATAGCTAAAAGCCTAAAAGTTTAACTAAGGCATTGAATCCCAAATGGAGAAATTATCAAATTCTAAACGTTATTGGCAAAAAAAAGTATTATCTGAACTCTAAACTGATTTAAAAAATCAGAATCTCAAACTCTAAGTCTAGCTAAATTAAAAACGGGGGAGTAGCAAAAAGAGTGCAAATGTCAATACAAAAATAAGCATCAAACTCCACAAAAATTAGAATAGAATAAAAAAAATTCATTAACTAATAAAAGAAAGTTACAAAAATATATCTAATTTTTTTTTATCGAATCAGAGTCTTCATTTTCATATACAAAAAGAGTAGGGCTTTCTTCTTCACCCAAACCACTAGCAGTAGTTAAGTTTCCAGGTGCAACTTCAGAAATATAAGCATGAACGTTGCACCATTAGAGCCTTCACTTGAACTTGCATAAAAAGGAAAAGCTTCTGATAGAGATATTCGCTCTTGAATTTCCAACTGTTCTTGAACATTCTTAAGATATAAATTCATGTGCGAGATTTCATTTTTGAGGAAAGCCTCATTAGCTTCATATTCTCCGCACTTATAGTGTGAAGTCCTTAAATCTGCCTGAATTTTCTTTAAAAGTACAGATAGCTCATTATTATGGAATATCTCGAGATCTAATTTTGTTCGAGTACCTAAATCATGCCGGTTTAATTGAAGTAGTGGCATCATCCAATTTTTATTCAAACGAGTACCACCAAGAACATCGTTGGTGAACTCATCCATTAGCTACAAACGAAAGAATACACAAATTTCTTTCGGTTAAACAAAAGATATATAATATTATTACAATATTATTATTCTCAACTTAAAAGGGCATTAATTATTTACCTTAACTAGCTTTGAAGCATATCTAGCTGGTGAAGTAGGAAGCTCAACAGGCGCCAAAGGCACAAGATAAATGAGCCAAGAAGTATTAAGAAAAGCTCAAGATCATAGTCACCATCTGACTCTATTGGGTCAACTCAAAAATAATGATTTGCTCAGAACAGAGGGTCATGTGTGCCAAAAGGTGGAATGCTTGACTCAGCTGAGCTCTGAGAATAAGACGCTCTTGATCTTTTCTCAGTTCAAGAAACTGTCTCAACATTATATTTCCTTTTAACTGAAAAGGAACATACAAATAAAATGTGTCAGTGCAACACTGAATGTATGACATAGTAAAATAAAAACATGATAAAAAAAAGCATGTTCTCAACAACAACAACAACAACTACAACAAAATTATTGAAATTAGGGTAAGGCTTCAACTTGAACTTTTTCCAATGAGTATTATTACCCCCTTCCCAATCACCGGAAAAAATCAACTGACATTTATCGTTGAATTTAGTACCATCTACACCTTTGAAAATGATGGGATCATTATGCTCAAGCTTAAGAGGCAACTCTAGGAACTCAGAACTTCTGTGAAAAATGTTTTCCAAAGAAGAACCTTCAGGAAGATAAAGATTGTAACATAAAATTTTGCTCAAATATTCGAAGAATATCGATTCAAGATCGGCTGGTGCATAATCGATCAATCGAAGGTAATTATAAACTAATTCAGGAATAGTATAAACAAATCCGCATCTAAGATGAGACTCTGAGATTAGCAGATCATGATTACTACAATCTCGAACTTAAGAAACACTAAAGGAGTAAGGTTGTGGAAAACGAACCTTACTCCCGAGTTCAGTTGGAATGTTATATAAACTAAGAATGGATTCTAGAGGAGTTGGAACAGGACTAACACCTTCAGCAATTGTAAAAGAAATAAATAAGTTTGAAAACTTATGAAGTTGTAAAATTTGAAGAATAGTCTTTCTTTAGGGGTAAAGAAAAAGGAATACTCGATCAGAGCAATGATCTAAGATCCAATATCTAGGTCGTATCTACTATATATTTGAAATAATAATATCATCTTGATGAGTTGTTAAAGAACATCTCTGAGCTAAGTCGATAAAACATACCTTTTAGCTGAGCTGTTAAAGTTTCAAAGACAAAGCTAAACCAAAGTTAAGATAAAATACAGTTCAAAGATTATATTTTATATAAACTGGAAAAGGATATGTAGATGACAAAAAATAACATCTGCCAAACAACTTACAATTGTAAGGTCATATAGCCCGGTACTTAATAAAAGCTTAGGTCGAGTTAAAGATAATAAGTTCTCAGTTCAAGCACGAACTGGAGATGATTCCTCAACAAAGAGCTATATGACATAACTTATTTCATGACATGTGCAAGATATGAGTTCTGGATCAAAAAGGTAAGAAAAAACCAAGGATTTCAGAATCAAGACATGTAGATTGAGAGCTAATGAGGATCACAAGTCGAAAAAGTAACTTACTAAGAAATTAAAGTCTGATTAGATCATGATGTCATCTTCACATATACACGAGTGGTCCCACATTATACATGCTCTTAGCGTGATTCACACGCTAAGTAACTGTATATAATCCTTTCACATGCTAAGTAACTGTATATAAGCCCAAGAAGGCTCACTTTAATTGTAAGCTAAGACATATTATTTGGTCTAACTTGATCAATTAGAATTATCTTATCTCTATTCTCTTTTCTACTTTTCTTTTAGAACTCAATTGTGTTAAACGACCTAAAGATAACTTGGTAAACCCTAATTGGACTAAAAACTAAGTAATCAACAGACGAAGATCGATAATCAAATCAAGTCAGGAGATAGATTCATACTAATAACCACATCTCAATCTCAAGTAGGTATGTATTTTCAGATAGGAAAATATGCATCTTCAATGCATATTAGATGAAATACGCGGATTTTTACCATTCTGATATCATAATAGTTATGAATATCAAGACCGATTTGTGACTAAAGATAAAATAAAACTGAGATAAAAGATGGTATGGTTCGGTAATTATCGGCTCATATACACAGACGTAATCCCGAAGGATGATATATTATTATTCGTCTGATGGATGTCATTTTTGTGAATAAAAACCAAACTGTGCAATGAATTTGAAGCTAATATTATAACACTCCGGTTACTAATACATTAGTGACTAGGCTGCCCTTAGGAAAAATTTGTGTTTGGATAACACATATAACTTAGGTTAGTATAATATATATATATGTAAGATAAATTACCTTAGTTGAATAAAAATAAGAATCCTAGTGTTTATTCGGCCGGAGAGAAGAAAAAGTTAGAAGCAAAAGGGAAGAAGGAAAACAAGTGTTACTGAAACCAGAGGAGACTCTAGATTTTTATCTAAAGTCTAAGGCAAGTTTATTCTTGATTTATCGTTTACTATTGATAGTATTAAGTTTCAATTGTTGATCCTCTTGAAAACCTAGGTTAAGAGTTGAATTTCCAAGGTAAATTTCGAGCTAAGGTTTTTCTGTCACAAAATGAGTACCGTTTGAACCGTTAATTTACATCTAACCTTTAGATCTTTGTGAATTTTGGATATATTATACCTTTCAGTGTCATATAGTGTCTTCAAACATTTCAGGACGATCGGACTTGGATTCATTATAGAAATACTTGTAGATTAGAGAACTTTTCTGTAGAATTTATGAATCAGGACAGTTGTGAAAACCTAAGTTTATATAGTTATACTGCTTAGAATTAGCTGAAATTTTAATATGAGTAACACATTTATATCATGAGGTTTCTGTAATAATTTCAAGTAAAACCTAGTTCTATAGGTATCTCAACCAACAAACGTTTTATTGTTACGCCTATAAAATTCAGATAGGTTTAGCGAATAGAATATATCATAATTCGATATTCCACCGTTAGTTTTCTTTCATAATTTGTATAGAATGTCCTAGGTATTGTTATAACCGTTTGATGAAAATTTCGTAATTATCAGATCAGTATACATGGTGTATTTGATAGGTACAACTGAGTTATACATATGCGCATGCATGGTAAATTATCATGTTGGCCTGGTATGTGGTTGGAGTTTGAATTGAGTTATATATATGAGTTTGCTGAACTTCAAGATGATTTGAATGGTATTGTATGTGTTGGAGTATTGTTAAGGTATAAATCCTTATTTGGTTCGCTATACTTGGATATTAATTCTTATTTATCTACTTGCTAAGAGGTCAAGTCCGAAAAGCTATCTGGCTTGTGAGAACCAGTGAGTAGTATACGTATATGTTGATATGTGTGTGTTAAAATTTATATGTTGAGATTGTGTATCATAATAGCTATCGCGCTTATGAGTACTGGTGTGGCCACAATAGCTATCATGCTTGTGAGCGTACACCAGATATGGGGTTGTCGTTGAGTTTTCCGAGTTCATGAACATCACTGTTCAGATAGTGTGTTGCGGTGAGAAGTATAAGAAATTGTTTAATTTGTGGTATGTGTGTGTATTTTTAATGGTTGGTGAAAGACTGAAAGTAAGTGTTATGTTATTTTATTTTAAAACTTAGTCTCATGATCTTCCTACTGCCACAGTTTAGATGTTTTTTATTAGTTGATCATTTTTTGTTACTTATATGATTATCGGTGTATATGATGGATTAAGAGTGAACTTATGGTTCAAGGCTCTGACCTTGTGTTGATTGTTCCCATTCAGGTAGCAGAATAAGTAAGTGTGTTAGTCGTTGGGGTTTTCATGAGTTTCCGCTGCAGTATTTGACAAGAAGTGAAATATCTTCCTTGATGTAGTTTTATGTTGAATTTGTTTTCTATTAATCTCAACAAGGTTATCACATTTTTATTTACTTCCACAGTTTGATTATTTTAATTTTGGATTATTACCATTTAAGTTTTTTTAATACTATTTATCTATTTAGTAATGTTTATTAGATTTTCTTTCGTAGTTTTAAGTTATTCTTATTTTAAAAAGAAAAATCTGGACCTACGATAGTTGTGCTCCGGGATTCTGGACTCGGTTCTAGTGCAAGAATATGCGGGGTGTGACAAATATCCCGGGGGTCATGTCCTTCTTACCAAGTTTTACATGCTTACAAAAAATGAGTACATTCTGAAATATAAAACCTCACAATCTACCGATCTTGATTTCAATGGCTAAAAATCAGTTGATTTTCGACGGCTCATTTTCAAAGTAGTAGATAGTTGTGTTATACGTCTCGGAATATGCTCATTTTCGCTAGGAAAGTCGAGCTTTGTAAGAGGAACATATCCCCAAAATATTAGCTTGAAATTCGTTACAGTTTGGTTTTTATTTGCAAAAATGATGTCCAACGCATGAGATAGTGTGAGAATAAAAGTGTGACGGGATCCATCCTCAACACAATTAAGGTATTTTTTTAATTCTTTAACACTACACGAAATCAGGGATTTTGTAACGCCCGATTTTGTAACGGATTGTTTTTAAGTAACGTCGTATCGACGTTGGTAACTTTGTAACGATGGATAATCGTTGCAATAATTGGTATCTGTTACAGAGTTTCGGGAGGGTTGTGGGTAATTACCTTCTTGTCCTCAACTTAAATTCCCAAGTTACATTTTTACCCTCCTTTACTACTATTAGCGCCTTTGTTACTACTATCATCTCCCAATTTCTTCTCACACTCAAGGGGTACCTAGCCTCCCAACGATTCTGGATTTTTGATCCAATTTTTTTTTTCCATTATAACTCTTCATTTTAATTACCGAAAATCTAAAAACAAAATTAAAATCTGAAGAAAAAAAATTAAAATCATCTGAAATTAGTTTTTCATTTAATATGTCTGAAAATTAGAATAAGAATCAGTTGGGAGGTAGATAAACAACTTTATGTGTTGGTACAAAAACGGTTGAGACATTACTACATCTTATATCTTTCACCTCTATTTATTTCACATCTCACCGACTTATTGGTATATCCCCGCAGCCGCCATTGATTTCACTAAAAAATTCATTAGATTCAATTTAAGATTCAGTTGCAGGAAACTTTATCAACAAAATTGATTCAACCAACTCTTCTGTGACTCGTCGATTTCATTAAATATTTAAGCTTAATCGAGTTATCATAAAAGGATTGAGTTTGATTAAGATTTCTGAATCTATCGATTCTCCTGGGTTATCTTCAGCTAATTAAGGTATTTCTTTTATTGTTTTCTTAATCGACAGTTTTTCAACATCTGGGGTTTATTAGTTTTAAAAATTGAGGATTATAGATGTTGTTGTGAATTGTATTCTATTGTAATATGTTGATACATCTGTGACATTTCTAGGTTTAGTTGATAAACTTAGGTTACTAAGACATAGTATTTTGGTTGTTTTTAGGAAGTAAAATTTTGTGGATAAATCTTGGATGCGTATGAGAGACAATTATAACCCTGAATACAGACAAGGGGTTAGAAAATTTATTGATTTTGCAATGGCAAATGGTACTTGTGCAAAAACGTGTTCTTTCCCATGTAGGAAGTGTGAAAATAGATATCGACATGGATTCTTGTTGGTTAGGACCCATCTGCATGAGCATGGTGTCGACAAGACATACACCACCTGGAGCTTACATGGTGAGAGAGCGGATGGTGCTTCAACAAGTCGTTCTAAGAGGAAGGTCGTAGTCGAAGAAACGCCTAATAAGCAACCAGATTGTTTGAATTTGAATGATTTTATTGACTCTTACTTTGGTATTCATCATGACAATGATGGAACACAAATTGGAAAATCACCCTTAGAAGATCCAGATGTCAAAAAGTGTTATAATAGGTACAAATCGTTAGTGGCAGAGAAGTTGTACCCTTCATGTGAATACAATCTCACAATCCTCTCTGCTATGGTATAACTGCATAATGTGAAGAAAACTTATACAATTTCGGGTAATTGTGTCAACAGTTTGTTGGATTTATTAAGAAAGTGGTTTCTGAAAGCTAACAAGTTTCCCAAAAACTATGATGTCAATGCTGAAGGATCTGGGGATGAAAGAAAAGGATATTCATGCTTGTGAGAATCATTATATTCTGTATTACGAGGAGAATGAGGATTTAATAGAGTATCTGGTATGAAAAACTCCAAGGTTTAAGTTGAAATCTACCAAATATGGTCCTGTGGTGACAACTGAACCTTGCAAAGTGCTGAGATATTTTCCTGTAGGCAAAAAACTAAAGAAAATGTATTCTCTACCTTGGATATCAGACGTAATGTTGTGGCACGATCGAGCGCAATTTTCATATGAATATACGCATCATCCAATCGATTCATCTCAGTGGGCACAAATGAAAATGAAGTTTCCGGTGTTTGCCGCGGAAGGAAGAAATGTTTGGCTTGGAATATCAATAGATGGGTTTAATCCTCAATGGTGTACAGACTTTGAGTTGGTGAAAAAGCGGGAGTCTAACAACCACACCCAATATTCCGTTTGGCAATCTGTATGGAACAAACTTCAATATAATCTCAAGAATAAAAACTCAATTGAGAAATAATATTAAAGTGATTTATCTCCTTCTCAACACAATCAATAGTTAAATAGAAGCAAGTCCGTAAACCTGATTTTAGTATGAGGTTTCTTGAAACAAGCTTTTATGTTAATCACAACCTATTCAATATCCACCGTGTATAAACCTCTTTAAGCAACAATCACTAAAGGAATATTTCAACATGGTGTCCACTTGAAACAGGGTTAGTCCGGACTGGTCTAACAATGTGAAAATAACAAAAACAATTGTTCAAAATCAAACAAGTCTTATCCAACAAACAAGGTCGGATTTAACAACTATGATTTATTAACGTACAACCTGTATTATTTCAATTATAAAGATAAATAATATAATACGGAAAATGAAATAACACAGACACCATAAATTTTGTTAACGAGGAAACCGCAAATGCAGAAAAAACCCCGGGACCTAGTCGAGAATAAACACACACTGATTATAAGTTGTTACACCAATTTCCTACTACCTATTCGGACTAGATGTAATACCTTCTTCAGCTATATTCTTATAGAACTCCTAGAAGAACACCGATTCTCTTTAGGAATTCTTCATGCAAATCTTCTAGCATAACCCAAGGTTCTCTTTAGAAGATACAACAACACGATTGATATGATTCGATATTTTGTTTGCACAAAACACCAGTTTGATTTCCCTTTAGATATAAATCAAGGTTTTGGAAATCTTGTAGATTAGGGTTTTAACTTACAATCAGTATGCATACTTACAAGAAGTCCGTGAACCTGATTTTCGTAAGTGAACTTGGGTGATTCCAAAGATCAATTTCCAAGTTAAGAAAACCCTAATAATTCTACAACAAGAATAACTAGATAAATCTAGAGATATCTTGTTTAAAATTTCTTAAGGATTTTTACGAGATGCCTCAATAGAAGTTTTTCTTTCTAGTCTCCAATTTCAACTAACAAGTGTTGGTATACATCGGAAACTGAAATCTATCATAACCTAGGATTTATGATCAACAACCCTTGAATGGTTTTATATCAGAAGAGAAAACCTTAGAATAGACAAGAGATGAAAAACCTAGATTACAAGTGGTATAATCAACCACGAAGATTAGATTCAACTTGGCTTTGTGATCCCCAATACAAAGACTTTTATCTCACTCATGTTCACGAAAAACAAAAGACATGGAAAACAACCTTATGAAGCCAACACCAATTTTCCAAAAGGGGATGAAAACCGTGTAGACTCATGAACCCTTTATTTATAGTGAAAGGTATCTTGAAATCTAAGCATAGCTATTTTTCTTTTTCAAGACTTTCCTAATTTTGGGAGTCTTTCCTAAGTTACAACTCTTGGAAAAATAATTAATTAGCAAATATTGTATTTATGTGAATAAATCACAAATTAAATTAGGAAGGAATCACAAACACTTTAATATGGTAATCAAAGATGTTTGGAGTAATATCTAACTTGCCTAGATAAGGAAACATCACCAACTTTAACAAAAATCCCTTTTAGTCACGTATTGGGCCCAAGTCCGCGGACCGTTACAAACAGCCCATGAAATGTTTCCTACTAACGAATTGTTTCACTCATAACTTCATCGTTATAACTCAGAATTGAGTGATTCTTGGCTCTTTGAATTCGTAAGCTCATTCACTATAACATGAGATCCTCTATAGGGATAAATGTTATTTTCACCAAAGTCATGAATCAAATAAGCTCAAGTATATATACATAAATGTATATTTACCGTCATATGAATTGTTCCATAGAGTGAGCATTTATCTCGATAGATTAGAAAGATAGAATTGAACAAGAATCCAAATGAAATAAATCACATACCTTTGTTGATGAGGTACTTGTTGATATCTTCATGTAGTCTTCAATCTTCATCCTTTAAGAATAGCTTCGATTCAACTTCTTAGACCTAATCTAGTCCGAAACTATCTTTAGTATGCTAAATCAAGAATGTATTTTGGAAACTAAAATTGACAACTAACTTGACATACCAACGCTAGTGGGTTCAACCGAGCAGTGCTCTAACAGTTGGAGTTGTTGGCCTGTGATCCTTGTGGTTTATAATCTTCCACCTTCTATGTGTATGAAGTCTGAATTCCAAATGATGACTCTGTTGATACTTGGGCGTAAGTCACCGGGTCAAGACATTGATGTTTTTTAGAGGCCGCTAGTAAACACACTAAAAAAAAATTGGCATCCAGGGGTACAAGCTTTTGATTCTTTGAAAAGGGAGTATTTTACTCTGAAAGCAACTCTGATGTTTAGGATTCATGAATTTCCTGATCAAGGTGTTTTAAGTGGATGTACCACACATGGATATTGTGCATGTGTTTTCTGTGCATTCCAAACCCGAAGTACTCATCTAAGCTACGGAAGCAAGATTGTGTACACTAACTATCGTATATTCCTTAAATCAAGGCACCCATTTAGGTATGGGACTCTTTTGGGATTAGAGACACAAGAGCATAAAAGTGCACCGCTGAAACTAACAGGAGCACAATCGCTTGAGAATTTGGCCGATATTCATTGCGAACCTGGTAAGTTAGTGGTCCACAAGACAGGTAAACAAAAGAGATATCAGTCTGATGAAGAGGAAGGTGATTGTGAGCTTGTCACATGTGCTTTTTTCAAGAAATGTATTCTTTGAAAACTTGAGTCATATTGTGCCTTGACTATATGACATTGTGTCGACGTGATGCATACGGAAAAGAACGTCATGGAACACATTATCGACACTATTTTTGATAAGGATAATAAGTCTATTGTTGCATGGAATCATCATGACAAATTGAAGGAGAATATATTAAACTGTGGGGAGTGAAAAGACAAGAAAAAAAAGAAAATAGTAGAGATGGTTCCGCTGTTTGTTTTGAGCAAACAAGAGAAAACTGATTTTTGTCAGATTCTTAAAGATTTGAAAGTTCCCACTGGTTTTTTGTCGAATATAAGTAACAATGTAAGTATGGAGCAATTGAATTTGAGCAGCTTGAATTCACATGACTACCATGTGATTATGGGGTACTTATTACATGTTCTGCTTCAACATGCCTTTCCAGGAGAGAAAGACTTGTGTACTGCGCTTTAAAAAGTTAGTTTGTATTTTAGAGTTTTGTGCTCAAAGGTGGTTAGCAGAGAGTATCTGAACCAGGCTAAGTGGATGATTGCAAAGGCCATGTGTGTGCTCAAAAAGTATTTCCCGGGTGGATTCTTTGATATAAGCGTGCACAACATGGTTCATTTGGGTGATGAGGCCTTAGTTTGTGGACCTGTTAGGTATCGATGGATGTACCCATTCGAAAGGTGATTTGCTATTTTACCATTTTGTAATTTATTTTTATTTATTTTTGTTGTTTTTGTACTAAAATTTATACGTACATACTGAATCAGGGAAATGAATGAGTGCAAAAACATCTCAAATAACAACAGATACATTGAAGGGTCAATTACTAAATCAACTGAAGTGGATGATTGTGTTAGATTTGTCATGGAACACATGAAAAATTATGATCAAGGAGGTCACAAAGTAAATTTGGAGCCATTCTTAAAGGATGAACATGAATTCAACGATGTGGGTTCTCTGCTTGATGAAAAGTCGGTTCAGGTGAGCCCTATTCAATGGATGTAGATACGTCGGTGGGTAATTTTTTGGCAAAATCCAGAAGGTCTCGATGTTTATTATAGGTATTGGTTGGCCGTGTTTTGTTTGTATGTGGAAAATAGGTTATTCTATTTAGATTTTAATATTATGTATGCTAAATGTAAGGATTATTACGAGAACTGTGAAGCTGATGGGGTTGCAATGGAGGAAGTCGAGATGCAAACCAAGTTCCTAAGTTGGCTTTACGAAAAGGTTTACATTGGCACTCTTGTTTGTTAGCGTAATAATGATGCAGTATGTTGATGTGTTGATTATCTTTTCGCTTTCATATCTTAGATCAGAAGACAAAATTGATACAAATTTGCGGCATTACGTTTGAGGTCTGGTGTTTCAGAAAGAGTACAAAAGATTTGTTCCCAAGAAAACCAGGAAAAGGCTAAGACTCAGGACAGTGGTGTCTCCATGGTTGCATCGACCACTTTTAAGAGGTCGAAAAGGGACAAAAGATCTGTTACTAACCTAACTCGGTGGTATGGGGTGATCAGATAAATCCTAGAGTTAAACTATGGTACATTTAAAGAAACTGTATCTACTATGATTATTATGATTGGGTGAAGGTAGAGAATAGAATAAAGATCTGTCATGATTCAGATTTTCCTTTGGTTAATCTTTCACGATTAAAAAGCCGTACCAATATTTCAGACGAGTCTGTGATTCTCGCTGAAGAGGCTGCCCAAGTTTTCTACTCCAGAGACGTGAAACATCCAGATTTGTGGGTTGTTACTCATACACCGAGAGGAATGACGACAGACGTGGACTAAGCAGAGATACCAGGTCGCGATGGTTTTCAAGATATTTTAGCATAGGAACTACATCTACATAAATTGCTGAAGCAAAAGCGTCTCCCTAAAACAAAGAAATGAAAAATCTCCAATATATGTGCGATCAATAAGTTTTCTTTATAACTATATATATTTTGCTTGTCATATTGTGAATTTTTTTTTCTTGTCATATGCAGATTCGAATTGCAATATTTGGTCTTAAATGTATGCAGATTCCAATTGCAAGATACTTTGCATTTGATCAGAATGCTGGTCTTGAATATATGCAGATTCCAATTGCAAGATCTGGAGTTGTCTTTGGACCTGCAAGCTCTATGTTTTTTCAGTTGGTTCGTAAATTTTGCCTCTAGATTATTATGCAATAACAATTTGTTGTTTTTTTCACCCCCCATTTTTACACATATTTGCTTACAGATCCCTGTGTAAGTTACTTTATTGTTTTTTATTGTTTCTGCCCCCACTTTTTAGCCGCCCATAAATTAGAAGATGTTGTTTCCACCCAACATCTCCTTTTATCACTACCAAACAAACACTCCCTTTCCCAACAAAATCATCTTTTTTGGGAAAGTAGTTTATGTTTTCTACTTAGAGACAAAAAACCACCAGTTATTAGTTGTTCTTCAATTGTTCAGAAGATGGAAAACAACAACAAAATCATCTTTAATTTTAATTGCTTATGAATCTTTGAGTAAACCATACTCTTCAATCTTCATCTACACAAGTATGGGTTTGTATTCTTTAAAGTGTTGTTTTTCTTCATCTTCCTATGCATGATTGCATAAAAATGGATTTTTTTTAGTGATCCTCTTTTCTTTGTTGCAAAGAGAATGCAGAGAAGTGTAATAGAACTCAATGTATTATTTTAATTTTTGTTTACTCTGTTTTGTGGTACACTATCTAGTGTGAACACTTTGTTTGTGTTGGTAGTGTGTGGTTGATTTAAGAATTAAGTGTAATCATGATATGAGTTTTGTTTGAATTACATTATTCTACTATGAAGATGTGTTTGATTTAAGTTTTGTGCTTGTTGTTAACTTTTTCTTATTTCTAGGGTTTGATCTATTTTTGAGTGAAAATGCATATTGTTTCTGTTATTGTTTCTAGTATTCGATCTGTTTTTGAATGAAAATGCAAATTGGTGTCTCTCTTACAATGTATTTGGTTATGTTTAACACCAAAGTAATTGTTTTGCAGCAATAAATTTTATACACTATTGTATAGCGTCAAGGAGGATCCGCAGTCCTGATTCATCACATGAGAGGGAGAGAGATATGAAAGGAAAGAAGCCTAAGGTCTGTTGTTCGGATGATGAAACAGGGGTAGGAAGATCCAAGGATCCTCTTGATGAGACTTATAAAATGATTGATCTCATGACCCCTGATTGAAACATCTCCAGAAGTGTGTGAACGACTTCATCACATGTCATGATATAGGGATCAAAATTAAAGAGGAAGAAGCGTCACGCCGGAGGAAGGCTGCTGAAGAAGCTTCTTTGCAAGAGGATTATGACAAGTTCAGAGACTAACAATTTCGTCGTGCACATGCATTACTTGCAGCAAGTATGCTGCAATATCCTCCACGATTAGATTTTCTGGCCTCTGATACTAAATCAGAGGCTGAACCAGATTGGGAACCTTTTCAGCATGCGCCTAAGCCACACTCACCAGGTGAGAAGGTAAAGCAGATCGCGCAATATGATTTGGAGGAAAAAAATAGAAGCAGACAATTGGCATGACTTTCTCATGGGTCCTGTTGATCTAGAAGACGAGGAGTATGGTCAAGCACTTGTGGATACTGAAGATAATGCTGATGATGATGAAGACTATGAGGAAGATGAGGCAAGTGAAGTCATCGGAAAATACGAAGAGGATGAAGATGAGGAAGAAGAGGAATATGAAGAAGATGAAGATGAGGAAAATAATGGATATAACTTCTATGAGGAAGATTCTACAAAAGATGATGAATGAGGATGATAGATTATAAGATTGTTCTAACTGCTGATGGATGAATAACTTTTTGGGGGTATGTATTTTGGTATATATATACTTAGTGGTGATACCTAGGGGTATATTTTTTTGTTTACTTTTTGGTATATGGTTAACAAAACATAACAATTGCTACGTGGATGACGGTATATGTACGACGACGATATACTTTTTGTTCAAAGATCGCTATGTGGATGTGATCTCTGTTTTTCTGTTTTCCTCTAGTACACCCTTTGAAGAAATTTTATGTGTGCTGTGTAAAACATATATATATATATATATATTTATTTATTTATGGTCCGCAAGTTATATTTCATTGTTTTTGTTTTGTCATGATACTCTGATGTCAAAGGAAGACTTCTTTTGGCTATCATGAGCAACTTTTTTTCAGCCAAGGTATAATGCTGAACAACACTTTTATATTTAGAAATTACTGAAAAACACGACCCTTGTCATTTGATTATAACCATATAGGGAACTATGTATTTTTTAGGCTTAAGCAGTTCTTTCAATGTAAGAATGTTAATCGTATATACTTGTGTATGTGAATGAAAAAGGAGACAAACCTTGGTTCAATTGGTTGTTGTGTGGATTTGTGAATGAATGAATTCCTTGTGCTGCTATAATGATAATGTATGTATTGTGGAATGAGAAATGAATTGCAATGCAGTTTCAGAAAGCAACTGTATTGCAGCTTCAGAAATGGATTGCATTGCAGGGTCCAATTATGGGAGCTTATTTATAAAAGTAAAAAACGTATTTTATTTTATTTTGAAAACTATTTTTTTTATCAACGTCGAATCAAAGTTATAAAATACACTAGTAATTATCACACCTGGGAAATTCATTACTGTTACAATCGATCGTCAACGTCTAATGCCGTTAGTCTATATGTTACAAACGATAGACAATTGACAAACATCAAACGTTACAGTCAGCTGTTACAAATCGAATCGTTACGGCAAGCTGTTATATCCAAAATTTTACAATCAATCATCAATGTTTGAAGCCGTTACTTTACACGTTACAACCGAATGACACGTGTCGTACGGCAGTCGTTACACCGAGCTATCACGGTTATGAATCGTTACAATAACTGTTAAATCCAACATGTTACAATCAACTAAACAACGATTAAAATTGTTGTTGTAGCTATTACAATGAAGGACAGGTGGCAATAAGTCAACCGTTACATACAAAGTCACCATTACAGTCTCTGTTACACCGAACTATTACAGACTAACCGTTACGATCTGCGCAATAACGGCTGTCCGTTACAACAAAATGACATCAGATTAATCTTGTGCTGACTAGATAACCGTTTGTGTATTTATTCCAATGAATGAAACCATTATTTCATAAATTTTTATTGTAACGAGATGAACTGTCGAAAAATATTGTAACACTAATAATAACCACACATTTCCAAAGTTTTTTTGACGTTACAATATATAGATACTAACGTTTTTTCAACATTACAAAATTCGTGATTTCGTGTAGTGTAGAATAATTTTTACTTAATATGAATACAGAAGTGATAGGAAATTAGTTAGGCACTTGGCTTATCTAGGAAACTACTTAAATTATACATGATATTTAATTCTTGAAAATTATGACATAATCTTTGGAAAATCATGCACATTGGATCCTCGTCGATCCGAAAATATTATCATTTGACTTCATCTTGATTTTGAACACCTCGATATTTCGTTGGTCTATATATATATATATATACAACTTTAAAAGAGGTTTAACCTCGAGGGAGGATCGCTTCCCTTCACACTTTTATTCACACCATATCACTCTTTGGACTTGTTTTTCGTGAAAACAAATCAAATCGTATCGTATTTTAAAATATTATTTTGGGGATATGTTCCTCTTACAAAGATCTTAATACATCAAAAAATGAATACATTCTGAAATACTAAACCTCACAACTTATTAATCTTCATTTGAATGGTTAAAATCCGTTGATTTTCAACAACTCATTTTCAAAGTAGTAGATGGTAATATTACACATCACAGAATACGTTCATTCTCGGTAAGAGCGTAGAGTTTTATAAAAATTAACATTTCATTGAAATGTTAGTTTAAAAACCATTACCGTTTAGTTTTTATTCACAAAAAAAGGGACTTCTAAAATATGAGAATAAAAATATTAGGGATCCTCCCTCGTTAATCTTTTCTGAAAGTTATAACTGATATTACAAAATCACACATAGGATGCAAGCGGATGTTCCAGTTACTTAGGGTGCGTTTGGCACAGATGGAGTTGAGGGGGGAGTTCGGTCAACGGATGGAGTCAAGGATGGGGTTCAACTTATGAAGTGTTTGGCATGGAGTGAGTTCCAATTCTAGGTAGTTGAAACTCCATTATAGGGTGAAAAATCAAATAACACCTCCCCCCATGGAATTTCAAACTCCACCCTTTTAACTCCATCGGTTGACCATATTGACATTTGTTTATCTTTTATCTTTTTATTTATTTTTGATTTCAACAGTCTTTGATTTCTTACAATTATATTATTTTTAGGGAAAATTATCGTTTGGTCCTTTTTAGGTAGGCCCATGTCTGTTTAGTCCTTTGGTCAAACGCCTTTACTGTTTGGTCCATAATTATTTAAAAATACTTAAATGGACAAAAATACCCTTTCACGTTTTTTTTTTGTAGCAGTTCATTCTTCAAAATGAATTCCTGTTAATTTATACATATTTTTTCAGAAATCACCTAAAAAAACAGAGTTCATTCCAGAAAATGAACTCCATATAAAACCTAAAAAAACAGAGTTCATTCCAGAAAATGAACTCCATATAAAAACCTAAAAAACAGAGTTCATTCCAGAAATGAACTCTATATAAAACCTGAAAAAACAGAGTTCATTCCTAGAAATGAACTCCATATAAAAACCTAAAAAAACAGAGTTCATTCCTGAAAATGAACTCCATATAAAAACCTATAAAAACAGAGTTCATTCCGAAAAATGAACTCCATATAAAAACCTAGAAAAACAGAGTTCATTCCGAGAAATGAACTCCATATAAAAACCTAAAAAAACAGAGTTCATTCCTAGAAATGAACTCCATATAAAAACCTAAAAAAACAGCAGCAACGACAACATATCTTCATCTTCTTCATCATCTTCATCGTCAACAGCAGCAGCAACAGCAGCATCGTATTCATCGTCTTTAACACGAGCAGCAACAGATCTTGAATGTCTTCATCGACGTTCATAGTCTTCATCATCTTTAACGCAAGCAGCAACATATATTTAAACAAATCAATCACATTATCAACACTGCCATTTATAAAGAAAAAACGTATTGATGAAGAAAGAAAAATCATATTATTTAAATGAACATTGTAATCAACGAAATAATAATCAATTCCTAAAATCCGTTTCCAAATCAAAACAAAAAAAGAAATGACATGCAGTGATCGCTCTATTTATCCTTGTACAAAAGATCTATAAAACAATAAAAAAAACCAAAAAAAAAATCAACGAAAAATTCTCAGGAAAAACGAAATTCGAAATGAATGAATGGATTAGTAGTACCTCTGGCTCTTTTGCCGATATCAGTGTAAAGACCAGGTCCTTTTCCCATTATTTCTTGATTCTAAGAAGAAAAAACAACAGAGGAGGATTTTTTCAAGAGAGAGAAAATGAGAGAGGAATAATAAGAAAACAAAGAAAAATCTAAAGAAATCGCAACATCATCGTCTTCATCTTCATCACGAGCAGGAAGAAATCAAAAACATTGTTACGGATTTAGATTTTCATCAAAAATAAAAATAAAATAAAAGAGAAAGTAGATCTGAATCTAGAGAGGAGAGAGAAAAGAGATCAGAAAATGATTTCTTTTTTGGTGATAAATCCTATATATATTTTTCTAAAAGGGTATTTCTGTCACTACAAGGTGACATTTACATCATCAATGACATCAGCGTAGGACCAAATGATAAATTATATTACTAAATAGGACCAAACAGACAATTGACTGGGTCAATTGGACTAGACTCTCTCTAATATATTATTATTAGGACCAAATGGTATTTCCTACTTATTTTTATAATTAATAGTATGTTTTTATTTTTTAGTATTACCTTAATAATATTATTTTAAATAAATTAAGATTATTATTACTAATATATTTCTTATTTTATAATTAAAAAGTATTATTTTATTTTAAAATGTCAATTATTGCTTTTCATTAAATTGTGTTTACTTAAAATATAATTAATATATTTGAATATATAAATTATATTTTGTCTCATATTTAAAAGGAAAAGGAATATTTTTAATTAATTTTTATTTTAAATATTATTTTATATTAAAATATCAAATAAAAATATTTTATTATTACTTATTCAATTAATATATATATATATATATATTATTACATGAAACTAGTTGGAAGCCTAACAAGCTAGGCTCCAACAACATACTACTACATTAATTGAACAGGTTGCTGTGCTAGGCTACCAGCGAGCCTCATGGGTAACCTTGCCAAGGGGAGCCGAAGCGGGAGGGGGGCGAGATTGTGTCACAAGGGGGGGGCAAACTAACACTACCTTCCATGTTAATTCCTGCAATATTACGCCATTGGGGACTTGAACCTTGAACCTCCTGGAACGCATGAAACTTCGGGGAACGGGGATGACCAGCTGAGCTAGGGCCCGTTCTTCATAAGTAATTATATTAGAAAATATTATTTTATATTATAAATTAGTATTCAATTTTATACTTAATTAAAATATCAAATAGACAAACATTATTATTTGAATATTTTATTATAAAATTTATTTTTAAATCAAATTTAAAAATAAAAAATTTCTTTTACTAATAAATATTAGTGTCAATAATACAAAATATGTACTTTTATTGACATTATCCAATTAAAAATATTAATTTAATTATAAAAAATTATATAACTTTAATTTAATAGTATTTTATAATGTTTTGGTTAATTATTTTATTTTATTTTTATTAAAATATAAATAAAATAATTAAAATTTATTTTATTAATTATCTAAAACTAATAAAAGATAATTTAAAAAAAGAACTTAGCGATTTTCGAAATAAACTTACTATCAAATCAAATTTAACCAAATAAATATTCGAAAAATAAAAATATAATCAATTTTAGTCGTAAACATGCCAAACACAAAAATTTAAAAGGATGAAATTCATTTTCTAGATAGTTCGAATTCCAGGTAGTTGGAACTCCCTAGAATCCAAACTCCAATCGTGCCAAACGGACCCTTAGCTAATACTACTCCACGGTCTACTTACGCATTGCGCAGAGATGAACTTCAAAAAAATTAAAAAAATAATAATGCAAAGGAGAACTTTTTTGTTGAGAAGGATGAAAGGAAAATTTTAATCTATGAATTATGATCAGATGACATCTTTTCCCAACTGCATTTGTTTATACTCTCCAAAAATGTTTAATAAACCCTACAAATGGAAAACTCATTGGGAAAAATTATTTCAATTTGGGTTAGGTACGCATCATAGGAGTAGGAGAAAAGGAGAAGGTCAAGATTCCAACCGACCAATTGGCACAACTGGATGACACAAGTCATGGGCTGTGGTGGGGGTGAGGTGATGGAATAAAATGAGATTCAGACTAATTAGTATCCACAGTTGTGTCAGGTGTAGTAAGAACCATGCACATTAGATATTTGGCCCATGCATTACACCACCAAAGTCTAAAGTATCATCTAACAACCGCATGTTAACATTGCATACTACTTTTAGCAAATTGTTTTTTTTTTTTCCCGTTTTTTTCTCTCTTAAAATGGGTCTTCCATTTGGGAAAGAACGAGCAGCCTTTTCCGGTGTGTGTGAACCTATTGAAGTTTCACTTCTTTTATTGACAAGTGTCATAAAGACCACTTTCAATGATTAGTTCTCTTAATTTCCTTAATTTTTTTAAAAACAAAACTAGCATATTAGGTAGGAACAGAAGGAGTAAGAGAAACGAATTTACAAAAGTATTTTTATAAATGCTCTATAAATCATGCAAAATCCACTAACACTGCAAATTGAACAATTATGTAACATGCGGCCAACTAAAGTATACAGTATACTGTATACCATACGATTTCAATGAATGCATTATGAATTATTGAAGCTTTAGAGAAGTTAGGAACATATGAGGTTGAACTCTGCCGATTAAAAAAAGGAATGTATATGGTTGAATAATCTTCAATTATTGATCATGTAGCTTCAACCATATACAAGTGGACATTGTTTTCACATTATTTTCAGGTTGTCCACCCCAAAAGAAGATGATTCTCCCCGCATGAAATAATGGTCGCACATTATTTCCCAAGAAAATGGAAGCTCACTCATATTGTCTACCATATATGCAAATTTTGTTATCCTTGGCCCTTTCTCTTTTTATTACTCTGCTTTGATTTGGAACTGTGTCTGAGAGATTATTAAGTCAACTGAACAATGTCGTATATACGAATCCCAAATTCATGATAAGATGGCACATGTATATTGCATATGTATGATGAAATTAGAAATTCACAATTTCATGAATTTATTCATGGTCTGGTTTGGTTAAATTTACGGTCACCGTCTCTGAATTTTCGAAGGTCCAAATGACATTGGACGACCAGCCTATAGACTAATATCTGAATTTCTTTTTTTTAGAAGAGACCCTCTCTGGAGAATTTATTCAAAAGGAAAAGAAAAATACAAAGGAAGTCGGGGGCTCGGGGCTAATATCTGAAATTCTGAATTTTCTTTGGAGCATATAATCCAACTTTACATAACTTGGGTAGTCTTCAAGTATCACAAGTCATTTGAGCAGGAAAAGTATATGCTTACATCAGACGACCTCTTAAGTGGAAATTGAAAAATAATTCCATCTATCAAATTAAAAAGTAAAGAGACATCAACCAAGATCTAAAGGGTATAGTTCTGGATTATTTGATAATTTCTTTTATCTTTAACTAATGGCTTAAAATGAAAGAACCAGTTTCTCCAAGGCTCCTAACGGGTGTACCAATTTCCTTGGGGTGTACCAACCCCAAGGCAGATGATGTTTTGTTTTATTAGCATTTTGGTGTACCCCAAGCAAAACCAGTCCCCCTATTAGTAATCTTGAAGTTTATCCTCGACCAAAGTTGAGTCACGAGTGTGGTAGGCTGTAAAACAGTAATCTAAAATTATGACTAAATAATATTATTATTAAATTGGCGACACGTTGATGGTTTCAAAGGCTTTTAACATTATTTAGTCAAGAGGAGGCGAGCTCGGTCTCCATCTTAACATTACAAAGACGGAGGTATTTTGGCCATTCCCCTCTCAAGTTAGTAGGCCGGTGAAGGGTGTTAAACTGTTGAGTGGGCCGGTTATTCTGGATCATGATTTTTGCAGTAGCCTGGTGCGTACTAGAGTACTCAAGACTACCGTGTTAATGGATGCAGTAAAGAAATTGGAGGATCCGCGGTGCGAGTTACATCGGTTGAGAAGTTGTGCTGGGTGTCCAAGTTGTATTTTTCAATGAGGACAACTATGACAGAACATTTAGCTGAGTCTCAAGCTATATTTTTGACTCTCATCTTTCTCAGCATTGGCGGCATATTGTTACAAATGATGGGCCTGGTTGGGGGTAGTTGCAGCAACGTGTTGCCTCTCTACCGCTCAGGTTTGGTGGGCTTGGTCTTTGTTTTATGGCTGATGCAATGCATTATTGCTATTTGGCGTCCCACATTCAGACTCGGCCTTTACAGGACATCATTCTCCGCAATACTTCTTTTATAGGATCGAATTTGGGTTATCACCGTGCGGTTGAGCTATTTTCTAGTGTGTGTGGTCATGATGCTATCGTTGATCTTACTGCCCCTCATCCCATGAAGACATTGACAGATAAATATTTCGACGTTGTCATGAAGGAGACGCCCACCAAGTTCGATATGACTACATGTGATATTGCGCTTTGGCATTATAACAAGTCTAGTCATGCCCCAGATTTTCTCAAGGCGTTACCCATTGAAGGACTAAACCAGAGGGTGGTGCAAGATAATTTAGTGCTATACTGAGTTATCGTCTTGGCATCCCCTTGTTCCCTGATAATAGTGTATGTGCCTCTTGTAACAGAGATATGGACTGCTTTGGAGACCATGCATTGCATTGTGCAAATGAGGTAGGGATCAAATATCGACACGATTTTGTACGTGACACTATTGTAGAAATGTGTTTTCGTGCAGGCGTCCCAGCTAAAAAGGAGGTTGATTTGGGTTTCATGTCCAAAGAGGGGAGTGGATTGCGGCCAGCAGATATTATGGTTTATAATTGGGATAATGGTTGTGATGTGTGTTTGGATGTTACTGGGGTTTCGGCTTTCACGGGGGGAGGAGTTCGTGTTTTCCAACCGCGGATAGCTTTGAGAAACGCGATCTCTCGCAAAAATAAAAAATATTTGGACAAGTGTATGGCTCAAGGTTTTGGTTTTGGTGTTTTGGATTTCACGACATTTGGAGACCTGGGGGAGGATATGGTCGATTTATTAAAAAGATTACTTGATCACCTGTCTAGATTTGATGTTAATACTATGAAATGTAATTTCTTTTTCCACAGATTGGGTATTGTTATTCAGAAATGGGTTGGAGCCCAGATTGTTGCTAGGATTCCTTCCAGTTTTTTGAAATTAAATAATGGGAATTTTTTTTTCTAGACCAATTTTTTTTTCTATATTAGAAACCCAGCGATTAGATTCCATATTTAGGTAACCCGTAATTAGTTAAAAGATTGCTTAGGTTACAAAAATAGCCTTCCACATAAATAAGGAATCCGATTTTGTTTCCTTTTTATATTTTATATAAAAAAAATAGATGTTAATTAGTTGATAAATGACAATCCCTAAAAAGACTCCCTAAAATAATTCTTTTTATCTAATAATAAATCCTAAAGTACGGCTAAAAAAAACTCCAAAAATGATAAATAATAATACCTTAAAATGCGCTTTAAAATAACTCTGTTTTACTTTTTTGATTTTCCTAAGATAACTCGTTTTGGGTTTTGTTAAAAAACAGTAGACAGCAAATCTCAATTTTCACAGTTCCGTGATAATCACAATTTTCACACTTGAACTTAATGAGAAACGTGGTTTTCATACTTGATTTTAGTGATAATCTCAACTTCCACACGTCGGAACCAGATATCTGTAAAAATTTATCATCAACTCACTCAAAATTCTTGTTTTTACAATTTAATGAAAATGGTTATCTTAATTAACTTGTTGGAGTCATTTACGGTTTGTGAAAAACGTCACTATCACCTTTCATAGAAAATTTCTTCACAATTTTCATGGCAAGACAAGATTGTGATGAATCAAGTTTTCACTTGGAACACAAGTGAAAACATAAACTTTCCCTCGAAACCGAGGTGAAAAAACTAACACCCGTGAAAAGAGTATTTTTCATTCGAAATAATGTGAAAAATATAGAATCTGATAATGATATGAAATACTTTCATTCTAATCAATTAATTCCATCTCCATAACTACTAGTTGAAACCTCACCTTCATTCTCTTTCATTGATTTGTTAGTTATAAACTTTCTATGCAATGATTTCCTTACAATCGTCTAGCATATGATCGGTTGTGAGAATCACCATAACTAGGGCACTTATTCAAATATAAATGCTTCAGTAGAGAATCTTGTTCTTCATGATGATGATAATGGAACCTTTTCTTCTTCTTTAGTATATAAAAGCGTCACTGCATCATCTGTGTTATCATTAAAGATAGACACAAAGTAGGAGGAGGATGAAATGATGTTATGGTACCATGACGTTTTTATTTTTCTCTTTAAATTTGGTTGGTCATGGAAATTAGGGTTTTTCGTTTTCTATCTTGAAGAGGAAAATATATAAAATGATATTAATGGTCCGTAAAAATTCTTTAAGTGAGAGAAACGTGAGAATCTGAGGGAGTGAATGTCGCCCATAAATGTTGGAGTCAATTGAATTGACCGTAAAAAATGGAATGTTACTGTTTTGTCACCGAGTGAGTCTACACTCACCGAAAATATCACTTCGAATTACACCGAGAAAGGATCGCACGGATATCGTGAAGTGTGCTTAGCATTGAGATTTGTATGGGCAGATATGGGCCCGAATCCAATGGTCTGTGTCACTCGGTGCAAAACAAAGTGCACTTTTCACGGTGCATGTATCATTTTCGTTTGTCACCCATAAATAATGCAATCAATTAACTAACCATAAAGAGATTAAAAATATAATTAATAAATTTGTGAGCCTAATAGATAAAAGGTTAATCTATTCCAAATAAAAATTTAAAAATATTAATTCTATCTAAAACTATTAATCTTGACCTCAGATCTTATATTTTGGGCCATCCATATATACTATCTTATTGATGGGCTTGCGGAAGAAAGAGGATTTAAACTTGGGTTCCTCAGAATTTTCCACTAATAATCAAATCATTCTGATTTAAAAGAAGAATAAGGAGGGGATTATACTCGTAAAAAGTTTTATATAGGGATGTTTCTTCATCTTCGAGGGATTTCATTCATTATATTTTACCCGGGAAGGATTCCACCTTTTAAGGGAGATTCCCAGAGATCTGTCTATTTTGGTTCCACTACGGACTCAATAAAAGAGAAAAATGGATGGGAAAATCGGCAAGTTTATTGTGATTAATAAAGAGCCGCGCTTCTCTCTTCTAGTCGTGCGGTTGAAAACAATCCGCCAGCGGATCAACTACATCGGCGCAGATTAACTAAATCCGATGGCGGCTTCAGAAATCCGCACGTCCTTTATCTACCTATCAACAGACAAACCTACATTGGATCATCCAACAACTCTAATTCTTTCCCTTATAAATTCAGCTAATTTCAACTTAAAAAATACACCAATTTTTTCTCTCCACTCAATATAATTTGTTCGAAAAATATGTCTCGACCCTTATTTGTTCGAAGAGCTCAGTATACTCGAGAAGAAGATTTAGCTATTTGTAGAAACTATGTGTTGTTACCAACTCTGCTTGATAAAGCACACTATTCGGGTGTAAAATTACTATATTTATAGCTTTGACAATGCAAGTCAATCATTTTAGAGTGATGGGTAAAACTGATGATGAGTTGGTAAGAAGATCTTTAGATGAATGGCGAAGATGGAAAAATATGGTTTTCCGTTTTGAAGGTTGTTTCAAAATCCTTAAGGTGTTGAACAATTTCAACCTCTTTTTATTAGATGTTGTTCTACCGAGTACATCATCTAAATGAAGATGGTCAATTACAAGTCTTTAGATTGGTTAATTAAGTTAGTAAATTAAATGGCAGTTTCTAACTAGAAGTAATTATTATGCTTAATTTATAAATATGTAATTTAATTTCAACATAAAGCACTACTTTTCATTAATTAAAATTATAACTATATTAGTAGCAGAAATAAAGGTTACAACTCTTCTAACATCGATCATCATTATCTTCACCTTGATTCCATTCACCAAGACCCGGAATACTCCCACTTGCCAACAAACTTGAAAACTGACCTTTATCTCTGTAATTTTGAAAGCCGTGAGAGGGTGGTTGTAAACCAGAAGTTCCTACAAATATAGAAGAGGTTTCTTGTAGTGATGCAACGGTATGATAACCTTGATTCTGGTTCCACTGCGAAAATGATGTTGAAAGGCATATCGGATCTGGTTGAATTACTTGATGTTGGGAAACAGACACAATTTGATTTTCTGTATTCGACACTTGTGTACCATCAGACTTGCATCATGATGGTACTACCAGAATGATCACGACCATCAGGGTTTACAGTTGGGTAGAATCCAAACATGGTATTCGTCTGCCATTTATGAATTATCTGCAAGTGAAATCCCGACATTTATTGATTTATCCAATACAAATTGTTAAGATCCGTCTTCAACTGATCTTCACTGGCCTCCACATTATAATATAAATAGGTACATTCCGTAGCTACCGAAACTATCGGGATCGTGATTGGTTCGCCTTGTGAAGTTATACTTGGAGGTGGTGGAGTAAGTCATAAATCATGGTTCTTATGGAGGTGGTTGATTAGGAATGAAGGACCTATCACGACTCATGTGTCCTAAAGCCGAGAAATCAAACTCATAGATGTGCATGTTGTGAACACCAATGATAGGCTTCACAATGAATTGGAGACTTGCATTTGTATTGGGTGGTTGATCGCAATTGCAAAAGTATGTTGTAATTAGAAAAGTAGTCTTTCTCCCAAATACCAAACACCTCTATTCATTTTCTGGGTGTAAAAAATCACTTATCAGAATGAATAATCAAGAATAATTTGTACCTGATGATAGTCGAACTCAGGAAAATCACTACAAGGGATGGACAACAACATTTGTGTAGCTTCGTGTTATTTATTGATACCTTGGAACAAATCCGGAAAATGCCTCTTCTTTACCAGTGTCCTTTAATTTCCCCGTTATTCTTGTAGTGAATGTCCATAATTGGAACTCCACGGGTATTGTCTTTAAGAGTTTTTTACCAACACGGAAGTAGATATACCACCTATACTGCAAATTAATCAATAACTTAGTAACTTGACCATGTTTATTTTGTTCATGAAAAAATACTCAATTTAAACATCATAATTTAAATATTTATCTCCATGATGTCCCGGAAACCACTGAAGTTGGCTACACCTATGGATGCTGCGTCGAGGCCGTTGTAAATTTCTGCTAAATTGTAGACCCTAATCATGATTTGGTACCCTATCAAGATCTTGTAACGCTTCAATCCAACCAACGTGAGAAACAATTGTTGAGTTAGGAAATAACATTTGATCCAATAACCACACAAATACTCTTTTGAGTTCCTCATATTTAGATACATTTGTTAGACTTCCTTGAGCCCTAGGAAATGCTTAAACGTTGAACAATATATTTCACCTCCTTTGAACTCTTTATAATCTTCTCGTGCATGTGATTCTACAAAATAGGGAAGAAGCGTCTTCCATTGTTATTTGACACTCATTCGTTTTGATTGAATGGTAAGGGGATCCCTCACCACTTGGAATTCCAAAAATGAAATAAAAATTAAAAGGGGTAATTCCTATGAAAAGAAAGATATCATCTAATTAAACGTTTTGCATTAACCAACAATTATTTAAAAATAATAATAATTAGTTAAACAAGCTTACCAATTTCAAAGTTTGTGAATCAAACGTGTGCGTCGTAGGCCACCACCTTTCTACCAATATTCTCGTAAGCATGCAATTGTGTTTCCTGTGATTTACAAAATAGAAACCGACGCCAGAGATATCCATCCACTCTTTCTCAGAATGAAGGGGATAGAGCTAGATAAACATCATTTAAGTCTTTGTATTCACCTCTCATTTTATAATATGTGGACCGCTCTTGATGCCCCAAGACATGACCTTGAATTAATTATCTAGAGCAGTAACTACACTCGGCGAAGCAAACTCTACATCACAATTTTGAGTATAATCGACATTTGTGCAGACGCCGGTATTCTTTTACTTTTTCGATCTCTATTTTTATTTAAATTGTTTATGGACTCCCTCGTCACCATTATTTTTACTACATTTGTAAATAACAAGTAGGAAGTTTTGTTTAAATAAATTAGGAAGAAGAGAGTGGAATGGTGTGAGTGAAAATGGTTGAAATTGAGGAATTATAAGGTTTTGAAATTGTAGTAGTTGGGGAAAGAGTAATTGACTTTTTACCGTTGGAGGATCCTGTGAAACCGCCCGCCAACGAGGATTCTGCAGCCGCCCTCTAATGAGTTTTCTGCATTCACCGCGAGTCTTGCCCACCTGCGCGCTTCTTCATCAACCGCTCATTACTTTTCCCATAGTGGAAATCCACCTTCGCTCATCCACCTGGATTTGCAAAAAGAAAAATGTGTTCAGTTCCATAGGAACTTCCCTAAGTAATTGCACTCAAATAGTCAAATCTCTCTAACTACGCATTCTCTATAGGCTGAAAAAAAATTATATTTTTGCAATGTGCCAACCCTTGTTTAGGAGTTTCCTATAGGATTGTTGTGTTTTCAACCTATGGAATTGAATAAAGGACAAGCGAAAGATGGATTTTTTCATCTTATATAGCGTAAACCTTTTAAAATAAAAAAAGGTACAAACTTAGCTCCGGAAAACAGTACACAGATCACCAAGCTCGAGATCCCCTCTTTGTATGCTAGTTTATTTTGTTTATAACATCTTCTATCTCCTTTAATTCACATATGTCTTTGAGATAATTATTTATAGAAATGACGTCCTTTGTTTATCAAGGAAATCTAACCTTTGTCCAAACCTCTTTGACCGCATCATATTACAGTACTTGCTTCAACGCTTTATACTCTTTCAGCGCACTAATGACTAATCCCATGAGTATAATTCGTATTCTTCCCTTCTTGTATTTTGAGGTATCTACAAGTAGAATCAAACTATTTAAAAGTTTATATTTCTAATATTAGAGCAAATATTGTGGTATTCTTTTCTTCTTCTTTTTTGACAGAAATAATTCCCAAAAGACCACGTAGAAGATGCAAAGTCAAAAGGTTTCAAGTTGGCTTCCAAACAACTCATTTGAAGCCATGTTCAACAGTCACATAAAACATGTGTCTGAATTCATTCCAGAGCATCAAGTCAGGTGGGCGCTTTGGAGTGTTGGTTTTTATCAAACCTTCCAAATTTGATATTTTGGGGTAATTTGAGGAAGCGGCTAATCACTCTACTTTGGAAAACCAGATCATATGACTTGGTCTTCCATTTTATATTCCAAACTGCAGTGGCAGACAATTCTGACTTGCTCTAAAGGCAGAAAAACAAAAACAAAGACAAAAGAAAAGAAAAGAAAAGTATTTAATATTTTTTTGAATTAGCAAAAATCGGTTGAAATTATAGCATTATACAGTAAAAGCTCCATATATTAGTACTCCATATATCAATAAAGTCTATATGTTATAAAAAAAATTATAGTTCCAACTTGGGCCGGTTATAAATAGTAATGAGTCTAATGACCTTCACATTTTGATATTAATAGATTTTTATGGTTATGCTATAAGGAATTTACTTCCATATATTAATATAATCGATATTATATAAGAAACTTATAGATCTTGTTATATCAAAACCCAAGATGAAATAAAATATTTATTTATAGTTACTTGAAAAAAGGATGTAACTTTTGAATTGTTATCGCAACATTTAATCTGCGGATGTGTAAGACCTTATTACTATAGACACCTTCTTGTTGAATCCAAAACGTTCAAAACTTGTCGAGCATGTTTAACGCTTCTTGGGGTGAAACTTTTGGTATCTTCGTACTAGCATCATCACTATCATCTCCCTCTACTCTTCATCTAATTTCATCAACTATTTCTTCTTCGGTTAAAGCATATACAAATGTTTGCTCATTTGAATGATTAAGGAAAACATCCATATACATTCTACTAGTGTAGTGAAGTTGTACAATTTTATTACTCAATTCCTTAACTATTCTTTGATTTTCCTCATGTACTTCATTTGCAACTAATGATTCATCGACATTTCTGGTTCAAATTTTGTAGTGTTTAAAGAAATTTTCAATTTTGCGTGGCTTCACATACATTGACCATGAGGCAACTGCATTTACCAATTCGTCAAGGATGACTATATTTGATGATTTCAAAACTTGCTCTTTAATTCGTCTCAAAATATCGTTTACATACATTGAATTGGCTAGAAAAAATATCAAAAAATCCTTAATGGTCTTACAAATTCATAAATAGATACATTAGTTTGTGTATTATAATTACATATATGTGTATGCATTATCGAATATCATTTACATAATTTGAGCTAGCACAAAAATCATTATTTTGACATACCTCCATGTATTAATAAAGAACGCGCGATTGAGGGATACTTGAACTAATTGGGGGATATAAATTACTTCTCCAACCAATAGTGTCTGCTAAGGGGTGTTTTTTGGGGGGGAAAATACTAAAATACCCTTCCCTCAAAATAAAAATCAAAAAACAAAATCATATCCCCCATTTCCATCTTCACTTCTTATTAATCTCTTTTAGGGTTAAGGCTTTGAAACCTAAATATTCTCCACTCCCTTTAAAATTCTAAATATTCCCCACTCCCTTTCAAATTCTCTTCTCCTTCTCTGCCGGCTCCTCACTTTGAAAACGTTTTTCATTTTCTTTTTACATGCCGGAAGTGCTGAAGACCATGCCGGAAGTGATGAGGACCATGCTGGTATAGATGAAGACCATGTCGGTAGTGATGAAGACCATGCCGGTAGTGATGAAGACCATCTCAGAAATTATTATTTTTTACATCATCTGAAGTGATGAAGACCATGTCGTCACTAAATGCCGGCATGATCGATAGAAATTTATCAATGCCAGTATTCAAGTGAAGAAAAATTAATTTTCTGGATACTTTACATCATGTGCCGGCAAAGAAATTTAAGCAACATACTATGCCGTTAGCAGTACCGGCATGCTCGAGAATTAACTGACTGTGCCGGCAGTGGACTTTTCAAAATCAGAAGAAAAAAATTCAAAACGGAATAGGTCGAGCCGGGAAGGGATACGCCTCCCGGATAGTGACAAACATTTATGGAAATTTCCAACAAATGCCGGCATGGATGGACGACCGACAACAACGCCGTCACACTATGTTGGTTGAATATTCCCTGGTACCTGAAAAACATCTTGCTGGCACTGATATAACTATGAATACCATGCCGGAATTAGTTATATCAATGCCGGCAGAATATTTTTCAGGTGCAACCATGGTGAATCCAAAGTTACATCTGGAGAAGATTCAACATAAAAGACATATTTGTTGCTAACGTGAAGACTCAGAGACATCTCTCTGGTCACTCATCTCAACCAAAAAATTCGAACCCAACATTCGCACTTCTAATCTCTCCAAAATGATAAAGATTCTATAAATCATTTTCAAACTAATCAATTAACATAACTAATTATTATTAACCACTAAACCTGATTAATGAGGGGTAGATTAGGAATTAGTTAAAATACATGGATATGAAGTGACCTTGATTTACTATTTAAATCTCGTTTTTGTCTTTTTCTATTATCCCCCAATTAATATAAGTATCCCCCAATCGCGCTTTCTTAATAAACTCTATATATATTAATAATTTTGTGATGTCCCAAAGTTATTAATAAAAAATATAGTCTCAAATTTGGCAAGTTATAAATAGTAATAACCTCCACATTTTAATACTAATAGATTTTTCTAGTCCCACATAAGGAATTTACGTCCATATATTAATATAATCGACACTATCGTAAACTTATAGATCTTGTTATATCAAAATTTAAGATGAAATAAAATACTTATCTATAATTGCTGAAAAAATGATGTAACTTTTTGGATTGTCGTCGCATCTTTTAATTTGCGGATGCGCTAGACTTCATTACTATGTGCACCTTTTTGTTGAAGCCAAAACGTTTCCAACTTATCGAGCATGTTTAAAGCTTCTTGGCATGAAACTTTTGGTATCTCCGTACTATTATCATCAGGATCATCTCCCTTCGCTTCTTATCTAATTCTACCAATGATTTCTTTTTCGGTTAAAGCATATACGACTTGTTGCTTATTTGGATGATTAATTAAGGAAGACATCCATATCCATATCATTTACATACTTTGAGTTAGCAAAAATAAAAAAGATATTCTTTTATTATACCTCTTTATATCAATAAACTCCATATATTGATCCCGAGCCTATTTATATATGGAGTTCTTAATATAGTTTATTTCATGAAAATGCTGAAACCTGTGTTTGGCTCACCCTTAATTTCTACACAAAATTGGTTAAAAAGACTAAAATCAATAATTTTTTGGTGAAAAAGACATCTAGATTTTGATATTGTTTAAATTGACAAAAATATAAAAAATAGCCAGGATGTAACCAGTTTCATCCTACCCATTTTCAAATATTTTTTCTTATTTTTAATTTACATCGGGATGCATCCAGTTTCATCCTCGCTAATTTTTAAGTTTAAGCCAGGATGAATCCAGTTTCATCCTTGTTATTTTGTTTGTGTCCATTTTACCTATAAATTTTTTTAATCTTTTATTAGAACCATATTTTAAAAATAATTCGACAAATGACCAATTTTCCGTATTTTCTACCGCTTTTAGTCACTTACCAGGTACTTATTCGGGTCCACAGAAGAGTTAGCTAATTGAAATCTGTCACGTGTCATTCCTACTCCAAACAGTGGGTCCCAGTTTCCACTCACACGCACTAGATACCCGTGAGTCGTGACCCTCCTCTAACACTATAAAAACCCACATGCATCACTCCATCCTTGCACACCACAGTCCACACTACTGAGATTCAGTTCCATCATTTTGAGTGTGTTTTGATTTCATATCAAGGTAGAAATGGTTAACACGGAGAAAGACTTGGAACAACAATTCACATCCATTAATACGTCGATACAACGTGTTAATATACCTCCACCACAACCATTTTTCAAAACGTTCAAATCTTCACTCAAAGAGACTTTCTTCCCTGATGATCCTTTTCGTCAATTCAAAAACCAATCATCCTCTAAGAAATTTGTACTAGGTTTACAATATTTCTTGCCCATTCTTGAATGGGCACCTCGTTATACATTTCAGTTTTTCAAAGCTGATCTTATTGCTGGTATCACCATTGCTAGTCTTGCTATTCCTCAGGGGATTAGTTATGCTAAACTAGCGAACTTGCCACCAATTCTTGGCTTATGTAAGTAACAAATATCAATAGGTTAATGGACATGCAATTAACAGCAAAAAAAAACTAATTTCAGGTTGAAAATATGGTCATTTTTCTTTAATTTTCGGATAATATATAGATTTTTTTTTTTTTTTTACAGATTCGAGTTTTGTTCCACCATTGGTGTATGCAATGATGGGAAGCTCAAGAGATTTAGCAGTTGGGACTGTTGCTGTTGCTTCACTTCTCACAGCTTCCATGTTGGGAAAGGAAGTGAACGCTTCTAAAAACCCTACACTTTATCTTCAGCTAGCTTTTACCGCGACATTTTTTGCCGGTGTATTTCAAGCTGCCTTGGGCTTCTTAAGGTAATTGATTCTCCGCTAAAGGTGAAATATGTGGAGGAAAACTAAAAAATGGAAGCTGCATGCATGTTAATATGTGGGGTAACTAACTTATTTTGAGATTTATTTTTGATATTTGATATATGTTTTCAAATTTATTTTCCAAATTATTCTAGGCTTGGGTTTATTGTGGATTTTCTATCACATGCAACCATAGTGGGGTTCATGGCTGGAGCAGCCACTGTTGTTTGTCTGCAACAGTTAAAAGGGATTCTAGGGCTTCAACACTTCACCCACGACACTGATCTTGTGTCAGTTATGCGTTCTGTCTTCGGCCAAACACATCAGGTACTCTCTCTCGCACACACACACATCAGCGGCTGATATTGGTCGACCCTAAGGAGCACATCTCCTATTTTTTCATTGCCCCGTGATCTGATAGTAAAGTCCCTAGTTACCCTTCTAGCTAGGATTACTGATTTTGATATCACTAGTAAGGAACTTATGTTATAGCTAAGTTACGTTTTTCCACTTTTCCTGTTTTACTAAATTAAATTTACTGTTGCGGTTGCGGTTGTTGTTGGCGTTCTTTCATATTGCAGTGGAGGTGGGAAAGTGCTGTTCTCGGTTGTTGCTTTCTCTTCCTCCTTATTCTCACTAGAAATATTGTAAGTAACCAAGAACATCACGTAATTAATGATTGCTTGTCATTAATTCGTACGTCTACTCATTAAAATGTTATACGTAACCTTATTCCTCTAAGTTTACATGGTTCAATCATCACTAGTGCTCATTGATGAGTAAAGTACCAGTGTCGACCGTCTAAGATTACCGATTCAAATTGAGTTTACTTTCATTTATGTATTTTTAGACAAAATTAGGCTTTTGTAACTTGTCAGAGACCTCATCGAGCTACTATATTAATTTCCTTCGGTAGTTGCTAATTTAATGATTATACTAATGACGTGCAAATTTAATGAAACAGAGCAAAAAAAGACCAAAGCTATTTTGGATATCAGCCATGGCACCGTTAACCTCTGTTATTTTGGGAAGTCTCCTTGTGTATTTCACCCACGCTGACATACATGGGGTTCAAGTGGTAAGAGTTCATTCTTCAAACCAAGCCACTGACAAGTGAAATGATACTAATTCTTGCACCCTTATTCAGAAGTATTAAGTGTTTGTAAATAAGCAGGTTCATGTTTTTTGCTCTTGACAGATAGGAGAACTGAAGAAAGGATTGAATCCGCCATCTTACTCGGATTTGGCTTTTGGTTCACCTCATCTTATGACAGCCGTCAAAACCGGAATCATCACAGGCGTCATTGCTCTTGCTGTAAGGCTACCTCTACTTCGCCTAATTGTTACAATTCTCAAATTGGATCACCTACTAGCTGGGATTAGTTTTTTCTGACTTATTCATCTCTCAGTCGGACAAAACGTCCAATTGAGGGGTTCCCAGGTCAGATAAATATGTTTAGACAGGTTTTGTTAAATGCATGACACATATATTATGCAGGAAGGAATAGCAGTAGGGAGAAGTTTTGCTATGTTCAAAAACTACAACATTGATGGAAACAAAGAAATGATTGCTTTCGGGATGATGAACATTGCTGGCTCTTGCACTTCTTGCTACTTAACCACAGGTTAGTTTATACACCTTGGCCCAGTGCTTTTAACCAGATAAAGGATTGTTTTCAGTAATTCATTTTAGTTCTTGTTTCTGCTGTTGATTATGAATATGATTTCAGGTCCATTTTCGAGATCGGCTGTAAATTATAATGCAGGATGCAAAACAGCAGTTTCAAACATCGTGATGGCAACAGCGGTGATGATAACGTTATTGTTTCTAACACCACTGTTTTACTACACCCCTTTGGTAGTACTCTCCTCGATCATTATATCAGCGATGCTAGGGTTGATTGACTATGGGGCTGCCTTCCATCTCTGGAACCTCGACAAATTCGATTTCGTTGTTTGCATGAGCGCATATTTTGGCGTTGTCTTTGGCAGCGTTGAGATTGGCCTAGTCATAGCCGTATGTGATCGACTTCCAATTTGAGTTGAAATTCTTTATATTCCAATTTTTCCGTATTATTGTTCTAATTCAGTTGCCTGAACTGCAAACTCAGGTTTCGGTATCCATGCTCCGAGTGTTACTGTTTGTAACAAGGCCAAAGACTTGCGTACTTGGAAAAATTCCTAATTCCATGACCTACAGAAATGTCGACCAATACTCTGTTGCTTCTAGGGTTCCTGGAGTTCTCATCCTCCATGTTGATGCTCCAATCTATTTTACCAATGCAAGCTACTTGAGAGAAAGGTAACACATACCTATTGAAATATTTATACCCTATATGATTGGGTACTAATGAAAATTTATACCCTACTCGGTAAAAAAAAAATTAAAATTTTGCGTGTAGAATCTCAAGGTGGATCGATGAAGAAGAGGACAACCTAAAATCTTCAGGAGAAACTACCTTGCAATATGTTATCCTTGATATGGGTGGTATGTGATCAAAGATCAAATTGACACTAGTTAATAAGCTGGCTAATATAGATTATTTCCTTGGTCAGTAACCATCTTTGTTAAAATTTTGCTTAATTGTAGCTGTCGGTAACATCGATACAAGTGGAATAAGCATGTTAGAAGAAGTCAAGAAACACACAGACCGACAAGCTCTTAAGGTAGGTCTGGTTCAGCATTTTTATGCGTAACAAGCAAAGATATACTAGCAATTATTTTTAATTTAAGAAATCAATACAATTGGTTTGCTTTTCATAATTAGCTTGTGTTAGCGAACCCCGGAAGCGAGGTGATGATGAAGCTCGATAAATCAAAGCTCCTTGAGGGAATCGGGCCAGAATGGATATACCTAAAAGTGGGAGAAGCAGTTGAAGCATGTAACTTCATGCTTCATTCATACAAATCATCATCAGGGCCTACCAAGACCAAATCAGAAACCCAAGATAACAATGTTTAGCAATCATAGTAACCATAACAGTACACTTACCACGGAGACTGGCCAGTTGCATTCCAGTTGTTTCTCATTTCAATAGGCTAAACAAATTATCTAGCTCAAGTTGTTAGAGGATTTTCGTACAAATAATTTGTAACTACAAAAGGAAACATATAATGCTATCCATTTTGGAGTGCTAAGGAAAGCGTGAATTCCCATTACTAATTTCCAGCCTTCTTCAACAATTTCTGGTACAAGTAATCTCTCTGTAATATTCATGAATCCATTGTATGTGAAGTCTATCTACTAATTCCTAGCAGCTAGTTAGTCCTATGCTAGTGATCTACTTCATTCCAGGTGGAGTCCACTACAGACTAAAAAGAAAAAGAAGACATCACACTAAATAAGGTCTAACTCTAGAACTTTAAATTTCATCCAAAGATATGCTAATTTCAACCAACTTGTTACAGTGTTAAAGGTTCAGAACAATTTGACACTCTACAAGGATGATTAGACAGGCACAAATGACAAGGGCTGGAAAGGGACTAGACGACGAAGCTAAATTAAATTTTGTAATCCTTAAGAACCCTCTCTCAATTGCACCCTTTCGAATGATGGCAAAAGTACATAGTATAGTCAAAAGTAAAATAAGTGTGCATGGTTGAATAACATGATTCTAGATAATAGATACATATAGCGTCCAAGACAAACCATCTAACAAAAAGACATCCTTCTCCACACATTTTAAAGAACTGAAGATATGGGTCTTACAAGCTTCTAACAATGCACTCCATTAGTTGGGAACTTTCGCCTAGATGGGAATGAAAATACATACCAACTATTTATCAACTTCTTGACCAATTTCCCAATACAAATGAGGCAATTTAAATCTTACACAAACAGCTAAACTGTAAAGAAATCAGAACAGATACTTCTGAGTCAAGCTTTGCAAAATCATCACTCAATGTAAAGATTGCAAATAAGTACCTGTTTTCTTGTGTGACACGAAGGATTTTGAGTTTTGAAAATTCTATCAGAGTTGCTTCCTTTATGTCCACAGACAACCTAGTATCTTCATAAACTGAAGACACCAAGTGCTTGATGTGTAGAAAGAGATCTTTGTCTTCTTTAAAGGATGTACATCCATGTTCATAGCCTGGAACTTGAATCAAAGGAAATGAGTCTATAGAGTACTAGAATTAGTTTCTTTGAAAATACGGGGAATGACTTCATGCACGCCCACATCCAAAACCTCTGGATTCCTGAAATTATAATAAGCAAACATGCACATTTAGTCCAATCTTTATTGCTTCGTAAGGATCAAAGATTTGGTAACACCAGCCACAACAAAAAACAAAGAATCCATAAAATTGAGCACTAGGCCAATGAAAGATTAAGGTAAACGATCCAGATACCATATTATCAATTTGCCTGGAGTCCTGGACTCAACTCCGAGCACTTATATCCAATCCATAAGTATCGAATTCATCGAAGAAATAACACTAATCTCTTGATTGTGACAAGACCCATGCTAACGATGTACAGGATTGTGTAGGAATAAAAAAAGGAAGCTAACCTGCAAACTGTCCGCCCTTTTTCTGTGGAACTAGGAATAAACCACAATTTCCGCAAGCAAGGTAACTCAAGTTGAACAAAGAAACCATCGCTTTGCCCATGCTTCCACTTTCTGGACCCCTGTCCTTTCCAAACCTAAACAGCCATCAATGATATTTAGTCTATCAGGATAATATTGGTTCTTACAAAATATTGTTACACTGCCATAAAATATTGGTGTTTCTTAACTAAATCTTGACGCTAATAGCAATCAAAATCTGATATAATAAAGAGAAAATAAAGTTCCATATATACTACTAGGGTTACAATCCTAAGTACCTGTGGATAGGATATAATATTCTTAGGAACCACTAAACAAGCTCCTCTTGCGAAAGAATCTTCAGCATACTGCCTTAAGAATGGAAAACAGCTTCCATGTGTATTAGGAGATTCAAATGCCTGGTCCGAACAATAAGGTAAATGTAAGCAATCAAAAAGAAATGAAAAAAGCCATCAACAAACTGAGATAATGTTTATCAATTAGTTAATGGTTAGGACAGAAAGTTGCTTGCCCCATTTTGAACTTCAATGGATAATTCAGAAACAAGAAACAACAATTTAATAACAAAATCAGATCTATCAGAAATACAAATCCAAAGGAAAACAAGCGGAGAAAGAACAGAAAAGAAGGGAGGAAAAAAAAAAAAAACTGCTAAAGCTATACTATACCTTGTCAATGTTGACAACTGGGGCATACTTTTCAGTATCTGTCTTTTCTTTATCAAGAAGATAATAAACTCTTGCATCCACTTTATCTGTTTCATGCCATGATTTTACTGCCATCTCCATGGTCTCGACAACATAAGAGAAGATCTCCTTCGAATTTTCATCAGCTCCATATTTTTCAGACTGTAAAAAAATGTTCAAGTTAATCACAGTTCTTGATGACATGACCATTAACTGTAGACGTAGAAAGATAGGTGCAATACAATGCAGAATGAACGCCTTTCGTACGGCCAAACAGTAATATACTTTAGCACCACGGAGACTATAAAACCCACAGACAAGCAAAACATTTGTACATTGACAAATTAGATTTTAGAAGGAAAAAACGGCTGTCAACTAAAAGTTGTATCACAGCATATTTTTATTTTCTTATATGACAATATTTGAACCTTTGATGGAGGCCACACTCACCAGTTCCTTTTTCAATGGCTCCAAGTGTTTACCCATATCAATGTTGGATCTAATACTCTCTAGTTCTTCAACCCGTTTCTTATCTTTTGCCAGCTGACCAAGCCTCTTGATCTTCCTAGACACCTCTGCACTCTGGGGATTGTACTGCAAAGCTATTTGAAGTGCAGCAATAGCCTACAGTTGTGAAGATTAATTAACCGAAAGCAGAAACCATGACAGCATAACCCTACAAATGTGTAATACAATGAATTACATACATCATCATATCGTTCCATTGCCTCCAAAACACATCCTTTCCTGAAATAGCCCTAGAATCACACAAAAACTTGTTGAGTTTCTACGTGAACTAAGTAACGAAATCAAGGAACCAAAGTCCAATCAAATTAAAAGAACAAATGATAAATCTACCTTATCCCACTGAGGGTTTAAAGTAATTGTCGTCTCAGCATCTGCAAGTGCTTTGCTAAGCTTCACTAAATGCAGAAATGCAGCAGCCCGATTACTGTGAAGGTTATAACACGAATCAACATATGAGAGCTTGTCATGAAATAGCACTCAATCCATACACCCACGTATAATCAGTAAACACATACATTAGAGCATATACCCGAAATTTGCTTAATCATAAATATCGGAATTGCAACATCTACAACATAATCTACATCGCAACTAAACCCCCGTGATCAAATGAGACAGTAAAAATGTAGGTTACTTTGAGTAGGTGCATAATTTCTAGGTCATGAGAAAGCAGATATATGGAGAAGTCATGGGCACTGGCAGGACTCATCGATGTGTTACAGTAGGTATTCTTTTCCTAAATCAATACTCAAATATCTCTTTGATTCGACATAAAATTTAACTAAATATTAAGTGATACCTGTAAAGAGTAGCGTTGGAAGGATCTTTCTTGATAGCTTGAGTGTAAATAGCGGCAGCTTTAAGATAATTTCCAGCTTTGAAGAACTCGTTTCCTTGATCTTTCAAACTAGTTCCTGATTCAGCCATTTTACTTTTAGGGTTTAGGTTTCTGATTAAATATTATATCTTATCTTATCTGGGGTTTTTAGTTTCGTTATTCTTAACACTAAAAACCCTAGGAAGATCAAAGTGAAGTTTCTAGTTTCTGCACTGAGTTTGCAGATTCCGAAGAGTGTGTGACTCACTGAAGAAAGCCTTCTTTCCTAGGTTTCTTTCCTCTTTCTTTTGGCCTACAGTACACGGTTATTTTACTACACCATAGTTAAGATATGCTGCTGCTTTCTCTTTCCTTTTCCAACCATCATAGACTGAAGTCAAGAATCAAGAATGCTAGACGATTGAAGGGAGGATTCGGCGGAACTAGGATTCCAAGGCCGGTTCGTAAGCGTTTGGGCTCATAAGGCCGGTTCCCATGCAGGGTGGCTAACCCCCATTTGCCATGTTAGGGGGTAAATTTATTAAATACCCTTAGTTTTGACACCCAATAAATATACCTTTATACAACAATATAAATACCCCTATCATTTAAATACCTTATCCATTAAAAATAGATTACCTTAATACCCTCACTTACAATATTATTTTTCATTTAAAAAATTTATCCATTAAAAAATACATTTTTCTATTTTTTCATTTCACTACCACCAACAGCACCGCCGCCACCACCACTCCACCACCACCACCAATCCGCCACCACCACCACTCCACCACCACCACCACCACTTACTAAATACAACCACCAATAACATTCCACCACCGCCACCACCACTTACTAAATACAACCACCACCGTCGCCGCCGCCACACGCCGCCGCCGTCACTATTAGGTGTCAACAACTGAAGTTGATTCAAAAATATTTGTCAAATTTGGTTGTTGATTCCATTTTTCTATTGTTGATACACAAACATTGGTTGTTGACTCCCTAAACTAAGGTCAATTTCTATTGTTGATACACAAATATTTGTTGTTGATTCCTTACACTAAGATCTATTTCTATTGTTGATACACAAATATTGGTTGTTGATTCCATTTTTCTATTGTTGATACACAAATATTTGTTGTTGATTCCTTACACTAAGATCTATTTCTATTGTTGATACACAAATATTGGTTGTTGATTTCATTTTACCATTGTTGATACACATACATTGGTTGTTGACTCCCTAAACTAAGGTCAATTTCTATTGTTGACACGTAAATATTGGTTGTTGATTCCATTTTTCCATTGTTGATACACAAATATTGGTTGTTGACTCCCTAAAATAAGGTCATTTTCTATTGTTGATACACAAATATATGTTGTTGACTCCTTACACTAAGATCAATTTCTATTGTTGATACACAAATATTGGTTGTTGATTCCATTTTTCCATTGTTGATACACAAACATTGGTTGTTGACTCCCTAAACTAAGGTCAATTTCTATTGTTGATACACTAATATTTGTTGTTGACTCCTTACACTAAGATCAATTTCTATTGTTGATACACAAATATTGGTTGTTGATTCCATTTTTCCATTGTTGATACAAAAACATTGGTTGTTGACTTCCTAAACTAAGGTCAATTTCTATTGTTGGATGTGTTCAAGACTTAATCTCATTATAAACGAACTATAATGAATAGATTGATACGAAAGGTTCAACCTTCATCTATCTCCGCAAAATTACAGTACCCCTAGATTGTTGCTGGGAAGCTAATCCAACTAGAATACACTGACACTCTCCTAAACCACCCAATTCAAAGAAAATAAAACTAATCTAAGCTAATTAATATAACTAAAACTGATGAAAATAAATTCATTGGCCTGCATAAACTCTCCAAAAAATGAAATAGTAGTTAATTAAGGGGATATACACAACAAGTCTTCTTCTAGGAGATGCTTAAGTAACCTGTCGTTATTTAAAATAAATTAAAGTTAAATATCGAACAACCACTAGTTGTAAATGGAGATGGGTCCGACCAGAAGAATTTCAAGTAGATACAAAATTGATTAGTTACTAACTTCATAAATTTCATTGGTTCCTTAATGTTTAATGTAATCATGAAGCTACAAATTTGGTAAATCAATGCGAGTGATACCAACTTCATAAGTTACAGTCTCAATGATAGTAAACACACCAGATTGTGTCTAACAAATCGGACACTAATAAATGGTAACCAAAGAAATGTGAGGAAACTAACCTTACCAGGAACGCAAAGCGAACATGCTTTTCAATCTTATGCCCACAACGTTGTTGAATGGTCTTTAAACTTGTATTTCCACTCACCTGGTACACCACTGGCTCCATCACCATTACCTCCATTGCTCCACATTCTCAAAACTTTCACCACCTTCTATATCACTAACTCTTGTATCATTGCCATGATTCAATCCCACCTCCTACCACAAACATCCACCACCACCACTACCACAAAAGACACCAATACCAGTGTTGTGACATCCACCGCCAATAAACACCGTCGCCTGAAATGGTAAGAACATGGAATAATTTGCATGTTTCTGAAATAAATCTCAATTGAAAATCGAAAAAAGCAAGGAAACTAAGTCGTATCAACACCAAAAATCAAATTCAGCGTGGAGTTCAATCAGATCTGATAAAATTAGGCCACTACTTACCATGACAGTAAGAGAAAGAACTTATCTTTTAATTCGATTATGATGATTGTATGTTCAGATCCTCTTATTCATGACGATTTTAATCGTCTCTTCCCAATAGATACATACAAGTCTTTACAAACAAATCGAAATAAAATTTAATTTTTTTGATGCGAAACAGATCAAAGTTCTAAGGTTTTCGATTGGTTTCCGAATCTGCTGCTAATCGTGGAGGACATGATGGTGGCGGCGAAAGGAATACGGGGAAATATTGCCATTAAATTAATCTAAATCAGGTGGTGATGCTGCTGCTTGTGATGGATTTGCTGGAAGCATAATAGGTGCTGCCGGAACTGATGACGAGATCGGTGGAGGTGGTGGCGACTCTGAATATGTACTGGCGGAGATGACGATAAATAAAATGAGTTTCGGTTTTTAGTAATGAAGAAGAATAAATATCGAATAGATTAGGGGTATTAAAGGAAATATCTTCTAATTGAATTTCCTTGTTCTTAGATTAGGGGTATTAATATAGTGAACAAGGGTATTTTTGAAGACCATGAGAAGGAGGGGCATTTATATAATTCCCACGCTAGGTGGCCTGGCAAACTGGCCACGTCACTATGAGAAATAAGTTAAGCGGTAGAGACTGCACCGCTAGCGATCTTTGTAAAACCGGACGATGTAGAATTTGTCGCTTATATTAGATAATGAATAACAACTATTTCCCCTATGTTTCCCTATAAATTCACCCCATTCAATTCAATTTGATTACACCTCAACAATTCATTGTTTCATTAACTTTGTCATCCTACTCTTTTATACCTTTAATCCTCTGTTTAATTTTTAGTTTCAAATCAATGGATTCTTCCGACGAACAGGTGTGTATTCATATGGATCGATTTGAAGAACAACAACGAATATTTGTTCAGGCGTTGAGCCAAATTGATGATGATTCGGATGAAGATAGAGAACTAACCAACAATTTGATGCAGCTATATTCATCGGGGCCTATACCTAGAGATCCAGAGCCAAGAGAAGTATGCACAAGAAGATATACGTACCGGGGTCGGGATGAATGGCACGAGAAGCTGATGCACGATTATTTTCTTCCCGACTATGTATTCAATGATGAAAATTTCCAAGGACGGTTCTGCAAGCCCCGACATTTGGTGCTAAAGATTATTGGTAAGCTTTGTCAGGTAGAACATCAATTTAATTATCAGTATGATGCACTGAATATTAGAGGTCATAGCCCTGAACAAAAGGTTACTTCAGCCTTAAGGATTCTAGGATATGGCAGACCTCCAGATTCTAATGATGAGTACCTTATAAGCAAAATAACCGCATACAAGTATCTTTCATTTTTTTGCGAAGCAATGATTAATCATTTTAGTCCAACCTATTTACGAAAACCAACTGACGCGGATGTTAGAGAAATATTAAAGAAAAATCATGTAAAGGGAATTCCAGGAATGCTGGGTAGTCTTGACTGCATGCATTGGGTATGGACCGGATGCCCTACCTATATATTGGGCTCGTCAGTATAAGGGCACTTTGCAAAACCAACGGTTATCCTTGAGGCCGCTGCTTCTTATGATTGTTGGATATGACATGCTTTTTTTGGTCTCTCGGGATCTCTGAACGATATAAATGTTTTATACAAATCGCCTTTGTTTGAGGATTTAAAGTATGGGATTAGTCCTCGGGTGAATTTTGCTATCAACGGGAATCACTACACTTATGGTTATTATCTTGCAGATGGAATTTATCCAAAATGGTCAACTTTAGTTCAATGTTACCGTCAGCCACCTTCCGGTGAAATGGGTCGTTCATACTCATATTTCAATAATAGACATATGGAACTGAGAAAAGATGTGGAACGAGCTTTTGGAATTCTGAAACGGAAGTTCGCCATCAGTTATGGGCCTTATCTTGGTATAAGTGATCGTGAAATACATAAGACTATGCTGACTTGCATCATTATGCATAACATGGTAATTCAGGAAACCCATCGTAATAAGAATTGGATTAACCATGAAGATAAATACTTAAGGCCTGAGATTCACCCTGAAAGAGGATTACCTACAAGGAACTATGCGCAAATGACTAGTCACATTGAGAACAAAACTCTGTATAACAGGTTAAGGGAAGATCTCAGAGCGAATATGTGGGCTGAGTTTGGAAGAGATGGAGGACGAATTGAGCATTGTTTTCAAGTTTAGTTGTTTGAGTTTAATTGTTTGTTTCGTAGTTTGTTTTGAAGTTGTTTAAGTTTAATTGTTTGTTTCATAGTTTTATTTTGAAGTTGTTTAAGTTTGATTGTTTGTTTCATTGTTTTGTTTTGAAGTTGTTTAAGTTTATTTTATTTTTACTGTTTTCATTAGAAGTATCAGTCTAGACTAAATCTCTAGTGGTCTAGACTCAATCGCAAACAATCCTTATAAATACATACCACTTCATCCATTTCAAAATCATACCATTTCATCCATTTCAAAAACATACAATCACTTAAAACTTTTCTACTTTATGGGTAATTTATGGATGATCCTAGATTTACTGAAGATGAAGATTTATCTCTTTATAGAAACTATGTAATATACTACTCGTAGAGAGGTGAAGAACAACTGATGAATGGTTTACCCTGTATGAATTATTTGGGGAAAATTCATGATGTCTTCTGCATAGAGACATGTAATTCTCATAACCGGAATCGAGCTGCTTTGTTTTGCCGATTCATGACTATCAAAAAAGATCTTGTAGATTTTATAGCTATGAGAAGGATTGTCAATCGATATCGTTTTAGAGGTGACACCAATGTTGAATTCGGAATACGAACTCGAGACGACTGGCAAAGATGGAAAAAAAAGTTTTGAATATGAAGCGCATTACCAAAGTTTAATGGATGTTGTCAATTTTAAGTTTTAATGTAATGGAAAGACTACTACAAAGTTTTAATGTAATAAAAAACTAGAACAATTTCATTCATCATAACCGAACTAATGCATCTTCATTAAAATTAAAGTTGATACATTAATTAATTAAGTGGCACTACTTCATCGTGGTCTTGATCATCCTCATCTTCATATTGACCTCCAAATTGTTTTTCCAAATTTCTCTTGTTTCTTTTTTCTTCCAACTCCTTTTCTAACTTGTCCATCTTCATCTCCCATACCATCAATTGTCTGGGGGTCATTGTTGAGGTGTTTGCATTTAGAATCTTATACTTGTCATAGTCTGAAACAACTTTCTCTTGATTGTGTCGATGTTTTTAATCTCCCTAGTCAAGAACTGTCGGTCTACTACTCTCTTTTTTTCGACGGTCTTCTGATAATCTATTAAAGTATCCAAAAATACCTTCACTTGCTTCTCCTTCTTGGGAATCTTTTATCGCTGCTCTTGCAGTGTTTCTTCCTCATAATTTTCTCTTAAGCACAGCATTGACATTCAAGTTGGAATTGTTGCTTTTTTTTGGTTTTTGGTGAAGAAAATGGATTCTCCGAAGGGGAGGAGATGTTTGAGATGGTTGTAAAACTGGATTTGAAGAAGAAGAAGTGTATGGTGAACTGCATGTTTGCTAACACTTCTGGATTATATTTAGGCAATACTTTCAAAATATGATAACAACTTTTTATAACCAAAACTTTTACCATGTTTATGGTGCCAATCATTTCGACACTTTCGTTCGACATCAACATCGACAAGACCGCTCGCTCGAGTACGAGCAACTTGTATTGTAGAATCAACATACAAGGAAACTTTGGAATTGATTACAACGAAGTGATCGGACAATCCATTTGCATCATGATCGTTAATGTTGATAGTTTCATCATGAAATTTAACAAATATTGTATCCCAAAACTTGGTAGATTGTTGTTGGGAACCATCGAAACTATCTTGTGTAAAGAACACATAGTTTCTGCAAATGGATTAATCTTCGGCTAAGGTAAATTTTGAACCCCTACTTTAGTTAATTGAGAATTAGATTCAGACATATTAAAAAAAAAAACTACATGATACGAGTGAATCAAAGAGTTGTATGACAAAATTTGTTTTAGATTAACAAATGTGAAGAGTGAAAAAGCGAAGGTCTAACAACCACACCCAATATTTCATTCAGCAATTTGTATGGACTAACTCCAATATAATTTCAAGAGAGTCAACTAGACAGTCAGGCTCAATCAAGGAAATATATCCAAGAGTTATATCTTTGTTTCTCAATTAATCAGCAAATCAAACAGATGGAATCTGTGAGCCTGATTATTATGAGAAACAACTTGAACGGTACCAAAGACCAATGTTCAAGTGTCAATCAACAACCAACGGTTGGATTTACCAACTGATTGAACTACGCACAACCTGTGATATTTCAATTATATAAACGAATATAATGCGGAAAAGAAATAACATAGATACCAGAAATTTTGTTAACAAGGAAACCGCAAATGTATAAAAACCCGGGGACCTTGTCCATTTTTGAACACCTCAATGTATTAATCCGCTACAGACACTAGCCCACTACAAGTTAACTAAAGACTGGAATGTAGTTGAGCCCTAACCAAGTCTCACACCGATTAAGGTACAGTCGCGTTCCTTACGCCTCTAGAACCACGCCGGATTCTGCGCACTTGATTCCAAAGTCGAAGACTTATAAACAAATCTGTCTCCCACATATAAGTTTGTTCTGATAGATAAATCTGTCTCCCACAGATATACCTATGAAGTTTTGTTCCATCTTTTGATAAATCAAGGTGATCATGAACCAATTGATAATCCGGTCTTATATTCCCAAAGAACAGCCTAGAAATATCAATCACCTAAAAATAACTTAACTATATGGTAGTAGAACAAGTTATTATGGAATCACAAAAAATGGGACGAAGAGATTTGTGATTACTTTTTATATCTTTGAAAAGATGAGGGTACCAAATAAACCACAATCTTTAATTTGTCAACCTATAAGTCCTCTTACCGAAAGTGATTGTCTATGGACGAAGTCAAAAAAATACTACAAATCGGTATTCACACTTTGTGTGATCATCTATGGATACTAGATCGAGACAATACAACAATCAAAGTGTGTGTAGATGGTGGATTTTCGACAAAGGGTAAAACTGTAAAATTATACTCCATATTCGGAAAACGGATGAATATCGAGGCTCATGTCTCTCATTAAAGCATGAAAGATCATGTCGTAAATCTCTGACTGAGAAGGTTGTCTCTCAGAGTACATGTAGATGTGTAGTCTCTCAGCTGAGGCCATGGCACATCTCATGAATACTGAGCAATTTCAGTAATTACTCCGGATCCGATAATTGGATGAGTATCGAGACTCATGTCTCTGAGCATGAAATCTTATGCCATAAACCTCTGATGGAGAAAGTCTCTCAGAGAAGATGTGGATGTGCAGTCTCCCAGCTGAGACCACGGCACATCTCATACTGTATAGAATCGAAAGATTGGACGGCTCCTAGACAGCATGCCTTCTAGTATATAGCTACAACTTCTTCGGGATGCAACCAGGTTTTCCCTGACTATACAAGAGGAATATGACACTCCAACAAGTTCATATTGATCAACCCTCAGATGATTAATGCTCCTAGACAGGAAGCCCTTCTAGTAATATCCAGACGATTAATTATCTTAATTAATTATCTTAAATCGTCTGAATATCCAGCAATATTCTACAAGCCATCATCTGAATATCCGGCAATATTCTACGAATCATCAATTAATCGCCTGAATATCCAGCAATATTCTGCGATTCTCTGTTATATTTCGTCACTTCAATTCGTGGTTCTTCCCAGCAGAATTCCACGGGTTAGTGATAAATATTCAACGAAATTAGGCATCTGAGCATCGGATAAGCCCTGACAAAAATGGTGCAAGTGTAATTAGCAAATAATGCACAGACCAGCATTTTGAATGCACGAACGATCATTTCAAAAAATATGAATGAACGAGGAACCTATGCAAAATAGGAAAGAAAAATAATAATAATAAAATATTAGCAAAAGCGTTAGGGGACTGGGCTCACCAGCCGGCCAGCCATGTCGTGACCAGTCCCGCGCCCAATTTTGTGTTTTATCATATTTTACTATTTTTTCCATGATCTCACGAAAATTCTCTCGTTCGAGCAAATCTCATATTTTTCAAAGAAATTATCTAAATCACATGATTTCATCAAAAGATAATAAAATTAGGGAAAGGTTTCATGGGACCGCCGGCCGGCCGGTCATGCCTTGGCCGTGGCCAGTCCCACACCTCATGTCCCCATTATTTTATTATTTCTCTTGAATTATGAAAATTCCTTGATTTCATGAATTTTTCCTAAAAATACCTAATTTCATGTATTTTCTCTAAAATCATAGAAAATATTAAAAAATTAGACAAAACTTGTGGGACCGGGCTCTAGCCGGCCGGTGATTCCCTAGCCGGTCCCACACACCCATTGTTTTATTATTATTTGGTGTTTTGTTTCATGATTTCATGAAAACTCCATGATTTCAACAAACTACCTTGATTTTAGCAAATCTCTTTGATTTTATGAAAATTCCCTAAAATCATGAAAATTATATAAAATTGGGAAGAGTGTCTTGAGACCCGGGCCCATGGCCGGCCGGCCATGCCTTGGCCTTTGCTAGTCCCACACTCCCATTCCTTATATTTCCATAACACCAGGTTTTATTATTTGTCGCTCACACGAGCATTATTTCAGTGATTAAACCAGCATTTAATCATTCTTTCACCAATTGGTCCCGGGAGACTTTGGTATTTTTGCTCATTCGAGCATTTGGACAATATATGGTGAACCTGTCACCCCATTTATCCGGTTCCGGTGTAACTCTGTATTGATTTGCAATAAATCACCATTTCGGTAAAATTAGGGTTTTGAATCCAGAGCTCTGCAGAAACGTGATTCTGAGCAGATTCAAACACTATGATAATTTTATGATGATTTCATAATCAACACTTTATTTATTTTGATCGACCCAGCAGTCAGTAACTTAAATTAATATTTTATTTGGTCTTGCTACCAATGATTCATCAAAAAGCAGTATTTGCTCAGATCAAAGAATATTGGTTCAACTATCAATATTCAACAGTTCAGCAACACAGTTTGATCATCTTAGGTTATAATGATACCTCGTCTTAGCAGACACGTTAAATTCATGAGTTTCAGAACATTTGCTAATCATGTTCAACTCAGCACTACATGGACTCATCATCTCATAAAGTCAGCAATTGACTCCAAAATCACGAGATTTCAATCGTGTCACATGGGGGGATATTAAATAGGGTTTTGGTCTGGCGGTCTATGGCATGTGTGTTCACCCATGATGAGAATATGAGCAAGTTGTGCAATCAGTTGGAAGAGTCAACAAAGTAGTGGGTGGAAAGTTAACCAAGTCTCCGCACGATGAGTAATTGGTTTAACACGATTTCCCACTTCCCCACTCTCTGATTCCAGCAACTGTCACACTTCATGGGATCATGGTGTTTTCAACTCTGGCATTATAAAATGTCTCTGAATCCTGATTGAAGAACAACATTCGAAGATTCGAACATTCGTCTAGCAATTTCTCATCAAAGTTCATACAGACAATCTTTCGTCTATACAAACTAAGAGAAATCACTCTCAATTGAGCAAATTTCAATCATTCAGAGCATTTTCACGCTGAATTCACAACACACCCACAATATCAGATCACCATTGATCTCACGCATTTCTAAGATTCCCTCCTACAGATCAACCCATCCTCTCTTGTGACCGAATTGACTCTGGAACGTCCATTGTTCTTGGTTTAGGACGGAGTCTTACAGATTGATCTCTCGAACTTAAAGCACTCCCTTCATGCAGTGCATCTGTGTGAGGTTCAACATTTTTCTCGGTTCAAGGAGTCTCCACACGGTCGACTCTTCAATTCCATAAAAACCAGCAAATCGTTTTTCCCCATCTACAGTGTGATTACTTGATAATAGGTTCGGACTTAACCAAACTCTATAGGATCACTATCAAGTAATACAGAGTTAACGTTTGTGTATTTTACTTTTAATTATAATAAGTAATTATAATTGCGGAAATAGAAAAGTAAAAGGCACAGCAAGATTTTGTTAACGAGGAAACCGCAAATGCATAAAAACACCTGGACCTAGTCCATAATTGAATACTCTTAGAATTAAGCTGTTATACAAAATCTAACAAACTTCGTATAGTTGAGACCAAGCAACTAAACCTATAGTTCACCTAGTTTCTTCAGTATCCATGCGCTTTCGACATTCAATAAGTACACACACCGGAACAATTCCTTTGGATCGTATTCCAAATAGTAAAGGAATAACAAATATATTTGGTAACAACTGTCTTGGTTCTTTCAGATGAAGATATCTCAAGTCATATGCAAAGGATCTTCTGTTTAACCAACAAAATCCTTTGCCTGGTTAGATCAATCTATCCAACAACTACCGAAGTGGCATAGTTTAGATTTGCAATCAATAAATATAGAATCAAACAAGTAACTATAAGGTGATGCTAATCTTATACAACTAATCAATCGAATAAATCTGATTCTAGTTGGATCCCAGTCGATCAAGGTTTTTGCACACCCAAAGATATAGCGACAAAATAAGAAATCTTCTTTGTCTTCAATTAAACCTACACAACACCACTTGAATCTCTTGTGATCAATCATGCATATAACGGAGTCTTTAACAATGGATTATCACAAGATGTCTTTAGATCTACAAAAAGTTCTATACATCCTGTCGATACTTAGATCTAGTTTGAGTGAATCTTATATCAGAAGAGAAGATTCTCAAGAATAAACAAACTAGGTGCAATCAAAGTTCAACAACTATTAGTCAATCAAATCAATCGAAAACTAAAATAAACTGCAATTATCCAGTTTCGCACCAACGGTACTTGTAGATCGCTTCTTAATCCCACAAAAGTCTTTAAACGAGCGGTCGTAAGAGATTTAGCCTAATTAGGGTACTTTCCTCTCTGAATAGACGACTCCACCAGAAACAACAAAAATATGAAGTTTGCCTGGCTCTTAGGATAGTTTGCTCGAAATGAAAACTTGGGTTTTTATAGACCAAGAATGTTTGGACACCAAAGAATTTCCAAAGATGAATATTTTCAAGATATGAAATAAATGCCCAAATCGGTTTTCATAATTCCTGGAAATATATAATTTGTCCTATATTTTTGAAATCTCACTAGAAAATATCCAATTAGTAAATGTACATTACCAATTTTTATTTTCCAGAGATATGCATTTAATTGTTGGTAATTAAAAGCATATAAAACTAATAACCTTAATTAAAAGTTTCTTAATTTATTTCGGTCCGGGATCTCCTTAAGTTATTAAGGAATATCTTTGAACAATAAAAGATAAGAGTTACTGATCATGTTCAAAGTATGTCGAAATCTTTTCTTTGTAAATCCTCTTTCATATTTACAATCTTGTAATTGATTATACCACACTTCCAAACAAGTTTAGAATTGGTTCACTTGTATTCCAAGACAACTACGTGATTGATCAAATATCAAATCACTAATCATGGATTTACGGTTTTACCAAACACAGGGATCGATTTTACTTTAATATGGTTACTGGGACCGGTTACATCAGTTACCAGGATTGGTTACATCAATTAGCAAGACCGGTTACCATACTCACATGGTATTACTTGTGATCGGTTACACAAGTCACTAGGATCGGTTACGCCAATTACTAGGACCGGTTAATTACACCAATTACAAGGATCGATTATACAACTTTTTTATGATCGGTCACACCAATTACTAGGATATGTCACACCAATTACAAATATTGATCATACCATCTCAGGTACTATGATTAGTTTTACCAAGATACATAACAAGTTATGATCGGTTCTACTAACTCGCACATATTGGTAATCCAAAGATATGCAATGAATAACAATACCAATAAGCCTAGCGATTTCCCTTTCGATTCATAAAACAAGTTCATGAATGTACTTCCTTTAAACAAATGTAAACATTGTTTCCTATGATGAAATCTTCACCTTTACCCATACACATAATCACAATAGCATTCATATATTTATGTCGATGTCGTATATATGAAGTTCAAAAGATAAGCGTTATACTTCGTATCCTAATTCCTTAACACTATGATCATGTGATCATGTCTTACTACTAGAGTATAATCATTCACAACTTTGCAGTTATGTTTTCAATATAGCACGACTTGAAAGATACATTAGGAATGATGTTGTCATTGTAGATTGTTACTTCTTCACATTCTTCAAGTCTTCGAGTAATACTTGTATGTCTCATAATCCCAGTCTTTCTAGTCTAACCTATATGAAGTTGTCTCTAGTACATAATCAAGCGACTCTTTAAATGAGTTTTGATTCACTAAAATATGCTAACTAAACTTGACATACCAACGCTTAGTGGGTTCAACCGACCTATGCTCTAACAATCTTGCCTATAGGATATGATTCTCGAGCAAATATTAGAGAAGATAGTACTCAATACGATAGAACAAGTAAGATCAAAACACGCAACTATAGAGAAAATAGTTGGGTCTGGCTTCAGAATCCCAATGAAGTATTTAAGTCGTTAACCTATAATGGTTTTAGGAAAAACCTAGGTTAAAGGAGAATCGAATCTAGCCTCAACTAGTATCACATATGAGGTGTGGGGATTAGGTTTTCCAATTGCCAGAGTTCTCCCTTATATAGTCTTCAAATCAGTTCATCGTTAGATGAAACCCTGATTTAAGATTCAAGCTAAGTTTGCTTAAAACCAAAGCAACATCTCTCCACCGTGAGATGGTCTTAGCTTGTAAAACACAAATGAAATATTGATTTGGCTCAATAATAGTTAACCGAAGTTAGCCATATGAACACTTTTATCTTAACCACATTCATCTAACACTTATAAATCAAATGATAATCAAATAAATATAATTGTGTTACTCATAGAGTTGTTCAATTATCTATATTCTCATAGAAGTATACAAGACACAATTGGAAAAAAATCCGATTGATTCAAAAGAATCAATTCATGAACATTTTAGCCACGGTTTGCAAAGATTACATTCCTTAATTTATAAATGTATTTGTTCATGAGTATGAAATCATACTTAACCGATTTTAGAACTTAAACCAACTCATTTTGCAAACGGGTACGCAAACTAGAGTTCCATACTTTGGTCATGTCTGACAGTTCGCAAACGGGTATGCCTACTGTCGTACCAGACCTAACTTAGGTGAAACCGTTCGTATACTGGTATGCAAACTTGGTTCCCAGACTTTGATAGTTAAAACCTCCGCATACGAGTACGCAAACTTGGTTCCCGGACTCGAATCATACTACAACAATTTGCATACCAGTATGCATACTGTGCTATATCTAGACAATGGTTATATGTTCTAAACTCCCATTTTAATCGTTGAAATATCCTTAGAAGACAACAATAGTTGTCTCACATAAACTATTAGCTTATAAGTAATTTTTAAGTGATCGAATGATCAATACGAAACATTCCGAGTCTATATCAAATGACCGTCTCACACAAATCATGTAAGAAGTTTCAATGCAATATCACATGATCATCTTTTGACTCATTATTTAGTTTCCAACAAACAAATTGTTTCCAACTAAACTCGTTAAGAATAATGATGAACGTAGTTAAAGCAAAAATCTTCCGAACATATATTTCGAGAAAGATATAAACAAGTTAAACTCATCTCGAAATATCAAATGTACATAATGTAAAAGTTTATATAGCTATACGACTTAGTCTCAATAGGATATAAAATAAAATAAACTTCTGAGTGATAGATAAGTTTTAGTCTCCACATACATTTTGTTGATGAAGTTCCTTCAAGATCTTCTCAGTATATCTTCGTCTTCAATCGATGAACATCGTGAAGTCTAAAGATCAACTACACATTTTATCCTAACCCGAGACATAGCTATAAGTAGACTAGCAAAATATAAGTTTTACTATCTCATATCAATGTTGAAAAAGCGGGGGTCTAACAACCTCACCCAATATTTCGATTAGCAATCTGTATGGACAACTCCGAGTTGTTTTCTAGAGAATCAACTAGACTCAATCAATAGAAAATACTCAAGGAATTATTATCTCAATCTCTCAATTTGATTTACTCAAGCAAATACAATTCGCGAGTCCTAATCAAAGAGAGATAACTTGGATGGTACCAAAGACCAATATCCAAGTGTCAATTAATTTAAATCAACAACCAATAAGGTCGGATATTCTAATTGATTGAACAACGCACAACCTGTATTATTTCATTTATATAAAAATATAATGCGGAAAAAAAATAACACAGATACCAGAATTTTTTTAATGAGGAAACCGCAAATGCAGAAAAACTGGGACCTAGTCCAGATTAATATACATTGTATTAAGCCGCTACGACACTATCCTACTCCAAATTAACTTCGGTCTGGACTGTAGTTGAACCCCAATCAATCTCACACTGATCCAAGGTACAGTTATGCTCCTACGTCTCTGATCCCAGCAGGATACTGCGTACTTGATTCCCTTAGATGATCTCACCCACAACCAAGAGTTGCTACGACCCAAATTCGAAGACTTTAATAAACAAATCTGTCTCACACAGAAAAGTCTACAAGATAGATAAATCCGTCTCCCACGAATAAACCTATGAGTTTTGTTCCGTCTTTTGATAAATAAAGGTGAACATGAACCAATCAATAAAACCAGACTTATATTCCCGAAGAACATCTCAGTTTTATCAATCACCTCACAATAAACTTAATCGACGCAATGAAGAAGATTATTGAGGAATCACAAACGATGAGACGAAAATGTTTGTGATTACTTTTATATCTTGGCTATCGGAGATAGAAATCTCAAGACAATTATTACAATTGTACTCGTACGATAGAAACAGCAAGATCAGATCACACAACTATAAGAAAAGTAGTATCGGTCTGGCTTCACAATCCCAATGAAGTCTTTAAGTCGTTAACCTGGTTTTAGAAGAAAACCAAAGGTTAAAGGAGAATCGACTCTAGCTTAGCAAACTAGTATCACACATAATGTGTGGGGATTAGGTTTCCCATTTGCTAGAGTTCTCCCTTATATAGTCTTTCAAATCAGGGTTTGCAATCAATGTTAGCTTAGTAACATAGCATTCAATATTCACCGTTAGATGAAAACCTGATTAAATACAAGCTAATATCTCTCAACCGTTAGATCGAAAACTTAGCTTTCCATACACACATGTACTTGAAGATTTTGGGTTTGTGTAACCGTACCCAAACGTGTACAATAGTTGGTTCAATATTAGTCAACCAAATGGTTAGCCAAATGATAACTTTCATATCAACCATATTCTTCTTCACCATAACTAGTCCAAATGACTCAAATGAACTAGTTAGAGAGTTGTTCAATTTCTATGAGATCTCATGTACTACACAAGACACAATTAAAGCAAAAAATATGTGATTCAGTTGAATCGATTCATGAACTATAAAGCCACGGTTTGCAATAGCATTCCTTAGATAAGTTCACGAATATCGTTTTTAGACATAACCACTCAAGCTCGCGGACTGGGTTCGTGGACTAAAGTTAACCGGTTGGAGTTCACAAACTCCAGCAGAAATTCTGGGGTTCGAGAACTTTCGTCAGTTCGCGGACTGAGTTCGCGGAATGAAACCGAGCTACAACTCCAGCAGAAATTCTCGGGTTCGAGAACTACGAACATTCGCGGACTGAGTTGGCTGCTCAAGTTCCGGTTTCACTTGATCAACAAAGTTCGCAACCTTCGGTTCAATTGTTAAGGACTTATACATATATGTGTTACCACAACAATTTTTATATCCCCCAGTGGTTATATTGTCTAATCTTTTATTTCAATCATTGAAACATTCTCAGAGGACGTTATATAGTTGTTATTCATAAACTATTTTTCGTCAGAGTAATTTCCAAAGTGATTGAAACATAACATGACTTTCGTCACTAGGTAAAGATGAACTTGGATAAAGCGAAAGCTTTACCAACACATATTTCGAGAAATAGATAAGAGAGATATACTCAGCTCGAAATATCACATGTGTATATTCTTAGTCTATATAGTAATACGACTTTTGTCTCAAGATAGGAGATAGAGTAGATATACTTTTGAGTGATAGATAAGTTCAAGTCTCCACATACCTTTTAGTCGATGAAGATCCACTGGTTCCTTGAGTAGTCCTTCGTCTTGTATGATGATTTCCATGGAGTTCTTGAGCTCAACTACACTTTCTATCCTAGTCCGAGGCCTTAGCTATAGTAGACTAGAAATCAAGACTTTGATCACTAACATTTACTAACATGCTTGAGATAGCAATGCTCTAACAAATCTCAACCCAAACCACAAGAGTTTCATGGATTCTTATGGACAATTTTTTTTTTCTAAAACATGTTATGTTTTTTCCACCAGTGCCACCGACCACCAAAAACCGCCAACCAGCACCACCACCTACAACCACCATTGACCACCAGCACCGACCACCAACAGCCACCACCACCCCAACAAAAACCATCATTAACCGCAAGCACCCACCACAAACAACCACCGCCACCACCACCAACCAACACCACCTCCAATAATAACCACCACTGACCTCCAACAATCACCATCGCCATCACCACCACTATCAACCACCAATATCTCCACCACGACCAACACCTATTGATGATTCTTTTTTAAAGGGAAGCATGATAATCATTGTTTTTTCAAATTATATTACGATTTGGTAGTCCATTTTAATTTTTATTAATCTGAATTAATCCTAATTCAATCCATTATAATCCAAATTATTTATCTTTAAGAATCTTTCAGATTATTTTAAGAAACATTATAAATCCACTAGATTCAGGTTAACTAGTATCTATTTTTATCCATATAAATATTGGTCCAATACACCCTTGTCAATTTCAAACTCATTTCAACTCACATGCCCTTTATATTTCTCAATCCCTCACTCAATTTTTTTATAATTCAAAACAAATACACTCACCACTCGTACCTTCTCTACACTACACGGTTATTCTAATTTTTTGTGACATCACTCAATATCTACCTCAATCTAGAGGAAGTATAAAAGTTCGGGGTTCAAAATTTATTGTCGTCGAAGATGAATGTATTTGTTGGAATTATGTTTATTTTACCCAAAATTATGTTAATGTTGTACAACAACAAGGTAACAACGTGTGGGAAAACATATTTCACAAATATGAGGAACAAACCATGAACATCAATGCTCGTGACCCGACTGGGTTGTCAGGTTTCTTTGTTATAATCCAAGTGTCGTGCGGAACATCAATGTGAGGAACAAGCCACTTATGTGATAATGAGAGCCACTCTAAACTGGGAGAGTGGTAACGTTGATATCCGTGTGGAAAAAATGTGTCGTGCAACTTGGCAGCGTCAACATGGGGAAAAATCATACTTGAAAGTTGTTGCTATATTTTAATAGTGTTTCCCAATCTGTATAATCCAGAGTTGTTATCAAGTATTCCAGAGTTGTGATCAAGTAATCAGTAAGTACCTAGCAGATCACCACACACTTTTTCTCCCTCAACACAAAATTCACAAGCAACAAACAATCCATTTTCACCGAGTCCACCATATCCCTTTTCTTCACTAGATAGCACAACAAACCCAAATTTCAATTTAAATGTCAAAGATGCTATAAAATCACCAGGAAGAAACAATGCAAGACTAGCAAGAAAATTAGCTCAAGAAGGAGCAACCTTTGAAGGTTTTAATATGGGTGAGTTTATGGAACATCATAAGACCATCAAAATGCAAAGAGAAGTTGACCAAAATTTTCAAAATATGGAGTTAAAAAAAAATCGGTTTTGTCAAGACAAATTTGTCTATGACTATGAGGAGGATAAGATTCTTACCGCAGACTTTTGATAAGCTACAAAAAAAGATAGAACAACAGACGTCATCTAAAAACCCAGTTGGTGATGATGATAATTATAAATTATGAAATATAACCTCTTAATTCATGATAATTGATGTATGGAGTTGAATTTCAAAAATGTTACTTCTTCTACATAATTTAAATATGAAATGATAATTTTTTATTTATTTTACATAATTTTATTTAATAAGTTTCGTTTAATTATAAAACCACATTAGCATCATTATGTCGTATTAAAGTCTCATACGAGTAATGAGAAACTCTCCGAGGATGTGGAAATGAGCTTTGTATTCAAAATTCTTTCTTTTTCATCTTCATCATTCCTCTCAAAATTACACAATAATTTCATCATAGGAAAATTTCACCCCCGAATTTATGTCGTTTATAACCCAAACTAAAGCTATAAAGTCTCCAATTTGTTTTCTTATTGTAAAAAATTGGCAGAACAATGATGTATTATCCAGTTATGAGGGTTACATGTGTCATAAGATAAATCTTCGTCTAAAGTGTAGTTTGTATTAGTCATATATGAAAATTAGAGGAAGAGTAGAAAATTCTTGTAAGAGGTATGATTTTAAAATAGGGATAAGTGAGTATATATATGAGATTTATAGAAAGTCACTGGGGATAAACTAGCCATCGGCGATAAAGTGTTTGTCGCTCGATCGACTGAAAACCGTTCAGTGACAATTGGATATCTTTGTAAAAATTAGGATAAACTAACAAACTTCAAACAAATTAACAATTAATGCTTCAAACTAATTAGATAAAATTTCAAAATCACTCGGGCCTGATCTTCCAAACTTGGCCTAAAGATTCACTTTCAAATATTCTCTTAATTTTCATTTAGAGTCTGGTTCTGAGTGTAACTGGTCATGTGCGTACAACTCCTTTCACGTAGCCCTCTTTGTGGTTGAATATCAGGCCTCAAATCTACATCTTCATGGTTAGTCTACACTTACTATGTCGGGTTTCTTAAGTTACCATGTTATGCATAATTATACAAGTAAGCGTAGTCTTGTGGATTCCTCGAGAAGTTGAACCACGATATGGCCCATACATGACAACAAACTTCCGCTTCAAATTCCAAAATTCCATTCCACATCCTTTCTAAAATCCCATTAGTCTGTTGTTACAAAACCGATATGATAAGCTTGAACTAAGGTTGACCATTTTGGGTAGATTATATCCGCAAGATAATGCCCATGAGTTTATTGATGAAATATATTTCGAGACGAATTCCATACTTTAGATCTTCAAACAAATGCGATTTGTGCAAAACATTTATGTCATTTTGTGAACCCGGAAGATCAGAAAAGAACGCGTCATATCCAACAATCATAAAAAATAGTCGTTTCATGGATGGTATTTGGTTATGGGTAATGACCCTAATATTGACCGAAAGTTAAAAAAGAAAAAGGGTAATTTATGTGAAAATAAGTGTGAATAAATTGATGATTAGGAGGTGTATATATTGGATTGAAGTAGGAGAAATAACCATTAACGACGGAATCAAAATCGAGTGGTTTGAATCTCCAATGTCAATCAGGACTCTATCCCTGACTTATCCACTTGACCGCTCGAAAAAGATCTATCGTCTTTCCCATAATAGCGGCTAGTTTGATTTTTTTTAATGCCCTATGAGAACCGATCCAATGTAGGAAGTAGGGATGAGCAGCGGACGAGATTAAATAGATGACTCACATTAGCATTCTACCCGCAAGTTTGCAACTAATATGCTGGTTGGCGAGATGAGCTAATTGGATAATCTAACAATTATATTTAAATTACTATTTAAGATAGTAAATTCATTAGCCTATATAGCTTCCGAAAGATGTAAAGGGCACCTCTGTAATGTAATATACATCTGTTAACTGTAGTTAGAGCGTGCACAAAATCTAGCCATTCTATTAAAATTGCGCCCAGTACTCTTTACTACATAAAATTTAATAATTCAGTGCAGAATATTTAACTTCTTATCATGCTCTAACGTTTGAAAATGGCTCTCTTCTCTTGCTTCCGTCTCTCTCCCTTGCTTCCCTCAACTTTTCTTCTTTCTCTTCCGTCTAATCCAATCTCTTTCTGAATTTTCTTCCTAATCTTATTTTGAATCTCTTCATAAATCTTTTTCAAATCTCTTGATGTCAATCTTTCTATAACCCTAATTTAATGGCTCCTCCAATCTTAAATCCTTCTTCTTTTCAGTATGTAACTATTGAGAAAAAATACTTTCGTCTCTCCGCTTCCAAATGTAGATCTAATGACGTGGTCTTAATATAGGAGTTCTCACCATCTACTTCTATGTAATGTGAAATCTCTGTTTCTTTAGCTAACCACTTAAAAAATCTTATTTCAATTGTTTCTAAAGATGGGGACGCTTCAGCTAACACATGGAAATATGATGATAATCGTGTATGGATGGTCATTAGAAGAGTCTTGAATGATAAGGGATCTTATTTGCATATTATTCTAGATCAACATATTAAAAATGTAGATCCCATTTTCTTTTTTCTTCCATCTGGGGATAAAAACACTGGGTGGACTAAATTCGGCTATGCTCTTTCATATCTTCTTCAGTATATTCATTTTTCCCACAACCCCCACCTTAACCCTAAGTTTCACAAAGCTTTCATACCTTCTTCTCCCATTCCAATCCCCCTCTAGGAAATGGTCTGATATGGATAAATTCAATTCTCAATACAGAAATCCCCAACAACATGCTTCCTACAATCCCATTAAGAAACCTAATTCAAATTACAGAAGAACACAATATCAAAATGTCTCAAACTCATTTTCTATGAGACATACCTCTCATCAAAAAAACAGGAAAAAGGGTTTCATTTATGATCATATATCTTCTTTTTCCTGCGATTCCTTTGCCCCGCTTGTTCATACTTCTATTCGGAAGAGAAATCATCACTCGATAGTGGACATCCGTCATGCCAATCCTAACAATTTTTTGGGATTTTGGGAAACTGTTGTGGTCATTGAAGCTTCTAAACCCACATCTTCTTGGGCATCAATTAGCAATATTATTAGCAGAAGATTCAAAGTGATGGAAAATTTTGATATCATGCCGTTCAACAGCAATCAAGCGATCATTTGTTTGACTGCATCTATTGACGTCCAAAGTGATGAATGGAATTTTCAATTTAATTTTGAATATGAGTATATTAATTATATGTCCCTACTTTTAACTCCCTACAAATATATCCTTATGTAACAATAATTATGTCCCTCCTTTTTTATAACCTTATCCATTTAATATTAGATTATTTTAATACCCCCACTCATATAATATTTTTCTTTATTTCAAAATACAACAAATTTTTTCATCTACCACTTCACCACCACCACTAGCACCACCACCACCAACATTCAACTACCATTCCACCACCACCACCGTTCAACAACCACCACCTACCAACCGCCGCCACCACCAATATTCCACCACAACTCCTTCACCGTCACCATTACACCACCACTAGTCCTCCTCCACCACAAATTCGTCGCCGCCGCCGCAACCACCGTCACCACCGCCGCCGCCACCACCACCGCCGCCGCCACCACCGCCGCCGCCACCACCGCCGCCGCCGCCACCATCACTGGTTCAATTTTTTTTGTATCAACAAAAAGTAGTTGATCCATTTCAGTTGGATCAAACAATGGATGTTTATCCATTGCAGTTGGATCAAGAGTAGAAATTTATCCATTGCAGTTGGATCAACAATGAATGTTTATCCATGCTGATGGAAAAATGCTACCACTTCATTAGCTGCAGTTTCAGATCCACCCACAAAAACATCAATAGTAGAAGTTTATCTAGTTTATCCAAGAAAAAAGGATCAACAATAGAAGTTGATCCAATTTTAGTGGATCAACAATGGAAGTTGATCCATGTAAAATTGGATCAATAATGATAGTTTATCCATGTAAAATGGAGTGAACTTGGCGTGAGTCGAACACGCATCATCTGACATGGAGTCAGGCATGCTACCATTGCACCACAAGTTCAACATTGGGATAAATTTACATGATTTAAACTACAAAAGCATGAGGTCAAAGGATAAACAACAGTAGTTGATCCCATATAGATGGATCAACAGCCATAGTTGATCCAAAATATATGGATCAACAACCATAGTTGATCCAATATCACTGCCTGCTTCAACCCAGATAACCACCATATTTCATTACATGTAGCTTCATAAACACCAACAGCTCTAAGACCAGCTTCAAAACCAATCTCAGTTGAATCAACAATAGATGTTTATCCATTTCAGTTGAATCAACAACCACCTGCAAACCAACATACTACAACTGCAGTTCTACATAACAACAAGTTCATCAGTTAACATGAGTTTATGTATTCAATACCACTAACAGTACCACCAAAGCCTGTGCTTCATCTCTGCTTCTATAATTCTCAGAACCCATTAGCTCAAACCACTATTCTTAAGCCATACTCAACTGCAATTCCAGCTCCATATTGAACTCAAACCTTCACTGCAATCATCTTAAACCTCATTCTATGGCATTTACAACTCCATTCAATCCCATGCACTGCACATCACCAGTTAGTCAGCTACAATTTCTCACCTTATTCACTACAGCAAACTCACTCATCTTCATAGCACCACCAGCTCAAATCTCTTCTTCCTTGCCTTGCCTGAGCACACACCTGTGATTTCAGCATTACTCCATTGCCAAGCTCAGTCCAAAACACTCACCTGTGATGCTCATTTAGCCTACTGCAACATCACCTGCAGTTGTAGCTTCTCCATTCCAGTTCATTTCAGATTGCAACCTAAGCATACATCTAACACACAACTTCATTTCCTGTAACAGTTCTATTGCCTCATACCAATCTCTGCAATTAATCACCAAAGCATCTCTGCACCATTAGCAATGTAATATCAACAACAATCACTACTACAATTCAATCTTGCAAAATTTGTACTTAATATATATTTTCCACTGCCATTCCAGCTCAAACAGCAGCTTCACCGTTCTATCTGAGATGCAACATAGACTGGTGACTGATTAGCACACGAGAATATCTCCAACGTCAGCTCCATCTTAGTCCATAACCCACCAGCTACCTCAGTTGCACCACTGAGAACAAACCCTTGCTACACTTTATCAGAGATCACCAATTTCAGTTCTCTGGCACTTCAACTTCAGCAACACAGCATCACTCAATTTCATTACCAGAATCAGGAAATCTCACCGCCATTTCTTCTCTTGATCAATCCAAAGTTTCAAACCAAACCCATCTCGAATCTGTTCCAAATCTGACAATTCCATTTAAACAGAAACAGGTAAATCTCCTCATAACTCATACCCCCTTCTTCCAGTTCTCGATTTCAAACTCCAAATCAAATCTAACACCGAATCAATTCGAACTGATAATTCCTCTATTTTCTTATTTTTTCATAATCACAAGCAACTTGCAACACAGATTTAAAACTCTAACCAGATTTATAATCTTCAACAACACCATGATTAACAAAACTCTTCATCTGCTAGTCTCATTCATTCTAATTCTACTCGAGTTATCCAAAATCCCAGCAGACAACACCATTTATTCTCTTGAGCTCAACACTACCACCTGTAATTTTCATCACCAACTGCAACAACAACCACATCAAAACCCCTCTTTTCTTGAATTCAACCGCATCTTATCAATCACCAGTAGCAGAAATTATCATTTCTCCCATATTATAAGATTGAAAAGATCCATTTTCATCATCCGATTCATCCCTCTCTGCCATAACCAACTTCTTCCATCTCAAATCGAACCAAAACTTCTCTCGGTTCAGATCTGAACTTCAAATCTTCTAAGAAATTGAACTCGAGACGTCGCTGCTATTAAGAAAAGAAGAAGAAGAAGATAGTAGGTAGATAGATAGATCTGTTGCTAATAGCGATGGACGTGGTGGTGGCGGCGACGGGCGGCAGAGCTGGTGGTGGTAGTTGCAGAGATGTTGGTCGTTCTTGAAAGAGAAATACGAGAAGAAGAAAAAAATGAAGTATTAAGAAATTAAAAAGAAGATAACACACAGGGGGTATATTTGGAAGTTAATAATTTGTTATTGGGCCCCTGATGGGCTTTTGGATGAAGAGGGACATATTTATTTTGTGATAAGGATATTTGTATAGACCATCAAAAGTAGGGACAAAAATTCAATTACCACTTTGAATATTGTGTAATCCGTGTTTTTCCATGGAAGCAAGATTTCCTCATGTTGCAAAGTCCGTACACAGTAAAAGACTTCCATGTATGTTTCTCGGGGGTGCCATATCAACATTGGTCAGTAGAAGTCTTTCATACTCTTGCTAAATCATGTGGAGAACTCCTTGTTATAGATAAACATACACTTGATCTCAGTGACATGTCAGTGATCAGAATGAAAATCAGAAATATATTGGGTATAAATGCAATACCAAGGCTCATCGAATTGCATACACATTATGGAGTTTTTGGGGTCAATGTGCTCATCAAAGATTTTAATAAATTCTCTTATCCAGATATGCAAAAAATCTTTATAGACCCACCGGAAATTTCGCCTGAGATATCGTCTGATTGTTCATCTTCTGTGTATCATGATCGAGTGGCAAGGAAAAGGCACAGATTTCAAAAGTTTGACTCAAATTCTTCTAAAAGAAAGAGGCATAAAAGCTATCCAACTAATTCAACACCCCTTCCCAATACTTCTTTGTCTGCTACCCGCTCTTCCAGAAAAAATTCAAACCTCTCAACACCCCTTCCCAATACTTCTTTGTCTGCTACCCGCTCTTCCAGAAAAAATTCAAACCTCTCAAGAACCGCCCATATTCCACCTAAGAAGAATTGGCTCCGAAAATTCGGGCCTACTACTCCATCTCGTTCAAGCCCATCCCTATTAACAGTTTCTCCAACTGTTTTGCCTAGCCCATCTCCAAAGCCCGCCTTTCACTTGTGCTTATGCGAAAATGATTCTATTTCCTTCTCATCTCCTTCCTCTCCTCCTGTTCGAGTTTCTTTATCTTCTCTTTTTTCCCCAATCTCTCTTTTAATCCCTAATTCTCTTCTCCCCATTTTTCACCATGCTCCTATGCCATCTTTCTCCTCTTTTATTCACGGCCCTCCCCCTATTTTCCATATCCCCTCCTCTCCTAATTCCCCCTCTTCTCTTATACCCATCTTCTTAAAACCATTTTCTCCTATCCCTCCAGTTACTTCTATTTGGATTTCTCCAGAAATTGAAAAGCTTTTCAGCATTGGATTACAATCTGGTATTTGTTTTAATTTCAAATTGCATTATTCAAAACATTTGATAAATATTTCTCTAGTTAAAGATGTCCCCATCAATAAAATGATAACACGAGGAAAACATAACTTACTCAGTAATGCTCCTCCAACTGAAGATTTCATTTTTTCCTCAAAGATTGTGGATAGGGAACCCAGAATCAAGTATCCCCAAATTGATGATATTTCTATTCTAAGCTCCTTTTTTGAAGATGATTCTGCTGCTGATGTTAGTTGGGTACCAAATAATTCATTATCTTCTCCGAGTTCATATTCGTGCACTTATACTAATTCTGAATCATATATAACTCCAATCAATTTCTCAGATGAAATTAGTGATGAAGAATCAGTCAATAATGATCCCTAAGCGTCTGTGCTCTTTGAAGATGAAGAAATAGGTCCACCTAGTTTCGTTTTTTCCGCTCAACAACCTATATTACCAAAGAAGCTAATTCAGGAACGAAAAAGATTGGGAATTGCTTTGGATGAGAATGTTATCAACTCTGGGCCAAGATCAACCAGATGTTGTTGGAAATCGTTTTGGTGCTAATGGTTGATGGGTATTGAAATTGGGTATTGGAATGACTCAACTTGGTGTTTAACCAAAACTGAATTTTATTTCTCAAACTTTGTTGTACAAGACTCACTTTTCTTTTCTTACACCACTCTTATTATTTGCTAGCTCACTTGGTTTTGGATGGTTTGCAAGTGAACCATTGTTGCCTATTTATAGCCTCACTTACTTCTCTAGATAGTTATATCTAGACTCTTCTTTACACTCTCATTACACTTATCTAAAGAGAATATTCTAGAGGATAATACCAAGGATAAGTATGGAGGGTTTTATCCTCACATGTCTAATACTCTCTTATCTAGAGAGAATACTCTAGAATACAATAAGGATAAGTATGGAGAAGCTTATCCTTCACATGTCTTATTTTGACTAATACTTATCTAACACATGACTAATACTTATTTTGTCTTATCTATTCTAACACATGACTAATTAGATTTTTCTAGATTTAATCAAGTTTAATATTTTAACAGCCCCCCTTAAACTTGATTTGCAGTAACTCCAAGAATCTCTCGTAATTTGACGAAGACCTCGTGCTTTAGTGGTTTCGTGAATATATCCGCAACTTGATCTTGAGACTTTGTGTATTTTAGATGTACCGCACTCTCGGATAAAATGGTACCGTGTGTCGATGTGCTTGCTGCGGTTGTGAAACACTGGATTCTTTGCTAAAGCCATCGCCGCATTGTTGTACACAAATATTGTAGTCAGTTCTTCCTGGTCCATTTTAAGCTCCTTCATTAAAATCCTTAACCATATTGCGTGACAGACACATGATGCTGCCGCGACGTACTCAGCTTCGCAAGTGGAGAGTGTGACAATCGGTTGCTTCTTTGAACTCCAAGTAAAGCCCGTATTTCCGAGGAAAAATACAAACCCAGTAGTACTTTTTCTTTCATCTAAATCTCCGGCCCAATCACAATCACTGTATCCAATGAGTTTGTACTTATCTGACGACGAGTAAAATAAACCGAAATCAAGCGTACCTTTTAAGTAGCGCAAAATTCTCTTGGCAGCCTTCATATGGGTAGTCGTAGGTGCTTCCATGTAGCGACTTATTAGCCCTACTGCATAGAGAATATCCGGCCTTGTACAAATCAAGTATCTTAAGCTTCCAACAAGACTCTTATAATGAGTCGGATTGACCTTTTCGCCTCCATCGTTCTTTGATAGCTTGATTCCGCATTCCATCGGAGTAATTGCCGGATTACACTCCTCCATTTTAAATCTCTTAAGGATTTATTTTGCATATCCTTCTTGAGATATAAATATTCCATTTTCTCGTTGCTTTACTTCGAGCCCGAGATAGTATGACATAAGACCGATGTCTGTCATCTCAAATTCTCTCGTCATCGCTTTCTTGAATTCTTCAAACATTATTGGGTTATTGCCGGTGAATACCAAATCATCCACATATAGGCAGACGAGCAACATATCTCCTTTTTTGTTCGCCTTCACATAGAGAGCATGTTCATGCGGGCATTTACTGAAATTATTTTCTTGGAAGTACTTGTCGATTCTACTGTACCACGCCCTTGGTGCCTGTTTGAGGCCATATAAAGCCTTTTTCAATTTAAGAACTTTATCTCCATGTCCTGCGGCTTCGTACCCAGGTGGCTGCTCGACGTATACCGTCTCTTCAAGATGTCCATTTAGAAAGGCAGACTTGACGTCCATCTGATGAACTTTCCATCTATTTTGGGCAGCTAGAGAAATAATTAGTCTTATAGTTTCTAGACGAGCGACAGAAGCAAATACCTCATCATAGTCGATGCCTTCTCTTTGGTTGTAGCCTTTTGCAACCAATCTTGCCTTGTATCTTTCAACCTCTCCTTTAGCATTTTTCTTGGCTTTGTACACCCACTTTACTCCAATTGATCTTTGTCCTTTTGGAAGTGTCACAAGCTCCCAAGTACTATTCTTCTCGATAGCTTTCATTTCTTCATTCATCGCCTTTCGCCATTTTTCACTTTCCACGGTTTCGTCAAAAGTTATTGGTTCACTATCTGCAAAAAGACAAAATAGAGATATATTGTCTCCATAGATATCGCTTAAACTCCTCGTCCGTAAGGGCCTTTCGTTAAAGCTCTCATCTGCTGATGATGAATCATCATGATGCACTGCTGGAGGTGATGGTGGTGGTGAATTAGCTGGAGCAACTGGTTCGGGTGGTTGTTCTTCTTCTTCCTCTTCTAGAATAGGAAGAAAATTGTAATCCTTTTCTTGAATGCCGAAATCCCAGAAGCCTTCTTCATCGAACTCCACATCTCTGCTTGTGACGACCTTTTTATTGATTGGATCATACAACTTGTATCCTTTGGATCGAGAGTCATAACCGATAAATATGTACTTGGCACTCCTGTCATCCAATTTTGTTCTCATTTGACTCGGCACATGAGCATATGCGATACTTCCGAATACTCGTAAGTGTGAGATGCCGGGTTTCACTCTGCTCCATGCTTCTAAAGGAGTCATGTTCCACACGCTTTTTGTGGGACAACGGTTTATCAGGTAAACCGCACAATCAACTGCTTCTGCCCAAAATTCCCTAGGCACTCTCTTTGTCTTCAACATACTCCGGGCCATGTTGAGAATTGTTCTGTTTCTCCTTTCAGCAACTCCATTTTGTTGAGGTGTGTATGGAACCTTAAGAGGTCGACGGATTCCATTGTCTTCACAGTATGCCTCGAACTCCTTCGAAGTAAATTCGCCTCCTCTGTCTGATCTAATAGCCACAATTTCAAAGCCGCTCTCCTTCTCCACAAGGGATTTAAATTTCTTGAAGTTGGAGAAAACCTCCGATTTTTGTTTCAAGAAATAAACCCATGTATTTCGACTAAAGTCATCGACAAATATGAGGAAATAGTTATTTCCACCATACGAGCTTGGCTTTATTGGTCCACAAACATCTGTGTGTACCAACTGCAGCGGTTTTGTGGCTCTTGAGAATGTTTCCTTGGGAAAACTTTTTCTGAAATGTTTTCCAAGTAAACATCCTTCACACAACTGATCCGAGTGGTCAATTCTTGGCAAACCTCTAACCATCTTTTGTTTGGACAATAATTTTAACCCTCCAAAATTAAGGTGTCCATACCTAAGATGCCATAACCATGACGAGTCTTTAACACAAGCAGTCAGACATCTCGCGATGTCATTTTGAATGTTCAGATAGAACATCCTATTCCCCGTCATTGGCACCTTGGCAATCAATTTTCCTCTCCTATCTCTTATGAAAAGACTAAGGTTTTCCATATTCATCCTATAGCCTTTTTCTAAGAGTTGTCCCAAACTTAATATATTCATTTTTACGTTAGGGACGTAATAAACATCGGAAATAAACTCATGATTTCCATTTTTCAACTTAATTAAAATTTTGCCAAGACCACTCACCGGAGTTTTCGCTCTATTTCCAAACGTTACGTTGCCGGAAACTGATTCATCAAGCTCCACGAACTTCTCCTTAGTGCCGCACATATGATTGCTTGCTCCTGTATCAAGCACCCATGTACAATTCTCACTGTGGTCACCTCCTTTGCATGCCACCAACAAAGTCTGATCTCCTTCTTTTTCTTTATTAGCTTTTTCTTCGACGTTATCCGATGAAAACCAACAATCTCGAGCATAATGACCACGCTTATGACAATTATAACATTCAACTTGAGATTTGTTATTCCTTGGACTATTATTGTTGCGCCATGAATTATCTCCTCTGCCACGACCTCTTGTGGAACTTGACCTCTGGCCCCTTTGATCATCGTCATTCTGCTTGCCTCTTCCTCTTCCTCCATAGTAGCCGCGTCCTCTTCCTCTAGCATTACTACCATAACTCTCTCCTTTTTCTTTCAAAGTGAGCTTTGCTTGTAGAACTTGTTCTACTGCTCCCTCTTTGCTTCTCTTTTTCATTCTTTCTTCATGGGCTTGTAACGATCCCATGAGCTTATCCACGGTCATGGTTTCGACGTCTTTGGACTCCTCAATTGCGACGACGATGTAATCGAATTTTGGAACGAGTGACCGTAATATTTTTTCGATCACACGACTATCACTCATGACCTCACCATTTCTTCTTAGTTGATTGACGACAACTAAAACTCTTGAAAAATAATCCGAGATTAATTCGGACTCTTTCATGGAGAGAGATTCAAACTCACCTCTTAGAGTTTGCAACCGCACCTTCTTTACTTTGTCCACGCCTTTGATGGAATTTTGCAAAATCTCCCATGCTTGCTTTGCATTAGCGGCTCTTGATATCTTCTCGAAGGATGACTCATCCATGCCTTGATAAAGAAGGAAAAGAGATCTTTTATCTCTCTTTCTCGAAATACGTAGTGTATCCTTTTCAGCTTGTGGTAGCGCCGCTTCATTTTCTGGTTCGACATAACCTTTTTCTATTATCTCCCACGCATCTTGCGAGCCTAGTAACGCCTTCATTTTAATGCTCCAGTTGTCATAGTTTTCTTTAGTGAGTTTAGGAATTTGGAAGGGAAACATTTCAGTAGCCATTAGGACCTTGGCTCTGATACCACTTTGTTGGAAATCGTTTTGGGGCTAATGGTTGATGGGTATTGAAATTGGGTATTGGAATGACTCAACTTGGTGTTTAACCAAAACTGAATTTTATTTCTCAAACTTTGTTGTACAAGACTCACTTTTCTTTTCTTACACCACTCTTATTATTTGCTAGCTCACTTGGTTTTGGATGGTTTGCAAGTGAACCATTGTTGCCTATTTATAGCCTCACTTACTTCTCTAGATAGTTCTATCTAGACTCTTCTTTACACTCTCATTACACTTATCTAAAGAGAATATTCTAGAGGATAATACCAAGGATAAGTATGGAGGGTTTTATCCTCACATGTCTAATACTCTCTTATCTAGAGAGAATACTCTAGAATACAATAAGGATAAGTATGGAGAAGCTTATCCTTCACATGTCTTATTTTGACTAATACTTATTTAATACATGACTAATACTTATTTTGTCTTATCTATTCTAACACATGACTAATTAGATTTTTCTAGATTTAATCAAGTTTAATATTTTAACAGATGTAAGGGTAGAATTTGTTCCCAATGAGTGCAAAGTTTTTATCTTGGAATATTAGGGGCCTCCGCTCTGAGGTTCGTAGATTGGTGGTCAAAAATCTCATAAAATCTACTAAAGCCTCCGTAATTTTTCTTCAAGAGACTATGCTAGAAAGTTGTTCTAAAAGAGATATAAATCTAATTTGTGGTTCAAACAACTTTGGGTGGGTTGCGCAGAACTCCATTGGACGCTCTGGAGGTATGTTAATTCTTTGGGATTTGGATTTATTTGAGGTAACTTCAGCTTTCGAAGGTAATTATTCTCTGTCAGTCGAAGGATTTTTCAAAAATGATGGATTCCCTGTCTGTCTTACTAATGTATATGGTCCCAACCACTACAATATGGGAGATGACTTATGGGTATAATTGTCAGCAGTGAGGGGTATGTGGCCTAATTTGGCATGGCTCTTGGGTGGAGATTTTAATGTAGTAAGATGTATGGATGAGGATAAATTTTGTAGAAGAACCACAAAAAGCATGCTTGATTTCAAGGATTTCATTAACCATCATGAAATGATTGATCTCCCTTTGAAAGGAGCAAGATTTACTTGGACAAATGGTGCTGAAAATCCAATTCTTTGCAGACTGGATAGGTTTTTGATTTCTTCAGAATTTGAGTAGAAGTTTCCCTTGATCATACAGACGGCTTTATCAAGGCCCATATCTGACCATTTGCCTTTATTTCTTGACTCAGTCGATGCTTCTTGGGGTCCCCCTCCTTTCAGGTTTGAAGCCATGTGGTTTCCGGTTCCAGGATTCATTGACAAAGTTAAGAAATGGTGGAGCAATATCTCTTTATCAGGTTCTCCTAGCTCTACTCTATGGTTTAAATTGGAGGAATTGAAGAAAATTTTAAGGAAATGGAATAGAGAAGAACTCGGCAACCTAAATTTGAAAAAACAGAAACTTCTGCATGAAACTGATTCTGTGGAAAGATTTAAAGAAATGAATATGACCAGCGGTGATCAAAGATTATCGAGATTAAAAGCTAAAGTAGATTATGAGCAAGTTTGTGTGATGTTGGAAAGATCCACAAGACAAGGTTAAAGAGTGCAGTGGCTAAAGGATGGGGACCAGAATACTTCATTTTTCCATAATTATGCTTCCCACAGAAGAAGACTCAATAGAATCAAACATTTGATGGTCGATGGTGTTTTCACTGATGATAAAGCCAAGATAAAAAACAACATCATCAATCATTTTGAAAAATTATTCAAAGAAGATTGTGTTAATAGACCGCCAATTGAAGATCTCGACTTCAATCATATTTCAGAAGAGGATGCCATTTATGTTGAAAGTGATATCACTGAAGATGAAGTATTGGAAGCTTTAAATAATTTGGAAGCAGTCAAAGCCCTGGACCTGACGGATACCCTATAATCTTCTTTAAGAAGTGCTGGTCTTTCCTTAAAGAAGATGTGATGAGCACCATTGGTGAATTCAACTCACAAGGTAAAATCAATCCTTTGCACAATGCTACTTTCATCTCTTTGGTACCCAAGAAAAATCATGTTGAGAGTGTTCTTGATCTTAGACCCATTAGTTTACTTACTAGTATTTACAAAATTATTGCAAAAATTCTTGCTAGTAGACTTCATAAGTTGATACCTAAGATCATTTCAAATTCTCAGTTTGCCTATGTTGAGGGAAGACAAATAAATGACAGCATCCTAATTGCAAACGAGTTAGTTGATTCAAATCTCAAAGATAAATCATCAGGGATTGTTTGTAAAATTGATTTGGAAAAAGCATTTGATCGGGTTAATTAGTCATATTTGCAAGGAATTTTAAGGAAAATGGGTTTCAAAGATAGATGGTGCAGCTGGGTTAATTTTTTTTATTCTACTCCAACTTTCTCCGTACTTATTAATGGCTCCCCATTTGGTTCTTTTGGGTGTTTAAGAGGTATACGTCAAGGAGATCCTCTATCTCCTCTTCTCTTCAATATAACAATGGAGGGATTTTCCAAGTTCTTAGATAGAATGACTCTCAGTGGATTTATTTCAGGCTTCTCTGTCAAAGAAGGTGGGAAAAGAATATCGCATCTCCACTATGCGGACGATACGATCCTTTTCTTTAAGAATGAATGGGATGAGCTGCATTATACTTTTAGTGCTCTGAAATGTTTTGAACTATCCTCTGGGCTAAGGGTTAATAATGCCAAAACAAAACTAGTTGGAATTGGAGACACACCTTTGCTTGAATCTTGGGCACTTCATCTGGGCTGCATAACTGACAAGCTACCAATTTTATATCTTGGCTTACCACTTGGTGCAAAGTACAACTCGAAGGCGATATGGGATCCGGTGATTGAGAAGTTCGATAGAAGTTTGATTGTATGGAACAAAATAGAACTCACAAAAGGTGGAAAAATCACTCTCATTAAACATGTTCTCACTAGTCTGCCACTTTACTATTTCAGTACTTTCAAGGCACCACTATCCATCAAGCAGTTAGAGAAGAAAATAAGGGATTTCCTTTGGGACAATGGAGATAAAAAAAGAAAACATCTTGCTAACGGGTCTATGGTTTTTTCACCTCTTGAGAATGGAGGTCTAGGTGTAAAAAACTTACAACAGTTCAACTTGTCTTTAATTGCAAAATGGTGCTAGAGATTTAGTTTGGAAAAAGATTCCTTATGGTACTCGATAATTTCAGAAAAGTATGGTCCATCTAATTCATTATGGGTTCCTAATATTGTCAAAGGTGCGTACGGTACATCATGCTGGAAGGCCATTGCCCAACAAGCCGAAAAGGTAACTCAATACATCTCATTCTCTGTTCAAAACGGAAACTCAATTTCATTTTGGTATGATCGGTGGGTTGGTGTTCAGCCTCTTAGAAAATTATTTCCTTTAATTTTTAAACTCAGAAGAAACAAACATGGGTCTATTTCATCTCATATCTCTTTTACTGAGAATATTTCTTGTTGGAACTTACATCTTAAATGACCCCTCACTAATTAGGAAACGGTTCAGCTGGCTTCTTTGTTAAATGTTATCGGGTCAGAACCTCCTTCACTAAGCAGTATAGAAGATAGAAGAAGATGGAATTTAACCAGCGTCGGCACTTTCTCTACTGGCTCCTTGTACTCTGCCCTCCGCCAAGGTACTATTTTCCCCATTTTCCTCATAAGGCAATATGGAATAATAGGGTTCCTACAAAAATTTGCTTCTTTCTATGGCTGGCTGCTCACGACAAGATCATTACCACTGATAAGTTTGTAGAATGGGGGTATCATCATGTCAACAAATGTTTTCTTTGCAATGATTCTGAGGAAAATGTTGCGCATATGTTTTTTGATTGTCCTTTCGCCAAAAGAATTTGGTCTTATCTACTGCCATCTCATTGTATATATGGTGTATGGTCTCACACTATCCTAAATCTGCTACAAGTCTGGTATACCCTAAGGGATCCTGCTGATGACAAAAATGTATGGGCTCTAATTCCCGCAGATGTTCTCTGGAACATTTGGATCGAAAGAAATCAGAGAACATTTGAAGAAAAATCAAAAGATGTGGAACTAATAGGACATGATGCTAGAGCTATGTTACTATCTTGGGTCTCGACTTTCAAAAGTAGTACGAGGGGTGCATCCGGCAGTGTGTTATACAATTGGGACCTTATTTTTCTTTAACTTTCTGAGAAATGTAATTTTCTTTTTCTTTTGGTTTCATCTTACTCCTTGTAAGTTTTGATTCCTTTGTACATTCTCTTCTTTTTCTAATGAATTCCTTCTTCATCAAAATAAAAATAAAAATTTAACTTCTTAAAATGGTAACTAGTTAAACTTTAAAGCAGTCATAAGATGGATGGCATAGTTACTAATAGGTAGATATGGCATTGAGTACTTTCTATATTTGATAAATATCCACATTTATCCCTAAATTTAGCAGTTGGGATGTCTAATGGATTTTTGAGTTAGTACCGTGTCTAATCAACTGGCTAAAATGGAATTCTAAAGTTGCACCCACGACCAATCCATTCATGCATCGGTCAAGTGTCCACACGCCAAATAGCAGGTGGGTCAGGTTGGTTTGTAGGATTGGACTTCAAATGCTCAGCCTTAGTCAGGGGGCTCGACACAAGTGTTTAAATTCACGTGGCAGGCTTACATTTAGTACCAAAAACAATAAGGGGGATCCATACACGGTGCACATTCTTGTTTAGGTACTATCTTACATGATTTGTGCCAAATTTTTTTTTTTTTTGTAGAACTCAAATGAAAACGTATTTAAGGGTAATATTTCGATACATTCCTTTTATAAAACTCTATATTTTCTACAGAAAAATGAGTGCAATCCAAGATACCAAATCTCACCATTTACAAATCTTAAGGGTTGATTTTCAGAGTGGTAGATGGTGAGTGTAGAGTTTTGTAAGAGAATTGTATCATCAAAATATTAGTTAAACTCATTGTCGCTTGAGTTATAGAAAAATTGATGCAAATCATATAAAATAGTGTCTGAATACGAGTGTGCATGGATCCTACCATAAAATATAAATATAGGCACTTTTACCGCCATTTAAAGATACTACCCTTCGTTTCACCTATTTTCCACCCCTGTTAGAATTGCTAAAGTGATTGTACTTTCCGGTTCTAATTTTTCCTATGTACCACCTACGAAGTCAAATTAAATTTGACCATAACTATTGATTTTCTACTTCATTAATCTTTAATTTTATAAAAATGGCATAAGAAGCTATTAATCCTAGATTAGAATCTTGTTTAATTATACTACACAAAAAACTTATTGTTCGTTTATCTTTTATCATTTAATGGAAGAGTATTCGTTATTATATCCAAAACCCTATAATGGAAGAGCATTCGTTATTATTCATACACGACAGTTTAAAGCCGTGCAGTCGTCCAGAATATCACAGCTGGAAAGGATAGTAGTCGTCGGCTGTCGTTAGCAGTCTTAGTCGTCCAGATTTTGACGACAAACTTTCTATATTGTTTCTAAATTGTTGTCACCACTATATAAACGACTAGGAAAGGATGTAGTCATCTGGAATAAGAATGTCAGAGCAGTCATAGTGACCATGAATTTAAAATTCCTGCATAGTTTTTCAATTAAGAAGATAGACAAATTGAAATTAGTAATTTGCATATCGCAAAAATTAGAAGCTCACTTGATCGTCTTCTTAGTAACATCTTTTGGTACAAGATCAATATTAGAAGATCATCCAATTGAGAAAAAAAAAGGATTGAAGGATGTATCAGTTGTGGAAGAAGAAGATGGGGCCTGGGGGATAGTGGCGTTGGCGGTTGGTTTGGAAAGTAGTAATGTTTAGATACAGACGATTTGGGTTCTATGGTTTTTAGATAGGGGGTGGGCAAAATAAAAAAATGTAGGGAGTAAAAAAATAGTCAAAGTACATGGCGGTGGTATTTAGGATATTTTAAAACTTATTTGGGTGGTAAATAGGATAATTAGAGGTGGCAATCAATGTGGGTGACAAATAGGTGAAACCTTATCCTTCCTATTTGGTGTTATATTTTTCAAATGGTTTGGGGGGGGGGAAAGTTTTGTTATGACCTCTTCTTTGCTCACAATTTATTTTCATATTAACAAAGGATAAATTTTTGATCATTATGTACATTGATGATATACAATTCTTTTCAATATAGCCGTTTTTATCCCCAGTTACTCACTTTCGTCTCTCTTCTTTTCAAGAATCATATCACCAAACTTACTTGAAACACAATCAACAATCAAGCAAGAAGACGGGCGGACAAACGTCTCTGCTCAACCCTATTTATTCTTTTCTTCTCTCCAATTTTCAAGAATCGTATTACTGAACATTTTTTTTTTTTTTTTGCTGAATCACATTTTTTATTGATTAAAAAAACTAAAACAGGGCTTACAAGACTGACTCAATTAAAATACAAATACAAAGAATCAGAAAAGAAAAGGAAAAATAGGCCCAAACATTCTAGGCCCAAAACAAAACCAAGCCTTATACCATTACAAAAACTGAGCCAATGCTAAATGAAGAAGAAATTCCTCTCCTGAAAATCATTAGATTGATTCCAGGTTATTCCATTCAACCTATGCCTTCCTTCATGAACCATTTTCTTGATTCTACACTTAAAACTATTAAGATTAGGTTTCTTCTCCTCAAACAATTTTGCATTTTTCTAAAACCATAGCTCTTTCAAAGTTGCACAAGCTGCAATCATCCACACCTACCTGACTAATGGACTTTTAAACTTGGCTGCTACACAAATATCATCAAATGAGGTAGGATTTGCAAAGCAAAAAACTGTGTTTATCCAGTTCCAAATTTCAACACTGAAATCACATTCCCACAATGTATGATTCATGTTGTCCTGAGCTTGCAAACAAATACATCACATGGAAACCATTTCAAAGCCCTTGTTTCTCATAACTTCATCATCTACATAAACTTCTTGCTGTAACTTCCAGATGTTACTGGCTATGCTAGGATGGATACAGTTTTGCCAAACAAACTTGGGCCAAGATAGCTGAAACTCTTTATGCCTAATTTTCTCAACTGCAATGTCAGTATGAAAATTGCCATCTTTACTAGAAATCCACACACACTGATCCCTACCACCACTTATTACAGGTAAAGAATTTACTAATATAAAATGATATAACTCAGTTCCAATACACCAGTTACCCTCTTGTATTAATTCATGTACTTTCAAACCACTATGACACTTCACAAAATCTGTGAAACCAATGTCATCAATTATGGGGTTATCATTTAGCCAAGTATCAAACCAAACAGAAATTTGAGAACCATCCCCAACTTTCCATCTAATATCTTTTTTCAGAGTGTTCCAATCCCATTTTAAACCTTTCCAAACTGAAGATTGTTTCCAGTTACAAGTCCATTGCACATATCTGTCTTTAAACTTTGTAGCAAATTTTTTAGCCCATTCCTCCTCTGAAATCAAAATCTTCCACATCAGCTTCATTAACAAATATTTATTGATTATTGTCAATCTTTTGATTCCCATACCTCCTTCCGCATAAGGTGTGCATACTCTCTTCCAAGAAATTTTTTTAAACTTCCTTAAATCACCATCACCAGTCCACAAGAAATTTCTAATTAACTTTTCACACACTTTAATCACAGAAGAAGGCCATTTTTATACTGACATATTGTAAATGGGAACACTAAACAAAACAGATTTTACTAATACTAGCCTATCTTGAAGTGAGAGCAACCTCCCCTTCCATGTAACAAGTTTTTTCTGAATTTGCTCAACAATAGGCCAAATCATTGCAGAAGTAATCTTACCAGGAGCTAAATACACACCTAAATACTTATCTGGAAATTTAGAGATTTCCATATTAACAAATTCACTAATAAAGTACTTCCTCTGCTGTGTAGTGCCATCCACAAATAGTTTACTTTTGAGCTTATTGATAACTTGAACAGAACATGCTTGATAAGTATCTAGCAACTTAAGAAGATTAGCAAGACTTTTCCTTCCTCCATTACAGAAAATGAAAACATCATCTGCAAAGATTAAATGTATGGGGTGGATACCTTTTTTAGAGACCATAGGTTGCAATTTTCCTTTTTCCACCAAAGCTGAGATGTTCCTGCTGAGTACATCCTCCATAAGCACAAATAGAATTGGATAGAGTGGATCTCTCTGCCTAAGACCTCTCTCAACTTTAAAAAAACCACAGGGTCCACCATTAACTAGAACTGAAATTCTGGCTAACTTGAACAAAGTTAATATCCAGTTACACCATTCATTTGAGAATCCATACTTCTTCAACACTTTTATTAAGAACTCCCAACTCACTGTATCATAAGCCTGAGAGATATCAATTTTGATACCTACATTTTCACCTCTTCTTTTAAACTTCATTTCATTGAAAAGTTCAGAAGCAAGAAGAACTTGCTCATGAATGTTTCTTCCTTTTACATAAGCTACTTGTTGAGGAGAAATCAGCTTCTTCATTAAGCAACTCATTCTTCTTGTGAGTATTTTGGTAAAAATCTTGAAGATGACATTACTCAAACCAATTGGTCTGAATTGGTTTACCTTTTTTGCAGCTTGTGTTTTAGGTAATAAAATAAGAAGCTAGAATTCATGCCTTTAGGAATAAACTTTCTTCTCCAACAAAATTGAATATTTGCAACTAAATCTTGTTTTATAATTTACCAACAACTTCTATAAAAGATACCTGAAAATCCATCTGGGCCAGGAGCACTTTCTGGATCCTTATCATAAATAATTTTCTTTATTTCTTCTTCCTCAGGAGTGACATCCAACTGAGCTTGATCACTTCATTGATAACAGTAGGAATTACCTCTAGTAATGCATCAACTTCTTCCATAGGAGTATACTCAAATTTAGTTTGAAAATAATTTACCAAATGTTGAGTAATTGCATCTTGATTAACAAGTACATTTCCATCATCATCTTCTAACTCATTTATTGAATTTTTTGCTGCTCTGATCTTCGTATTTGTATGAAAAAAACTTGTATTGGCTGACCCTTCTTTAATCCACTTAACTCTGGACTTTTGCTTTAATAAAGTATTTTGTTGAACCTCTCTACTTTCATATTCATTTTGAGCTTGAATCAAATCATTTAGTGCAGTTTCATCAAATGGATTATTATCAGAATTTATTGTTGCAGCTTTAACGTTATCTTCTGCTTCTTTGATCTTAATATGAACATTACCAAAAACCTTCCAATTCCATTCATTTAGCTCCTTCTTAAGTACTTTCAACTTTTGTAAGAATTGAAAAGCAGGATCACCAGTAACTCTTTTTTCCCAGCACTCAGAAACAACTTGCATAAAGGTTGGATAGATAATCCACATTTTTTGAAATTTCTTAGGAGTATTTTTTGGTTTTGGATTACTAACACACCCACCCAACAGGGGAGCATGGTCGTAAACAACTCTCATACCTACCTTATAACTCCAATCACCATACAAATGAATCCACTTCTGATTGAATAAAACTCTATCTAAGTTACATAAAATTCTCCTACTGCCATGTTGACAATTAGACCAAGAGAACTGAAGACCATTTTTTGGAGCTTGAAGAAGTTCACATTGATTTATACAATCATTAAAATCCAACATTGTTGTTCTATTTGGTAATCTACCACCAACTTTCTCATCTTGAGATATAACTGCATTAAAATCTCCAAGAATAATCCAAGGCTTGTTAAGATCATTTATAAGCTGCATTTCAGACCGCAAAAACCTTCTTTGAACTACCTTAACATGGGCATGAACACCAGAAACTAAAACATCACCAACACTCACTGTTATCATTTGGCTTGATACTGAAATAACTTGTGGCTGTGAAATACCCTTGTTCCTAAATAACCAAATATTTCCTTTATTACCTTGACAAGAATTATGAATTGCCATCTTTTCCATTCCAGGGAGATTCAATTTTTGACAAAAGGAAGCACTACATCTGACTTTTGGTTCAGCAACCCAAACTAAATAAGGACTAAATTGATTTACTAAAGACCATAATTTGTCTTGAGCCCTCAATCTTCTCAGGCCCCTGACATTCCAGAAAATTATCCTCATTGGTTAGTTTGAGGGTACTTGGCACCCCCTTTCCCTTGATTTTTCCTAAAATTGTATTTACTGTTCAAAGCAGCTGGTTTAGTTACTTTGTTTTGCTCAGGAGAACCTTTAGCTTTGGATGTACTAGCTATTGAGCTCACCATTTCCTTCTCCACCTCCTTATTTTTTTCAACAACAACTGTTGCTTTCTTTTTAACCACCTTTTCCCATGATGTTACTTGCAATGGAGTATTGAATAATGTACCATTTATTCCATCCACAAAAGGAATACTATTACTGTTAACTTCCACTAAATTTATTGTTGCTTGTTGTGTTGGTGTGACCACTTTTGGAGTTAAAACCACTATTGGTGTTGACTTTACAGTTGTACTTGATATTTCATTTGAAAAAGGAGCCCCTTATAATGATGAAACCACTTTTGTAGATGAAACTTCTTTAATTATTTCTGCAGGAACAACAACACTTTCAACAATCTCAATAGGACTAAACTTACTATGCTGAAAGAATGCAACAGTTGAGGAACTAGGTAAAACATGCTGTTAAATAGAATCCACTATTGAATCTTCTTTAGAAGAAAAATCATAGATATCAAATGGCTCTGAAGTTTCTTTTGACAATTTTCTTCCTTCCTTTGTTTTTGTTTGAATCTTTACTTGTTCTTGCTGATCATTGACACTTTTATTTTTCTGCAATCTACATTCAGCACTCATGTGACTAACAATTTTGCAAGAAGAACAATATTTAGGACAATCAGGAATCAACACATCTTGAAAAAAACCTCCAAATTTAGTTCCAATCCATATCTTATGAGGAATGTGTTTTGCAAAATCAACCTCAACCAAAACATTCGCATAATAACCCACTTCACACCTTGCTGTAGCATTATGTACCTTAATTGGAGTACCAAATTCATTGCAGATCTTAAAAAAATGTTTCATTCCAGAATTCCAATCCCAATCCAGGAAAACGAACCCACACCATTGCTTTAGATGTCATTTGACTTGCTGGTCGAAAGTTTGATACCCAATTTCTAACTTGTAATATTTGATTTAACACCTCCCACCTCTATGATTTGATCATTTTCTTGTCATTTTCATTGTCAAGCTTAATTGCAAAGAAACCCCGACCTAAAGGAATCATACGACAATCTCCCTGTAATTTCCATTGACTCCGTAAAATAAAAACTACATCAACAAACTTAATCTTCTGTAAATCAAGCCTTCCTATAAGAGAAAACTTCCATGGATCCAAACCTTTTTCATACAAATCATCAGGTAATTCAATTGACGGAAATTTTTGAACATAGTTTTCATGGCTTAAAATTTCCATTTCAGAGTTTATTTGATCAATCGAAGTGGTTTTAGGACAGGAATCCATCAACCAACTATCAATCAATACCCATCAATCATTGTAAATCAAAAAAACAAGAAGAAACAATTAAAAAATTTCACCTGAAAACGCACTGAAATCAAAATCTGAGAAGAAAAAATTTCACCGAGTTACACACCGATTCGCAGAGCACAACTCACCGATTCTCCTCGAGATAATTTCGTATTACTTAACTCACTTGCAACACAATGAAGCAAGAATACGGGCGACTAAACATATCTCCGCTCGGCCTTTTTTTATCATTCTGCTAATGGTTGGTTTGGTTGCATAATTCACAATTCCGAGGAATTTCTAATCTCATGAGATCATAAATCCCGGGATTCATGTAAATCCCTCGTGTGTAAGGTAAACTTAGTTAAAATACCTAAGATTCATAAAACTTCCTTGTCTTAAAATACAGTGTTTGGTATTACCCTCAGAATCTTAAAATTGTATATATGTGGAATTTTAGGATCATAAAAGGTGGATCCATAAATCCCTTGATAAGTTTCCCGAAAAACCTTAGGGGGAGGGGCTGGACTCCGTATGGAGGATTTGCTTGAAAAGTGATTCCGAAGGAAAACGTGATCCCAGGGGATTTGGGCAACCAAATGTATCAATAGAGACGTAGTTCCACAAAATCCTTAACCTATAAATCCTACTTTTAAGATGCTGCATTCAAACCCCCATTATTTTAATGACATTCAAGTTGGGGGCTAAAGATGTGTTGCCCCACAACCAAGCAGTTAGCCGTATAGTCGTTGCTTTCGCCAACTCATCCGGTCGAAGAAGTGTCCGATGGTTTCTGGTTCCCCTACCCATAGTAGCACCCGATGTGATATTTGTTTGCTCTAAGAGGTCAGGTTAAGAAATAGAAAAATCCATTTATGATGTTGATCCTTTACATCAAGGCAACCTTAACATGTTTGTGTTGGAATTAATTACAATAATCGAATGCAAATGGGAAATAATACTTAGATTACACTGATAGTAGTAACAAATAACTCAATAAACTTAGTAGAGGCACGTATGAGATACGCTGAGCTAAAGGTAATATTGCCTGCTACTCCTCTGAGATGCTATAGCAATTAACAAATTACCTCCAGGATACAACTATCGTTAGTTCTCCTCTATGTGTAGCATACACAGAGAGAACCCTTAGAACTTAGCGTGCAGAAATAAAACAAAAATACAAATCGAAACTCAAATAGTTTAGAGAAATGTAAAAACTAATTTATGTTTCGTAAATAAAGTTTCAGTAAACTAATATTCGTAAACAAAGAAGTAGTTATACAAAATTATGTTTCGTAAACTACAACTTGTTTCAGACAAGAACTGAATTTATGTTTCGTAAACTTAAAAATAAATTGTTTCGAAAGCATAAAAGAAGAAGAAGAATTTCGAAGAGAAGAGTTCGAAAGGTATGAGTTGAAAATGAAATTCTTCTCTCGTATTTATAGGTGGAAAAACTAAACGTTCGGATAAGAATCCAATGCACGACAAGATCCGTAAAACCCGCTTCTCGAACGTTACACGCGTTCCAAATTTTGAGATTCTCTTCGAGGCACAGGTGTCAAATGCACCGTGTGACACACGTGAAGGAAGATGCTTCTCGAGGCTGTCGGATATCCAAAACCGAGAAGGCAAAGAATAAAATTCTTTACATGTGTGGGAGAAACGTGTGGTAAATTTCAGTAAAAAGATAGGGTCGGATAAACCCACACCCGCGCCCGAGCCGAGCCGAGCGTGCGTGCTTCTGTGCGAAGCACCGCGCGAACGGGAAAGGCAATAAGAAATGCAATAAGGTTTAGGCAACCTTGCCATAGTCTAGGGCTTTCCCCATACACAAAGGTCTAAAGACCCAAAGGGCCATGCCCTTAAGGCTAAACCAATGCTATTTAAGTCTAAAACTCTAAATGTTTTAGTCTATATGGGACTAATGTTTTATTCATTCACATGAAAAAACATCTAGGGAGCATAAGGTCTTGGGATCAAAACATGGTTCATGCATTTTTAATTAAATTTTTTAAAAACGTTTTTTCTAACAGTTTGTATGTATCTTCGGATTACATCCTCTTCTTTTACATTAAGGCAACCTTAGCTTATTTGTGTAAACCAACAGGGATTAGCCCAGTTGACCAGGAATTGAGGGATTGAACTCCCAATAGGCTCGGGTTCATTTCCCGCCGCTGTTTGATAATAATAATAAAAAGGATTCTTTGTGTATATCTTCATGGATTTTTTATTTATTTAAAGTTACTACATGGATCTTTTCTTTGCATCTCAATGAAACTAAACGATGTATGTATATATTTCTTCTATCCATGCAAATTGCAATTATCCACTCTATAATCTATATACGCGTGATTTTGATGTATGCACGATTTCTATGAAAGATTGGTACCTAGCTTGCAAGCTTCGTTTTATCTGGAATTAGTCATTTGATTGTGTAAAAGAAAATTTCAACGTTAAAAGTAAAATAAACATACGAAATTGCAACTAGCTAGCTAGGTATAAGAAACGAAAGAAAAGTTCTAAAGTATAAACAACTTTTGATGATCGGTGACATAAAGAGCTGTTGCGTGTATCTTTTGTTCCTAATCTTGCAGGATGTTAACTCGAAATCATGTAAAACGAAAAAGAAAGAACAGAAAAACAAGCAAGCTAAATTCAATTTTTTTAACCAGCTCTGCAAGTGAACATACATAGTCAATCAATTATTTTTATTTCTTAAAAATTGTAGATAATATATGCTCTTTTGATTCTTTTCTCTTGTGTTGTTGAAGAGTAAATATGAAGTTTGGATCCGTCTGTCTGGAATACCAGAATCAACACCCAGTCAATTAGTATTTTACTCCAAGTTGGTTTTAGTTTTTGGAGGAAAAAAAAGGTCAAGTTTTAGGCATTGTCAATGCTGTTTCCATCGACCGTCACAAACCGTGGTGTAGTCATTCTTGATTAAGTTATTCTCTAATTCCATATATAATCTCTATAACTCCTTTCCAATTGAAACTAGTTACATTATATCAGAAGAACACAAAAATGAGAAACCAGCCATTTTTTCATTTTGGCCTGTTTGGCATTATCCTTGTTCTTTTCTTAGCTAGAGTACCCTTTCATCAAGCGCACCAACACGATCCTTTCCCAAATCCTAGACTCAGAAGTGCTTACAAAGCTCTTCAAGCATGGAAACATGCAATTATATCTGATCCAAAGAAGTTTACATCGAATTGGTATGGACCCGATGTCTGCAGCTATAATGGTGTTTTTTGTGCACCAGCACTTGATAATCCTTATATTGAAACAGTTGCAGGAATTGATCTCAACCATCAAAATATTGCTGGTTCATTACCACCTGAACTTGGTCTTCTTACTGATCTCGCCCTTTTTCACATCAACTCGAATCGTTTTTGCGGAACCGTACCTGAAACTTTTAAATATCTTCGTCTTTTATTTGAGTTGGATATCAGTAATAATAAATGTGCAGGTAAGTTCCCTTCGGTAGTTCTTTGTCTACCTTCGCTAAAATTTCTAGATATTCGATTTAATAAATTCGAAGGAAAAGTTCCTTCAAAGCTCTTTGATATGAAACTCGATGCACTCTTTATAAACAACAACAAATTTCGATTCACTATCCCGGATAACTTCGCCAACTCCACTGTTTCCGTGCTTGTGTTGGCAAATAATAAACTTAAAGGTTGTTTCCCTCCAGACATGGAAAAAATGGCCGGAACGCTGAACGAGATTATTCTTATGAACAATGGGCTTCATTCATGTTTACCACCAGATATTGGAAATTTGAATAAGTTGACCGTTTTCGACATAAGTTTCAACAATTTTGTTGGGCCACTACCTGAGATGATGGGTGATACGGAGAGTTTGGAGCAACTAAATGTTGGACACAACAAATTTTCAGGAGATATCCCACCGAGTATTTGTTCTCTACCGAAATTGGGAAATTTTACATACTCGTATAATTATTTCGATGGCGATGCACCAAGCTGTTTGGAGCTACCTGCTAAGGATAATAGAAATAACTGTTTTCCAGAACAACCATTACAGAGATCAGAGGAGGATTGTTCATCGGTTCTTTCGCACCCTGTGGATTGCGCTGCATTCGGTTGTTCAACAAGTCCTTTACCTCCACCTCCGCCATATATAACACCACCTCCAATTGATGAGGGCCTTCATTAATGATACTTATCGTTAATGCATCATAATAGACCATAAATCAATCGTTACAATATTTTATGGCAGGTTTTGTTTGTCTTTGCTTTGGTATTGATTGTATAAAATGCCAAATGAATGTAATCCATTTTATGATAGACGCACACGTATGTAGTTCACTTGATAAACATTTACATTTTTGATTGGAAGCACCGGATAACCATCTTTATTTTTATTTTAAACAGAAAGAAATGATTGATAGTAATCATGATGAAGAGTTTACATAAGATTCCTCCTCCGGTATTTACATTTATATTACAAGGGACAATGGTGTTTTCCTACATCGACGGACATCTATAGTTTAGACACATAAAGGACGGTTCAGATGGAGTCATTATGTGTGTTTGATTGTTTCTCGCTTACTTTTCACGTTGGATGGATATTTACATTTTGAATACATAAAGGACGGTCGTGATCGAGCACTGCTTATTATCTTTCCATTATTCCCATTGCTTCTTCGTTTAAACTCCAGCCGTTTCGATTTTCCATAATAAGTTAGAAGAATTATTATTCGCATTCAATGCAAATCGATTTCACTCAATACTCATCTAGGCGTTTCTCTTCTCAACGAAATAAATCTTGCAAAAAAAAAAGGTTACCCATTCCACTCCTCTTATTAGGGTTGATCAGATTGTTGTTCTGTCTTACACTAAATTTTACTGTTTGGTATGTTCTGATGTTTTTCCCAAAGTTTTAATTTGATTTTTCTTGGGGTTCTCAATTTTTGATGCAGAAAAGAGGTTCATCTAATAGTGAAATTTCATCGTCACCTTTCAGCTAAATAATGTCACCTTCCACAGTCTCTGAATGTCCGTCTCTTCTGAAGTCCCGTTCTTTGTGTTCATTATGCTCCTGCTTAATTTGATTTATGTATGAGCGTAAAGATTTCTTCTGAAGTCCCGTTCTTTGGGTAAGTTTTTTATTTATTTCATGATATTTCTTTGCATTGCCGAATACTTCTTTAAAATTGTTTAAAAATCACTCCGTGTATGACTAAATTCCTTAATTTTGTGTATATTGGTTTGTTCCAGCTGATTCAAAACAATCAATGGATGGAACAATTTTGGTAGGTGCAAACCCAATGAAAAGAGTTTCTTTCCATGTAAGTTGTAATTAAATGTATAATCACTATATTTGTATTCTTGATTTTTAGGATGTTAATGTTGATGCGAACCAAAAAAATAAGATAAGTTATAATGTCAGATTTTGCAAAAGTGGAAAATTGTTGTGTTTCAGTATAAAGTAATTAGTATTGAGACCTAATTTTGTTTACTAGCAAATTTCTTTTGGATGACGAAAAGAGTGGAACTAAACTTCATTGTCTTCTTCTTCCTGTTGTGTTGAGTTCGACCGAGCAATGCTCTTACAAAAACATACTGAAAGAAATGTAATTCTACCAAATCCCATAGACCCATAGATTTCACCTTTAAAATTCTACGTCCAAACCCAACCTTAGATTTCACCTTATCTAATTTTTTGCTTCTGAGAAGTAATTCTGAGAAGCACTTCTGACTTTTACTTCTGTATCTAAACATGCTATTAAAGTAGCAGATCTTATTTCTAAACATGCAAGTGTTGGTAAAGTGTCTAGAGGTTGGTCTACTTCTCTGAGTTATATAAAAAAATTCGTTGGTCAACTGCACAACGAAATTAGTTGAAGAAGAGGGTGACTGGTGGTGCACAAAGTGCGAAGCAAAGATCGATGAACCCATACCCAGGTGCTGTTATAGATTTTTGTGTAGAAAACATTCGGTGTTCCCTAATCGGTTGTTTTCTTCCACCAATAACAGGGTAACTCCTACTACTGTAACAACCCCAGACCAATCTCTCTTCCAGAGTTTCTCATCTTTCTACCAAATGTTCCCCGTGCGTCGAGAAACAGATCAGCTTGATCAGAGATCCTAAAAAATAAACCAATAAGTTACCTTGAGATTTAGAGAATATAAATGTAAGATAGAATTATCATGAATAACGACTGAACTGGGCAAGAAAATACACTATTTTATCACAAAATGCACAAAACTCATCTCAAGCTACCTTGATAAAAAAAACTATCCCATTAGATTATGTGACCATCCAAAACACTAAAAATGTTTATGTTCTCATCATCTACAGTATTCTTAACCATGAAAGGATTTGTAACATCAGCCTCTCAATATTAGTTAAATAATGCTCGTTACGATACTATTTGATACAAAATTGATGCGAGCATAAACATCCACAAAAACATAAAACCCACAATCATAGTGCAATTCTTTGAATGTGCATATCAGCTTAACTTGGGTGGGAGCCATAAGAAAGCATATATATGGATGCTGAAATTTGACTTCAGAAATGTTTTACAATTGATAATACATATAAAGTAAAACCATATGTCCTCTCTAGTAAGCAATTTCTCATTGAAAACTTATTAATGACCAAAAAAGCAGACTGCAATTACAACTTCTTCCTCAACACAACAGGAAGAAGAAGACAATGAAGTTTAGTTCCACTCTTTTCGTCATCCAAAAGAAATTTGCTAGTAAACAAAATTAGGTCTCAATACTAATTACTTTATACTGAAACACAACAATTTTCCACTTTTATAAAATCTGACATTATAACTTATCTTATTTTTTTGGTTCGCATCAACATTAACATCCTAAAAATCAAGAATACAAATATAGTGATTATACATTTAATTACAACTTACATGGAAAACTGAAATGTCGAACTCGCAAGCATTGCTATCTCAAGCTTGTTTGTCAAGTTTAGTTGCCAAAACTATAAGTCTTGATTTCTAGTCTACTTATAGCTAAGTCTCGGATTAGGATAGCAAGTGTAGTTGAGCCTTAGACTCCATGGATTTCATCGAATGCAGACGAATAACTACTCAAGGGAATTTGTGGAATATCATCAACAAAAGGTATGTGGAGACTTGAACTTATCAATCACTCAAAAGTCTATCTATTCTATCTCTTATTTTGAGACAAAAGTTGTATTGCTATATAGACTTCAATTATACACATTTTCTATTTCGAGCCGAGTTTATCTTGCTTATCTATTTCTAGAAATATGTGTTGGTAAGCTTTCTCTTTAGCCAAGTTCATCTTTACTCATGACGAAAGTCATATTATTTCAATAACTTGAAAATCGCTTTGATGAAAATATTCTGTGGATAACAACTATTTTAACATCCTCTAAGAAAGTTTCAATGATTGAAATGAGAGTTTAGAACAAGTAACCATGTTTGGATATAAACATAGTGTGTTCTCACATTTGTATAAAATTTCAAAGCAGGAACTTAAAGTATGTGTACCCGTACGCGTACTGGCGGTTGTTGGAAATCTGGGTAAGTATGCGTACCCGTACGCATACTGGCGGAAGTTTCACGTCCGTGAATTTCTGTTGGAGTTTGAAGTTAAAAACAAACTCAATCCGGGTAATTAAGTATGCGTACCCATTTGCATATTTAAGGAGGTTACTTTCTAAAATCGGTTTGTTCATGAAATAAAACATTTATAGAATAAGGAATGCAGTCTTTGCAAATCGTGGCTATAATGTTCATGAATTGTTTCGAGTGAATCAAAATCAATTTTATTTCGATTGTGTCTTGTATACTTCTATGAGATCTAAGCAATTTAACAACTCTCTAACTAGTTCATTTGAGTCATTTGAACTAGTTATGGTAAAGATGAATAAGGTTGATATAAAAGTGCTCATATGGCTAACCATTGGTTAACTATTGTTGAACTGACTAAGTGTACACGTTTAGGTACGGTTACTCAAACCTAAATGAAGGTACATTTCATTTGTGTATAACAAGCTAAGTTCGATCTAACAGTTGAAAGATATTAGCTTGAATCTAATCAGGTTTTCATCTAACGGTGAATATTGAATGCTTTGTTACCAAGGTAATTTAGATTGCATACCCTGATTTGAAATCTATATAAATGAGAACTCTAGCAACTGGGAAACCTAATCCCCGCACCTGATGTGTGATACTAGTTGTATAATCTAGAGTCGATTCTCCTTTAACCTTAGTTTTTTCACGAAACCCTATAGGTTAACGACTTAAAGAGTTCATTGGGATTGTGAAGCCAGACACAACTATTTTCTCTGTAGTTGCATGGTCTGATCTTGCTATTTTCTATCGTGATTGAGTACAATCGTAAGATTGGCTTGATATTTATATCTTCGATAGGCAAGATTAAAAAGTAGTCACAAACACCTTCGTCTCATCGTTTGTGATTCCACAATATCCTATTTCGTTAATTGATTAAGATTATTGTGAGGTGATTGAACTAGGATTTTCTTTGGGAATATAAGTCTGGTTATCAATTAGTTCCTGTTCAGCTTGATTTATCAAAAGACGGAGTACAACTCGTAGGTATCTTGTGGGAGACAAATTTATCTATTCCAATAGACTTTTCTGTGTGAGACAGATTTGTTTATCAAGTCTTCGACTTTGGGTCGTAACAACTCTTAGTTGTGGGTGAGATCAACTAAGGGAATCAAGTGCGTAGTATCCTGCTGGGATCAGAGACATAAGGATCACAATTGTACCTTGAATCATTGTGAGATTGATTAGTGTTCAACTATAGTCCAGACCGAAATTAGATTTGTAGTAGACTAGTGTTTGTAGTGTCTTAATACAGTGTGGTGTTCAAATCTGGACTAGGTCCCGGGGGTTTTCTATATTTGTGGTTTCCTCATTAACAAAATTTCTGGTGTCTATGTTATTTCTTTTCAGTATTATATTTTGTTATATAATTGAAATATCACAGGTTGTGCATTGAATCGATCAATTGGTAAATCCAACCTTTGGTTGTTGATTGAAATTGATTGATCCTTGAACATTGGTATTTGGTACCGTTAAAGTTATTTCTCTTGTGTTCAATCAAGTTTGCAAATTCCTATTTGGATGATTGCAGATTGAATCGAGAAATTTAGATATAACTCTTTGATATACTTTTTTTAAAATTGAGTCTAACTGTCTAGTTGATTCTTTTGAAAGTATATTGAAGTTAGTCCATACAGATTGCTAAGAGAAATATTGGGTGAGGTTGTTGTACCCCCGCTTTTTTAATTGGTATCAGAGAAGGCAAACACGTTTAGGACTTTATAAGTTTATGTTTGTAGCGATCTGACTCTATGGACAGAAGTGTTATCTCAATAAACTTACCAAAAGTCTTCGATGCCTAGAATTACTTATGGTGGAAAATTGCGATGCGTGCCTTTCTTCAAGCGCTTGATTTTCAATCATGGGTTTACTTTGTTAATGGATATAATCCCCTGATTGTTACAATAGGAACTGTAATTGTTCCAAAGGATATTGGTGATTATGTTGTTGTCGAGATTCTTGCGTCAAAGAAAAATTCTGACAGATTGAATACAATCATCAATGCCATTACCCTAGATTTTTAGCACCATGTGACTACGTGAACTAGGTTTAAAGATGCTTGGGATATATTAGAAACCGTATTTGAAGGGAATACTTGTAAAAAAGAAGCTAGGCTTCAAAACCTATGTTCTGATTGGGAAAACCTTCGTATGGAAGATGAAGATTCATTTGATGAGTTTAATCACAAAGTATCTAAAATTGTTAATGCATCTTGTTAGAGCATTGCTCGGTTGAACCCACCAAGCATTGGTATGTCAAGTTTGGTTGTCATATTTTAGTGAACCAAAACTCATTTAAGAGTCGCTTGATTTAAATGTACTAGAGTCAACTTCGTATAGGTTAGCTTGAAAGTATTAGGGTGAGACATTACAAGTATTGAGAAGACTTGAATAAGTTAAGAAGTGCGAAGCTACAACAACGACATCATCCTTCTACTTGAGGTTAATGATATTTGACTTGAACTGTTTCATTCCCTAATGTATCTTTCAAGTCGTGCATATTGAAAACATAAAACTGCGAAGCATGAACACTCTAGATAGACATAGTATTAAGGAATACAATATGAAGTTTCTTGCTTAACCATTAAACTTTGTATATAAGACATCGACATAATCGTATGAATGCTATTGTGATTATGTATGGGTATGAGGTGAGGATTTCATCCTAGGGAACAATGTTTACATGTGTTCTAAGGAAGTAAGTTCATAATATGTGTTGTAAACCGAAAAGGAAATTACCAGGCGTTATTGGGGTTGTTCTTCATTTCATATCTTATGAACGACCAATATGTGTGAATTAGTATAACCACTCACGACTTGTTTGTGTTCTTGGTAGAACTATTTACATGAGGCCTGACTTATGTATTGGTATGACTTTTATTAGTGAAACCGATCTTAAGTAATCACATGGGGTATGATCGGGTTGTGTATGTCTGAACTTATTACTGGGAAGAGGGGAACTGATCCTAGTAAGAGGTGCAGTGCATCACAAGGGGAACCGATCCTGGTATGAGGCACAACAAGGTTTATGGAAGAAAGGGGAACCGATCCTATGAACATGTGCAACACATTTTTGGAAAGGAGGAACCGATCCTATGGACATGTGCAGTGCATACAAGTTAGATACCAAATATATGTGGGGAACCGATCCTAGTACCTAGTTAGCCATATCTTTGGTAAGCTAGTGTAACTATGCACAGTACTCACATGGAGGTAGAACCAAAACTTGTTTTGGTATAACCGTAAACCCATGAGTTATGATTGAGTTGTACTTGATCAATCGTGTAGTTTTTGAAAGTCAGAAGAACCAATTCTAAACTTGTTTGGAAGTGTGGTAAATCGGTTTCAAGTGGGCAAGCATGGTAAAGACTTGCAAGAGTAAGATGTCGTCACTCTTTGAACACGGTGCATTAATGAATATTCTATTTTGCTCCAAGATATTCCTTAACAGCTAAGAAGGAAGTAAATCCCAAGATCGAATTAAATAAGTTAAGAATCTTTTTAATTAAGGGTTTTTAATTATATATGGAAAATAAGAATTAGTAATGTGCATTTGTTAATTAAAGATTTTCCAAGGAGATTTCGATCATTATTTTTGGACAATGCATTCACAGGAATTATGAAAACCGAATTTGGTGGAGTAATGAAAAATATGTTGAGAATATTTTCTGTTTTGGAAATTCCTCGTGTCCAAACTTCCTTGTCTATAAATACTTTGAGTTTGCATTTAGAGCAAACTAATCCTGCGTAACCTAGACTTACTCTTTTGTCTTTGTTGCTGGTAAAGCCGCCTATCGGAGAGGAGAGTAATCTAAGTAGGTGAAATCTCTTACGGCCACTCAATTTAAAGTCTTCTTTGGGATTGAGAAGCTCTAGCGCGACCCGTTGGTGGGAAACTAGATATTGCGGTTTATCTTTAGTTTTCGTATTGATTTGATTGACTAACGGTGGTTGAATCTTGATTGCACCTAGTTTGTTTATGCCTGATAATCTTCTCTTCTGATATAAGATTCACTCAAACTAGTTCAAGGTTTCGACAGGGATCTTTAGACTGTTGTGAGGTTTAAAGACGATCTTGTGATAATCCATTGTTAACAGACTCTATTCAGTGCGTGATTGATCACAAGAGATTCAAGTGATTGTGTGCAGGTGTTTATTAAAGATCTAAGAAGATTTGAAGACAAGGAAGATATTGAAGATTTCTTACTTGGTGGTTTTATAATCTTTGGTGTGCACAATACTTGTTTGGGAAAAAGAGGATCCAATTAATAATCGGTTTATCCTTGTGGTAGATTGGATTGATTAATTGAGGAAGATCGGCATCAACACATATCACTTGTTTGAAGAGTGTTGTTAGCTTAATATTAATTATTACCTTTTGGGTGATTAAACGTAAGATAGATCTTGGAACCTGGAAAAGGAGTTTATGTTAAGATAAACAAGGGAACCTTTGCGCAACTCATATCACTTGGTTGAAGAGAGTTGATACCAAATAGATTTGTTGTTCCTTTACTGTTTCGAATATGAACCAAAGGAATTGGTACAAGTACGTGACTTGTTTACAGGTTGGAGGCATGTGAATACAGACGAAACTAGGTGAACTATAGGTTTAGTTGCTTGGTCTCAACTATACGAAGTTATGTTATTTTGTATAGCGGCTTAATCCTGAGAGTATTCAATTCTGGACTAGGTCCTGGGGTTTTTCTGCATTTGCGGTTTCCTCGTTAACAAAATCTTGCTGAGTCATTTACTTTATATTTCCGCATTATAATTGTTTTATTATAATTAAAGTAAATTGCACAAACGTTAATTCCTATTTACTTGATACATGAATCTTATTGAGTTTGGTTAAGTCCGAACCTTTGTATCAAGTAAACACACTTTATTGTTGTATTGTCTCGATCTCGTATCCATAGACGATCACACAAAGTGTGAACCGATTTGTTGTATTGTCTCGACTCAGTATATAGACAATCACATTCGGGGAAAGGACTTATAGGAAGGAAAAGTTATAGCTTGAGGTATATTTGGGGTACCCTTGCCTTTTCAATTGGTATCAGAGCAGGAAAACATGAAAAGATCTAACAATCTGTGTTTGGTGCGATCCATCCTATAAGAAGATGAATCTTATGATATATTCAATTAACGTTTTAAATATTTTAAAAGATCTGAAAGAAGAGTCTGAGGATTATTCATCTGTTTCTGTTAAGATACTTGATGAAAGGATTGAACAAAATCGGTTATATACTGATGATATCACGAATATCATGATTGATAGAAAACTGGTAAAAAATATTGATGAATCTAAGTCAAGATATTCTCATGAACACTTAATTCTCTTATTAGGGAAGGTAAACGGTCTCGTAAGAAACAGAACAGAAAAATCTCGAAAATAAGGTGGTATTGTTTAGATTAGAAGATTTATTTTTTAAAACACCTGATTAATCGTGTTAAGAACTTTTTCAAGAACATAACATACCACTCAAAAACTGATGAACACTGTCTTGGAGCTTTTGCACTTAAAACAACCTCACCATTCCAATGGTTTCTAGATAGTGGATGTAGTAGAAACATGACAGGTGATCTCTCTTGGTTTATAAAGATAAAAGACTATAAAGGAGGCTCATTGACATTCGGAGATTGAAGCAGCTGCCTTATCAGCAAAAAGGGGACAATCAAACTTCCAGGTATACCAGAAATTCATGATGTTGTATATGTTAAAGGTATGAAAGCTATTCTTCTGTCTGTTAGTTAAATTTGTGATAAAGGTCACAAGGTTAAATTCAATATGAAAGGTTGTGATATTGAAGATAAGTCTGGAAAAGTAATTTTCCGAGGACGAAGAAGTATGAATAATTGCTATCTTCTAGATATACAATCTAATTTATATTGTAACTTGACTAAGGTTGAGTCTATTCATTTATGGCATGAACTTTTTGGCCATATCAATTATCGAATGCTAGGAAAGCTCATTAATCAAGAACTTGTCAAAGGAGTTCCAAAGATCAACAATAAAGTAGAAGGAGTTGGTGGTGCATGCCAAAAAGGTAAGCAAGGAAAATTTTCACTTAAACTTTCTCGAGACATAGTCACTCGTGATCCTCTCGATCTTATTCATATGGATCTTTTTAGTCCAATCCAACAAGCATCATTTAGAGGAAATAAGTATGCTTTAGTAATGGTAGATGATTATACTCGATTTACTTAGGTTGCTTTCCTAAAGCACAAAAATGACACTCTTGAAGAGTTCAAAATCATTGTAAATAGAATTCAAAATGAACAAGGTCGCAGACTTAAGAAAATTAGAAGCGATCGTGGTACAGAGTTCAAGGATACTAAAGTATATGAATACTGTAATAGTCTTGGAATAAGTCATCAATTCTCAACTCCTATTACACCTCAGGAAAATGGAGTAGCAGAAAGAAAGAATAGAAATATTCAGGAAATGGCAAGAGTCATGCTTCATAACAAAAATTTACCATTAACCTTTTGGGGGGAAGCTATTTTCATAGCTTGTTATCTTATTAACAGAGTCTATCTAAGATCAAAAACTCTAAATACCCCATATGAATTATGGTATGGAAGAAAACCCAACCTAGGTTACTTAAGAATTTTTGGTAGTAAATGCTATATTCTCAAAGATAGAAAACACAGAGGAAAATTTGATTCCAAAAGTGATGAAGGAATTTTTCTTGGGTATGCTTCCGACAGTCGTGCTTTCAGGGGGTACAATCTCTGAACTAAAGTTATGATGGAATCAATTAATGTGGTCATTGATGACATTAGTGATTTTTTTCAAGATAATCATACTGCAACAGAGCTTCCTTCCTCTGAGACTGTCAATAAAGAAAAACAGACTAATGTTGAAACTTCTGTGGTTCCTTAAATCAATGATACTGATGAAAAGGATGACAATGAGAGTATTGTTGAACAACCGAATGACATAGAAGTTGTTGTTCAAAAACCTGGAAAATGGATACATCAAAGACACTCATCTGAGGACATCATTGGTGATGTCAGTGCTAGAGTTATGACTCGAAGATAACTTCAGAATGTCTGTCACTATTCGTGTTTTCTTTCGTCAATAGAACCAAAAAATGTTGATGAAGCACTAAATGAACCGGCCTGGGTGAATTCAATGCATGAAGAACTCAATCAGTTTGAAAGACAGGAAGTATGGAAACTTGTTCCTAAACCACCAGGAGTAAACATTGTTGGAACAAAGTGGATCTACAAGAACAAATCAGATGAGTTCGGAACAATTGTCAGGAATAAAGCTAGACTCGTTTCTCAAGGATACTCGCAAATAGAAGGTATAGATTTTGATGAAACTTTTGCTCCTGTTGCTCGTTTAGAATCGATAAGGTTATTGCTTGCTTATGCTTGTTATCTTAAAATAAAACTTTTTTATAAATCTGCCTTTTTGAATGGGTATCTAAAAGAATAAGTCTATGTGGCTCAACCCAAAGGATTTGAAGATCCTTTATTTCATGATCATGTTTTTAAACTTAAGAAAGCATTGTATGGCTTGAAACAAGCCCTCAGAGCTTGGTATGATAAACTGATATCCTTTTTACTCCAAAAGGGATTCTCTAGAGGAGGTGCTGATAAAACTCTTTTCACCAAATGGAGTGGAAAAAATGTGCTTGTGGCACAAATATATGTAAATGATATCATCTATGGTTCCACCTCAAAGATTCTAACAGACGAGTTTTTGAATCTTATGAGTGGGGAATTTGAAATGAGCAACGTTGGAGAACTATCATATTTCCTTGGTTTACAAATACAGCAACAAAAGGATAGCATTCTTCTATCCCAAGAAAAATATGCAAGGAATTTAGTCGAAAAATTCGAACTAAAAGATGCACAACCCATGGCTACTCCAATGCCAACTATTGGAAAACTTCAGTCAAATCCGGGAGAAAAATCAGTTGATCAAAAGCTCTATAGATCTATGATAGGGAGTTTGTTGTATCTAACTGTAACAAGACCTGACATTTCCTTCAGTGTGGGATGTTGTGCTAGATTTCAATCCGACCCTAAATAATCACATCTCAAAGCTGTGAAACGAATCATTATATATGTTAAAGGTACAATAGATTTTGGTCTGTCGTACTCTATGGATACAAACAATAATCTAGTTGCCTATTCTGATGCTGATTGGAAAGGATGTGTAGAATATTGAAAAAGTATCTCTGGTGGTTGCTTCTATGTTGGTCAGAATCTTGTTGCTTGGCATAGCAAAAAACATAATTCATAGTCCATGTCAACCTGTGAAGCAGAATACATTGATGCTGGTACATGTTGTACTCAACTATTGTGGATGAAGCAAATGCTCATCGATTATGGGATCAATATTCCTACTATGAATATCCTATGTGATAACTCAAGTGCTATTCGACTAACTAAAAATCCAGTCGAACATTCTCGAACCAAACATATTGATAACCGATATCACTTTATTAGAGAATTATACGAGAATGAGACTATCAAACTGGAATATGTTCCATCCGAACGTCAGTTGGCTGACATTCTCACAAAACCCCTAGATAGGGCAACTTTTGAAAATTTAATAAAATCCATAGGGATTGTCAAGGTACATTAAGTACCTGATGAAGACGACTTTCAACTCTCTCGGAAGAAGAAAGCGATGGAATCATATTTGGAGAAGTTGGATGCGAAATTGAGGTAACAATCTTGTTAGTTAATTGTTTTCCTGTTTTAAGAAAAGCCTGTTTTTATTTGATATATATATATATATATAACTTTTGCTTAAAAGAAATTGTTGGTACAATTGATGTGTTTATTCCATTATGAATGTATGGATGTGTGTGTGTTTCAATTATTTTCGGTTAAGTAAAATTTTTGTTATCTTACTTTGTTTGTGTGATACAATAGTTTAGGCTTATGAAATTTGGTGCAATTGCGGTGCTTTAATATTATGTTGATTCAATTGCTTCAAGTTAAGTAAAACAATTGTTATTTGTACCTTATTATGTAGTTTCAAATGTTTAAGCTTACGAAATTTCGGTGCATCCGGTTGAGGTGAATAATTATGCAAGTTGATTTATTGGTTTGTATGAATTATTTATGGCTTAACGAATGAATGTGGACGAGTTGTTTAGTCCAATTCGATTCCGGATAAGCTATACTAAGTTAATTATGATCTTAGTTAGACTTATCAAAGTGGAGGTTTCGGTTATTCAAGTCTAGCCGAAAGCCTAAACAAGGAAATGCTAGTTAACTAACCTAGTATTTGGCTTGTTTGAAATTTGTTTGAAATCTAAAGGTCTAAGTTATATGGATAATTAGAACCTGATGAGAAAAATGGAGTTTATCTTTGTTTTGGTCTTATCGAATGAAGCGGTTGAATTTATAAAATCGGTTTAACAAAGGGACTAAGTTGCTTAGTTGAATTTTGGTTTGCTAAACTAGTTGGGAAAATTGCTTCGGGAAATTATTTCCATGATAACATATCAAAACGTGATTACTTGTAGTTTCAGTTTTGATATTGGTTGTCAGAAATAGTGTGTAAAACCCTCGTGCTTGACTCAACAGGTTGCAAGTCTATTTTTCTGATTTGTAAGATCCTTTTCGTGTTGTCCATTATTTATTCTTTACTTTGTCATTTTTGTGATAAAAAGGGGGAGAAATATATGGAGTAAACAAGTGATGCTGGTATGAATTGTATGGTTGATTGGTGTCACTAGGGAAGAGGACAATGGTGCTTGAACGTTTATCTAACGAATGAGGAAAAGCACAGACTAAGGGGGAGTAACATATCATATGATTGGGATAACAAAGATGTGCGGATTGAAAATATACCTAGATCACCTTTAGGGGGAGTATAAGCTTTGTTATTACAGTGTAGCTGCTGAATTTTTGAGGATTGAATGAATGTAGGTTATGTGATGTGGATTCGGGAATCAAGCGTATGTGTAATGAATTATTGTAATTTTTTTATCCATATGATTGTAAGAGTTTTGTCACAAAAATTGACAAAGGGGGAGATTGTTAGAGCATTGCTCGGTTTAACCCACCAAGCGTTGGTATGTCAAGTTTGGTTGTCATATTTTAGTGAACCAAATCTCATTTAAGAGTCGCTTGATTTAAATGTACTAGAGTCAACTTCGTATAGGTTAGCTTGAAAGTATTAGGGCGAGACATTACAAGTATTGCGAAGACTTGAAGAAGTGAAGAAGTGCGGAGCTACAACAAAAACATCATCCTTCCACTTGAGGTTAGTGATATTTGACTAGAACTGTTTCATTCCCTAACGTATCTTTCAACTCGTGCATATTGAAAACAAAAAACTGCGAAGCATGAACTATCTAGATAGACATAGTATTAAGGAATACAATATGAATTTTCTTGCTTAACCACTAAACTTTGTATATAAGACATCAACATAATAGTATGAATGCTATTGTGATTATGTATGGGTATGAGGTGAGGATTTCATCCTTGGGAACGATGTTTACATGTGTTCTAAGGAAGTAAGTTCATAATATATGTTGTGAACCGAAAAGGAAATCACCAGGCGTTATTGGGGCTGTTCTCCATTGCACATCTTATGAACGACCAATATGTGTGAATTAGTATAACCGCTCACGACTTGTTTGTGTTCTTGGTAGAACTATGTACATGAGGCCTGACTTATGTATTGGTATGACTTTTATTAGTGAAACCGATCTTAAGTAATCACATGGGGTATGATCAGGTTGTGTATGTATGAACTTATTACTGGGAAGAGGGGAACCGATCCTAGTAAGAGGTGCAGTGAATCACAACGGGAACCGATCCTTGTATAAGGTGCATCAAGGTTTATGGAAGAAAGCGGAACCGATCCTATGAACATGTGCAACACATTTTTAAAAAGGGGGAACCAATCCTATGGACATGTGTAGTGCATACAAGTTAGATACCAAATATATGTGGGGAACCGATCCTAGTACCTAGTCAGCCGTATCTTTGGCAAGCTAGTGTAACTATGCACATTACTCACATGGAGGTAGAACCGAAACTTATTTTGGTAGAACCATAAACCCATGAGTTATGATTGAGTGGTACTTAATCAATCACGTGGTTCTTGAAAGTCATATGAACCAATTCTAAACTTGTTTGGAAGTGTGGTAAATCGGTTTCAAGTGCGCAAGCATGGTAAAGACTTGCAAGAGTAAGATGTCGTCACTCTTTGAACAATGTGCATTAATGAATATTCTATTTTGTTCAAAGATATTCCTTAACATCTAAGAAGGAAGTAAATCCCAATATCGAATTAAATAAGTTAAGAATCTTTTTGATTAAGGGGTTTTAATTATATATGGAAAATAAGAATTAGTAATGTGTATTTGCTAATTAAAGATTTTCCAAGGAGATTTCGATCATTATTTTTGGACAGTGCATTCACAGGAATTATGAAAACCGAATTTGGTGGAGTAATGAAAAATATCTTGAGAATATTTTCGGTTTTGGAAATTCCTTGGTGTCCAAACATCATTGTCTATAAATACTTTGAGTTTGCATTTCGAGCAAACTAATCTTGCGTAACCTAGACTTACTCTTTTGTCTTTGTTACTGGTGAAGCCGCGTATCGGAGATGAGAGTAATCTAATTAGGTGAAATCTCTTACGGCCGCTCAATTTAAAGTCTTATTTGGGATTGAGAATCTCTAGCGCGACCCGTGTTAGGTTTGGAAAACCCACAATAAATACTGCAAGTGCACAGTGTCTAACTAGTAGAACGATGGAAAGTACAGGTCATTCCCACGAGGAGTGTGAAATACTACTACTAACTAATATCAAAAGTAACCAATCGACAAGATGATGTTTTAGCAATTTTTTCTGAAATTTGGAACAAAATGAAATAATAATAATTCTAATGATAAACAAACGAGAATGGGGTTATTAGGGTTTTCGGTTTCCACCAATTAATTATGCAAACTCTACTAATCTTTAAAAATATATTTCATGCATTTTTAAATATTATTTCTCCGCTATAATTTCCTTCGCTTCTTATGTAGTGATCCTAAAGCATTACCTATCCATCCTTGTATACCACATATAGGTATTTAACCGAAGCACGAAATATCAATTCAAAAGCATAAATAATCAAGAAAATCACATAAACAATTAGATACCAAGCTTTTATGAAGATAAATTACTAGTCATTCAAATCATTATTAAGCATATAAATGTAGGGTTTACACAATCAAATTGGTTTCTACCTAAACCCTAACAAACAATTAGAAAATCATGGAAAAAGAAAATCAAAACACCAAACCCCGTTCTCTATAAACGACCGTCGCCGCCCCTTTTCCTCTTTCTGTTTTCATCCCTCTCTATATAGTTTGATGCGAGAGTGCTCTTAAGACCTAGCATAATTATTTCTCAAGGCCCAGTCCACTTAACAAGGCCGATTTCTAAACTCCATATCCAGGTCCAACACCGTCTGACCACCAGCTCCCAAAGTCCAGTCACATCGCCAGTTCTCACTTCTCAAAGTAACTCGATCTTAACTTCGCCTGCATCACAGAGTCCATCACCGACTGAACACAACAATGACAGCTTCCTTTCTTATTCTCTGTTTCATTCATTGCCAAGCTCAACACGAGCTTCTTGCATCTTTTCAGCATCGAGCTTCTTCCCCCTTCACCAGCCAATGCCTCATCTCCCACTGCCAACACCATTTCCATGGAGCTGATTTATTTCCACAGCACAAAATTCAGGCCACTGACATGAGCTTATAGTCTATCTAAAACATCCCCACAAACCATGACAGTAAACTCTTCTTTTTGCTGTTGAGATTTGAACTTGAACTCCCATCTATATAATTCTTCCAACACAACCATTTTCCATCTTCGCTACTGCAATATGGTTGAACACCAGTCCCAATCTTTCGTTGTGACTTCCATCAGCAACAACACCTCCATTTCAGTCGAACCCCATCGCAGACACAACTCAGTTACTGACCATAACTTCACTTTCTCGCTAACATCTCCATTATCCCCTAAAATCCATTGCTGATGCTAAACCATATTACAACCAGCTCTGTTCTATGGCAGTCAATCACCAGTTCCCTTCCTAATTATCAATGGAAGCAGCTCCTCTTCATCATCTCACTGCCCCATCGTTTCATCAAACCCATACATCTCCTCTTCTAAAAATCATCATCACTGGTTGCACAAGCTCAACCAGTTACCCTTGAAACCGATTCAATCAACACATTACAGAAAATCCAATCAACACCTTCTTTCACTGAACGCAATGTAGGACCAGAATATCGCCACAATTATATTCACAAGAGATTAACGACACTTTCACGAGCATCTCAAGTATTCCTATGATAATTAACAACATTTCTGCGAGTGTCACATCGAGTTCTCCAACAACACTTTGCGAGTGTCACAAAATAATAATATTTGACGATGGAAGAAACACAAAAAGAATATGATTCACTGGCGATGGTTACAATGCTTGCGAGAAGGAAATATATATTTATCGCGATATGATCGCAATGTAAATCCGAGATAAAAGGAAGAATTAGCATTCATCCATTAAGTAGCTTCCCTATAAATAGAGATCCCATATGTCCAGAAGAGGATGGTGTATTTTTTAGAGTTGAGAGAGTCTTGAGGAGAGAGAAAAATTTTAGGAGAGAGAGGAATATTTTGCATAGAGAGAAAATGTATTTTTCTTTATCATCTTCTTCCCCAAAACTAGATTTAGAACTCCATTAATGGAGATTATCAATGTAAATCAAATGTAAATTTAAACAGTCATAGTGAAGAATCATGGATGTTGATCAAATTTATCGAACCATGTAAAAATCCATGTGTCTATTTACAATTTTTAGAATTTTAATCATACTTTTAATATCAAAGTAGCTTAGATCAAGGGATTATTATCAAGATATTACAAGGGGTGTGTTGTGGGAAATCCTGCAACTACATTTTGGCGTCGACTAAGGGGACGATTTCCATTGGATATCAAGAATTAAAGAATTTTATCAAGAGATTAGAGTATTATATCTTCAAAAGACGAACAACTGATGTGGGAGATAGTCAACATACAAAAACAGAAGCAGAGATAAGATAGTACAATAAGAATGAAAACCAGCCAAAATCCTTCATCAACCATCAGTCTCCAGGGGATATCTCTCTTCTCTATCTATTTAATTTTATTATTAAAAATGTAATTCTGATGAATCAAATTTTGAAAAAGATTTTAGAAAACTTTGTTTTTTCTTCGATGATGGTTTGATTTCCCTTCGAAATCCTCAGTTCAAAACAAATTTTAATTGCATATTGCATATTTAGTATCAGTGTATCGTCATTTACTAATCAATTTGCAACGAGTAGAAAAAACTAGTTACATGCTATTCCAGAAAAGTCCACATCTGAGAAGAAGATACGAGAACAACTTCTGCGAAGTTTACCGCACCAGCACACAAAACAGCCAGCAGATACCATTCAATAAGTATCAACGTAGAAAATAGTTCCAGCGAGAACAAAACGATAAGTTAATATGCACTGTCACGGGACTAGTTTATGTTATTAGTTCCCACGAGGAGAAGAAAAATAAGAAAATCCTACGGATCGCAAAATAAAGTAGTTGGAGCTTCAATATAGAATATTTAAATTAATAAGCTTTGGAAGAGTAATAATTGGCGAAGTTAGACTGCTCCAACAACAATGTTCCTACAACAGATTCATGGACAAAATGTAGCTGGTGGTCCACTAATTTAAATATATTAGATTATTATAAATACTTAAATAATTTAAAATAGAATATTTTAGAAGTTGAAGAGGTGATCGCAAGAAACGAGGTGGTCGCAGCTGGTCCACTAATTTTCTACATTTTAGTATGTTGTAGGATATCGTTTTTTGACTCTGCACCAACATCTAATAAATGCTACTGGTAATGTGAGGAAAAATAAAAATTCAGGATTCCATTGTAGTTGATTCAAACGAAATTAAGGAATCATTTCGTCGCAGTAATAACAAATCAACGCAACTCCAGTCATAATCATATAAAGCAGGATTAAAATTGTCTCTCGACATGAACAGAAGCAGACGAAATATTCCAACCAAGAAGAATTAATACAACCCCATCACCAGATCCAATACAGAGAAGAGAAGAGGAAGAAAAAATGTACGCAATGAAGTCCCAGATAAAAGAATTAAGCCAAACGACATCAACAATCGCGAAGAAATCAAATGAAGTTACACCAACTAATAATTCTACATGACAAAATCTCTTCTCTTTTCTAATTTAATATTAAAAAAAATAATAAAAAAATTACGGATGTTGTTTTAAAAATCCATTTCATGAATTTTCAAACTTAATAGACTACTCACTAAATTAAATGGATAAATCTCGCAGAAATTCATTTGCGAAAGTCAAAAATCTACTACAAGAAATCAGAAGGATATAAACAGTTATTGGACATTTTAAATGACGCTTTTAGAGAATCATCGCCACCTGAGAATTTAGAATATCGCAGCAACTCAGTGAAGTATAGTCATCAGTGCATAACCAATATTCAGCGAAGATGAAGAAACCTGCGAGATTTAATAATTCATTCGAAGAGAAGATAGAAATAAGATAAACAGCTACTTGAATATTTACAAGCAATACACGTGCATCCATTGGTAAATTTTAGTGGGCCAAGCAGGACATGCCATGCACATTGGGCACAGATACATAGTTTAATATACTAGGATCCAGTATATACATAGGTTATTAATATCCTATAGCTGCCAAAAAACTATGCACGCTGATTATTGATTAGTCTACATAGTTTATTATGTGTATCTCTTTTTATCGCAAATTAATAGCAGAACGTCCTTTATTCTCAGGATCCAATATATACTAGAAGGAGGGGAATTGAAATATTGACGAGAAGAAATTGGTACATCTACTTTCCACGAGTGGATTATTTCATTACTTTGCCAAATTGGTCAGAGGCAGGAATTTGGTATTTCATTACTTCGTCAGATATTTGATTATTTCGCAAGTAAAATTCATAAGAGAAGGGTTAGAACAATCGGTATGTGGCAAGAGTATACAAGAAGCAGGTCAAGAGTTCATATATTATTTCTTCTAATTTCACGAGCAAATCAAATACTTCGCGAGAATTGGCAGCAACAGCAAATCGCCAAAAAGTTAAGTACCACTTCCTTGAATATTTTACTTACAGAAAATGAAAATTTTTTGATTTATATTATCGCCAGATTTCAAAGAACAATTCTAAGATTTATAATATTTCAAAAAAATTCAAAAACTTTTGATTCAATTTACCAAAAGCGGTATAATCGCAAGATTTCTAAAATTTCTAAGATTTCAAAACATTTCAAAGAATTTTGATTTGATTGATCAGGGCGATATATTCGCAAAAATTTATAAATTTCAAAAAAGATTTCCAAAAATTTCTACGATTTTTTTATTTGACTTACCAAGAAAGAGATGCAATCGCCAGATTTCAAAAATTTCAAAAATTATAAAAAATGAGACCATCGCAAAAAATTTACAGATTGAAAATTTTTTCAAGGATTTCAAAGATTTCAAAAGATTATAGAAAATGGAATTCTCGCCAGAATTTTCAAAGATTTCTAAGGTTTCAGAAAACAAAATTATCGCCAAAATTTCTAAGATTTCAAATTTCCAAAATACGCGATACAATCGCAAGATTACAAAGAAGATTTCAAAGATTTCTCTAGAATATTTCTTTTATAGAAAGAGATTTTTGGTTTAACAAATGCGATAAAATCGCAAGATTTCAAAGAATATTTCTAAGATTTCCAAAAATATTTCAACTTACAGAAATGAGTAAAACAAATTTTTATCAGAGCTGCAAGTATAATCGCGAGATTATTCAAGATTATATAAAAAATTGACAGAAATGAAAGAATGAAGATACGCGAGAAACGCGAATATAATTTCGCAGAGATTTAAAGAATGGGACAAACCTTTATGGCGTGCACCCTAGTTAGAGAATACAATTTCGTAAGAGGCAAATGTAATACCTGCAAGCACGTTATAAGGGGGGTATCTCTTTACATGATTCAGCGATAAGGTTATACCACTACTGGAACCTAAGTCATGCAGATGTTGGGGTTAAAGAAAACCTATCCGGGAGAAAGATCTTGGATTTCCAGCTTTATAAGGTTATACCCTGGTTGGACGACTGAGAATCTCTTCCAAGAAGTGCAGAGTATGACCAAGGCGCCGAGGTACATGGTTTAGCCAAGGGTGCCCGGGACGGATGAACCTACCCTGTCCATCTTTGGTAAGTCTTGGCTACAATGCACTTGGCATGAAGAAAACCCCACTTAGGGTGTAGTCTTGTAACTATAAGCCATATAGGCATAAAGGACAAGAGGCTGCGAAAACAACTGGTTGTTGGTAAATATGGATGGGAGGAGCTAGTCTTGTATGGCCGATGTGCCCTCCTTGAAGGGGCAACCAGGGGGAAGATAAGGGCGGCACCATCCATTAGGGAGCTGATAAGTGTCTAAAGACGGCAATGTCATGGGGCTCTAAGATCGCAAGATCATTTAGGCCTGTCATATTGTCGCGTAAATTATACAGAGGCAAAAAGCCAAATGAGAAAAAGTTAAGATGAGATCAATGGGTTTTTACATGAAAGTGTAAAGACGTCCTGCGATTTCATCGCAAGACGGCAATGTCATGAGACTTTGATCTCGCAAGAGAACTTAGAATTGTCATATTGTCGCATAACAGGCCAAAAAGCCTCGAGAGAAAAGATAAGGCAATATCAATGGGTCAATACATGCAAATGTAAAGACGTCCTGCGATTTTGTCGCAGAAAGAAAAATTGGCGAAATAAGACCTTTAACTAGGAAGGCAAAATAAGACCAATAGAATAATCTCAAACATTAATTATTTTCTTGTAAGAATGCAGGAAAGATTTGTTCATCGCAAGAGAGATAGCAAGTACTATTCAGAATCTCTCAGAAATATTATTCAAAGTTTCTCAGACGTATTATTCAGAATTTATCAAGAGGAATGTCTACAATCTCGTAGCATTATTCACAATATCGCCACTATTCATGACAACACTATTCATGACAACACTATTCAAAGCATTATTTCGGAATCTCGCAGAAACATTTAAAGCCTCGCATAAACGTTCAGAAATTTGCAGAAACATTCATAAATTTTCAGATTAATTCAGCATATTACAGACTATTCCAGAATTTCGCAGGAGAAATGATTATTTCGCAGAATATGATCATTTTATCAAATGAGGAAGAGGCAATTCGTTCATTTAGCATTTTCTCAGGGATTCTTCCTTCATAGATAAAGAACAGAGGCAGCTATGGATTACCAAGAAAACATTTTATGTTCTTTATCTTCTCGCAAGAATCATTTCCAAAATGGACTAGGATTTTCACCAAAAATCCAGTAATAATTTCACGAGAACAGAGGCAATACTTATGATTTTCATTAAAGGACGGATACTTCTTATATTTTGAAGAATGAGTACTTCTTATATTTCTTCAGGGATACTTCATACTTCACGAGCACTTCAAGAGTTAATACTTCTTATTTACTTAACAAAGATATGGAACTTCGCAAAAGAATAGAGGCAAGTATATACTTTTCAAGTCCAATATTCTTTCGCTCATTCCTTCATCAACAAAAATCAAAGACTGCTACAACAACAGATTTTTTCTTAAAAATTACTTTTCAAGCAATATTCAAGAAAAAAGAGGCAAGATGTAGGACCAGAATATCGCCACAATTATATTCACAAGAGATTAACGACACTTTCACGAGCATCTCAAGTATTCCTACGATAATTAACAACATTTCTGCGAGTGTCACATCGAGTTCTCCAACAACACTTTGCGAGTGTCACAAAATAATAATAGTTGACGATGGAAGAAACACAAAAAGAATATGATTAACTGGCGATGGTTACAATGCTTGCGAGAAGGAAATATATATTTATCGCGATATGATCGCAATGTAAATCCGAGATAAAAGGAAGACTTAGCTGTCATCCATTAAGTAGCTTCCCTATAAATAGAGATCCCATATGTCCAGAAGAGGATGATGTATTTTTTAGAGTTGAGAGAGTCTTTAGGAGAGAGAGAAAATTTAGGAGAGAGAGGAATATTTTGCAGAGAGAGAAAATGTATTTTTCTTTATCATCTTCTTCCCCAAAACTAGATTTAGAACTCCATTAATGGAGATTATCAATGTAAATCAAATGCAAATTTAAACAATCATAGTGAAGAATCATGGATGTAGATCAAATTGATCGAACCATGTAAAAATCCATGTGTCTATTTACAATTTTTAGAATTTTAATCATACTTTTAATATCAAATTAGCTTAGATCAAGGGATTATTATCAAGATATTACAAGGGGTGTGTTGTGGGAAATCCTGCAACTACACGCAACACTAAATATCCCCAAACTCCATAGACGTTGCTGTTGTGGAGGTTCATTCGATGGAGTACTCTCTCTGCCACAAATGAAAATAAACCCAGCTGGATATTAGTTTGAGTAGAAGCTCAATTGCATCTCCATTTCAGAACCCTTTTTTCACTTCCATCTCGCCTTTGATCTTCTCACCAAGATATATCGTGAACCAACACCTAGGCAAAAACCCATCACTAGCAGCACTTATTTCAGCCACTCGATTCTTCTATAATATTTCTCCTGGTTGAGTCAAAATGATAAGTAGATAAAGGACTTGGTGTACACCCCAGTAGTCTGTACTCCCTTGGCATATGGTGGGTTCCATCTGTTTGAGTCTAAGCAAATAAAATTCTTTGTTTAGCTGTATCATCTCCTGTTTGGGTTCCATCTGTTTGACATGGATTAGTAATATTGGACGCACGGGCATCATTGCTACCGCCTGAGCGAGCCTTGTCTCAAACCTAAATTCTTGGATTCATCCGCAGAATTTCTGAAAATATTCAAATATTTTCGCAAATATTTCATTACGCAAACCATGGTTCTCCCCGTGAGAAGTCCATGGATTAGTAATAAATATTGGACGCACGGCATCGGGCTACCGCCTGGGCAAGCCCCTGTCTTAAACTTAAATTCTCGAGTTCATCATGAATTCTTTGAAAATATTCAAATATTTTCGAAAATATTTCATTACGCAAACCATGGTTCTTCCCAGCAGAAGTCCATGGATTAGTAATAAATATTGGATGCACGGGCATCAGGGCTACCGCCTGAGCAAGCCCTATCTCAGATGGTGCAATTGTATTCAACAATGATACATTAACAACCACCGCACGAGCAAGTATTTCAAAATACGACGAAACGATGAACCTATGCAAAATAGGATGAAAAATAACAAATAAATAAAAATTGACCAAGGCGCTGGGAGCATGGACCCACTGACCGGCCGATCGTGCCGTGGTCAATCCCACACCAGTCTCATATTTTTGTTGTTTTCTCTGAGTTCATGAAAAACCTTTCGCTTGAACAAATATCCTTTGTTTTGAGGAAACTCCTCAACTTCATGGTGCTTCCTCCGCGCGGAGGAAATAATATAAAATCAAGGAGAGCATGAGGGGGGGGGGCGTGACCATTGGCCAACCGGCCATGCCTGGTCCAGCCGGCCCCATATCTCATATTTCCTCATTATTTTATTAATTGCTCTAGTTTCATGAAAACTCCTTAATCTCATGATATTTCCTTCGTCCCATGAAAAATAATAAAACTTAGGAAACCCTGGATGGCTCACACGTCCCACTCTTTTATTAGCATATTTTTCATGTTTTCATAATCCCATGAAAATTCCCTGATTTCATGATATTTCCTTCAAATTATGAAAATTGCTTCAAATCATGAAATAATGCATAAAATAGTGAAAACGCACCGGACCGGGCCTGGGTCGGCCAGTCATGCTCCAAGCCGGTCCCACACGCTCACACGTCCCTTATTTTATTATTTATGATTTTTGATATTTCCTTCGTCTCATGGAAACTCATTTATTTCAGCAAAACTCCTTCGTTTTATCATATTAGGAAAAATGTTAAGGGACCGGCCCCTTTGATTTTTCCTGAGTTTTACTCTCTGGCTGTTTTCGCCTCCCGAAAGAGATTAAAACCTAAATATTCCCGCGTTGGGAGATAGGAAATTCTTTTCCGTACGTAATGGATGCGCGGACCAGCAAAATCCGAGTCCGTATGAGAAATCTATGTTGATTATACCAAAGGACGCTGATTAGGGTTTCAACCAGTCTGGGAGTGCTCAAACGATCAACATTTGATCCCATGACCACCCAGGTCCGGTTTCATGACCTCTTTATCGGTCCCTCACCTCTTCATAATTCCTTCACTTTTCATTATTTTCCTTCATCCGATGAAGTTTTGACGGTTTTATCAGAAAACCTTAATTTTGTCATATTTTCTCAAACGGTCGCTCAAACGAGCACCAGAAAATATCAAAATTCTCAGAACTGAGACACGGACGTCTCTACGACGAAAGCATGTTACCTTGACCGACCAGGGTTGGCTTTGTGGCTCGAAATGAGCCAGTCCCACGTGTTTCTCACAATCTGACCTAATTTGCACAATTGCACGTATTAGGGCCAAAACTCTCCGAACAATTTCAGAATTTGACGGAGCGATCGTCATTTGATCCCGTGACCACCCAGGGCTGGTTTCACAACCCCTTGGTCGGTCCCTCATATTTTAATAATAATTAATTAGGTTCTATCACCTAATGCTGAATCCAACAATAATTCAGTAAATGATTAAACCAGCATTTAATCATTCTTTCAACAACTCACCAACTCTTCAAAGAGGTCTTGGATTATGCTCACGTGAGCATATGAGAATTTCATGGTCGACCCACGGTCCCATGAAGCCGTTTCTCCTTCATTCTATGGTTAATTTCAAATAAATCATCAATTGGTCATCAATTGATCAAATTTGGGTTTCTGAATCCAAGAATCATGATTTCATATTCAAACACTAATAATTTCACATTGATCCCATGATCAATATTTTTATTAATTATGCTCGGTTCAACTACCAGCGCTTTAATTAATATTTTATTTTTGTCACGCTACCAATATTTCATCAGACGAGCAACACTTGCTCAGATGAGCAATATTTACTCAAATTGAACTACCAATATTAAATTAGCGAGCAACACTTGCTCTCCTCAACGTGAGGATCCTATCACATCTCGTGCAGACACGTTCGATTCATGAGTTGCAGAACATTCTACAAAATCATGTTTAACTCAGCAAATACGTGGACTCATCGTCCCACGAAGTCATAAAATCAACAACTGACTTAATTAACCACGAGACATCAATCGTGTCACTTGGGGGATATCAACTAGGGTTTTGGTTTGGCGGTCTACGGCACGTGTGTTCAAACACACGATGAAATGTGAGCAAGTCGTGCAATCAGTTGAGGGAGTTAGCGAAGTAGTGGGTGGAAAATCAACCAAGTCTCTGCACGATGAGCGCAACTGGTTTCAAGCATTATTTCATCTCTCCACTCCTTCACTCCATCAACTGTCACACTTCATGGGATCATGGTGTTTTCAACTCCGGCATTATATAATGTCTCTGAATCCTGATTGAAAGGACAAGATTCGAAGGGTTATCAAACATTCGAATACAATCGTCTGAATGAGCAATTTCTCACAAAAGTTCATACAGACGCTCACTTGTCTACATGAACTCACAGAAATTACTCTCAATCAGGCAAGATTCAATCATTTAGAGCATTTCACGCTGAAATCATAACACACCTACAATCTTAGATCACCATTGATCTCACACATTTCTCAGCTTCCCTCCTACAGATCAACCCATCCTCTCTTGTGACCGAATTTACTCTGGAACGACGATTGTCTTGGTTTAGGCCGGAGTACTACAGATTGGTCTCTCGAACTTAAAGCACCCCCTTCATAGCGGTGCATCTGTGTGAGGTTAAACACTTCGCTCGGTTCAAGGAATTTCCTCCGCACGGTCGTCCTCAATTCCGCAAAAACCAGCAGATCGTTTTCCCCATCTACAGTTGGGCACACAAACATATGTTGGTTCAAATTCACTTGCCGAACAAGGCCTCATTGGAGAAATAGTATCACGACTCATAGACCCATTATTATGTAAAACGGTTTCATTATCAATATCATCAAGACAAAAAAATAATCATAACTTAATGGATTATGGGTCAAGGTCGGACCATTCTCGACTGATAGAACTAGTCGATATTCATACATAACTAGAGGTTCTAGTTTGGGCTTCCGTTTGTTAGTGTCTAGCAGTGGTGTGGAGTCTAATCAGGCACTGACTTTACAAATAACACTATCATCATCAAAATCATACCCAAAATGTGCTAAGCAAACCTCTAGTGGATCTTCCAAGTGGTCCTTGCAAAAGCTTTGCGAGCGCATCTTTTCGCCTATAGCACTTCAGACTAAGGTACCTAGAAAAAATTCAAACGAACTGGGTAAAAAGAAATCTAAAAGAAAGAGAAAAATAAATTATGTACAAAAACTAAAAATAAACTATATACAAGGATATCAATTAGAGAGTATTTTGCAACCACTCCCCGGCAGCGGCGCCAAAAACTTGTTAGGCTCGAAAACCTACAATAATAATACTGCAAGTGCACAGTGTCTAACTAGAAGAACGATGGCAAGTACAAGTTGTTCCCACGAGGAGTGTGAAATACTACTACTAGGGTTTTCGGTTTCCACCAATTAATTATGCAAACTCTATTAATCTTTAAAAATATATTTCATGCATTTTTAAATATTGTTTCTCCGCTGCAATTTCCTTCGCTTCTTATGTAGTGATCCTAAAACATTACCTATCTATCCTTGCATACCACGTCTAGGGATTTAACCGAAGCACGAAATATCAATTCAAAAGCATAAATAATCAAGAAAATCACATAAACAATTAGATACCAAGATTTTATGAAGATAAATTACTAGTCATTCAAATCATTATTAAGCATATAAATGTAGGGTTTACACAATCAAATTGGTTTCTACCTAAACCCTAACAAACAATTAACAAATCATGGAAAAAGAAAATCAAAACACCAAACCCCGTTCTCTGTAAACGGCCGTAGCCGCCCATTTTCCTCTTTCTGTTTTCGTCCCTCTCTATATAGTTTGATGCGAGAGTGCTCTTAAGACCTAGCATAATTATAGCTCAAGGCCCAGTGCACTTAACAAGGACGATTTCCAAACTCCATATTCGGGTCCAACACCATCTGGCCACTAGCTCCCAAAGTCCAATCACATCGCCAGTTCTCACTTCTCAAAGTAACTCGAGCTTAACTTCGCCTGCATCACAGAGTCCATCACCGACCGAACCCAGCAATGGCAGCTTCCTTTCTTCTTCTCTGTTTCGTTCATTGCCAAGCTCAACACGAAATTTTTGCATCTTTTCAGCATCGATCTTCTTCCCCCTTCACCAGCCAATGCCTCATATCCCACTGCCAACACCAGTTCCATGGAGCTGATTTATTTCCACGGCACAAAATTCAGGCAAGTGACACGAGCTTACAGTCTATCTAAGACATCCCGACAAACCATGGCTATAAACTCTTCTTTTTGCTATTGAAATTTGAACTTGAAATCCCATCTATATAATTCTTCCAACACACAACCATTTTCCATATTCGCTACTGCAATATGGTTGAACACCAGTCCCAATATTTCGCTGTGACTGCCATCAGCAGCAACAACACCTCCATTTCAGTTGAACCCCATCGCAGACACAACTCAGTTACTGACCATAACTTCACTTTCTCGCTAACAACTCCATTATCCCCTGAAATCCATTGCTGCTGCTAAACCATCGATAACAACCAGCTCTCTATGGAAGTCAATCACCACTTCCTTTCCTAATTATCAACGGAAGCATCTTATTGGACGTACATAGCTAACACGCTTGGAGTGTGCGTCACAAGCACACAACACCAGAAATACGGCCAAGTCAGAACAACAATAAAGCTAAGTCAGGATCTGTTGCTACATATACGTTTATATTTGGTTTTAGAGTCCTAGTCTCTTGCTGTAACTTCGTCTAATCTTGCTGTAAACTGCCCTGTAAACTCGCTCAATTCCTATTGTTTTGTTGCTTTGTAACCTGTATAAATACTAAATGAGAAATCATACGTCTACACAATTGTGAGACTTCATATCAGTATATCTAGATTCTAAGATGGTATCCTTGTAGATCCTAGGAACCCTATTTTTTCACTTCCGCTTCATCTCTGCTTCTTTTATCTAGATTTATTATCACCATGCCTGAATCAGATCAATCTTTGCATCCTTCTCCAACTCACAACTCAAATATTATCAATACCAGTAACTCTCGAATTCTCGATCCACATGTTATCCTTCCATCGGTTAACCCCGCCATTTGCATATCAAATGCTCCTATTCTCTTTAATTTCAAATCTGCGATTGCATCCATCAGGCAAGAGTCTATGCCTGTTTCTCTTTACTACAGAAAGATCAAGCGCCAGCGCCCCCACTGCGATTACTGCAACAACCATGGTCACGTTCGACAAAAGTGCTATCGGCTACATGGCGTTCCTACTACAAACAACAACTCGTCAATTGTTGTTGTTGCTACAGCTATACCAACTGTTCCCTATGCTATTCAACCAGCTATTCCATCACTGTCAGCTGATCAATATGCGCGTCTGTTGGCTCTAATCAACCCTCCAACTGAATCTACACAGATGGAACCTCGTGCAAACTTTGCAGGTACGATTCTAACTACATCTTTTGTTGACCCTTGGTTCATAGACAGTGGTGCTACACACCACATTTGTAATTCATTACAGTTTTTTACTTCGTATACGCCTGTCAAAACATTGATTCAAATGCAATTACCGGATGGTTCATTCTCCGTTGTTAAACATATTGGCGAAGTTGTTTTCTCGCCCACACTTAAACTTTCGAATGTGCATCACATTCCGAATTTCAAATTCAATCTTATTTCTGTCAGTCAGTTAACTCGCCAATCGAACTGTATTGCTTACTTTTTTGATAATATCTGTTTCTTTCAAGACCGAGTCACGAATAAAGTGATTGGACAATCTAAATTTCTCTCTGGCTTGTATCATCTTCAAGTCCATCAGCAACAGTCAGTGATGCACAAGGTCTTATGCAATAAAGCGTCTGTAGATGTTTGGCATTGTCGGCTAGGCCATCCTAACTTAGAACGTTTCAAATTTTTATGTCGTACTTTTACTTATATTGAGTCCATCTCTTCTCACTTTTGTGATGTTTGTCCTTTGGCTAAACAAAGCCGTTTATCATTTAATAAAAAATCAATTTCTTCCTCACGCTGTTTTGAGCTTATTCACTGTGATATATGGGGTCCTTTTGTGACACCATCACTTACCGGTGCAAAGTATTTCCTCACAATAGTCGATGACTTTTCTCGCTGTACATGGGTTTACCTAATGCACACAAAAGGAGAGACTTTTAAATTTATTCAATATTTTTTCAATTTTGTTATCACTCAGTACTCTAAGAAAATTAATCACATTTCTACTGGTACTCCAATTCCTTTTCTTTCTACCTTACAAAAACTACAGTCTGATAATGGCTCGGAATTTCTCTCCCGAGATATGCAAACATGGTTTAAAGAACATGGCATTCATCACAAACGCAGTTGTGTTTCTACTCCTCAACAAAATGGAGTTGTCGAACGAAAACACCGTCATCTACTTAGTGTATCAAGAGCTCTTCGTTTTCAGTCACAATTACCCATTACTTATTGGGGTGAGTGTGTACTAACAGCTTGCTACCTTATCAACAAAATGCCTACTCATGTGCTAAACAATAAAACTCCACATGAAGTTCTTCTTGGCACTGTACCTGACTATCGTCATCTCCGTATTTTTGGTTGTTTGTGTTATGCTCGGAACACAAAAATCACCTCTAAATTTGATCAACGAGCTCAACCTGGTGTATTTTTGGGATATCCTTCTAATCACAAAGGCTATATCGTTTTAGATCTTCACACGAAGACCACCTTTGTGTCCCGTGATGTTATTTTTCATGAACACCTGTTTCCCTTCAAAAATGCTAAATTATCATCTGACAATGTTACTCCATATTCTATGGAAAGTGATGTTTTTTACGAGGACTCCACATCTGTACCTCCAACTATTCCCATATTGGATGGATCATCCACTGCCACTTCACCTAATTCGTCTTGTAGTGATACTAACTCATTCATTCCCACTACGGGTGATGATAATACATCTACGAGAATTGACTCTACATCCATTTCTTTGCCTACCTCCAACGACACCACTGCTGACATCGCAGTTACAGAACATCATTATCTGGCACCTCCTACTATTGACTCCGTACCAATTTTGGAGTCTAATTCGCAGAAACGTCACTCTCCATCTCCAGTACGTTCAGAAATGTCTACTCCAGTATGTTCACCAGCTGCTGTTGAATTATCCACTTCTACCGCTGATGTCTCTTTACCGGTATCTCCTGTAACTTTTAGTTCTGACTCAATCATTCCTATTGTTGACATGGATTCTGTTTCATTGCGCAGATCGACCAGAGACCATCGTCCACCTAATCATTTGAAGGATTACATATGTTCAGTTCACAAATGCACCTCTAAGTCTGCATATCCCATAACGGATTATATTTGTTTTGATCAATTTACTCCGAACCATCGTGCTTTTCTTACTTCTGTTATCTCCAATGAAGAACCACGCACATTCACGGAGGCTATGAAAAATCCAAAATGGCGTGATGCTATTGTCAAAGAGCATACTGCTCTACAGGATAATGATACATTCACTATCACTACTCTTCCACCCGGTAAGTCTGCAATTGGCTGCAAATGGGTTTTTAAGATTAAATATCGTCCTGATGGAACAATTGAACGCTATAAAGCGCGTCTTGTTGCTAAAGGTTACACACAACAGGAAGGTATTGATTTCCATGATACTTTTTCTCCTGTTGCTAAGCTAGTTACTGTTCGTGTATTATTATCTATAGCTGCAATTCATAATTGGCCTCTTCATCAGCTAGATGTTAATAACGCTTTTTTACAAGGCGATTTTCTGGAAGATATTTATATGAAACTTCCTCCAGGATTCCAGAAAAAGGGTGATAACCGTGTATACAAACTTAATAAGTCTTTATATGGAATCAAGCAAGCTTCTCGACAATGGTTTGCTAAATTTTATGCTTCTTTAATTAATGCAGGCTTCGTTCAATCTCGGGCTGATTATTCTCTTTTCACTTTTTATTCTGGTGTGGTCTCTATTTATGTTTTGGTTTATGTTGATGATATTATTATCACCGGAAATAATAATGCTGCTATTCAGGACCTCATCCATACTCTTGAATCCCAATTTTCTTTAAAGAATCTTGGTCGTTTACAGTATTTCTTAGGCATTGAAGTGTCTCGCTCGCCAAAAGGTATTTTTCATTGTCAACGCAAATATATTCTTGACATTGTTAAAGATTCTGGTCTTTTAGGTGCTAAGATTTCCCCATCTCCGATGGAACAACATCTTAAGCTTCTTCCGTGCTCTGGTAAGCCACTACCTGATCCTAGTGTTTATCGTCGTCTTATTGGTAGACTTATTTATCTTCAAGTGACTCGTCCTGACATCACTTACTCTGTTAACTACTTAAGTAAATTTATGCAGCAACCTTGTTCTGGTCATTTGGATGCTTCACATCGGGTAGTACGTTATCTTAAAGGTACTGTTAACCATGGAATTTTCTATCATCTACTAGTTCTTTGTCTTTATCTGGCTACACTGATTCTGATTGGGCTGGCTGCCCAACAACTAGACGTTCCACAACTGGTTATTTTACCATGCTATGAGATTTTCCTATTTCTTGGAAATCCAAGAAACAACCAACAGTTTCTCTATCCTCTGCTGAAGCAGAATATCGTGCTCTTGCACGAGTCACTTCTGAATTGCAATGGTTGCATTATCTTTTCAGTGATCTTCGTATCACTATTCCGAAACCAATTCCAATTTACTGCGATAATCAAGCTGCTATTCATATTTCTGAGAATCCAGTTTTTCACGAACGAACTAAACATATTGAAATAGATTGCTACTTCGTCCGTGACAAACTACTTTCTGGTCTAATCAAGCCCACTTACCTGGCATCTGCATCCCAATTAGTTGATCTTTTCACAAAACCATTGGGAGTCGATCACTTTCGCCGACTTGCTAGCAAGTTGGGTCTTCGCGCTGATGGCCCTCAGCCTCCAAATTGAGGGGGGGTATTGGACGTACATATCTAACACGCTTGGAGTGTGCGTCACAAGCACACGACACCAGAAATACGGCCAAGTCAGAACAACAATAAAGCTAAGTCAGGATCTGTTGCTACATATACGTTTATATTTGGTTTTAGAGTCCTAGTCTCTTGCTGTAACTTCGTCTAATCTTGTTGTAAACTGCCCTATAAACTCGCTCAATTCCTATTGTTTTGTTGCTTTGTAACCTGTATAAATACTAAATGAGAAATCATACGTCTACACAATTGTGAGACTTCATATCAGTATATCTAGATTCTAAGACAGCTCCTCTTCATCATCTCACTGCTCCATCGTTTCATCCAACCCAAACATATCCTCTTATAAATATCATCATCACTGGTTGCACAAGCTCAACCAGTTACCCTTGAAACCGATTCAATCAACATTTTACAGAAAATCCAATCAACACCTTCTTTTACTGAACGCAACATTAAATATCCCCAAACTCCATAGACGTTGTTGTTTTGGAGGATCATTCGATGGAGTACTCTCTCTGCCACAAACGAAAATAAACCCAGCTGGATATTAGTTTGAGTAGAAGCTTAATTGCATCTCCATTTCATAACCCTTTTTTACTTCCATCTCGCCTTTGATATTCTCACTAAGCTATATCATGAACCAACACCTAGGCAAAAACCCATCACTAGCAGCATTTATTTTATCCACTCGATTCTTCTATAATATTTCTCCTGGTTGAGTAAAAATGATAAGAAGATAAAGGACTTGGTGCACACCCCAGTAGTCTGTACTCCCTTGGCATATGGTGGGTTCCATCTGTTTGAGTCAAAGCAAATTCTTTTTTTAGCTGCATCATCTCCTGGCGGTGACTCATAAGATGGTGGTGTAGCAACATGACTATTTAAGCTCCGGCTCCTTTATGTTGTCATGGTAACTATAATGGTTGATGGTATATGGAAATACCAGGCCAACCCAATAAGTGCTGCTGATATATAGAAATACCAGGCCAGCATATTTGATCATTGTGGTTTGTGATACATGGAAATACCAGGCCAACCTCATTTCATCATTATGGTTGTTGATACATGGAGATACCAGGACAACCCCGTTTTATTATTCTGGTTGCTGATATATGGAAATATCAGGCCAACCCGGTTGCTGATACATGGAAGTACCAGGCCAGCATAATAAGTGCTGCTGATATATATAAATACCAGGCCAGCCACATTTCATTGCTGCTGATATATGGAGATACCAGGCCAGCATATTTGATCATTGTGGTTGCTGATATATGGAGATACCAGGCCAACCACATTTTTCCATTTTCGTCGCAAACACCATTAAGTCTCACATTTTGTTGTTTATTCGTTGGATGACCGAATTCACTTGTACTTTCTACAAAAGCACTAAAATAGTATTAGTAACTAAAATATTGTATCCTAGCTAATATAAGATTTCTTACTTGGTGTTTTTATAATCTTTGGTGTGCACAATACTTGTTTGGGAAAAAGAGGATCCAATTAATAATCGGTTTATCCTTGTGGTAGATTAGATTGATTAATTGAGGAAGATCGGCATCAACACATATCACTTGTTTGAAGAGTGTTGTTGGCTTAATCTTAGTGATTACCTTTTGGGTGATTAAACGTAAGATAGATATTGGAACCTGGCAAAGGAGTTTATGTTAAGATAAACAAGGGAACCTTTGCACAACTCATATCAATTGGTTGAAGAGAGTTGATACCAAACAAATTTGTTGTTCCTTTACTGTTTGGAATACAAACCAAAGGAATTGGTCCAAGTACGTGACTTTTTTACAGGTTGGAGGCGTGTGAATACAAACGGATTTTGGTGAACTATAGGTTTAGTTGTTTGGTCTCCACTATACGAAGTTGTCTTATTTTGTATAGCGGCTTAATCCTGAGAGTATTCAATTCTGGACTAGGTCCCGGGGTTTTTCTGCATTTGCGGTTTCCTCGTTAACAAAATCTTGTTGTGTCATTTACTTTATATTTGCGCATTATAATTGTTTTATTATAATTAAAGTAAATTGCACAAATGTTAATTCCTATTTACTTGATACGTGAATCCTATTGAGTTTGGTTAAGTCTGAACCTTTGTATCAAGTAAACACACTTTGTTGTTGTATTGTCTCGATCTCGTATCCATAGACGACCACACAAAGTGTGAACTGATTTGTTGTATTATCTCGACTCAGTCTATAGACAATCACTTTCGGGAAAAGGACTTATAGGAAGGAAAAGTTATAGCTTGAGGTATATTTTGGGTACCCTCGCATTTTCACATCTTTTGCATTGGGTAAGACTATTTCTGAAAAGGACATTATAATGAATATTTTCAGATTGATGCCTTCTGGATACGATTCTAAGAAACACGCCATCGTTGAAGTAAATAACCTTGATGTGCTTTCCAGAAATACTCTTTTTTGGAAGTTAAAGATTTTTGATCATGAGCATATATCCAAATCAGGAAAGGATATTTCTTTCAAAGCACAAATTTGCTTGATGAAAGTAAAAGTATTGGCATCTCTGATGATGATCTTTCTGAGATTGATTCTCCATATGAATATCTTGACAAGTCAGTCTCATTGATCACAAGACAGTTTATATATTTTCTTTTGAAGAGAACTAAATGGTTCACTAGAGACAAACCTAAGTCATCAGTTAAACCTCATAATCGTGTTCCTCCTAAAAATAGGGATACTTACGATACTGATGAATAGGATATGCCACAGTGCTTCAAGGTTAAAGGTTTTGGTCATTTTACAAATGAGTGTCCAAATCGTAGAAAGTACACTGGAAACAAATGTCTTGCTGCAACTCATGATGAAAGGTTTGACCATTATAATTCTAATAAAGAAGAAAAATCAAATGTTGCACTCTTCTATGAAAATGCTAATTTTGATAATTGTAGCAATACATTCATCAATCTCAATATTATTCCAGAAGAAACTTCAACCATCTTGGAGGATAATATGGATTTATCTTTGCCCACTGGACATTCTTCTTCTATTTTTGCAGGATCCACCATGTAGCTAGTAGCCTGTACAGCTGTGATGTATGAACCTTCCTCCAGTTTGACATGTGCTTATTGTACTCTCAAAGGTCATGAGTTATCAAAATATTTCAAGTACAAACATAAGAATATATATGTTAACAAACTTCAATGAAGAGCAAATCGATTAGCTAACAGGCTGAAACTTGTTCAGAAATCGACTGAGGTATGTAATCCTATCTCTTCTCCAAAGATGTTTCTAGACCATTAGAAAAAAGGTTTCGGTATGAACAGTCTGGGAAACACAGAACTAGGAATTCCATTCAAGAAAAGTGTGGTGGACAAATTATTGTTCAACCCAGCACAACGTAATTGTGTTGGTTGAGCGTCTTGTCTCATGTGCCTGGTTTAAAAGAGACAAGAGTTGGCACTTCACGGGCTTTAAAAGGGAAAAAAATATGTTTTTTCTTTTGCTTTTGAATTGTTTTGGAATTCTTCCATCTTTTCTTATCTAATTGATTTTGAAAATATTTTTCTCTGTTATATCAATAAAAAAAAAGAGGTATTATAGACAATTCTGCCTTCTTTAGGTTATGAGTTGTGCGTATGTGAATCCTTTAAGTGTATAAAGGTTCCGTAACCCTACATTCATTTTTCCTTCTCTAAGAAACTCTTTTATCACAAGTTTGCTTGTAGAGCTTGTTTTGAGAAATTCCTCTCACAAACCCATATTGTTATGGAGACTCCAAACATCATAACTTATGATAGAAAAGATGTTAATATGATTGTTAAGCCACCAATCATGAAGGAAAAAGACAATCCACCTGGTCACTCAAATTTGAAAAGAAAAAGGTGGAATGTGAGAAAACCAAGGGTTGTCCCTTCGAATCTTCATAAATTTTCTGGTGTTCTTGAAGAATTGAAAGAATTAAGAAAGGAAGTGCAGCAAAAAAAGTCTTTTTATTTAAGACTCTTGAAATTCCGAATGCCTTGGTTCGGCATTAGTCAAGAAGGTTTGTGGATATCAACTCCTTTCTTCATGAACCTTATGTCCCAATGGCTGTTGACAATAAGGAGTTCGGGGATGATAAATAATTTTTCAAAGGTCTTAATGTCTAGGAAACTTCTTATGAGAATTTATTCTTGTGTCTTAATAGGGATAGCTAGGGTTTGGAATAGAAATTATTGTGAGTAAACATAGCTATTTCTAACGATTTTCATCTGGCAATGTTTTTATATTTATTCTAAAGTTTATTTGGAAAATGATTTTGCAGTATTAATATTTATGGTTTTATATATTGTAACTTGCTATGGGATATGTGTGTTTGCGTCCGTGAACTATGATTGTCCCATACATGGACAAAAGTTAAGTCTTTCATATGTCAGTATGCAAGTGTTGATAAAAGATTGAATGAACTTTTGACAAACAAAAGTTAAGCCTATTATGTCATTATGCAAATATTGATGAAAGATAAGATGAGCTTTTGTTTACAAAGATTAAAGTCTATTATATGTCATTATGCAAATAGTGATGAAAAATAGAATGAATATGTGTTTATTCCGCAGTATTGATCTTCCATGATCCATATCTTTATATTGTGCGGCTCTGTAAGTTTTCTTATGTGAGCGTTTACGATTAATTTAATCATGGGTTCTATTGTGGTTAACTTAATTGAGATACCAATTCATGGTTCGCGTGATTTTTTAATGTCCAAAGAAATCCTTCTTTTATTGTAAAAGTAAGGTCGCTCTTGTTGTTCTTTCGGGAATGACATTTTATGGGGGAGAGTTCTTATTTGAACTTGTGCTTAATTTCCAAATATTTGTGGGGAGTGCGAATGTGGAATATTATACGGGTTATCTTGCATCTTTATAAACTCCTTGATGAATGCATTTAGTTTTAGCTATATGATTTCATTAGGATTAGTTCGCTATAAATGCAAACTCAAAGTATTTATAGACAAGGAAGTTTGGACGCCAAGGAATTTCCAAAACCGAAAATATTCTCAAGATATTCAATATTATTCCAAATTCGGTATTCATAATTCCTAAGAATGCACTGTCCAAATTTATGATCGAAATCTCCTTGGAAAATCTTTAAAAAGTTGATATGTGTTTTTCTTTTGGTCATGAAGTATCTATATGGAAATTTCATTAGGATCCCACTAATTTTCGTACCTTTGCCAATTTTATTGACAAAAATGGGGAGAATTAATGTGTAGTTCACACTACAAATACATATGGTTTTCAGATCATTATGTAAGGGGGAGTGGTTTTCACGTGAGATGAAGTATTGACTAAGGAGGAGTGATACATATCACCATAGTATTTTTGTCAAAGTTATGATACAATTGAACTTTGATGTTATGTCATAATACTATGACACTGTATAACAATGATTGAGAGATATTGTTTACTCATTTTTATAGCTACAGATCTTTAACAACGATGATGCTGAGTTGAAAACATTTAGAATCATTGGAGTACTTGGAAGTGACGAAGATTTCGATTAATGTTGAAGAACTAAGGAGATCAAGCATTTGGAAGAGAATCTACAAAGTTTATTTATTTTATATTCCACATTATTGATAGTTTTGTCACTAAAATTGACAAAGGGGGATATTATTAGAGCATTGCTCGGTCGAACTCGCAAGCGTTTCTATATCAAGCTTGTTTGTCAAGTTTAGTTGCCAAAACTATAAGTCTTGATTTCTAGTCTACTTATAGCTAATTCTCGGAATAGGATAATAAGTGTAGTTGAGCCTTAGACTCTACGGCGTTCATCGAATGAAGACGAATAAATACTCAAGGGAACTTGTGGAACTTCATCAATAAAAGGTATGTGGAGACTTGAACTTATCTATCACTCAAAAGTCTATCTATTATATCTCCTATTTTGAGACAAAAGTCGTATTGCTATATAGACATATACACATTTTTTATTTAGAGCTGAGTTTATCTCGCTTTACTAATTATCAAAATATATGTTGGTAAGCTTTCGCTTTAGCCAAGTTCATCTTTACTCGTGACGAAAGTCATATTATTTCAATAACTTAAAAATCTCTTTGATGAAAATAGTCTGTGGATAATAACTATTTTAACATCCTCTAAGAAAGTTTCAATGATTGAAATGAGAATTTAGAAAAAGTAACCATGTTTGGATATAAACATAATGTGTTCTCACATTTGTGTAAAATTCCAAAATCGGGAACCTAAAGTATGTGTACCCGTACACATACTGGCGGTTGTTAGAAATCCGGGTAAGTATGCGTACCCATACACATACTGACGGAAGTTTCACGTCCATGAATTTCTTCTGGAGTTTGAAGTAAAAAAAAAAAATCAATCCGGGTACTTAAGTATGCGTAACCATTTGCATACTTAAGGAGGTTACTTTCTAAAATTGATTTTTTCATGAACTAAAACATTTATATATAATAAGGAATGCAATCTTTGCAAACCGTGGCTATAATGTTCATGAATTGATTCGAGTGAATCAAAATCGATTTTATTTCGATTATGTCTTGTATACTTCTATGAGATCTAAGCAATTGAACAACTCTCTAACTAGTTCATTTGAGTCATTTGAACTAGTTATGGTAAAGAATGAATAAGGTTGATATGAAAGTTCTCTTATGGATAACCATTGGTTAACTATTATTGAACCGACTAAGTGTACACGTTTAGGTACGGTTACTCAAACCTAAATGAAGGTACATTTCATTTGTGTATAAAAAGCTTAGTTCGATCTAAGGGTTGAAAAATATTAGCTTGAATCTAATCAGGTTTTCATCTAACGGTGAATATTGAATGCTTTGTTACCCAGGTAACTTAGATTGAAAACCCTGATTTTAAATATATATAAATGAGAACTCTAGCAACTGGGAAACCTAATCTCCGCACCTCCTATGTGATACTAGTTGTATAATCTAGAGTAGATTCTCCTTTAACCTTAGGTTTTTCACGAAACCCTGTAGGTTAACGACTTAAAGACTTCATTGGCATTGTGAATCCATACCCAACTATTTTCTCTGTAGTTACGTGATATGATCTTGAAAAGTAGTCACAAACACCTTCGTCTCATATTTTGTGATTCCACAATATCTTGTTTCGTTAATCGATTAAGATTATTGTGAGGGGATTGATAATACTAGGCTGTTCTTCAGGAATATAAGTCCGGGTTATCAATTGGTTCATGTTCACCTTGATTTATCAAAAGACGGAAAAAAAAACTCGTTGGTATTTCTGTGGGAGACAGATTTATCTATTCCAATAGAATTTTTTGTGTGAGGCAGATTTGTTTATCAAGTCTTCGAATTTGGGTCGTAGCAACTCTTAATTGTGGGTGAGATCAGCTAAGGGAATCAAGTGCGTAGTATCCTTCTAGGATCAGAGACGTAAGGAGCGAAATTGTACCTTGAATCAGTGTGAGATTGATTAGGGTTCAGCTACAGTCCAGACCAAAGTTGGCTTTGTAGTAGGCCAGTGTCTGTAGCTGTTAGATCATTGCTCGGTTGAACCCACCAAGCGTTGGTATGTCAAGTTTGGTTGTCATATTTAGTGAATCAAAACTCATTTAAAGAGATGCTTGATTATGTACTAGAGTCAACTTCGTATAGGTTAGCATGAAAGTATAAGGATATGAGACATTTCAAGTATTGCGAAGACTTAAAGAAGTGAAGAAGCAAGGATCTACAACGACAACATCATCCTTCCACTTGAGGTTAGTGATATTTGACTTGAACTGTCTCATTCCTTAACGTATCTTTCAAATCGGGCATATTGAAGACAAAACTGCGAAGCATGAACACTCTAGTTAGACATAATATTAAGGAATACAATACGAGGTTTATTTCTTAGCCATTAAACTTTGTAGATAAGACATCCACATAATCGTTTAAATGCTATTGTGATTATGTATGGGTATGAGGTGAGGATTTCATCTTAGGAAACAATGTTTTACATGTGTTTTAAGAAAGTAAATTCATGAACTTGTTTTGTAAATCGAAAAGGAAATTGCCATGCATTATTGGTGTTGTTATTCATTGCATATATTTTGAACTACTAATATGTGTGATTAGTATAACCGCTCATGACTTGTTTGTGTTCTTGGTAAAACTATTAACAAAAGCCTGACTTTTGTATTGGTATGACTTTTATTAGTGAAACCAATCTTAAGTAATCTCCTGAGATGGTATGATCGATTTTATGTTATTGGTATGACCGACTCTGGGTAAAGGGGAACCGATCCTAGTAAGAGGTGCAACCTATCATAAAGGGGAATCAATCCTTGTATAAGGTGCAACAAGTTTTTAGCATAAAGGGGAACCGATCCTATGGACATGTGCAACACATAAAATTTAGATACCATATATATGTGGGGAACCGATCATAGTACCTAGTCAGCCAAATTTTTGGAAATCTAGTGTGACTATGCACAGTACTCACATGGAGGTAGAACCGAAACTTGTTTTGGTAAAACCGTGAAACCCATGATTTGAGATTGAGTGTTCTTGATCAATCACATAGTTCTTGAAAGTCAGATGAACCAATTATAAACTTGTTTGGAAGTGTGGCAAATTGGTTTCAAGGTTGTAAGTGTGAAAGAGGACTTACAATGTATGGATGTCAACATACTTTGAACAAATGCAGTAACGCTTATCTTTAATTGTTCAAATTTATTCCTTAATAGCTAAAGGAAGAAAATATTGGATCGAAAAATAAATAAGTTAATAATCTTTTATTTAAGGTTTTTAATTTTATTTCAGGAAAACGAGAATTAGTAATGTGCATTTACTAGTTGAGATTTTCCAAAGATATTTTCGGTCAATATTTTGGACAGAGAATTTCTAGGAATTATGGAAACCGAATTTAGAATTATATTGCATATCTTGAGAATATTTTAGGTTTTGGAAATTTCTTGGAGTCCAAACTTCCTTGTCTATAAATAATTGAAGTTTGTATTTCGGGAAAACTAATCCTTCGTGACAGCAAACTTCCTCAGTTGTGTTATTACTGGTGAAGACGCCTATTCGGAGAGGAGAGTAACATAATTAGGCGAAATCCCTTTGATCACTATCGTAGGCGTCAAAAATAATTACACTTTCTTACTACTCAAAATATATAATGAATCAAGGGTAAGAAAGGATCGTTCCCTCAGAGAGGACTAGGTTGTCAATATCCCGCTAATTCCCTCTTGTCATCAACAAACTCATTAAAAGATGCGATTGTGAGTTATATCTAAGATAAAAACCTAACGTGTAAAAGAACTAATCAAGTTTAATTCCCTATATGCATTAAGTTATATGAAATCAGGCCAATCAAAGCAACCAAACGTGGAAAACGCACTAATCCGATTTAACAAAGGTTATGACTCACGTATAATCATAAGAATATATCACTACAACCTATAATCATATTTATGCTACTTGCAATCAGGAATTATCACTTTTGCATATAATAATCCTAATCTAGCAATAGATATGCATGTGAGTTCTACCAATTTGCAACTTAACAAAACAAACATTCAATCATACATGGAGATATTTCTAGTGAATCATAATCGATAATATTGAGACAAAACTAATGTATCAAACAAGAAACATGTATCGTGAAATCAAATTAATCCATAACCAAAAGAAAACTAGGTACTCATATCAAATGAGTTCATAAAAAAAAGGAAAAGAAAACCTATCATGTTTCTAAACCCTAGAATAATAGTAGAAGCGGAGGTCATAAAAGAGATATATCCCTAATAATGCCAAGAGAGATTGCTTTTTATAGTATTTTAACTTCAAGGACTAGGTAACCCACCCCATTACTGCATCCGGTTGAGACCAATTTAGTTTCCACGCAAAGGCAAGCCCAATTCACAGCCCAGTCAATATAAGTCCTTCTATGAATTTTACCTGGTCTAGTGAGTCAGATGGATCACTGAGTTAACTCAATCAAATAGAGTTCAAACAGAGTCTTGTTTGTTTTCTGGCTAATTTCTGCTTGTTTCAGGCATAATTCCATGCACACAATTCAATCCTAACATATATCTACTTGCAATTCAGACATCCATATGCTCTCATTTCGATCTGCAGTACTCATTGTCATGGCACCATCCTGCGATTCAAACTTCAAGCAGCAACAACAACTTCGGAACCTCATACTACTTGCATTGATGTCACCTGCAATTCCTACATACCACCAACAACTTATGAGCTTCAATTTATTCTATAACTTTGACTGCATCAACTCCATTTCAACACAAAACATCATGTCCTTTAGTTCTGCCTCAAACTTTCCCCTGCAACATCAATATCACACCAAAACTGCACTTCAATATCGAACCCAACTCTACGCTCAACTTCATCAGAACCACTTTGATCAAAAACTACAGATACAACATCATCATTAACCTGTACCTATTTCAGCTCCATAACCTGCTCAGCTCATTTGCAACAAAATCATTCTTTACTACAGCTCATTGCACTTGACCAAATCACCATCAGTTATCCACAATTCAAGCCATACAACCCATTCCTGCAATTTCAGCTTCACAAACTCATCCAATAGCAGCATCTCACCCCATGATAATCACCACAGAACCATTTAAGCCCTTGTTCTCTCCAGGCTTATAACTGCAGCAATTTTAACTCCAATTTCTTCGTATCTATATTGTTCCCTGTACAGTTATAGTTCATACAAGCACATTCATTCAATACTCAGGCATTTCATTCATGTTAAGCATACAACTCAACCCTTCCATCCAGTCTCTGGTTGCACCTGCATCATCAGTTCACATCTCAGATCTTCTCGGCACCAGTTGTACACTTAGGCTCTATATCTGCATCTGTTCTACCAACATCGCCAATTCTTTCAACTACAACCCCCATCTCAAGCTGCAATTCTCAGCAAAACCTGCAATTCTGCAGCACAGCCAAGCTACCAACCATTCCCTTTTCTCTGTAGCTCTATTTCAAGCCATATTAGTACCACCTGCTGTTGCACTCAACTAACCACCATAGCCTTCTCTTCATCCAGCATTTGATGTCGCCTTGTCCTTCGAAATAAAATTCAACTTCAGTAGCGGCACCAGCTTCAATGTTTTCTCCCATCTTATCCATTTCTTCAACTGAGTCCATCCTTATTCTTACTGTATCACCAAAACCAAAGTCACCACCAGTCTCAGGCCTTCTTATCCTCCCCTACAATAATTCATTACAATCCCATGCATCAATAACAATCACCACTAAGTTCTCTGTAACTCTTAGCTTAAAAACAATCGGTCTGACTGCAATTACACAACCATCTCCATTTCTCACAATAACATCCAAAGTTTCTCTGCAAAATCAATTCATGCAAAACAAACCCACACATAACTGACCATCTTCATCTCTTCCATGTTTAACAATCCAATAGACCCTTCTCATCTTCGATGACAACAAACACAAACTCAACCCTGATCATCCAATACACCACAAAAACCGATTAATTTCACTGCCAGTTCTTCTCTCAATTTCACCAGATACTGGATTAAAACTCAAATCTGAGAGAAAACCATCATTGATTCTTCTCATTCTTCCCATTAATTCTTCAGCAGCGATAACCAGATCTGTTTCAATCTCAGATTTCATTTCCTCCATTTCTATCAAAACCCATCTTCTGGTTCTTAAATTAAAATCAAGAGCACTTCAATTCTCGATTAAAACCTCAATCTAACAGATCCTCATATGTAATTCTTCTTCACCTACAAATTCTTCACTAATCTCTCGGTTTTCATGGCTGCTGCGCAGCTATTCTATTTTCTTCTCAATTTCTGGTTCTGGTAATGATTGAGAGAAACGTTTTCCCTGAAATCCAGGGTTAGGTGATGAGTGAAGTTTATATTGGCACCACGCTATGGTGGTTAAGGGCTAACCAGCCTCTCAGTTCTGTCATCTCTAGGAGACTGACAGCCAAATTTCATGCATAACTCCTATTGCGCAACCTAGCATTCTCCAAATATCGCCTGTGAATTGACCTTGTTTCCTTTTTTCTCCAAATGGGTAATTTCTCCTTCTTTTGCTTCAAACGACTCCATTGCACCTAATAAACTCAAAAGCAAACATAAGATACATAATTTACAAGAAAACTAACAAAGAAAGCATAAACAATAAATAAATATCAAGGCATTTTACAACACCTATCAAATTCCCCCACACTTAGACTTTGCTAGTCCTCGAGCAAATCAAACAAAACAATTCTAAAACATACACACAACTCTGTGTCGTCGAGGATACGGTCACACTTAGCATGTATAACAAGGTTTTGAACCCCTAGGTGTCCCTAGTGGACGAGTTATAGTCTCGTGAAGGTTTACAAGAGGTTTACCTACAAAACCTTCTACTCCAAATTCTATCTACCTGTGAAAAGTCTATGAACGAATCCAAAATGGCTATCAGAGGAGGTACCCTAATGCGAATCCAAATTAATATATATGTAAATTAAGCTCTACTCAAAAAGTTGAACAAACCACAATACTCGGAATCTGACTAACCACAATCACACATGAATAAATTAAGAAAATGGATATAGAGATAGATGTTTACAAATGTTGACTAAGTGAATGGTGTTTCCCATATTTGCCTGAAGGTCACTGCCAAGATGAACCTATGAATCCTATTGTATTGAGATACTGGTATGAATTCTAATATCAACACAGGTGGCATATACAAGGGAACTAGCAGTCGACAATCTTAATTATAGATTAACTCAACTGGCATATACAAGGGAACCAAGAGTCGATTTTATTGAACAATAATAACATTTTTTTTTCTCTTTTTTTTTACTTGACAACATGATTATATCTTTCAGATCCAAGCACATGTTTCTTGTCAGTAGATTACATGGTAATTCCTATGGATCCTGTATTCCACGCTTGTTTAGGCGACGGAGACAGGGAGAACACACACATATTGCTATCCAAGTGTCATTTTTTTTATATACACCAGTTGGTCTAATTGGTCTTGTCTTTTTTTTTTCCTTAGTAACTCAATCACTCAATTTCATCCTAGTAGTAATAACAATTCGATGTTAGTGACCCACCAAGTCACTTAGATAAACAAAAAGTTCGCAAAAATAAAAACAAAAGGTGATATGGTGACATTCCGAGATATGGTAACAACTATCATATTATTTCTAACACTTGAATAATTCTGTCATTCTAGTTAATGGGTTCCTCAATTCCTACAGCCAAGATGGTTCCATCCACTTAGATTGATAGTGTCATCCTAAAGGCACATGTTTCTAGGTTTCAGAGAGTATAAAGCAAATTATTATTATTTTTACTAAAGGCATCAAACAAACTCTACAAACATATAAATGCTCCACCACACTTAAACTTTACATTGTCCTCAATGTAAAATCTTTTCATTCAAAGTAAAGTTCAAGATGAGAAATTCATAACATGATATATATACAGGATAAGAAAATAAAATGCATAAAAAAAACAACTGATATTCCAACTCATAGCTATTTATGAACAATAGAGGATAAACACTAAACAAGCTATTTAGTTTGCATCTAATCCCAACTCAGCCAATATATACCTCATCGTCAAGAAAAAAATTCATCTACTTAGAAAAGCTAGTGTTTATTCTAAATTGTTCAAAAATCTCTAAAAGTTGGAGTTTTGATATGCAAATATCCGAAATAAGAAAATAAAGATAAAAGACTTAAAAAAACAAAAAGATAGAGATAGATATACAAAACCGGTGGGTTGCCTCCCACTTAGCGCTTGGTTTAAAGTCGTCATCCCGACTTGCAAGACGAATTCCCCATACACCAATAATATGAAAAGTTGGGGATCCACTCATAGCACCTATTTTGCAAACACTAGCTTCACACAAATATTAGTACAAGAAAACAGAATTGAAGTTATTAACCGATAAGAGTTTCCCCCACACTTATTCTTTTCCACAATTGGAAGTGCATAAAGAATATAGGAGTCAGGGACTACCACGGTTTCTTGTTCCAAAACCTGCATTGTATGAGAACCAAGTTTCTCTAATGACGGAAATCGAGAAACAAAGTCATTCAACAATATTCTCGAAGCACATACATTCAAACCAATAAGAGGTAAAAGAGAAGAAACAATATGCAAAGGGTTAGACAAACTTTGCATAATCTCTTGTATCACATAATCCTCTTCATCCTTAAAAAATTCAATTGAATTACTCACCTCTTTTATATCATGGTCATTTATCAAACCTTGCAACCATTCTTCGTCCGTTTCTGCCTTAACCAAAATCTCAGCATCAACATCATCATTACAATCATTCACAAGTTCAATTGGGTCTTCCACAATATTGGTCATACCGGTTTCATTCTTAACATACTCCTCTTCATTAGACTCAAACATTGTCGCAAAGTTTTGTAAAACACTAATTTCATCATACTCATATACCTTTTGAATAGGTGCTTGATCATTATAAATATCAAGAGTTGAGTCAACTACGTTAATTTCATCAAATATCTCCAAAGTTTGGTCCTTTTGAACACAATCATCTTCATTTTGAGAATCACCATAATAAGAATCTTCATCGGTTTCATATCCTTTATCCCAACGTCGTTTAAGTTCCATATGAATGGTCCTACCAATTTCTTCGACAAGCTCTTCCGAGTCTCCATAATCTTCCAACTTGTATAATTTTTGTGCAAGTTTCCGTTCACACGCTTACCACCATTGACTACAATAGGTTCTCTTTCCCATGACTCTTCCCTTTTAATGGGTGAATGATCATAACTACGATCTGGAGTCGGGTAAGAAAAAGTGTTGTAGAAATTGGTTTGTGCGACGTTCTCTCTATCAAAGTCAAGTTGGTATAGTCTTTTTTGAATTTCTTGCAATCGATTCATAATATTCATACTACTCGAATAAAGCAAATTGGAAGTCGAATTGTCCCACCTAGGTGCTTGACTTACATATCCACTACAAGGTTGTTGTTAGTATGTATGAAAATCACCATAAGCTCTTGGATATTGATCATAGACAATAAATTAGTTTCGATCGTATCCCATAGATGGCGGGCAATCGTCATAGTGTTGAGGAGGTTGAAAACCGTATCCATTGTTCCAATATGCTCCATCCATAGAATGGTACTTGAAACAAGAGTTCTCAAAACTATGTTAAGGACCAGAAAATAAGAAAAACCAAAACCAAAAATAAGAAACAAAACTAAACACAAAAAATAAGAAACCAAACACAAGTAACAGCCGCTGCCTCCCCGACAACGTCGCCAAAATTTGATCGCTGTCGTAGGCGTCAAAAATAATTACACTTTCTTACTACTCAAAATATATAATGAAGCAAGGGAAAGAAATGATCGTTCCCACAGAGAGGACTAGGTTGTCAATATATTTTGGTTTCCTAAAGGTAACAAGGGGGGTTTTCTGACTTTTAAAGAAATTGGATTATTATTAAAAGTAAAAGAAAAAAAATTATAAATAAAAGTAAACAAATCAAATCAAGTAGAAAAGATATTGGTTAAGGATTCATCTTCATTCACAAACATGTTTTTGTCATAATAATTAGAATTGATATTTAATATCTCATTATCAAAAGCCCTAGGATACCTTGATCGCAAGAATATCCCACTAATTCCCTCTTGTCATAAACAAACACATTAAAAGATCCGAGTATGAGTTCTATTTAAGAGAACAACCTAACGTGTAAAAGCACTAATCAAGTTTAATTCCCTAGATGCATTAAGTTCTATGAAATCAGGCCAATCAAAGCAACCAAACGTGGAAATCGCACTAATCCGATTTAACAAAGGTTATGACTTATGTATGATCATAAGAATACATCACTACAAACTATAATCATATTTATGCTACTTGCAATCAGGAATTATCACTTTTAGTATAACAATCCTAATCTAGCAATAGATATGCATGTGAGTTCTACCAATTTGCAACTTGACAAAACAAATATTCAATCATACATGGCGATATTTCTAGTGAATCATAATCGATAATATTGAGACAAAACTAATGTATCAAATAAGAAACATGTATCGTGAAATCAAATTAATCCATAACCAAAAGAAAACTAGGTACTCATATCAAAGGAGTTCATATCAAGAAGGAAAATAAAACCTATCATGTTTTTAAACCCTAGAATAATATTAGAAATGGAGGTCATAAAAGAGATATATCCCTAATAATGCCAAGAGAGATTGCTTTTTATATTATTTTAACTTTCAGGACTAGGTCACCCCATTACTGCATCCAGCTGAGACCAATTTAGTTTCCACGCCAAGGCAAGCCCAATTCACAGCCTAATCAATATAAGTCCTTCTATGAATTTTAGATGGTCAAGTGATTCAGATGGATCACTGAGTTAACCGACCATTAAAGCTTCACAAACCATTAAAGCTTCACAAACTCATCCAACAACATCATCTTAGCCGGATGTAGGAACTGTAGGGATCACAGACCATTAAAGCTTCACAAACTCATACAACAACATCATCTGACCCCATGATAATTATCACGGAACCATTTAAGCCCTTGTTCTCTCTTGGCGTATAACTGCAGCAATTCCAACTCCAATTTCTTCTTATCTGTGTTGTTACCTGTATAGTTATAGTTCATACAAGCACATTCATTCAATACTCAGGAATTTCATTCATGTCAAGCACAAAACTTTACCCTTCCATCCAGTCTCTGCTTGCACCTGCATTATCAGTTCATATCTCAGATTGTAGGGACAGAATATCGCAGCATTATTATGCTTGCAAATAATGAACGACGCAACAAATGATAGATTGCGAAATTTTGGAGAGAAAAGACATCTTGCGAGCAAGGCTGCGAAGACTCGCATGACATATTTTAGATCCGAAATTGCGGGATACCACAACTGTCATCTTTTATGTAAAATCATATAAATAGCCATTTAGGCATAAGAGAAATGGGGGGGTTCTTTGGGAGAGTTCTTTTGGAGAATAGATTTTGGAGAGACATTTGAAGTTAGGATTTTGTAAAGAGAGAGAGAGACTTATTTTCTTGATGATCTTATTCCCCAAAAATCTAGAGATCCAAATATTTTTTAATGGAGTCTCAATTGTAAAATCATGTAATTACATACAATCACTAGTGAAGAACCATGGATGTAGATCACAATGATCGAACCATGTAAAAATTCTTGTGTCTCTTTTACAATTTTAGTACTTTAATCTTCATTTTAATATCAAATAAATTAGATCATCAAATTAATAAAATCTCATGAGGGTGTAGTTGTGGGATTTCCTGCAACTATATAATTGGCGCTAGAAACAGGGACGAGTAAAGGATTTATCCTTCCTGTAATTTGTGGTTAAGGAAGTTTCCATGAAGATTAGTTACTGTTCATATTTATTTAAAGATCTTAAAGTTTCAGGAACAAAAACGGAAATTTCATGGAAGAAGTTACACTTTCAAGAAGAAGACATCATCCACAATTTAAAGACATAAGGAAAGGAAAGAAAAGGGGAAAGACAACAACTAAGGAGAAAACAAATTCATTGTTCGTCAACAGCATCCAAAAATAACAGAGAGAGAGTTTAGACGAAGGAAAGGACTTGATGCATACAAAGACAAAGGGAGGAGTTCTGATGAATTAAAGTAAGACAAAGGAGAAAGGGACGCTCACGTAAAGAAAACCTGGGAATTTATTTCAACATAAGAAGTGAAAAACAGATGGAGAAGAAAATTTCTGCGAGGACATAAATTTGAAATAAAAGCTTCTGCGAAGAAATATAGTGGAAGTACATGAAAGTACCAAATTTGAAGCTTGCGGCAGTGGAAAAAATCATAAGGATAGACAGAGTTAACCAACAATGACCAAAACAATATAATATACAAACCTACGGGAAGAAAAAGAGCACACCTGGGGCAAGAAAAATTATGAAAGAAGAGTTGATTGGATTTAACATAAAAGAATTGAAACTTCGAAGGTTTAAGTCATTGATAGCGAAGGAAAAAATCAATAAAGCTAGTACAATATTTTATTAAAAATCTACCTACAGTACTATAAGGAATTACCCAATTCATTTCCTACGGCAAATACCAAAGGAGGAGCTTACGTGAAGTACCAAGACACAAGGAGAACAACTTGTTGCAACTATCACTTCGCGGGAAAAGAATAATAATATATTAAAGAAGAAAGCTCACAGACTCGATTTAAGGTAAGGACGAACAGAACAAAGCAAAGCTAATGAAGAAAACTCTCCAAGTATGAAAAACAAAGGCTAGAAGAAAGCAGCATGAACAAATAAAAACAAATGAGTCAACGACAATTAATAAAAAGAGAGCACCAGTAAGAAGCAAGAAGAATAGAAGAAGAGACGAGTTTAGCATAAAGGTGATTACTCCGGTGAAAATTTATGCGAAGATCAGCTCGTGTGACTACGTGCCAATGACGTCTTTACTGCGAAGTTTCTATTCTTTTCTGCGAAGTTTCTGCCAGCATCAATATCTCTGAAATATCACTCAAGCAAAGATAAACACATTTCAACAAACAAAAGAGATAAGAAAGTCAAAGCTTACTTCGTTAAACCATCATCAGCAACCAATAAAGAGAAATCTACCAGCGCAGCTCATCGACTCTTAACACACAAAACCATCAGTTGCAAAGAGAAGCATTTGACTTGCGAAGAGAATCATTTGACTTGCAAAGAGAATGATGTTTGAAATTCGACAGAAACAAAGGGAAAACCCGGCGAGGTTATCAAAATATGTGAAACCAAAGCATGTTCTTGCTGAATTCTGAGAGAAGATAATTCTGGAGCAAGATTCAGTTAACCCCAGCAAATCACCTCGTTAACAAACTATTCAGGAAAGGGCAGAAAGAATGAAGGACATAATGTGTTTCTGCGAAGCAAAAACAAGACGAAAGAGAAAATAGACCAGAGATGAAATCGATTGAGTCCAGAAGGATGAATCCTCCTCTTACTTCTTCTTTTTACTCTTCAAGCTCTTTAGGTATGATTATTTTAAACAAATTTTTGGAAAGTGATGATATACCAGCGTCGTCAAACTTCTGTGAAGGACAGAAGCAGTTGTACTTCGTCACTTATCCAACTTGAAGCAGCAACCACTTCAACGAATAAGATTAACTCCAAATTGTTTGGGCTTCTTGCATAGAACATTCATTCTCAGTCCATCACCAAAAAACAATCAACTTGAGCAAGAAAAATAAAAGGGAAGTACCCGCTCTTATTTGAAGACCATAGCTTAAGAACTGATAGATTTGATTATTAAAAATTAAAACTGTTATGAATGTTCAGTTACACAATTATTAACTAACTGATATTCGCAGGCTCTTATAATGTTCATCAAGATTCGAAGAAACTTTATTGATAACAAAGAGAATATGTGTTACAATCAATAAATCAGCGCACTCAGAGCAAAGACAATTGAATGGGAATCATGAGATATCGGTACAAAACCATGGCCAAGTCACCAGCGAAGCAATAAAAAGAATACAATATACTTTGTCACCAGACCAGATGATAAGCAAAGAAGGAAATCACTTCACCAGGATGAGTTTAAGCAAAGACATGCCACATACTAAATCCAGTGAAGAAGAGAAACCAAAGTACCAGCGAACGTCAAGTTCACTTCGCAAATTACTCCGCAGCATGCTGTAACTGTTACTTCGCATGAGAAGAATGACCAGATGTTAGGAAAGTTCATGGGCCCAGTTTTAGTGCAACATTACACAAGAGGTAGATCAAGAGTTAATTTCGCAAGACTTCATTTCTCATTTCTTCTCAATTTTCAAGCAAATCAGATACTTCGCAAGACACAACAACAAGCCGCAAAAGATAAGTACTATTTCCTTGAATATTTTATTTACATAAAACAAAAAAAAATTGATTTTATTTACCAAAAGCGATATACTCGCAAGATTTCTAAAATTTCTAAGATTTCAAAACATTTCAAAGATTTTTTAGATTGGTAAAAAGCGATACAAAAAACAGAGAAAATTAAATTTATATATTTCTATAGAACAGTTTTGATTTAAAGACGCGATATGAATATTTCTCATATTTCTTCAAGGATTGAAACAAAAATGTAATCAGTATATTTGTTCGCAACGTATAACAAAACGTATTTTGAAAAACAAGAAAATGAAATGAGGCATTTCGCAACATGAAAAATTTGTGATGAGTTCAAATAAAAACGAATAAAAACGATTTATTGCGATCAGCTTTCATTAAAGAAAGACACAAAAATTTATTTGCGATCAGCTTTCATAAAAGAAAGACGCAAACTGTGATCAGCTTTCAAAAAAGAAAGAAAGCCGCAGAAAATTTACACAGGCAAACCTTTGTGACGTACACCCTAGTTCGCGAAGCAACATTTCGCAAGAGGCAAAGTCCTAAAGTACGTCATTTAAGGGGGTACCTATAAGCATGGCTCAGGGGAAACGGAACACCACCACGGAACCTGAGTACATGGACATTACGGGGTACATAACCCAAAAACGGGGTACCTATCCGGGTAAGACACCTTGGATTCTCAACCTAATCTTGCGATGTAACATGATTTAGGTTGAGCGACTAAGGCATACTGTCTTTCCTAAGAAGTGCAGAAAACGATCAAGGCGCAGAGGTACACGGTTGAGTCAAGAGTGCCGGATGGGTTTGAATCACATCTGCCATTCTTTACAAGTCTTGGCAAATGATGCACTTGGCCCAAAGATACACCATAGGGTGCAACCTCGTAACTATAAGCCCTATAGGCAAAAAGGATAAGAGGTTGCGAACAAAAGCTGGTTGTTGGAAAAACCGGATGGGAAGATCTAACCTTGTATGGTCGATGTACTCTTCCTTGAAGGGGCAACCAGAGGGGAGATAAAGGGCAGCACCCTCCATTAGGGAGCTGATACGTGCTATAAGACGCAAATGTCTCGAGGCTTTTTGTTCGCAAGAACGTAAAGGCTTGTCATATTTGTGCAACAATCGTATTTCTGCGAGCCTTCTAAAAAAAAAAAAAAAGAACTCGCAGAACATAATAAAGAAGTTAAGATGAAATCAATGGGTCTCTACATGAAAGTGTAGAGACGTCCTGCGATTTCATCGCAAAGACGGCAATGTCACGAGGCTTTACGTTCGCAAGAATATTTAGGCCTGTCATATTGTCGAAACACTTCCTGAAGAGGCTAAAATACTATACAAAAAAGTTAAGCAAGACCAATGGGTTTTTGCATGAAAGTGTAAGAACGTCCTGCGATTTTGTCGCAACAAAAGATGGCAAAATAAGACCTTTAATTAGGAAGGAAAAACAAGACCACAAGAAAATACGCAAATAAACTTGCGAAGATGATTATATGTAAGCAAACAATCTTGCGACCATATATACTGAAATGAAATTGAGATTATGCATCTTTAATATTTTAATTATATCATGCGAGACTAATAGTGCAGGAATAAAACAATGAGATACAACGATCCAGGAAAATGAGGCACAAGCGAATTAACTTGCGAGAATAAAGAGAAATGCTCACACTAGAGAAAAAGTCAAAGAAAGGGAGAATGGAGGCAATTTAAAGCTACATCAATTTTACCGCGGCAAAATGAGCTAAGTAACACAAACATTAGCTAATACATTGCAATAGATAAGCATTCTCATCATACAAGCATCATACTCGCATCATAAAAGCATTTCATAAGCATTTCATGGCATAAACATCGCATACACATCTCATAACAACATCATCACATAAGAATTATATTCGCACAAGTATTTTACATAACTTTACAGAATATCCAGAACTTGCGCAAAAATATTCAGAAATTCGCAACACTATTCGCAACACTATTCGTAACACTATTCGCAACACTATTCGCATCACTATTTCAGGAACATTATTCAGAATATCGCAGAATACTTCATAATTTCACAGAGAACTTTAAAAATTTGCAGAATTACTCAGAATTTTAAAGAATGTGTCAGAATCTCACAGAAGTATTCAGAAACTAGTAGGAATATTCAGAAATTAGCCAGATTATTCATAACCTCGCAGACACATTCCGAATCTCGCAGGAGATGTGATCATTTCGTAGAATGTGATTATTTTTTAAAAAGAATATCGCATGAAGCATAGGCAAGATAAGAATAAGGAAACAATTCGTTCATTCAACATTTTCTCAAGGATTTTACCCTCACAGATAAAGAACAGAGGCAACTATGGGTACTAAGAAAATATTTTATGTTCTTTATCTTCTCAGCAAGAATCCTCACCAAAAATGGAACAATAATTTCGCATGAATAGAGGCAATACTTATCACTCTTATTCAAGGACGAATACTTCTTACATTTAGAGGATTGAGTACTTCTTATACTTCTTCAAGGATATTTTATATTTCTTATACTTCTTCAAGGATATTTTATATTTCTTATACTTTATCAAGAATATTTCATACTTCTTATACTTCAAGGGTGAGACTTCTTATTTACTTCGCAATATTCCGGGACTTCGCAAAAGAATAGAGGCAAGTATATACTTTTCAAGTCCAGTATTCTTTCGCTCGTTCCTTCATCAACAAAGATTAAAGACTACTCCAACAGCTACAACAACTAGTTTTTTCCTGAAAATCGTTCTTCAAGCAATATTCAAGAAAAAAGAGGCAAGATGTAGGGACAGAATATCGCAGCATTATTATGCTTGCAAATAATTAACGACGCAACAAATGATAGCTTGCGAAATTGTGGAGAGAAAAGACATCTTGCGAGCAAGGCTGCGAAGACTCGCATGACATATTTTAGATCCTAAATTGCGGGACAACACAACTGTCATCTTTTATGTAAAATCATATAAATAGCCATTTAGGCATAAGAGAAAGGGGGGGGGGGGGGGGTTCTTTGGGAGAGTTCTTTTGGAGAATATATTTTGGAGAGACATTTGAAGTTAGGATTTTGTAAAGAGAGAGAGAGACTTATTTTCTTGATGATCTTATTCCCTAAAAATCTAGAGCTCCAAATATTTTTTAATGGAGTCTCAATTGTAAAATCATGTAATTACATACAATCACTAGTGAAGAACCATGGATGTAGATCACAATGATCGAACCATGTAAAAATTCTTGTGTCTCTTTTACAATTTTAGTACTTTAATCTTCATTTTAATATCAAATAAATTAGATCATCAAATCAAATTAATAGAATCTCATGAGGGTGTAGTTGTGGGATTTCCTGCAACTACACAGATCTTCTTGGCACCAGTTGCACACTCAGGCTCTATATCTGCATATGTTCTACCAACATCTCCAATGCTTTCAACTAAAACCCCCATCTCAAGCTGCACTTCTCAGCACAACCTGCACTTCTGCAACACAGCCAAGATGCCAATCATTCCTGTAGTTGCAGAATAACCTATAACTACACCCTCAATAGAATTAGTAAAAACTCAAGAAGTTCTTGATGATGAATAACAATTTTCTTATTAATTTTCTCAATTGATTACAAAGAAGTATCTAAATGGAAGTAGAATAGTTACAACTTTCTCTATTCTCTTTCCTAAGATATTTTATAACACTCACTAAAGGAACCTCCCGAATTTTACATTTGAACTCCTATTTATAGTAAAACTTATACAGCTGTATATGAATTGCGAAGTATCGCAACTCATACTCGCAAAATTACTCCATCCTCGCAAACCTTCATATTTCTCCGCTCTACTTCTATCATCGTATCATTTTATATCTCTTTTATCCTTTTAATACTCGTGAACTATTATCTTGCGATATTCAGTACTTACATCTTGCCTCTTCTCATGTCAATTCTACGAAGAAGAAGTGTCATGAGAATCCCTATTCTCGTAAATTAAATGTAGTTATTACCACCCATCAAGTTCGCAACACGTCTTTTTACTTTTCCCTTATCTTTCTGACACGTTTCTTCGTAACCGTTTTTTTCAACCGTTCACGCTTACTCGTATTAATGAGTTTTTATTTTCATCAAACTCTGTTATAAATATTATCCTTTGTTTTTGCTTTTTGCTAAGATGACTCGCAATATTTGCGAAGATAATGAAATTCCTCTCAAGAAGTACCATATGCTCCTTTCTGAAGAAATTCCTGAAGATACTCCATATCTGGAAATCTTTGAAAGTGAAGTTGAAAATGATAGTGAAGTTGAAGAAGAAGATCATTTTGATGGGAATAGATCGCCTGAAAAATAACTTCACTCTTTTTTGTATATCTGTTTTGTAACTTCACTATTTTTGTATGTCTGTTCTGTTTCTTTGCAATACAACACTTTCTTCTTGATTGCACTTTGAATCAATCCAACAATTTCTTTTTCAAAGCTTAATTTGAATTAATCTTTCTTTGATGTTTGTTTCCCTTATTCGCATAACTTGATCATGTGGAGAGAAATAATATATCTTAAAGACTTAGCTTAGTATTCCTTTCCCCTTATTATTGCTCTTCAGATGATCAACTCTTGCTGGAAGTATTAAAATATCCTTCTCAATTTATCTTACGAAGTTTTGTCTGATTGTGATTATGAATAAAAGGTCCTCCCTTTGAAGTATAAGAAATATGAGCCTTTTGCCTTTTGCGGAATGTTGCGAGGTAAATAATAAATCTCCCCTTGAAGTATAAGAAGTATGAAGTATACGAAATATGAAATATCCTTAAGAAGTATAAGAAGTATAAAATATCTTTGAAGAAGTATTATCAGCATTCAATTCATGAAGAATTTCCCAATATATGAAGAAGTATAAGAATTGTATGAAGAAGTATAATAAGTACTTAACCTTCGCAAAATTAAATATCCATTGAAGAAGTATCATGAATATGATATATTCTTGAAGAAGTATAAATAATATTGAATTTGTAGAAAAATATTCAATATATGGAGAAGTATAAGAAATATTTAACTCTCGTAACATTTTACGAGTATGAACTTATCTGTATTTGATTACTATCAAAATCGCATCTTTTGTTAAGTCTTCGTGAGAATTCTTCAATGATGTTATCTTCTTTGATAGGACTTTTTGTAAAATTTCTTCAATGGTATTGACGAAGCTGTCTTCTCTTCAAATCTTCATAATGTATATTCTTGTATAATTTCTTCAATGATATTGATGTAATGAATTTCATTAATTTCTGTAGTCTTATCATGCCTTCCTAAGTAAAGGTCTTATTTTGCCACCTCTTTTGTAGTGAATTTTTGTATTTGCGATAATATGACAAGGCTGAATATTCTTGCGAATATACAACCTCGTGACATTATCGTCTTGCGATGAAATCGCATGACGTTCTTACACTTTCATGCAAAAACCCATTGATCTCATCTTAACTTCTTTGTATAGTATTTTAGCCTCTTCAGGAATTGTTGCGACAATATGACAGGCCTAAATATTCTTGCGAACATAAAACCCCATTACATTGCCGTCTTGCGATGAAATCGCAGGACGTCTCTACACTTTCATGTAGTGACCCATTGATCTCATCTTAACTTTATTATGTTCTGCGAGTTCTTTATTCTTTTCTTTCTTTCTTTCTCTTTTTTTTTAGAAGGCTCGCAGAACTTCATTTGTTGCACAAATATGACAAGCCTTTATGTTCTCGCAAACAAGAAGCCATGTGACATTTGCGTCTTATAGCACGTATCAGCTCCCTAATGGAGGGTGCTGCCCTTTATCTTCCCCCTGATTTCCCCTTCAAGGAAGCGTACATCGACCATACAAGGTTAGCTCTTCCCATCCGGTTCTGCCAATAACCAACTTTTGATCGCAACCTCTTATCCTTTTTGCCTATATGGCTTATAGTTATGAGGTTTCACCCTATGGGGTATCTTTGGGCCAAGTGCATCATTTGCCAAGACTTGTCAAAAATGGCAGATGTGGTTCAACCTCACCCGACACTCTTGACTCAACCGTGTACCTCGGCGCCTTGATCGTTTTCTGCACTTCTTGGGAAAGACAAGTATGCCTTAGTCGCCCAACCTAAATCCTCTTACACCGCATTTTATATTGCGTAATGTCGCTAGATTAGGTGAGAATCCAAGGTGTCTAACCCGGATAGGTACCCCATTATTGGGTTGTACCCCAAAATTTTTACCATGTACTAAGGGCCCTTGGTGGTGTTCCGGTTACCCTTAGCCACGTTATAGGTACCCCCTTAAATGACGTACTTTAGGACTTTGCCTCTTACGAAATATAGCTTCGCGAACTAGGGTGTACGCCACAAAGGTTTGCCTGTATAAAATTTTATGCGGCTCTCTTTCTTTTTTGGAGGCTGATCACAGATTGCGGTCTTTTATTCGCAAATTAATGAAATTTTAATCGGAATATAAATTCTGAAAATTCGTAATTTTTTCCCAATTTCCTGCGAGCAAACAATATTCGTAAAATTTATCACGAAATAAAAACTTTGTTTTGTCACATACCTCATTTCCACGAGCAAACGTACTGATTACCTTCTTGTTTTATTATTTTCATTCTTCTTTCTTCGCAAATCACAATTCCTTATTATCATCGTAAATTTCTTGTATGATTATCATCGTAACTTTATTCTCTTTTTCCTTAATCCTCTGCCATTAAATTTTCACTTCTTTTCACAGCCTTTGCTCTTTTTCTCCAATTTTCCTTCTCAGCAATTTTTCCTTCGCAAACTTCTACTTCTGTATCGTAACATTTCTTTCCCTCAGCCCAATCACCCTTGATAACTCCAATACCCTTCATATGAGGAAACTTTATGCACTGATGTAGAGTGGAAGCTATGCCTAGAATTCCATGAAGCCATGGTCTTCCTATCAAAGCATTATATGGTGATTCGACATCAACAACGCAGAACAGAATTTCAGTTCGCATTCCTCTTAATGGAATTCGCATGCTCACTTCTCCTTTGGGATTGTTGGCAGTTCCATTAAAACCATAAATTCTGTAAGTAGAAGGTATTAAATCCGCATCTTTTCCCCCCATAATTTTGTAAGTAGAATAGAAGAGGATATTGACAGAACTTCCCGTATCAATCAAAATCCTATTAAGACCAATTGATTCTTCCTCCATATCATCTTCGTTTTCCTCCATATTCATGTAGATTGCTAATCTTACTACCAATGGATTATCATGTGCTTCACAACCTTCTGGAATTTCAGTGGCTTCAAAAGAAATTTCACGTTTCTGCCAATCTTCAAGTCGTGAAATTTTTGCGATGTTCATTACTTCCTTTCCTTCACCATCCCTCGCATATACCCTGCTTAACACATTATCATGAAAATATTCAATGGTTTTATATGAATGAACAATGGAATTACAGAAAACATTCCTTGCTTTTGATCCCACTTCTATATGTAGAATTTCTTCTCCTTTTTCTTTTGTTGTGTTCTCCCTGCGAGTTATGACTGGAGCCTGTGGTAATTGTTGCGACTGTGTCTTCTTAAGTAAAAATTGATTTAGTTTTCCTTGATCAATCATTCGGAAGATTATCCTCTTGATATTATGGCAATTATTTGTAGAATGTCCATGAAAATGATGATATGAACAAAATTCATGACTTCTTGGACCCATTGGTGGTTCCTTTCCCATGTTCCATGGAGTTGGTATATTCTCTACCAGGATAATTTCTTGCCATATCTTTTCTACACTTGTATTCAAATGTGGCAACTTTATCTCTTCCCTTACCATTCTTTGACCTCCTTGACCGTTGTTATAATTTTGTCTCTGGTTCCCTTGTCCAAAATAATTTTGCCTTTATCCCCCATAATTTTCTTGTTGTTGATCTAGTCTTGGAATTTGGTTATTTCCTATTCGATTATAGAAATTCTTCTCTATATCATACTCTTCTTGATCTCTACTGCCCATTGCTACCATCTTTGGCTGGCTATCATTGATTTTCTTCTCTTCTGAAATTTGCGAAGAAGTTTGTGAGGATGTTTGCGAAGTACCTGCTATTACATTGATTATTTTGGGAAGTAAATTTACTCCTCCCTCTTGATTGCTAGTGTTTGTTACTGGATATGACTCCATATTGTTTTGCTTTTCTTATAATGTAATGTATTCTTCCTGCAATTCTCGTAACTCTGTCATCATTATGGAATTCTTTCTTCTGAAGATTTGAACATATAATTGTTCAGTTGCGAACATCGCATTTATAAAGGACAGAATCAAGTATCTCTCATCCACGCGCCCTTCCATATCACTGCACATAGTCTTCCATCGTCTTACCAAATGCTTCAAACTTTCACCCACTCTTTGTTTTAAACCAAATACATCTTCAATACCAAGCCGTGAAGAATGATTTGTGATATATGCTCCAAGGAAAGTTGCTTGCAAATGACTGAATGACGTAATAGTATTTTTAGGGAGTCCTTAGAACCACTTTAAAGCTTCCCCTGTTAAACTTGATGCGAAATACTTGCATAACACATCATCATGATTCTCCCATTGTAACATGCATCTTATGTATGCTTTAATGTGCTGAATAGCACATGAAGTCCCATCAAAGATATTGGTAAGTGTGGGCAAATTGCATTTTGGTGGAATTCCTCCCAATTGTACTTCTCTAGCAAATGGAGTCCTCGCAGCTTCTTCTATTGCTTCATCTAATTGCCTTCTATCTCCTCCTCTTCTATTGTTTATCATCCCTCTCATTTCTGCTAATTCTCGAAAGATTCGTGCATTTGCCTCAGAATTCTCATCCATTGGTCTTTTTAATGCAGCTTCTCTTCTTCTACGTTCTTGCGCTTCCTCCCTTGCGATTCTTCGCATTCTATCATATTCTTCATTAATGTTTTCATTTGCATAATTTTGCAAATATCTTCTTTCTAAATTATCATAATTGTTCAGTTGCATAGCATCTTGGAATTCTTGTTCTTCCCTTTCTATTCTTCTCATTCTTCTCATGCGAATATCAGGAATTTCTTCTTCTTCATTTCTCCTTCTTCTGTGATTTATTTCTTCTTGGTTTGCTTGTATTCTGATTCGAGAATTTGGTTCATTCCTCTCCACTTCTATTTGTTGGTTTACAATTCTTCTCTTAATTCTTTCATACTCAACATTTTGTTTGTTACGAGCCTCTTCATGTCTTCTTACTCCATTATCGTGATTGTTTTGATGTATTGCTTGTTGTCTCTCAGTTTCTTCCATAAATTGTTTTTCTTCCTCTCGATTCTGATTGTTTTCTCTAGGATTTGGTCTTGTTCGCAAATTTCCCATGCTTTGTTCGTGGTTTGGTATTCAAATGAAACGATTTTCTTGATTCCTTTCACCTTGATTCTGCGTTTGTTCTTGAATATTATTTTCATTATTGATTATCGGTGAATTTTGTCCTTCTCTTTCTGTTCTAACATTTGATCTTGCAACACTTTGAGATTTCCTTCTTTGTAGTATCTCATTTTCCATCCTCAATTCTTGATTTTGTCTTGTTAAATTGGCACGTTCTTCAGCTTCGATCATTCGTTCTTTTTGGATTCCTTGTCTTAATGTTTCTAACATATCCCTTTCTCTTTCAAGAATTGTTCCTCCCATCAACCTCCCATTTTCTCTGATTTGTGGTTCTCTATCTCCTTCTTCTGGTGAATTAGTTCTCCAAGTGTGTATACTCACTTGATCATGATCTATTATTTGTTGAGCTTGATTTCTTCGATTACTTATTTTTCTACTAGGTTCTCCTGTTATATTTGCTTCTCCTCCTGCAAGTCTTACACTTCTTCTTACTTCAGTTAATGGTTCTGATGTGTTTCTTCTTCTTGTCATTTTTCCTGCACAGAATTTTTTCTCTCCCTGTTTCTAGTTTTAATTATGTAGTTGCAGAATAACCTACAACTACACCCTCAATAGAATTAGTAAAGACTCAAGAAGTTCTTGATGATGAATAAAAATTTTCTTATTAATGTTCTCAATTGATTACAAAGAAGTATCTAAATGGAAGTAGAATAGTTACAACTTTCTCTATTCTCTTTCCTAAGATATTTTCTAACACTCACTAAAAGAACCTCTCGAATTTTACATTTGAACTCCTATTTATAGTAAAACTTATACATCTGTATATGAATTACGAAGTATCGCAACTCATACTCGCAAAATTACTCCATCCTCGCAAACCTTCATATTTCTCCGCGCTACTTCTATCATCGTATCATTTTATATCTCTTTTCTCCTTTTAATACTCATGAACTATTATCTTGCGATATTCAGTACTTACATCTTGCCTCTTCTCATGTCAATTCTACGAAGAAGAAGTGTCATGAGAATCCCTATTCTCGTAAATTTAGTGTAGTTATTACCACCCATCAAGTTCGCAACACGTCTTTTTACTTTGCGAGGATGGAGTAATTTTGCGAGTATGAGTTGAAAACCTTCATATTTCTCCGCGCTACTTCTATCATCGTATCATTTTATATCTCTTTTCTCCTTTTAATACTCGTGAACTATTATCTTGCGATATTCAGTACTTACATCTTGCCTCTTCTCATGTCAATTCTACGAAGAAGAAGTGTCATGAGAATCCCTATTCTCGTAAATTTAGTGTAGTTATTACCACCCATCAAGTTCGCAACACGTCTTTTTACTTTTCCCTTATCTTTCTGACACGTTTCTTCGTAACCGTTCTTTTCAACCGTTCACGCTTACTCGTATTAATGAGTTTTTATTTTCATCAAACTCTCTTATAAATATTATCCTTTGTTTTTGCTTTTTATTCTCTTCATCTTCTTCATCACTTCTGCATCTGCAATCTCTTCTATCTTTTTCCCTTTCTATTTTCCCTCTTATATTCAATGGCACCAAAGAAGAAAACTATTGAACAAATTAATGCGGAACTTGCTGATAGAGATCTTATTCTTTCTGAGATTGAAGGTTATGATAATAAATCTTCTCTCTGTGTGAATCTCTTTACCAACTATGTTTGGGATGATCAGAGAGTTTTAATCTCACGAGGTCAAATCCTCGCAGGTCTTCCTCTTCCTCTTTATGATGTTAACTTTCCTTTATTCTACGAAATTATTTCCCACCCCAATTTTTCTTGTGCCATTTACCAATTGACTGGTGATTGTATTCGCCTCTTAGTTGAATTCGCAAATCGTGCTGCTTTTGGGAAATCTTTGTATTCAGTTGATCTTAGAAAACCTGGATTTGAAAATATAGAGATTTTTGCTGCGAATTATACAGTTGAGGGTTTTTTCAAAAATTACACATTAATTCCTGCGAGGAAAGAAGATAATCGTTGGGGTGTTCGTCTTCATCGTAAAGCTAATATCGCAGCAGATGATCTTCTCATGCACGATATTGATTATGCTTCAGGAAATAATAAGACACCTCGTCATTCTAATGATGAAGATTGGTATAAGTACCCTTTAATATTATCAGGTTCTTATATTACTGGGATAGTAGAACTTCCTGCGAACCTTCGTAACCGCTATTATCAACCTTGGGTTTTTAGAAATGTATGTACTTCCATCTCCTTATCTTTTTGTTACCCTTTAATTTCAAATGAGGTAAGAAACATTCTTGTATTTTTCTAAACAATATATTGTTGCCTCTGTTTCTTATCCTTATTTGAATTTACAGGTTCCACTTCTTCCTGAGATTACTGCGAGTGAAAATAAGAGTTCTACTTCTTCTAAAAGTCTTACTGCAAGACAACAAACTCTTCGTTCTGCGAAGGTTACCCAAGCTTCTGGTAGTCAAGATGATGCTCTTCGCAAAGGAAAAAGAAAACTTCAAGATGTTGTTTACGAGAGGAGGAAATAGAAGATACTCTCAACCAAATCTCATTCCAATGTAATTTCTTCTAATGAGAACATTGAGGAAGATCTTGGTGATGAAGATGATAAATTTCCTGAGAAGGACTTTAGTTCTAATTCTGATACCTTTTCTGACAAAGGAGATGATGATAATGATGTTGATGAAGGTGGAAATGAAGATTATAGTATCCCAGAAACTTTTGCCTCAGCAATGGTTAGCATCTCCGAGGATTTCCTTCATTCTTCTCGTGGATTAGGAAATTCTCCTACAGCGAATGCTCGCAAACTTATTGCGAAGGCTTGTAAAGTTCCTACTGTAATTGATAATAACTCCCTCAAAGGAATTTCAAGATTCGTTTCTCCTGCTTCATTATATGCTTTAGGTAGCATGGTAAGTTTCTTCTCTATTCCTTGTTTATTTCCCTTATTTTGTTGATTTCTAACCCCTTTTTTCTTGTTTAGGTTGGAAGAGTTAGTTGTGTTTTGCTTCGATTGGGAAAGACGCCATTCTATTGCTGAGAAGAAAACTTTGAATCGTTGTAGGAAGTTAGAGGTTGAAAATTCAAATCTCCGTCAAAGAGTAGAAGATTTAAATATTGATAACGCAGAATTAATATCCCGTCATGAAGATAATTCACAATCTGCGAGCATCGCAATTGATAATTCTTCTCTTCTTGAGGAGAATAATCAATTAAAGCTTGAAAATTCTTCTCTTCGTAATGATATGAAGCAATTAGAAGGTAAATTCTTTGCAATAATTATTTTGGTTACTTTTCCTTCGTAATTTTCTAACCAATTCCTTAATTTCTCTCCTTGCTGCAGAAAATTATGCGAAGATGAATAATGATCTGGAAACTATGCTTGCTAATCGTAATAAGAAAATTTCTGACTTGAGATCTCAGCTTCTAATTTCCCAGCATAACCATAGTTTATATGTTAAGCGTTTTCGAGCTAAGATGACTCGCAAGATTTGCGAAGATAATGAAATTCCTCTCAAGAAGTACCATACGCTCCTTTCTGAAGAAATTCCTGAAGATACTCCATATCTGGAAATCTCTGAAAGTGAAGTTGAAAATGATAGTGAAGTTGAAGAAGAAGATCATTTTGATGGGAATAGATCACCTGAAAAATAACTTCACTCTTTTTTGTATATCTGTTCTGTGACTTCACTCTTTTTGTATGTCTGTTCTGTTTCTTTTCAATACAACACTTTCTTCTTGATTGCACTTTGAATTAATCCAACAATTTCTTTTTCAAAGCTTAATTTGAATTAATCTTTCTTTAATGTTTGTTTCCCTTATTCGCATAACTTGATCATGTGGAGAGAAATAATATATCTTAAAGACTTAGCTTAGTATTCCTTTTCCCCTTATTATTGCTCTTCAGATGATCAACTCTTGCTGGAAGTATTAAAATATCCTTCTCAATTTATCTTACGAAGTTTTGTCTGATTGTGATTATGAATAAAAAGTCCTCCCTTTGAAGTATAAGAAATATGAGCCTTTTTCCTTTTGCGGAATGTTGCGAGGTAAATAATAAATCTCCCCTTGAAGTATAAGAAGTATGAAGTATATGAAATATGAAATATCCTTAAGAAGTATAAGAAGTATAAAATATCTTTGAAGAAGTATTATCAGCATTCAATTCATGAAGAATTGCCCAATATATGAAGAAGTATAAGAATTGTATGAAGAAGTATAATAAGTACTTAACCTTCGCAAAATTAAATATCCATTAAAGAAGTATCATGAATATGATATATTCTTGAAGAAGTATAAATAATATTGAATTTGTAGAAAAATATTCAATATATGGAGAAGTATAAGAAATATTTAACTCTCGTAACATTTTACGAGTATGAACTTATCTGTATTTGATTACTATCAAAATCGCATCTTTTGTTAAGTCTAAGTGAGAATTCTTCAATGATGTTATCTTCTTTGATAGGACTTTTTGTAAAATTTCTTCAATGGTATTGACTTCAAAACTTCTTAATGTATAGTCTTCTCTTCAAATCTTCATAATGTATATTCTTGTATAATTTCTTCAATGATATTGATGCAATGAATTTCATTAATTTCTGTGGTCTTATCATGCCTTCCTAAGTAAAGGTCTTATTTTTCCACCTCTTTTGTAGTGAATTTTTGTATTTGCGATAATATGACAAGGCTGAATATTCTTGCGAATATACAACCTCGTGACATTATCGTCTTGCGATGAAATCGCAGGACGTTCTTACACTTTCATGCAAAAACCCATTGATCTCATCTTAACTTATTTGTATAGTATTTTAGCCTCTTCAGGAATTGTTGCGACAATATGACATGCCTAAATATTCTTGCGAACATAAATCCCCATGACATTGACGTCTTGCGATGAAATCGCAGGACGTCTCTACACTTTCATGTAGTGACCCATTGATCTCATCTTAACTTTATTATGTTTTGCGAGTTCTTTATTCTTTTCTTTCTTTCTTTCTTTCTTTTTTTTTTTAGAAGGCTCGCAGAACTTCATTTGTTGCACAAATATGACAAGCCTTTATGTTTTCGCAAACAAGAAGCCTCGTGACATTTGCGTCTTATAGCACGTATCAGCTCCCTAATGGAGGGTGCTGCCCTTTATCTTTCCCCTGATTTCCCCTTCAAGGAAGCGTACATCGACCATACAAGGTTAGCTCTTCCCATCCGGTTCTGCCAACAACCAGCTTTTGATCGCAACCTCTTATCCTTTTTGCCTATAGGGCTTATAGTTACGAGGTTGCACCCTATGGGGTATATTTGGGCCAAGTGCATCATTTGCCAAGACTTGTCAAAAATGGCAGATGTGGTTCAACCTCACCCGGCACTCTTGACTCAACCATGTACCTCGGCGCCTTGATCGTTTTCTGCACTTCTTGGGAAAGACAGTATGCCTTAGTCGCCCAACCTAAATCCTCTTACACCGCATTTTATATTGCGTAATGTCGCTAGATTAGGTGAGAATCCAAGGTGTCTAACCCGGATAGGTACCCCATTATTGGGTTGTACCCCAAATTTTTTACCATGTACTAAGGGCCCTTGGTGGTGTTCCGGTTACCCTTAGCCACGTTATAGGTACCCCCTTAAATGACGTACTTTAGGACTTTGCCTCTTACGAAATATAGCTTCGCGAACTAGGGTGTACGCCACAAAGGTTTGCCTGTATAAAATTTTCTGCGGCTCTCTTTCTTTTTTGGAGGCTGATCACAGATTGCGGTCTTTTATTCGCAAATTAATGAAATTTTAATCGGAATATAAATTCTGAAAATTCGTAATTTTTTTCCAATTTCCTGCGAGCAAACAATATTCGTAAAATTTATCACGAAATAAAAACTTTGTTTTGTCACATACCTCATTTCCACGAGCAAACGTACTGATTACCTTCTTGTTTTATTATTTTCCTTCTTCTTTCTTCGCAAATCACAATTCCTTATTATCATCGTAAATTTCTTGTATGATTATCATCGTAACTTTATTCTCTTTTTCCTTAATCCTCTGCCATTAAATTTTCACTGCTTTTCACAGCCTTTGCTCTTTTTCTCCAATTTTCCTTCTCAGCAATTTTTTCCTTCGCAAACTTCTACTTCTGTATCGTAACATTTCTTTCCCTCAGCCCAATCACCCTTGATAACTCCAATACCCTTCATATGAGGAAACTTTATGCACTGATGTAGAGTGGAAGCTACACCTAGAATTCCATGAAGCCATGGTCTTCCTATCAAAGCATTATATGGTGATTCGACATCAACAACGCAGAATAGAATTTCAGTTCGAATTCCACTTAATGGAATTCGCATGCTCACTTCTCCTTTGGGCTTGTTGGAAGTTCCATTAAAACCATAAATTCTGTAAGTAGAAGGTATTAAATCTGCATCTTTTCCCCCCATAGTTTTGTAAGCAGAATAGAAGAGGATATTGACAGAACTTCCCGTATCAATCAAAATCCTATTAAGACCAATTGATTCTTCCTCCATATCATCTTCGTTTTCCTCCATATTCATGTAGATTGATAATCTTACTACCAATGGATTATCATGTGCTTCACAACCTTCTGGAATTTCAGTGGTTTCAAAAGAAATTTTACGTTTCTGCCAATCTTCAAGTCGTGAAATTTTTGCGATGTTCATTACTTCCTATCCTTCACCATCCCTCGCATATACCCTGCTTAACACATTATCATGAAAATCTTCTATGGTTTTATATGAATGAACAATGGAATTACAGAAAACATTCCTTGCTTTTGATCCCACTTCTATATGTAGAATTTCTTCTCCTTTTTCTTTTGTTGTGTTCTCCCTGCGAGTTATGACTGGATCCTGTGGTAATTGTTGCGACTATGTCTGCTTAAGTAAAAATTGATTTAGTTTTCCTTGATCAATCATTCGGAAGATTATCCTCTTAATATTATGACAATTATTTGTAGAATGTCCATGAAAATGATGATATGAACAAAATTCATGACTTCTTGGACCCATTGGTGGTTCCTTTCCCATGTTCCATGGAGTTGGTATATTCTCTACCAGGATAATTGCTTGCCATATCTTTTCTACACTTGTATTCAAAGGTGGAAACTTTATCTCTTCCCTTACCATTCTTTGACATCCTTGACCATTGTTATAATTTTGTCTCTGGTTCCCTTGTCCAAAATAATTTTGCCTTTGTCCCCCATAATTTTCTTGTTGTTGATCTAGTCTTGGAATTTGGTTATTTCCTTTTCGATTATAGAAATTCTTCTCTCTATCATACTCTTCTTGATCTCTAATGCCCATTGCTACCATCTTTGGCTGGCTATCATTTATTTTCTTCTCTTCTGAAATTTGCGAAGAAGTTTGTGAGGATGTTTGCGAAATACCTGCTACTACATTGATTATTTTGGGAAGTAAATTTGCTCCTCCCTCTTGATTGCTAGTGTTTGTTACTGGATATGACTCCATATTTTTTTGCTTTTCTTATAATGTAATGTATTCTTCCTGCAATTCTCGTAACTCTGTCATCATTATGGAATTCTTTCTTCTGAAGATTTGAACATATAATTGTTCAGTTGCGAACATCGCATTTATGAAGGACAGAATCAAGTATCTCTCATCCATGCGCCCTGCCATATCACTGCACATAGTCTTCCATCGTCTTACCAAATGCTTCAAACTTTCACCCACTCTTTGTTTTAAACCAAATACATCTTCAATACCAAGCCTTGAAGATTGATTTGTGATATATGCTCCAAGGAAAGTTTCTTGCAAATGACTGAATGACGTAATAGTGTTTTTAGGGAGTCCTTCAAACCACTTTAAAGCTTCCCCTGTTAAACTTGATGCGAAATACTTGCATAACACAGCATCATGATTCTCCCATTGTAACATGCATCTTATGTATGCTTTAATGTGATGAATAGCACATGAAGTCCCATCAAAGATACTGGTAAGTGTGGGCAAATTGCATTTTGGTGGAATTCCTCCCAATTGTACTTCTCTAGCAAATGGAGTCCTCGCAGCTTTTTCTATTGCTTCATCTAATTGCCTTCTATCTCCTCCTCTTCTATTGTTTATCATCCCTCTCATTTCTGCTAATTCTCGAAAGATTCGTGTATTTGCCTCAGAATTCTCATCCATTGGTCTTTTTAATGCAGCTTCTCTTCTTCTACGTTCTTGCGCTTCCTCCCTTGCGATTCTTCGCATTCTATCATATTATTCATTAATGTTTTCATTTGCATAATTTTGCAAATATGTTCTTTCTAAATTATCATAATTGTTCAGTTGCATAGCATCTTGGAATTCTTGTTCTTCCCTTTCTATTCTTCTCATTCTTCTCATGCGAATATCAGGAATTTCTTCTTCTTCATTTCTCCTTCTTCTGTGATTTATTTCTTCTTGGTTTGCTTGTATTCTGATTCGGGAATTTGGTTCATTCCTCTCCACTTCTATTTGTTGGTTTACAATTCTTCTCTTAATTCTTTCATACTCAACATTTTGTTTGTTACGAGCCTCTTCATGTCTTCTTACTCCATTCTCGTGATTGTTTTGATGTATTGCTTGTTGTCTCTCAGTTTCTTCCATAAATTGTTGTTCTTCCTCTCGATTCTGATTGTTTTCTCTAGGATTTGGTCTTGTTCGCAAATTTCCCATGCTTTGTTCGTGGTTTGGTATTAAAATGAAACGATTTTCTTGATTTCTTTCACCTTGATTCTGCGTTTGTTCTTGCATATTATTTTCATTATTGATTATCGGTGAATTTTGTCCTTCTCTTTCTGTTCTAACATTTGATCTTGCAACACTTTGAGATTTCCTTCTTTGTAGTATCTCATTTTCCATCCTCAATTCTTGATTTTGTCTTGTTAAATTGGCACGTTCTTCAGCTTCGATCATTCGTTCTTTTTGGATTCCTTGTCTTAATGTTTCTAACATCTCCCTTTCTCTTTCAAGAATTGTTCCTCCCATCAACCTCCCATTTTCTCTGATTTGTGGTTCTCTATCTCCTTCTTCTGGTGTATTAGTTCTTCAAGTGTGTATACTCACTTGATCATGATCTATTATTTGTTGAGCTTGATTTCTTCGATTACTTCTTTTTCTACTAGGTTCTCATGTTATATTTGCTTCTCCTCCTGCAAGTCTTACACTTCTTCTTACTTCAGTTAATGGTTCTGATGTGTTTCTTCTTCTTGTCATTTTTCTGGTACATGAATTCTTTCTCTTCCTGTTTCTAGCGCCAATTATGTAGTTGCAGAATAACCTACAACTACACCCTCAATAGAATTAGTAAAAACTCAAGAAGTTCTTGATGATGAATAACAATTTTCTTATTAATGTTCTCAATTGATTACAAAGAAGTATCTAAATGGAAGTAGAATAGTTACAACTTTCTCTATTCTCTTTCATAAGATATTTTATAACACTCACTAAAAGAACCTCCCGAATTTTACATTTGAACTCCTATTTATAGTAAAACTTATACAACTGTATATGAATTGCGAAGTATCGCAGCTCATACTCGCAAAATTACTCCATCCTCGCAAACCTTCATATTTATCCGCGCTACTTCTATCATCGTATCATTTTATATCTCTTTTGTCCTTTTAATACTCGTGAACTATTATCTTGCGATATTCAGTACTTACAATTCCATTTTCTCTGTAGATCTATTCCAAGCCATATCAGTACCACCTGTGGTTGCACTCAACTAACCACCATAGCCTTCTCTTCATCCAACATTCGATGTCGTCTTATCCTTCGAAATAAAATTCAACTTCAGTAGTCGTACCAGCTTCAATATTTGCTCCCATATCATCCATTTCTTCAACTGAGTCCATCCTTGTTCTTACTGTATCACCAGAAACCAAAGTCACCACCATTCTCAGGCCTTCTTATCCTTCCCTGCAACAATTCATTACAAGCCCAGGCAGCAACACCATCACCACTAAGTTATCTGTAACTCTCAACTTAAAAACACCTTAGTCTGACTGCAATTACACAACCATCTCAATTTCTCACAATAACATCCAAAGCTTCTCTGCAAAATCAATTCCTTCAAAACAAAATCACATAACTGACCATCTTCATCTCTTCCATGTTTAACAATTCAACAGACCATTCTCAGGTTCGATGACAACAAACACAAACTCAACCCTGATCATCCAATACACAACCAAAATCGAGCAATTTCACTGCCAGTTCTTCTCTCAATTTCACCAGATACTAGATTAAAACTCAAATCTGAGAGAAACCCATTATTGATTCTTCTCATTCTTCCCATTAATTCTTCAGCAATGATAACCGAATCTGTTTTAATTTCAGATTTCATTTCCTCCATTTCTATCAAAACCCATCTTCTGGTTCTTAAATTCAAAGCAAGAGCACTTTAATTCTCGACTGAAACCTCAATCTAACATATCCTCAAATGTAATTCATTCTTCACCGATAAATTATTCCCTAATCTCTCGGTTGTCATGGTTGTTGCGCGGCTATTCTATTTTCTTCTTAATTTCTAGTTCTGGTGCAAATAATGATCGAGAGAAACATTTTCCCAAAAAGCTAGGGTTACGTAATGAGTGAAGTTTATATTGGCACCCCGCTGTGGTGGTTAAGGGCTAACCGGCTTCTAAGTTCTGTCAGCTCTAGGAGACTGACAACTTAATTTTATGCATAACTCCTCTTGCGTAACCTAGCATGCTCCAAATATCGCTTGTGAATTGAACTTGTTGCCTTTTTGCTCCAGATGGGTAATTTCTCCTTCTTTTGCTTCAAACGACTCCATTGCATCTAATAAACTGAATAGCAAACATAAGATACATAATTTACCAGAAAACTCGCAAAGAAAGCATAAACAATAGATAAATATCAAGGCGTTTTACAACACCTATCACCCTTACGGCCGCTCAGTTTAAAGTATTCTTTGGAATTGCAAAGCTCTATTAGTACCGTTGGTGGGAAACTAGATAATTGCGGTTTATCTTTTGTTTTCGAATGATTTGATTGACTAACTGTGGTTCAACTTTGATTGTACCTAGTTTTTTTATGCTTGAGAATCTTTTCTTCTGATATAAGATTCACTCAAACGAGATCGAAGTTTCAACAAAGGTCTTTAGACTGTTTGTAAATCTAAATACGTCTTGTGATAATCCATTGTTAACAGACTTCGTTCTATGCGTGATTGATCACAAGAGATTCAAGTTGTTGTGCACATGTGTTTATTGGAGATCTAAGAAGAACTGAAGACAAAGAAGACTTTGAAGATTTATGATTTGAGTTCATAATCTTTGGTGTGCACACTACTTTTTTCGGTAAAAGATGATCCAACTATAATCGGTTTATCCTTGTGGTAGATTAGATTAATTAGTTATGTAGATCGGCATCAATACGATTCTTTGTGATTAAAGGTATTGATTGCAAAATCTTAACAATTACTTTGGTAATTGATAATAAGATAAATCTAAGAACCTGACGAAGGAGTTTATTGAGATAAACAGAAGAGCCTTTGTCGAACTCACATCACTTGGTTGAAAAGAGTTGATACCGACCAGATTTGTTATTCTTTTACTGTTTGGAATTGTTGATAGTGGTTTTTAGTTCAGTGGTAAAATTGTAAACCTTACATTGAATATGCCGTCACTCTGCAAAAGAAACAGAGCCATGTGAAAGTGATGAGTGTTCAACCTCTTCACTGGCACATTTTTGAGCAACTAATTATATACATAAAATTTATCCAGAATGGTGCACATAGCAACAATCCTAGATATTCTGTAAATTTCAGCGCCATGCCCATATTATTCAATTAATATAAGTTTCTTTTGGATACTTTCTGTGCTATGTTCCTCGGCTGAACCCTTAATGTTGATATGACAATTTGTGTTCATTCGCAGTAGAGTAGCATGAATTTCCAAGTATCAAGGATAATGTCCTTGCATAAAGTATTCAATCGGAAAGCATACTGCTCTCTGGAAATGAACTTAAAGAACTTTTTGTCAACACACAAAATTCGACCAATTTTGTGGTAATTCACAAGATTCAGATACTTCCCTGATTAATTTGCGCCTTGCGCGGTATATCAGACCTTGCCTTTCGAAATTAAGCCTAAGCAAACTAGGTAATTAATCCACCATGGATTAGTAGGTGAAAAATCTTGCCCAGAATCAGAAAACGAGAAATAAAGGAGTCGCAGAATAGGAACAGAAGCAAAGGGAGGCGTGGCCATGCCTTAGGCCAAACCGACACCATTTGCCATTGGCCACTCCCCATGTTTCCTAACCGGCCCTATTTCCATCGACCAATCGGGTCATCCTAAAACTGCCACACGCATGTGAGAGTTTTGGATGGGCCCATACTGGCCGACCCTCTCTTTTTTTCGACCAATCAAGTTGCTCTAAACCTTCCACAGTATTAGAAATGAGAAGCAAAGTTGCGCCAACACTAAATTGGCTTTCCAAAGGTGCACTAATGCGCTAATTGGCATGCCAAACGTGCATACCCAACGTGTCGACGTACCACTTTGCCACAGAAGCATGCTGAACGTGGAAACATACCATAAATAGTGCACTTACGTGCCAATCCACCTTCTGTTCGTGGCCAACACCATAACAAACTTCAATGTGGTTAACCTAACCAGAAACACGACCTTTCATGGGCGAAACCCTAATTTCCTATCGTGGTGCAAATCATGCCACTTCTGGCCCCACAACATGCCATGAACCGTACAGGACCCAGGAAAACCTAATAATGGCACCATATCATGGTCACCCGTGGGAATACTTGCTCTTGTGGTCGTTTCCACATGATGGCCTGGCTATGGTTCCTTTGGCATGGCTATGGCACCATTTGCAAAAAAAACATCGATGTTCCATGGCCACATGCCACATACCGTATGCGCTAATTAGGGTTTTGGCGCTCCAAACCCTAATTTGGGCAAAGTTACTTTGCCAACCAAGCCAAGTAATGTTTCATAGAGCATTGGGGTTGATGTGGCAATAGGGCCAATGTTGCCACGCCACATTTGGGTCTAACACCAATGTGACCAAAATCTAGCGGTCATGGATACGTCAGGCGCTACTTCGTGCCACTGGCATGCGCTAACTATATCAGCCACGCCACCGTGCCACAGCCATACCACACGTGCTTATTAGGGTTTCAAAATGCCAAACCCTAATTTAGCTAAAATTTGTCATGCCAACTAGGTCAAGTGATCCTCCTAAGGCCTTAAGATTAACTTAGTGAAAAATCGGGGGTCTAACAACCACACCCAATATTTAGAATTAGCAATTTGTATGGACAAACTCCAATATACTTTTATGAGAATCAACTAGACAGTTAGACTCAATCAATAGAAAAGTATACCAAAGAGTTTATATATCTATCTCTCGATTTAAATCTTCCTCAAGCAAGCTGCGAATCTCAATTTAAATACAAGAGATATAAACTTGAATGGTACCAAAGACCAATATCCAAGTGTCAATCAATTTAAATTAAAAACCAAAAGGTCGGATATTCTAATAGATTAAACAACGCGTAACTTGTATTATTTCAATTTAACAAATATAATGCGGAAAAGAAATAACACAGATAACAGAATTTTGTTAACGAGGAAACCGCAAATGCAAAAAACCCAGGGACCTAGTCCGGATTAAACATACACGGTATTAAGCCGCTACAGACACTAGCCTACTCCAATCTAACTTCGGTCTGGATTGTAGTTGAACCCCAATCAATATCACACTTATCCAAGGTACAATTATGCTCCTACGCCTCTGATCCTAGTAGGATACTACATAATTGATTCCCTTATATGATCTCACACACAACTAAGAGTTGCTACGACCCAAAGTCGAAGACTTTAATAAACAAATTTGTATCACACAGAAAAGTCTATGGTAATAGATAAATCCGTCTCCCACGAATATACCTACGACTTTTGTTCCGTCTTTTGATAAATCAAGGTGAACAGGAACCAATCGATAAATTAGACTTATATTCCCGAAAAAAAACTCAGTATTATCAATCACCTCACAATAGTCTTAATCGACACAGCGAAAAAATATATTATGGAATCACAAACGATGAGACGAAGATGTTTGTGATTACTTTTTATCTTGCCTATCGGAGATAGAAATCTCAACCCAATTATTACAATTATACTCGTAGGATAAAAACAACAAGATCAGATCACACAACTATAAGAAAAGTATTATCGGTCTGGCTTCACAATCCCAATTAAGTCTTTAAGTCGTTAACCTGGTTTAGAATAAGAAACCAAAGGTTAAAGGAGAATCGACTCTAGCTTAGCACAACTAGTATCACACAGAATGTATGGGTATTAGGTTTCCCAGTTGCTAGAGTTCTCCCTTATATAGTATTTCAAATCAGGGTTTGCAATCAATGTTATCTTAGTAACAAAGCATTCAATATTCACCGTTAGATGAAAACCTGATTAGATTCAAGCTAATATTTATCAACGGTTAGATCAAAAACATAGCTTGTTATACACACATGAAATGCATGTTTCTAGGTTTGTGTAACCGTACCTAAACTTGTATATATGTTGGTTCAAAAATAGTTAACCAAGTGATTAGCCATGTGATAACTTTCATATCAACCATATTCTTATTCTCCATAACTAGTTCAGATGACTCAAATGAACTAGTTAAAGAGTTGTTCAATTGCAAAGAAATCTCATGTACTATATAAGACACAATTGAAGAAAAAACGATTTGATTCACTCGAATTGGTTCATGAACTATATAGCCACATTTTGCAATAGCATCCCTTAGTTTAGAAAGATAAGTTCACAAACATCATTTTTAGACATAACCTACTCAAGTTCGCGGACTGGGTTCGCGGACTTAGGTTCCCGGATGGAGTTCACAAACTGTAGCAGAAATTCTCGGGTCGAGAACTTCTGCCAGTTTGCGGGATGGGTTCGCGGACTGAAGCTCACGCACTTCTCCGGTTCTCTTGATCAACAAAGTTAGCAAACTTTGGTTCAAGGAATAAAAACTTATACCTATATGTGTTTCCATAACAATGCTTATATCCTCCAATGGATATATTGTCTAAACTCTCATTTCAATCATTGAAACATTCTTAGAGGATGTTATATAGTTTTTATTCACAAACCATTTTTCGTCAGAGTAATTTTCAAAGTGATTGAAACTTAACATGACTATCGGCACTAGGTAAAGATGAACTTGGCTAAAGTGAAAGTTTTACCAACACATATTTCAAGAAATAGATAGGCAAGGTAAACTCGGCTCGAAATACCAAATGTGTATAATCTAAGTCTATATATCCAAATAACTTTTGACTCAAGATCATATCACACAACTACAAGATCATATCACACAACTACAAGAAAAGTATTATCGGTCTAGCTTCACAATCCCAATTAAGTCTTTAAGTCGTTAACCTGGTTTAGAAGAAGAAACCAAAGGTTAAAGGAGAATCAACTCTAGCTTAGCACAAATAGTATCACACAGAATGTGCGGGGATTAGGTTTCCCAGTATCTAGAATTCTCCCTTGTATAGTCTTTCAAATCAGGGTTTGCAATCAATGTTAGCTTAGTAACAAAGCATTCAATATTCATGTTAGATGAAAACCTGATTAGATTCAAGCTAATATTTGTCAACCGTTAGATCAAAAACATAGCTTGTTATACACACATGAAATGAACGTTTGTAGGCTTGTGAAAACCGTACCCAAACTTGTGCATTAGTTAGTTCAACAATAGTTAACCAAATGGTTAGCCATATGATAACTTTCATACCAACCATATTCTTCTTCACCATAACTAGTTCAAATGACTCAAATGAAATAGTTAGAGAGTTTTTCAATTGCTTAGATCTTTATGTACTACACAAGACACAATTGAAGCAAAAATAATTTGATTCACTCGAATCGGTTCATGAACTATATAGCCACGGTTTGCAATAGCATCCCTTAGTTTACAAAGATAAGTTCACAAACATCATTTTTAGACATAACCTACTCAAGTTCGCGGACTGGGTTCGCGGACTTAGGTTCCCGGATGGAGTTCACAAACTCCAGCATAAATTCTCGGGTCGAGAACTTCCTCCAGTTCGCGGACTAAAGCTCATGCACTTCTCCGGTTCTTTTGATCAACAAAGTTGACAAACTTTGGTTCAAGGAATAAGGACTTAGACATATATGTGTTTCCACAACAATTCTTATATCCTCCAATGGTTATATTGTCTAAACTCTCATTTCAATCATTGAAACATTCTCAGAGCACGTTATATAGTTATTATTCACAAACCATTTTTTGTCAGAGCAATTTTCAAAGTGATTGAAACTTAACATGACTTTCGTAACTAGGTAAATATAAACTTGGCTAAAGCAAAAGTTTTACCAACACATATTTCGATAAATAGATAGGCGAGGTAAACTCGGATCAAAATACCAAATGTGTATAATCTAAGTCTATACAGCAAAACGAATTTTGTCTCAAGATAAGAGATAAGTTCAAGTCTCCACATAAATAGACTTTTGAGTGATAGATAAGTTCAAGTCTCCACATACCTTTTAGTCGATGAAGATCCACCAGATCCTTGAGTAGTCCTTCGTCTTGTATGATGATTTCCATGGAGTTCTTGAGCTCAACTACGCTTTTTATCCTAGACCGAGACCTTAGCTATAGTAGACTAGAAATCAAGACTTATAGTTTTGATCACTAATATTAACAAACATGCTTGAGATAGCAACGCATGCGAGTTCGACCAAGCAATGCTCTAACACTTAGCAACTGGGCCAATGTTGCCGAAGTCATATTTGGGTCTAACACCAATATGCCATAACAGCTGACATGGCTACACCAGGCGCCACTATGCCACTGGCATGCCACCACGCCACGGCTACGCCAGGCGCCACTATGCCAATGGCACCACTTTACTATACAACGGGATGTGGCCATAATTAATGGTCATCTATTCTCATAAGCTACAATCTTAGCCGTCCAAATTCGTCATGGAATTGATAGGCCTGTGGCAAGTTTTAGGCGGCCATCCAAGGAACGCCTAATAACATCACATGCTATTTTCCTACGGTAAGTCTCTTGACTTTGACTTACCACACGTACAATGTGCTACACATTTTCTATGAAAACACTCGAGACATCAAACATGTCACAAACTGGGGGATACTCATCAGGGTATTGGTCTGGCGATTTACAACATGCGGCGTGCAACACGTCCATCATAAGAAAGTGTCAGGAAAATAGGGAAGTTTGTGGTGTCAAGAAGTAGTGGTTGTAAACAAACCCGCTTCCTTCATAGTGGAGGCGTGTAATGGATTTACTACAGATACATTCAGGAAAGGAGAATCAGAGATCTAGAATGAGAGGAATGAAGAAGAGAGAGAGCTCAAGAAGATAAGATCGATAGCAATAATAGTCTGTGTCCGTACAAGGGAAGGAGACAAGCTTAAGTAACTCACGTAAAGCATGTGAGAATTACTAAGGGCACCTGACAACATATAAGGTCTAGCAACATGGTGCCCATAACACAACTAACTAGACTAGATACAAGGCTAGGCTATAACAAATACCGCCTCCTTTAGAGATTCTTGTCCCCAAGAATCAGCTTAGGGAACTGGTGTGTCATGAATTAAGAGTCCTCCCATGTGGCTTCAGCTGGAGTGGAGTGTGCCCAATGGACCAAGACTTGATGCATAATTTGTTTGTTTTTCCTTGTCAGGCGAGAGTCGAGCACCTGCAGTGGAGTAACCTTCAAAGAGCCAGTAGAGTCAATGGAAGGAAGAGTGGTTTGTGGCAGCAGGTCGGCTCCTAGCTTCAACTTTAGTTGTGAAACGTGGAAAACTGGGTGAATCTTTGAGGTTGCTGGCAGCTCAAGACTATTTTGGATAACACCTTGTAAGACCCAAAAACCTTTGCAGACAGCTTAAGGCTCCTGCGTAATTGTACAAAAGTTTGGCGATAAGGCTGGAGTCAAAGATAAACCAAATCTCCTACCTGAAACTCTCTTTCAGTTCTGCTCTTGTCAGCTTGTTGCTTCATTCGATGTTGAGCCTCTTCCAATATAGATTTAAGAAGAGCCCCCATTGCCTTCCTTTGTTGTAAATAGTTATCAACTGCAGCATTTGTAGTTAGAGGAGAAGAGAGGCCAAACTGTGGAGGGAAGTAGCCATATAATGCTTGAAAATGTGTCAACTTAAGGCTAGTGTAGTAAGTGGTATTGAACCACCACTCAGCCATTGGTAGCCAACTTACCCATTTAGTTGGTTTAAAACTTGTCATGCACCTGAGGTAAGCTTCAAGGCAAGCATTTACTCGTTCTGTTTGACCATCAGACTGAGGATGGTATGCTGTGCTCATATGTAAAGCAGTGCCAAGCTTGGAGAATACCTCTTGCCAAAAGTTACTCAAGAAGATGATGTCTCTGTCAGATACAATAGAAGTAGGCAGTCCATGAAGTTTGTAGATGGTTGACAAGAATACCTTAGCAATAGAAGTAGTAGTGAAGGGGTGACTAATGGCAATGAAGTGGATGTACTTAGAAAATCTGTCAACAACCACAAGGATAACTTCCCTTCCTTCAGACTTAGGCAGCCCAGTGATAAAATCCATACTGATATATTGCTAGGCTTGGTCTGGAACTGGTAAGGGTTGCAGGAGCCCTCTTGGAGCAGTGTTAGAGATTTTATGCTGCTGACATATATCACAGTCTTGGATATATTGGACTAAGTCCTTTTTAAGGCCAACCCAAAAGAAGAAACTCTTTGCTCTTTGGTAACTTGCATGTTGACCAGAATGACCTCCAACTGAGGAAGAATGAATTGCATCTAGGATCTGCTGTCTCAAGGAACCTTGTGTGCCCACATAAATTCTATTCTTGAACTTAAGAATTCCTTGGGAATAAGAATAATGTAATGTACCAGTTGGAGATGTCAATAATTTAGGAATGAGCTCCTGAGCTAAGGTATCACCCTCATAACTCTTAGCAACCTCAGCAAACCAGGCCGGTTGCAGTTGTGTGAGACTGTGGCAGGTAGATGTAGTAGTTTGCTAGTGGGGCATCCTGGATAAGGCATCAGCAACTCTATTTTCTGTTCCTTTCTTATAACATAACTCATAGTCAAAACCCAGCAATTTAGTCAGCCACTTTTGTTGTAGCAGAGTGTGCATTCTTTGCTCCAAAAAAAATTTGATGCTCTGGTGGTCAGTGTAGATTGTGAAGTGGGTGCCAAGAAGATAAGCCCTCCATTTGGTTACTGCCATGACATTGGCTAGTAATTCTTTTTCATAAGTTGAATGAGCTAGGAATCTTGCACCCATGCCTTTGCTGAAGTAAGCAATATGCCTATGCTCTTGCATAAGTACAACTCCAACCCCAGTATCACAAACATCAGTTTCTAACTGAAAAGGTTTGGAAAAATCTGGTAAAGCCAGAACTGGTGTGCTGGTGACAGCTAATTTGAGAGCTTCAAAGGCAGCTTGAGCAGTGGGATTCCAAGAGAAAGTGTTTTTCTTGAGTAATTCAGTCAATGGCTTACATATAAGACCATAATTTCTAACAAACTTCCTGTAATATCCAGTAAGGCCTAAGAACCCTCTCAAAGCCTTGAGGAAAGTTGGAACTGGCCATTGAATCATGCAAGCTATCTTTTCAGGGTCAGCAGCAACTCCTTCTCCAGATATGATGTGGCCCAAATATTCTATGTGTGATTGACCAAAGGAGCATTTTCTCAGCTTATCATACAATGAATATTTTTGTAATAAGGCAAGAGTGAGCTGTAAATGTTTCAGGTGAGCGTCCATGTCAGGACTGTAGATCAGGATGTCATCAAAGAAAACCAGAATGAATTTCCTTAATTAAGGCTGAAACACCTCATTCATAAGGGCTTGAAAGGTGGCTGGGGCATTAGTAAGCCCAAATGGCATGACCAGGAATTCAAAATGCCCCTGATGAGTCTTAAAAGCTGTTTTATGGACATGACCAGGGAAGACTCTAATTTTAAAGTAACCTGCCCTGAGATCAATCTTGGAAAAGATAGTTGCACCCTTGAGCTCATCCAGTAGCTCGTCAATAATTGGAATATGATATTTATTCTTGATAGTTAAATCATTGAGCTTCCTATAGTCCACAAAAAACCTCCAGCTACCATCCTTCTTTTTCACCAAAAGAATGGGTGAAGAAAATGGACTGTGACTAGGTTGAATCACTCCAGCAGTGAGCATTTCTTGGACTAATATTTCTACAACCTATTTTTGAATATAAGGAATTCGATAAGGTCTTTGGTTGGGTGGAGTTGCTGAGGGTTGCAGTGGAATGTGGTGGTCATGAGACCTTGAGGGTGGTAATGTAGTAGGCTCCTGAAAAATAGTTGAAAAGGACTCAACCAGTTTGGTAATAGGTGTAGGGGTAGGGTGTTGGGTTTACTGGAGAAGAAGCTGAGATGCTGTAAAGATGAGCAATAAGCCCATGGTCATTTTCCATGAAGTAATGATGTAAATCCTTTGCATAAATCATTGATATTTTTCCAGCCTCAGAATGGCCCTGTAACTCAATTTTCACAACATCCCTCATAAAGGAAACCAACAACTTGTTGAAGTCAAAGTGAACATGACTAACCTCCCTCATCCAATCAACACCCAGAACCATATCACAGCCTCCCAAAGACAGCAAACTCATGTCAAAGGAAAAGTTATGTCCCTGCATTGTCCACTGGAATACAGGACATCTGGCCTCACTAATTAATTTACTGCCATCAGCTACAGCTACCAACAAGGCAGAAGTTGGTTCTATGTAAGCTCCACACCTTCTAGCAGCTAATGGATCCAAGAAACTGTGGGTACTCCCACTATCAATCAGAATAGTTAAAGAAGTTTTCTTAACCTCCCCTATAATTTTGATAGTGGAGTGGGATAAGCTACCAGACAAGGCATGAACAAAAATCTCCACCTCTTTCTCAACATCATGCTGATTGGGTGAGTCAACTGGTGAAGAGTCCTCAATAGCATATGAATCCTCATCCTCAGCAATTAACATGAATAACTGTGGCTTAGCACACTTATGACCCCTATGAAAAATTTCATCACAATTATAACAAAGATTTTTCTCCTTCCTGGCTCTCATTTCAGCATAAGTAAGCCTTTTAATGGGTGGAAGTTGGGTAGCAGAACTGGACTGAATAGGAGTATTTCCTTACTGAATGGTCTTGGACTTGTAGATGGAGAGGGAGAGTTTCTATTGATATTGTACGATGTAATTTGTAATGGTGGAGGTCTAGGTTGAAACCTTTTTTTAGCAGCATTTTCAAGTAAAGCCTCTTGCATTCTTGCTAAGAAAATGGCATGAGAAAGAGTTTTAGGTGCAAACATCAAGACATGAAGCCTGAGTTCTTCTTTAAGGCCACTAATGAAGCTTGAAGTGAAGTACTCTTCTGATAGATTGCTATTTTTTGCTAACGTCAGGGCTTTTAACTCCTCAAAAAGTTCTTGATACTCATTAACAGTACTTGTTTGGCATAGTTTATTGAATTCACCAACCACATCATCATGTCCTAACTCTTGAAACCTGATGCAAATATCTCTAACAAACTCATCCCAGACTAACACTATCTTACTTTCTTGATAGTCATGGAACCAGATATCAGCTATCCCTTCTAAATACATGGAAGCCATATTAACCTTAACATCATCAGGTAAGTTATGAAGGAGAAAAAATTTCTTACACTTACGGATCCAAGATCTAGGATTAGTACCATCAAACCTTGGGAAATCTACCTTTTGTTTATGCTGCTGAAAATTGGGCTCATGAGTACCAATGACAAATCGAGGTTGAGAAATAGGAATTTCACCTGTATGTGACGATGATGGTTGCACTGGTGGTCGGCCTAGGATACTATCATGTGCTTCAGTGTTGAATGGATTGTTGGTGCTGATGGGTATCCTTTGGTCTAGAAATCTCATAAACTCAAGCTGACACTGTTTTTGATCTTGCTGGTGTTTCTCGAACAAGTCCTCAACTGTCTTCTTCTGTGTATCCTTCATTTCTTGTTGGGTTTTGGACAAGTCTTCCATGGTTTTAACCATTTCATCAAATCTTTTGGATAGATCATTCATTGTAACCATTTTTACAGCCGGAGGATGGGCTGCTCTGATACCACTTGTAATGGATTTACTACAGATGCATTCAGGAAAGGAGAATCAGAGATATAGAATGAGAGGAATGAATAAGAATGAAGAAGAATGAAGAAGAGAGAAAGCTCAAGAAGATAAGATTGATAACAATAATAGTCTGTGTCCATACAAGGGAAGGATACAATCTTAAGTAACTCACGTAAAGCATGTGAGAATTACTAAGGGCACCAGACAATAGATAAGGGCTAGCAACATGGTGCCCATAACACAACTAACTAGACTAGATACAAGGCTAGGCTATAACAAGGCGTGGTTTCTGGCAGTTACACATTACTCCACTCTTCCATCACTCAATCACTCCCACTTCCTACGAGACCAGGGTGTGTTAAATTATGACTTGTATAAATAGGTTTTACCTATTTCCACAAAACAATAAGTTTTGGTGAGAACAACAACATAGTATCCAAAAAAATACCAAAGAACTGATAGCTTTCATTCCGCAAGCCAGTTCCAAATTCTGATACAAGCCATAAAATAGCCACACCTTCAGAATTAACCATTCCGGCCTCAACACCTTCTTCCCTTCCCTCCCTTAGACCAACCCTTATCCTTCAATTTGTGACCGAAGCAAGACTTGAACGTCCATTTCTTGGTTTAGGCCAGGATTGTAATGATTGATCTCTCGAATCTAAAGTACTCCCGTGTAGTGCATTTGTTTGAGGTTTAGATTTGTTTCTCATCCACACACCCAAATTACCAAAACCAGCAGAAACTGTTTTTACCCATAAACAATTTGCGACCATAATGGGGGATTAAATCTTTCGGTAACAAATTCCATTCTCGATTTTATTTCCATCCCAATTGGTCTTAGGTTTAATCCAATCATTAACTAAAACTCATTTCAGTCGAGGATTCCAATTTCCCTAGTGTATCCTGGTCATTCAAACATTTCAAAAGTAATGAACAACCATAAGAAAACCACCATAGAAAGCATAATGAAAACACTATAGGATGTGGCTGCAAACCAAGTTGATATTATCCGGCGGCAAAATAAAACGCTTCATGTCATGAAGAGTATGATAACTCGATTGAGGAAGGAAACAACGAGTATCTATCAGAAAGATCTCACTAATACCCGGAACAATACGAAGGATGTTCAACCTATGGCCAAGTCTTATATCTATATCAATGAAGATGCAAATGGATCACATAGCCATGGGCGGGAGAAGAACAACCAATTGAATTCCACCAGAGATCCGAAACAGTTTCGCAAAATCAACGAAGAAGATTTGCCAGGTATGCCGCAGTACCTACAGGACAAGGCTAAAGAACAGGCCTATGAAGCTTTGTTGGAAAACATTTACCTCCAAACCCTCGCGGAGGTTCAAAGGGTCATCAAACAGTCAGCGACAACGGATTCTTTACTTAAGAAAGAGGCGCCTGAAGAGGGGGATATATTCCAAGATGCATATCTAGCCCAACCACCTCGTGTTGCTACCACTGATGCAGATTCCTCAAGAGAAATTACCTTTCTCCAATATAGTAGAGGCAAACGGTCCGCTCATGAATCAATGATCGATCAAGTGTCAATCCCTCCCTCAAAGAGGACTCATGCCAAAGCTGCAGGAATTTCCACCATGGCAGCCACAGACGTAAGAGAAGCCGGACTCAAAATATCAACGCTTCCCGTTACCTATCAGAAGAGTAATAGAGCTACTGGAGATTTTGGTACAAGAGGGAGTAGTCCAATTATCCCCGGTATGGTGTCTACCTACTGATCAGGAAATGCTAGATTCAAGGTATTGCCATTATCACAGATTCATCCATTATACTACCAATGAATGCAATGCTTTGAAGTGCATTGTCCAAGAAAAGATAGATTCGGGAGAATTGCGTCTGGGGACTAGAGATCCTATGCCTTACCGCGATAGATATGAAGATGTTTCATAAACAATAAAGAACGACTGGGGAATTCTCGCTACAAGGATAGCGTCACACAAAAACTCGAATTTACGCCCTGAAGATTTAGTTTTGTTGAAAGACCCTAAAGCGAGTAAGTTTTGTCATGTTTACACAACTTATTGTTATGAATTTATTGAAGGTATACGTAGGAATCAATTTCGTATTGACAGAGGAAACCGATAACCCAGCTGTCCCAAGATTTCATATCATCCCATATTTTCCCTTTTCATGCAATATTCATGGTTTCACAATTTTTCTAGAATAATTGTGCTACTCACATTCATAATTCGGATTCCAACGTATCAGTTAATCCAAGTTCCATTATTCCAAAAATAATAATCCATTCCAAAGATAATCCAAAAAACTCTTATAAGAAACAACCATCTATCAATCCAAAAACCAGAAAATCAAACCATAAAAGAGGCGTCTTTTGCCTTTCCAAAAAAAAAAAAACCCTGAGAAAAGGAGGTTCAGAAAAAATAAAAGCATTCAAGGGAAATTGTCCAACAACAACCTGTTCTTCTTGGAGAAAGCATCCTTCATGTTTTGAAGAGCATCCTGCTTCAACTTCAACTCCTGGGATAACCTCTCGACTTTTTCCTCATACTGGTTGATAAAATCCGAGGAAGGGACTCCATCCATTTCAGTCTGCAGCTTTCGGATTTTGGAAAATCTTTCACAGAATCAGGAAGCGTTAAACTCGAAGTTCAAATACATATCCCGATGGAATTCCCATATTTTGACTACATCTCCAGAAACCGTATGTCCAGTCACACCGCACATGTCATGGATTGAAGATAAAGTTTCCTCCACACGCTTGACCAATGCAAAGCGGCTATCAACCTTCCTGGTCGTGGAAATGTGACCATACTTCCTCCATATTTTGGTATACAGCTTTGCATACTTCACCGGCCCGCTGAATCCTCCAATCAACACATGAACCTCAAAAGGAGCTTCAAATGGAGGATCGAAAACGACACCAGCAGCTGGATGTGCGACTAGAAACTATTCTTTGGGAACAATCACGCCCATCGCCACGACAACATTTTCCGTCATTGGAGACACAACAACACCCTCACGACGATCAACCTCCATCTCCAGATTACCAGTTTGTACATTTTCCATGATTGGAGATACAGTTACATCTTTATCTCCATGAATCTCCATCCCAGGGTTATCTTCAGAAACGGCTTCTTCCTGTAAATATCACCAATTGAATATTTATTCCATATAAGTAAATAGTCCAAGAGGAAAACGTGTGAGAAACTCACCGACTCATCTACGGTCCCACTGGAACTGGAGGAAGACTCGTTGCTACGCTCTGAAGTACTTTGCCCATCATTGTCGGATTCTGAGCTTTCTTGTTATCCACATTCCTTTTCACTATCAAGAGGCTCAATATCACCAGATTTTTCTTCAGAAGGTTCCATTTCCTGTCCACATGCAAGTCTGGTAAATGTGTTTGTCTTGCTAATACCCTGAGTCAAAAAAGGAAAAGATTTTCAGTGACATCTATTCAGAATATTTATGCAATTCGGCCAAATCAGGAAGAAAATCATACGTACTTGCATGTTGGAAGAACTAAAAGTTACAAGAGCCATTAAAGCAGAAGCAGATCGTATGCCACCCGCACGATTTTTCGACCTTCGCTCTTTTTCTTGGGGACTGTCATATTTCCTCTTACCGGAAGAGAGCAACCTCAGCAATCCATGTTTTTACAGAGCTTTAGGTGAGGGCTTACCGCGTGGAACTGTCACAACATCCTGCATGAATTGATGAATAGAGAGAAACTCTTCCTTCCATAACACATTATACTTGGAGGTTGTTACCGGTTTTTTCTCTCGGAGAAGAAAGGGGAGGCTCTTATGAGGCGCAAAGATACGGCTATTAAAGACGGCTGGCAACAGTTCTTTTAGAGCCGTGAATGGATGGTGAAATGGAACTCCATGATCAAAACCCATATGACGAGCGGCCCTATCAATGTTGTAAGGAACCACTTCACAAGATCCTCTAAAAAAAGACGACACGTATCCAGAAATGAATCTCCATATGAACACGGTTTTTCCAATGCTCATATTCTCTTCGGAATATTGCAACGTCACGTTCGAGGAAAAAGCAAAAGTGTTTGGATGAATTATAGAAGTGTGGACTGGATCCCAAGGAAGAAAATCAACTGCATGCGCGTTGTCGAGAAAATCAATGAGCTTTGAGTCAGGTTTTGGACGCTTCTCCAACCAACAGAGTATTCTAGAGCCGTCATATGTATCAGGAAATGAGGTTTTTGGTTTAGAAGCGTAATCTTTGAAATGCTCCCACAACCATGCTTGGAGAAAAGAGACATGAACATACGAGTCTACTTTCATATACCTATTAGATACGTACATGTCCGCCGCTAAATGATCCAGATGGGTGTACAAATATCCAAGGAACAAACTGCCGATGGGAAGAGCAACACCTTTTGCCAGTTTGATGGCGAATTCGATGAGCTTCTGCCTTATCTCCTTCTTACCAGAGCCATCATCAAAAACGTCCCTGGATAACCACAGAGCTAAAAATGCAGTAACATGGAGCATATCATCCATCTCTGGCTCATCAGGGAACCACTCAGACACCCACCAGTTATAGAAGATTTTTTACTCATAATACTTCCGAACATATCCTGTTGATTTCGTGACTAAGGCGACGTGTATTTCTTCTTCTTCATCCTCAGACAAGGTGATGTCAAGATTCCCTATTATGGGAAGACTCAACAGAACGACTATGCTTTCCAAAGTAATGGTCATATCACCCCATCTACATATAGCCGTGTGAGTTTCTAGGAACCATCTGGATATGAATGTAATCAAACCTGCAGCATATTTCCTGATTTAAAGTGTTGCAAATGCCATGACATCATTTATGACTTGCGCCCCAGTCACATTATCCCTTACATGGCCTCGACTTATCATGAAGTTCACCCATTTATCATAAGAGCGCAATGAACTATGGCATATTTTGAAATCTATAGGAGAATCCAGATATTCTTTCTTCTGTAGATAAAACATCATTATACGCCCTGGGTAAACTGATTGGACTTCTTCATCATTCTCTGATTCAGTCAGAAGGGTTGCCACGAATTTGGGATGAGTCCTTGTAACTGTGCCAGACTTTGTGTAAATTTCATCATCCACGTTCGGCTTGGAGTTGTTAGCATTTCTCGATGCGGCGGCAGAACTGCTTTCAGGTGACATCTTAACAAAATTCCTTATGCTACTTTTACTTTCGAAGTAACTACAACGGATCAAAACAGAAAGGTTACTACTTTGGAGGAAACCATACATGAAGATTTTGTTGAAAATTGGATACAGTGATTAAGGGCCGACGATAAATTTTCTATGGGAAATTTTCTTTGGCCAAATGCCACGGCACCCGCGGCCATGGGGAATTGGGACTGGGGACTGGTGCTCGCTCAAGCAAATACTTGCCGTGGAAATATGATCTTGGCCGAAACCGTGTCTTTCCGTGGGAATAGCACTCACGGCCAAACAAAAAGAAAAGAAAAGGGAAAGCCTAAAGCTAGGTTTTAAGGAGAAAGGAGCCAATGGCGGCCATCCATACATTCTTGATTTGCATAATAATCGGCTCCGCTACTATTGATGTTGTGGCTATCGTTACTACAATACTACCGACAAAGAGGTATCATGCATATTGAAGTATTTCTACAAGTTTATGGAAGACAGGCCTATGGCTAGGGTTTACACCAACACAGACGAGCAAACAAAAGGAAAGAAACTTTATAACACCTACCTAAAATATACTTGCTTTCTTTTACTGTTGCTACTCCTTCCAACGTTCACGAATGATGCACCTTTGCTGCTAATATATACACACGGAAATGAATCCAAAGCCAACGGTACAAAAAAAAAGATGAGAACGTCTGTTATATGCATAACATTTTTGGAGTTTGAGTAGAAGACGGTTTATTTTTGGGGCCATGTGCAGAAGAAGGAAACTTGGCCCGTGGCGCCACAACCCTCCAAGAGCCAATATCCACGACCAGACTAGCACCACGCCAACGCTCCAAGTACCAACCTTCACGGCCCAGCTGAAACAACGCCAATGCTTCATGCCATCGGCACCGTGGCCAAAGCCAACATCGTGTTCTACGCCATCAGCACTCTAGACAAGCCGGGAGCGCGCTAGTGTTCCAATACGCCAACACATGGGCCATGGACCACTCATGCATCTTACCAAGGTCAGTCGAACCCTCCGTGGTAGTTTCCGCATGTTTTGCCTTTTGTTTCCATCTCTGTCTGTCACCATCTTATGCTTACCCCGCAACAATGTCACTGTTACGAGCTAAGCAGGGGACTTAATGTTGATGGTGGTTTTTAGTTCAGTGGTAAAATTGTAAACCTTGCATTTACTATGTCGTCACTCTGCAAAAGAAAGGGAGCCATGTGAAAGTGATGAGTGTTCAACCTCTTCACTGGCGCATATTTTGAGCAACTCATTATATACATGAAATTTATCCAGAATGGTGCATGTAGCAACAATCCCATATATTCTGTAAATTTCGGCGCCATGCCCATATTATTCAATTAATATAAGTTTCTTTTGGATACTTTCTGTGCTATGTTCCCCAAATGAACCCTTAATGTTGATATGGCATGACAATTTGTGTTCACTCGCAGCAAAATAGCACGAATTTCCAAGTATCAAGGATAAGGTCCTTGCATAAATTATTCAATCGGAAAGCATAATGCTATCTAGCAATGAACTTAAAGAACTCCATGTTAACACACATAATTCGACCAATTTTGTGGTAATTCATAAGATTCAGATACTACCCTGATTAATTTGCAAAAATTAGGGTTTTGCACCTTGCGCGGTATATCAAACCTTGCCTATCAAAATTAAGCCTAAGTAAACTAAGTAATTAATACACCATGGATTAGTAGGTGCAAAATCTTACCTAGAATCAGAAAATGAAAAATAAAAGAGTCACAGAATAAGAACAATAACAAAGGGAGGTGTGTCCAGGCCTTAGGCCAAACCGGCGCCATTTTCCATTGGCCACCCCCCGTGTTTCCTAAACGGCCCTATTTCCCTCGACCAATCGGGTCGTCCTAAAACCACCACACGTATGTGAGAGTTGTAGTTGGGCCCATACTGGCCGACCCTATCTTTTTTGACCTATTAGGTCGCTTTAAACTTGCCACACTCACATCAGAAGTGTGGCCACTCGTGTTTGGCCGGCCCTCTCTTTTTCGACCAATCAGGTTGCTTTAAACCTGCCAGAGTATTAAAAAAGAAAAGAAAAGTTGCGCCAACACCAAATTGGCTTTCCAAAGTTGCGTTAATGTGATAATTAGCATGCCAAACGTGCATACTAATGTGTCGACGTACCAAGTTTCCACAGAAGCATCCTGAACGTGGCAACATACCACAAATAGTGCACTTACGTGCCAATCCACCTTATGTTCGTGGCCAACACCATAACAGACTTCAATGTGGTTAACCTAACCAGAAACATGACCCTGCATGGTCGAAACCCTACTTTCCATTCGTGGTGAAAATCATGCCACTTCGAGCCCCACAACATGCCACGAACCGTACAGGACCCAGAAAACCCTAATAATGGCACCATATCATGGCCAACCATGGGAATCCTTGCTCCTGTGGTCATTTCCACATGATGGCCTAACCATGGTTCCTTTGGTATGGCTATGGTACCATTTACACAAAAAACATCGAAGTGCCATGGACACATGCCGCATGCTGTATGCGCTAAATTTTGGCGCGCCAAACCCTAATCTGGGAAAAGTTAATACACCAACCAAGCTAAGTAATATTTCCTAGAGAATTGGGGTTGATGTGGCAATAGGGCCAATGTTTCCACGCCACATTTTGGTCTAACACCAATGTGCCAAAATCTAACGGTCATGGCCACACTAGGCGGTACTTTGTGCCACTGGCATGCCCTAACTATACCAGCCACGCCACCGTGCCCCAGCCATGATGCACATGCTTATTAGGGTTTCGAAACGCCAAACCCTAATTTAGATAAAAGTTTCCATGCCAACTAGGTCAAGTGATCCTCCTAAGTCCTTAATATTAACTTAGCAACGGGGCCAATGTTGTCGAAGTCATATTTGGGTCTAACATCAATATGCCATAACAGCTGACATGGATATGCCAGTTGCCACTATGCCATTGGCATGTCTCCACGCCACGGCTATGCCAAGCGCCACTTTACTATACAACAGGATGTGGCCATAATCAATGGCCATCCTTTCTCATAAGCTACAATCTCAGCCGTCCAAATTCGCCATGGAATTGACAGGACCGTGGAAAGTTTTAGGCGGCCATCCAAGGAAAGCCTAATAACATCACATGTTATTTTCTTACGGCAAGTATATTATCTTTGACTTGCCACACGTAGAAATCTGCTACACGTTTTCCACGAAAACACTCGAGATATCAAACATGTCACAAACTGGGGGATACTCATCAGGGTATTGGTCTGGCGGCTTACAACGTGCAGCGTGCGACACGTCCATCATAAGAAAGTGTCAGGAAAATAGGGAAGTTAGTGGTGGAAATATGTAGTGGGTGTAAACAAACCCGCTTCCTTCATAGTGGAGGCATGGTTTCTGGCAGTTACATATTACTCCACTCTTCCATCATTCAATCACTCCCACTTCCTACGAGACCGGGGTGTGTTCAATTATGACTTGTATAAATAGGTTTTACCTATTTTCACAAAACAACAAGTTTTGGTGAGAACAACAACACAATATCATGAAAAATACCAAAGAACTGATAGCTTTCATTCTGCAAGCCAGTTCCAAATTATAATACAAGTCATAAAATAGCCACACCTTCAGAATTAAACATTATGGTCTCAACACCTTCTTTGCTTCCCTCCCTAAGACCAACCCTTCTCCTTCACTTTGTGACCGAAGCAAGACTGGAACGACCATTTCTTGGTTTAGGACATGATTATACAGATTAATCTCTCGAATGTAAAGTACTCCCATGAAGTGCATTTGTTTTAGGTTTAGATTTATTTCCCATCCACACACCCAAATTACCAAAACCAGCAGAAATAGTTTTTACCCATAAACAGGAATACAAACCAAAGGAATTATTCCAAGTACGTGAATTATTACAGGTCGGAGGCGTGGGAATACATACGGAACTAGGTGAACTATAGGTTTAGTTGTTTGGTCTTAACTATACGAAGTTGGTTTGATTTTGTATAGCGGCTTAATCCTGAGAGTATTCAATTCTGGAAAGGTCCCGGGGTTTTTCTGCATTTGCGGTTTCCTCGTTAACAAAATCTTGTTATGTCATTTACTTTTATTTTTCGTAATTATAATTGTTGTTATTGTAATTTAAAGTAAATTACACAAATGTTAATTCCTATTTACTTGATAGAAATCCTATTATGTTTGGTTAAGTCCGAACCTCTTATAAAGTAAGCATACATTGTTGTTATATTATATCGATCTCGTATCCATAGACAATCACACGAATTGTGAACCGATTACTTGTATTGTCTTGACTCAGTCCATAGACAATCACTTTCGGATAAAGGACTTATAAGTGGAAAAGTTTTTTTTTGAGGTATATTTGGGTACCCTCGCCTTTTCAATTGGTATCAGAGCGGGCAAAGACGAAAATATCTAACAGTATTTTATTGGTGGGATCCAACCTATTTGACTGGAATCTATAAATTATTTTTATAGAACCTGATAATGATTCAGTTAACGTAAAGCAAGACATCAAGAGTTTTGAATTAACACTTGATGATGGCATCTATGATTCAATATCCAAAGACCTTCATGAAAGGGAGTCTACTAGACAAGTTCAGCTTGTTAATGATTTAGAAACTGGTGATAACTAGGAATCATGCCTAGAAAATCAATTGAATGAAATATCTGATAATAGTGACTCAGATATTGATCAAGATGCAGATGATAATATCTCAAAATACTCCAAGATACTGAAGCCTTTGGGAAAGAGTAAACTTAAAACTTCTGATGTCATTGATCTCTTAACTCCTCTATGTCGACAGAACAAGAAGTTGATAAAAGTTTTTCAAGGACAATATTGTGGTTCTCGCACTGCTGAATATCTACTTAAAGATCGTACAAATGATCTAAATTCTAAGAAATTAGTATGTGAAAATCTTCGAAGAGAACTATTTCTGTCGGAAAATAAACGTGTTGAATTGGAAGCAATGTTTAATTCTCGTCAAATATAAGGTCTTGAAGAAAAATCCAGTGCTATTCTCTCTCAAACAAAATTGTTAGAGAAAGAGTGTGATGTTGATCTTGAAAAAATTCACTTGTTGGAAGAGAAACTTGTTGAATTTGATGCAAGTATTAACTCTCAACAAAAGCGTTCTGAAGAGAAAGGAGGTGTATATCTCTCACGAGAAAAACACCTTGAGGCTGATCTAGCTGGTGCTCTTGATAAAATCAAGATATTGGAAGAAGTAAATTTGTACTTGAAAAAATCCAATGATAGCAAAAATAATTTATCCTCATTGTTAGAAGCAGGGAGATATCAAAATGATACACGGGGATTAGGATATAAGGAATCAGATGCTTCCAACGATAACAATGAGATAAAATTTGTTAACGCTACAAATTATTCTCAACCAGAGGATTCCACTGATGATAAAGATGCTCTTATTTGTTGTAGAGAAGAAAAGTATGTCAAGCTTAAGAATAGTGTTCAACCAGCAGTTATCAAAGAAGGCATTTCTGCTAATGTCAAGAAAACAACAACGTTGAACAACGATAATAATAAGAAGAAGAAAACTCGTCGAGCTCCAATGCAAGAGGATCCACAAAAAGGTAACACTAAAACTCATACTTCGTTTATTTATACTAAGTATTGTTATTATTGTGGTAATAAAGTGCACTTGCAATGGGGATGCAAAGTTCTTAAGATGCAGATGCATTTTCATTTGTATCAAAATAATTGGCTAAGATTGCTCCCCAAAGGAACTCAGATCGGTATTGTCCTAAGTTTAGGAAAAAAAAAAATTATAATGATAGTTCAAATTTTGCATATCACTCGACAAGGTCATTTCATAAAAGACCCAATTATAGAAAGAGAGATGACTTTTTAAATGCAAAGACAAGATCTGATGTTCCAAATTGGAAAAAAGTTGTTTCGCAAAGTATCCAAAAGGACAATCGTCCTAATGGTATGAAGGAGAAAGATGCTCCTGTGAAACCCAACTCTAAATGGGTCCCGAAGTCCTCCACTGACAATAAAGGACCAAAAGTTAGTCACAAGAATAACTCTCAACTGTTAATTATTGGTAACAATAATTACAAGAGTTTTCTTGAAAGACTAAAGAAATACATCATATCTGAAATCTCTTGTGCTAGTAAAGGTTGTGATAATGACACTCTTCATCACAAGTCAAATAATAAAAAAAAGAGATGGAACAAGAGAAAACAAATCAAGCAAGAGGTCAAGAATGATGATTTGGTCTTAGTCACTCGTGACGAACAAGACAAAGTTCAACTCAACACAACCTAGTTGTATTGGAATGTGCATGCTCACCTTTGTGCTCAATCTTATGAAGGGTGAGGAAGAACGTAAAACTGAGCACATGATCTCTCGGTTATTATATGACTAATTAACATCTTTAGGGAGATTTCTTGTCTTCTATTCTCATTCCCTCTCTATCTATATTTGAACTATTGATAGAAATGGTAATTTGAACTTTATTATGTTGATATATACTGATCATATATGTGTATCTCTTGTTTTTACGGTTAAAACGAGCCAAAAATCACTAAATTCGGACATCGTATGCAAAAGTTATGTTAAAAATAGTTTAGTATTGTGATCCTTCACTAGCAACACATGGGTACCGATCCTAGTGAGAGGTGCAACACATGGGTGCCGATCCTAGTGAGAGGTGCAATATGAAGGAGTGTAAAACTGTTTTTCCTATAACTTCTTCGTCCGAACTCGGAATGACCTCATTCTTTTTTCGTTGGTTTCGTAATTCAATTTCCTACAAGATTTAGTTAATTGAATTACTTGATTTTATGTTTAATATATATGGTGTATTGCAAATTGATTTATGGGATGTTTGATTTCGGTTTTACTACCTTGATGTTCGATCTCATAATGTTGTGAACCCTTATGGTTTGGGTGACTTTTTTGATTTAGCAGGATTAAGTTCTAGGCCATTTTGGTAGGCTTTATCAAAGGATCATGAGGGGTTTTGATATAAACATTATGTGAAAAAGTCACAATATGTTGAATCGGTTTTGGTTTAGCATAAAAGCATATGTGTTTCGTGGGTTTTCAACTTTTGCTTGCAATAGTTAAAAACCGGTTTTCAACCTTTCTCTGGTAAAGGTTGGTTGTTGTTATTCTTTTGTTTTACATAAGGATGAAAACATAATTATATTTCTATATCGATTCTCCCTGGAAGAAGATGCAAACATATTGGATAAGAGGATGCAAAATTTGAGGTAAAAATCTTGTTAGTTAATTGTTTTCCTGTTTAAGAAAAGCCTAAGTTTATTGCATATATTTATTTCCTTTGCTTAAAAAAATTTCGGTATAATTGATATTTTATTCCATTATGTGTGTATGGATGTGTGTGTGTGTGTGTGTAATTCAATTAGTTCCAGTTAATAAAAACTATTGTTATCTTGCTTTATTGTTTGGTATCAATTGTTTAGGCTTACAAAAATTTCGGTGAAATTGCAGTGCTTTAATGTTTATGTTGTTTCAATTGCTTCTGGTTAAGGTGAATAATTATGCAAGTTGATTTATTTGGTTTGTATGAATTGTTCATGGCTTAACGAAAGAAAAGGTTTACGGGATGCATTGTTTAGTCCAATTTGATTCCGGATAAGAGAAACTAAGTTAATTCTGATCTTAGTTAGATTTATTAAAGTGGAGGTTTCGGTTATTTAAGTCTAATCAAATGCCTTAACAAGAAATGCTAGTTAACTAACCTAGATAGTACTTGTCTTGTTTAAAAGTTAAAGGTTTAAGTTATATGGATAATTAGAACCTGATGAGTAAAATATAGTTATCTTTATTTTGGTCTTATCGAACAAAGCGGTTGTATTTGTAGCAAAGGAACTAATGTGCTTAGTTGATTTTTGGTTTGCTAAACTATTTGGGAAAATTGCTTCCGGCAATTAAAACCTTGGTAACATATCAAAACAAAATTACTTTGTAGTTTCGGTTTTGATATCGGTTATCAAAAATGGTGTGTGGAACCCTCGTTCTTAACTCTATAGGTTGCAAGTCTATTGAGATTTGTAAGGTCCTTTCGGTTTGTCCTTTATTTTTTCATTTCTTTGTCATTTTGTGACAAAACGGGGGGAAACTATATGGAGTAAACAAGTGATACTGGCATTGATTTATATTGATTGGTATCACTAAGGGAAAGGACATTGGTCCTTAAACATTTATCTAACAAAAGAGTAAAACCATAGACTAAGGGGGAGTAGAATATCAAATGATACGAATAACAAAGGCGTGCAGATTGAAAATCTACCTATCTTACCTTTAGGGGGAGTATTAGATTTGTTATTATAATGTCAACAACGACACTTATGGATTGAATGTATACAGGTTATTATGTTGTTGATTTCGGGAATCAAGTGTATGTGTATTGAATTATTGTAATTTTTTTATTCATATGATGTAAAAGTTTTGTCACTAAAATTGACAAAAGGGGAGATTGTTAGAGCATTGCTCGGTTGAACCCACCAAGCGTTGGTATGTCAAGTTTGGTTGTCATATTTTAGTGAACCAAAACTCATTTAAAGAGTCGCTTGATTAAGTACTAGAGTCAACTTCGTATAGGTTATCTTGAAAGTATTAGAATATGAGATATTACAAGTATTGTGAAGACTTAAAGAAGTGAAGAAGTAAGGAACTACAATGACAACATCATCCTTCCACTTCAGGTTAGTCATATTTGACTTGAACAGTTTCATTCCCTAACGTATCTTTCAAGTTGTGCATATTGAAAACAAAACTGCGAAGCATGAACATTCTAGTTAGACATAGCATTAAGAAATACAATACGAGGTTTATTGCTTAACCATTAAAATTTGTAGATAAGACATCGACATAATCGTTTGAATGCTATTGTGATTATGTATGGGTATGAGGTGAGGATTTCATCCTAGGAAGCAATATCTTACATGTGTTTTAAGGAAGTAAATTCATTAACTTGTTTTGTGAATCGAAAACGAAATCTCCAGGAATTATTGGTATTGTTATTCATTGCATATCTTTTGAACTACCAATATGTGTGATTAGTGTAACCGCTCATGACTTGTTTGTGTTCTAGGTAAAACTATTCACAAAGGCCTGACTTTTGTATTGGTATGACTTTTATTAGTGAAACCGATCTTAAGTAATCACCTGAGATGGTATGATCGATTTTGTGTTATTGGTATGAACGACTCCGGGTAAAGGGGAACCGGTCCTAGTAAGAGGTGCAACCTATCACAAAGGGGAATCGATCCTTGTATGAGGTGCAACAATTTTTTAGCAGAAAGGGGAATCGATCCTATGGACATGTGCAACACGTTTTCAGGAAAACGGGAAATGATCCTATGGACATGTGCAACATATACAAGTTAGATGCCTGTTGATGGTGGATTTTAGCTTAGGGTTAAAATCATAAAACCTTAAACCCTAGTCAGACAGTGATGTCACAACATTTAAGTAATAATCTTTTACTAGGCGCATTTATTGAAAGCTTTAATGTGTCTGTGAAAAATTATCGGGGTATCTTTTTTAACACCAATTAGGGTTACGACAAGCCAAACCCTAATTCCCACGTGTGCCAAGGGAAAACCATGCCAGCCAAACCAACCGCGCCAAGGCATGTCAACCATGCTAGCCGCACCTCCGTGCCAATGGCAAACTATGCCAGCCATACCAACCGCGCCAAGGCATGTCAACCATGCTAGCCGCACCTCTGTGCCAATGGCAAACCATGCCAGCCACACCAACCGCGCCAAGGCATTCCAACCATGCTAGCCACACATCAGTGCCAATGGAAAACCATGCCATCCACACCAACCAGGCCAAGGCATGCCAACCATGCTAGCCGCACCTCTGTGCCAATGGAAAACCATGCCAGCCACACCAACCGCGCCAAGGCATTCCAACCATGCTAGCCGCACCTCTATGCCAATGGAAAACCATGCCAGCCACACCAACCACGCCAAGGCATGCCAACCATGCTAGCTGCACCCCTGTGCCAATGGAAAACCATGCCAGCCACACCTACCGCACCATGCCAAATGCACCTCGCCATAGCCACATGCCAACTTAGACACGCCGCCATACCGGCCTTCCCAACGCGGCTACTAAAACGAAGGCGCGCAACAATCAACGGTTGACCTTCAATCCTAAGAGAAAATCCTGGCCGTCTAAGGTTACCAAACGACCTTTAGCCCAAAACCCTAGGTTGGTCACGAACCTATCTTGGATCACGCCAAACCCTTGGACCCACATGCGAATCCAAAACCGTACCTATCCAAGATAGCCACACCATGCACCCATGGCAAACCCTTGGCCCCACATGCCAAGCAAAAACCACACCTAGCCAAGCTAGCCACGCCATGCGCCCATGGAAAACCCTTGGCCCTACATGCCAAGCCAAAACCGCACCTAGCCAAGCTAGTCAGGCCATGCGTCCATGGAAAACCCTTGGCCCCATTTGCCAAGCCAAAAACGCACCTATCCAAGCTAGCCACGCCATACGCCCATGGCAAACCCTTGGCCCACATGCCAAGCCAAACCGCACCTAGACAAGCTATCCGCGCCATGCGCCCATAAGAAAACCCTTGTCCCCCCACGCCAAACCATACCATGCCAACGGAATGCCAACCTAGCCGCGCTACCATGCTGGCCTTCCCTACGCGGTTACCAAAATGAAGGGTGCAACAATCAACAGTTGCCCTTCAACCCCATGTTATCTCTTTCTTTCCCGATCCGTCATCAAAAATATCTCTGGATAGCCAAAGAGCTAAGAACGCTACAACATGAAGTATACTATTCTTCTGGTTTGACTCTAACGCGTCAGGGAACCACTGAGACACCCACCAGTCATAGAAGCACTTCATCTCATTTTATTTCCGAATGAATCCTTTTGATTTCGCAACTAGGGAGGCATGCATTTCTTCTTCATCTGCAGACAACTTAACATCAAGGTTTCCAACTATGGGAAGGTTTAGAAATACATCCATTCTCTCCAAGGAAATGGTCATTTCACCCCATCTGCATACGGCCGTATGGGTATCCGGACACCATATGGAAACAAAATCAACCAAGCCTGGAATATCTTTCCTAACCTGAAGCACTGCGGAAGCCGCAATAGCATCAACGATATGCGCCTTGTTTAAATTGGTTCTTATGTGCTCCTGGATCATCATGAACCGCATCCATTTCTCGAAGGGATGCAACCGACTCACAGAGACTTTAAAGTCAATAGGAGAGGCATGATATTCTTTCCTCAGAAGAGAAAACCTTACTACGCCTCCTGGACGAACCGACCGCCCTTCTCCCTCACTTTCCGAGCCGGTCAGAAGAATCGACACATAGTTGGGATGGTTTCTCCAAACCGTGGCCGATGTGGTAAAGAATTCATCATCTACGTTTGGTTTGGAATTGCAAATATCTTTCGGTACAGCAGAACTTTCCTCAAGTGACATCATAATGAAGATTCTCTCACGCTACTTTCACCTTCCCAACAACTACAATAGAACAATACGAAGAGAAATTATTACGGAAAGTGCACAAAAATAATTTTTTCACCCAAAACGCAAGCCAGTTTGTTTGAAGGCCGTACCATGCAGCATAAAATTCTTGTCCAACCGGGGAGGTACGCCCCACCATGGGAACCATGCACACGGCCACACCAAAACAATGAGCAAACCCTAAAAACTAGGTTTTCGTGGAAAAGGATGGAAATTGCGCGCTTACTTTGCACAGTGAGTTAAGACGATCAACATTACTATGGTATTCATGCCTAAGTACTACTACGAGCTTGTGAAAAACATGCATATGGCTAGGATTCATACCAACATTTTCTACAAGGTCATGAAAAGGTACGCCTACAACCAGGGTTTACACCAACACAAAATAAAATAGAAAAACAAGTTAAAGAAGAAGTGTTGGAAGGAATACCTGGGATTTGCTCATCCGCTATGCTTTACTGCTACCACACGGCTGGGATAAATAAATAGGCGTGAAACAAAAGAAAATCCAGCCCTCTTTTTATATATACATGGTACATGGGAGTTTGAACAAGGAAAGGATTTCCTATTTTGAGCAAGGAAAGGAAAAGAGGAAAATGATCCCGCAAAGACCGATTTCCATGCCCAAGACCGCTCACGCCATGCCTTGGCCCCATGAGATAATCCATCCACTATGATTTCCTTCCCTAGGCCAAGCCATCCGATCCATTTCTGTGGCACCACTATGCCTAGCCGTACGTGCACGCCTCACCTCACCTAGCCGCACCCTGCCGTGGACGCACCAGGATAAGCTATCCGCTCCATTTTCGCGGCCCTAGCACGCCTATTCATCCGTGTACATCTCGCCATACCATGGCCGCACCATTCCAGGCCGCCTTATCCCCTGTCGTGGCCCTATCGTGACAAGTCATCCACACTGGCTTGCTTTTCAAGACCACGCCACTCCTTGGCCCCACGAGCCAAGCCGTCCAATATGCTTTGCTTCCAAAACCGCGCCCTCTTCGCCTCGGAGATGTACAACCAGATCAAGCCGTAAATTTTCCCTCTACCTCTCCATGGTATGCATCCCCAGTACAACTTACGCAGGGCCGCCAACAAGGGAAGCAAAATCTCTCTTCACCCCTCGAAAAAGGTTAGTCGGATTTTCCTGACCATCTCTGTAATGATTTACGTCTCGACTCCGTCCTTTTCTGTCACCATCATATGCTTACCTCGCAACAAGGCACCTGTTCCGAGCTAAGCAGGGGACTTAATGTTGATGGTGGTTTTTAGCTTAGGGTTAAAATCGTAAAAACTTAAACCCCTAGTCAGACAGTGACGACATGGAATTTAAGTAATAATCTTTTACTAGGCGTATTTATTGAAACCTATAATATGTCCGTGAAAATTATCGGGGTATATTTTTTAACACCAACTAGGGTTACGACAAGCCAAACCCTAATTCCCACGTGTGCCAAGGGCAAACCATGCCAGCCACACCAACCGCGCCAAGGAATGTCAACCATGCTAGCCGCACCTTTGTGCCAATGGAAAACCATGCTAGCCACACCTAATGCGCCAAGGCATGCAAACCATGCTAGCCGCACCTCTGTGCCAATGCCAAACCATGCCATCCACACCAACTACACCAAGTCATGCCAACCACGCTAGCCACACCTCTGTGTGAATGGAAAACCTTGCCAGCCACACCAACCATGCTAGCCGCACCTCTGTGCCAATGGAAAACCATGCCAGCCACACCAACCGCGGCAAGGCATGCCAACCATGCTAGCCGCACCTCTGTGCCAATGGAAAACCATGCCAGCCACACCAACCACGCCAAGGCATGCCAACCATGCTAGACACACCCTTGTGCCAATGGCAAACCATGCCAGCCACACCTGCCGCGCCATGCCAAACGCACCTCGCCATGGCCACATACCAAATTATCCGCGCCGCCATACTGGCCTTCCCTACGTGGCTACGAAAACGAAGGCGCGCAACAATCAACAGTTTCCCTTCAATCCCATGAGCAAATCCTGGCCGTCCAAGGTTACCAAACGACCTTTAGCCCAAAACCCTAGCTTGGTCACGAACCTAGCTTGGACCACGCCAAACCCTTGGCCCCACATGCCAAGACAAAACCGCACCTAGCCAAGCTATCCACGCCATGCGCCCATGGAAAACCCTTAGCCCCACATACCAATCCAAAACCGCACCTAGCCAAGATGGCCACGCCATGCGCCCATGGCAAACCCTTAGCCCCACATGCCAAGCCAAAACCGCACTTATCCAAGCTATCCATTCCATGCGCCCATGGAAAACTCTTGGTCCCACATGCAAATCCAAAACCGCACCTAGCCAAGATAGCCATGCCATGCTCCCATGGAAAACCCTTGGCTCCACATGCCAATCCAAACCGCACCTAGTCAAGCTAGCCGCGCCATGCGCCCATAAGCAAACCCTTGGCCCCCCCACGCCAAACCATGCCATGCCAACGGCATGAAAACCAAGCCACGCTACCATGTTGGCCTTCCCTACGCGGATACCAAAACGAATGCGTGCAACAATCAACAGTTGCCCTTCAACCCCAGGAGCAAATCCTATCCATTCAAGGTTACCAGACAACGCGTGGTAACCTTTGTCCCGAAAACCTAAGTTTGGCCATGCCAAACCATGCCATGCCAAACCATGCCATGCCATGCCAATGGCATGCCAGCTTATCCACGCCACGATGCTGGCCTTCCCAATGCGGCCACCAACGAACGAAAGCGTGCGATGATCAACGACTACCTTTCCTCTTAAGATGCAAGATCCCGACCGTTAAAGGTCACCAAACTACCAAGTCTCCCAAGCTCGACTTGCTAGGAAATAATGTTATGCCACATGTTTTCCACAAAAATATTCGAGGCATCAAACACATATCACAAACTGGGGGATCCTCTTTGGGTATTGGTTTGGCGGTTTACAGCATGCGGCGTACACTACGCCCGTCATAAGGAAGTGTCATAAGGGTGAGGCGGTTAGTAAATATATGGAGTTAATGGTGAAACGCTCGACATCAATTCCATGCGTTAACGGCTTTATGGAACATCAATTCCATACGTTAACGATTTTATGGAACATCAATTCCATGCAGACGGTTATCACCTCCTCCCATTACTTACCCATTTATCCACCCCTTAATGAGACCAGAGTACGTTTCACTTCGAATTGTATAAATAGGTCTTACCTATTTCCACAGAACAACAAGTTCATTCGGGAATATACAACACTTAGAAAATACTTGCTAGCTTACCATTTGTTAGCCTTCCCACTTTTCTGATACAAGTCGTAGTAACACAACTACTCTTCTAGAATCAACTATTCTGGTCTCACCACTTTCCTTGCTTCCCTCCCCAAAACCAATCCATTCTCCTTCACTTTGTGACCGAAGCAAGTCTGGAACGACCATTTCTTGGTTTAGGCTGGATTTGTACAGATAGATCTCTCGAATCTAAAGTACTCCCTTGCAGTACATTGTTTAGGGTTTAAATTATTTCTCACCCGCACACCCAAAATTACCGATATCAACAGAAACCATTTTCACCTACAAACAATACCATATATATGTAGGGGAATCGATCCCAGTACCTATTCAACAGAATTTTTTGGAAAGCTAGTGTGACTATGCACAATACTCATATGGAGGTAGAACCAAAACTTATTTTGGTAGAACCGTGAAACCCATGATTTGTGATTGAGTGTTCTTGATCAATCACATAGTTATTGAAATCCAGATGAACCAATTCTAAACTTGTTTGGAAGTGTGGAAAATCAGTTTCAAGGTTGTAAGTATAAAAGATGACTTACAAAGTAAGGATGTCGACATATATGCATTAACGCTTATCTTTAACTGTTCAAAGTTATTTTTTAATAGCTAAAGGAAGAAAATCCTGGATCGAAAAATAAATAAGTTAAGAATCTTTTATTTAAGGTTTTTAATTTTAATTTTAGGGTTATTTGGTTTTTGGTACTTAGGTTTTGTCCAAAGTTAGTGTTTGGTCTAACTTTTGTCCAACTTAGTGTTTGGTACTTGGATTTCACGTTGACCCGCGTTGACTCCGCTAAGTTAGAGATTCTGTTAATTAAATAGGTAAATACTAAAAGATCTTTTACTTTAATAACAAATACTAACCAAGTCCTTAACCCGTCATATACGTGGACGGTTCATATTAGATCTATACTCATCTTAAAAACTAATATCTTAGATTATTTTTTTTTGCTTTTATCTTTCTTGACACTCACAATTAAAAACATCAGCAGAAGCGAAATGTATCCGCCATTAAAGACATCAACCTTCTGTTCCAGTTTTTCATATACCAAAATACTCTTCATGGCCTTTTGATCACGCCTAGTTATTTTTTTTCTCATTCTGCTTCTCCGTTTTATTCTTTGTATTTTCTCTTATATTTCTTCACAAAAGATTTGGGTAGATTCTAGTTATTGTATCCATCAGGAATCTATTGAAACCCTAGTTTGACCCTGAACTACATCGTAATTTAGTTATTGTAGAAACCCAAAATTTCTCAAATTATGGTCTTCTTTAATTATGTTTCCCTTTCTCATAGGAGATCTGTTTTTCCTTCAAAATTATGTTTGATTTAAAAATTTGGGGATATTGTTATGAAAATTTGGAAGTTCCAAAATCGATCGTACAATTGGGTATTTATGGATGTTTCGAGTTGATTCTGATGCTATTTTCATCGTATTGGAATATTGTGGAGCTAAATCTGCAGAAAACAAGCTTATGGATTACTGTCGAGTAAGTATTGTGTATGATTTATTGGATTTGTGGGTTTTTTTCTTATCTCTATGATTGTTGTTCTTCAAGAAGAGTAGGATAATCTGATGGAGGTGGGTCTGGATTTGGAGACGAATGTTTTTAGAACTTCGGGTGCAAATGTCCATGGAAAATGATAAAAGGAAGATTTTAGGATTTCGGGTTCAGAGATGTGTCATTGAGTTCATGGATTATGTTAAGATATTGCAAGTTTTGAAATCATCTTAATCTGGAATCATAATCGTTTGATTATTACTGAAAGTTAAAAGTTAGATAAAAACTACTGGATTAGAAAATCATAAAGGCTTTGTAGCGATGCTCTCCGATTGAGATAATTCTGGCAGTGATAATAAGGTTCTTGTGGCCACGATGAACATGAAAGATGGAGGCCGTGATTTCAGCAGTGATTATAAGGTTCTTCAATTTTGCTAAGCATTCAAGGGAATCACGCGCTAACTGAACTGTTAACAGCGTTACATAATTTAATTTCATTGATTTTTTTTAATAATTATGAAATAGAAGTCAAGATATTATTAAGTCAACATGGGTCAACGTGAAGTCCAGGTACCAAACACTAAGTTGGACAAAAGTTAGACCAAACACTAACTTTGGACAAAATATAAGTACCAAAAACCAAATTACCCTTAATTTTATTTTAGGAAAACAAGAATTAGTAATGTGCATTTACTAGTTAGGATTTTCCAAAGAGATTTTCGGTCAATATTTTGGACAGAGCATTTCCAGGAATTATGGAAACCGAATTTGGAATTATATTGCATATCTTGATAATTTTTCGGTTTTGGAAATTCATTGGTGTCCAAACTTCCTTGTCTATAAATACTCAAAGTTTGCATTTCAGGCAAACTAATCATTCATGATAACAAACTTCCTCAGTTGTGTTGTTACTGGTGAAACCTCTTATTCGGAGAGGAGAGTAACCTGATTAGGAGAAATCACTTACGGCTGCTCAGTTTAAAGTCTTCTTTGGTATTGAGAATCATTATTAGTATCGTTGGTGGGAAACTAGATAATTGTTGTTTATCTTTTGTTTTCGATTGATGTGATTAACTAACGGTAGTTGAACTTTGATTGTACCTAGTTTTTTTATGCTTGAGAATCTTCTCTTCTGATATAAGATTCAATCAAACTAGATCGAAGTTTTGACAGGGATCTTTAGACTGTTTGTAGATCTAAAGACGTCTTGTGATAATCCATTGTTAACAGACTCCGTTCCGTGAGTGATTGATCACAATAGATTCAAGTTATTTTGCACAGGTGTTTATTAAAAATCTAAAAATATTTGAAGACAAATAAGACTTTGAAGATTTCTGATTTGAGTTCATAATCTTTGGTGTGCACAATACCTGTTTTTGTAAAAGAGGATCCAACTATAATCGGTTTATCCTTGTGGTAGATTAGATTGATTAGTTGTGTAGATCGGCATCAATACAATTCTTTGTGATTAAAGGTATTGATTGCAAAATCCTAACAATTACTTTGGTAATTAATAATAAGATAGATCTAAGAACCCGACGAAGGAGTTTATTGAGATAAACAAAAGAGCCTTTGTCGAAATCACATCACTTGGTTGAAAAGAGTTGATACTGAACAGATTTGTTATTCCTTTACTGTTTGGAATACGAACCAAAGGAATTATTCCAAGTACATGACTTATTACAGGTAAGAGGCATGGGAATATAGATAGAACTAGGTGAACTATAGGTTTAGTTGCTTGGTCTCAACTATATGAAGTTGGTTTGATTTTGTATAGCGGCTTAATCCCGAGAGTATTCAATTTTGTACAAGGTCCCGGGGTTTTTCTGCATTTGCGGTTTCCTCGTTAACAAAATCTTGCTCTGTCATTTACTTTTATTTTTCGCAATTATAATTATTGTTACTATAATTTAAAGTAAATTACATAAACGTTAATTCCTATTTACTTGATAGCAATCCTATTGTGTTTGGTTAAGTCCGAACCTCTTATCAAGTAAACATTCTTCGTTGTTGTATTGTATCGATCTCGTATCCATAGACGATCACACGAAGTGCGAACCGATTAGTTGTATTGTCTCGACTCAGTCCATAGACAATCACTTTTGGAGAAAGGACTTATAGGTGGAAAAGTGTTAGCTTGAGGTATATTTGGGTACCCTCCCATTTTCAGTAGCGGCTTAATACAGTATGGTGTTGTAGATGGGGAAAAACGATTTACCGGTTTTTACAGTATTGAGGAGATGACTATATGGAGGGGAACCCTTGAACCGAGCGAAATGTTCAACCTCACACAGTTGCACCGCTACAAAGGAGGTGCTTTGAATTCGAGAGATCAATCTATAGTACTCCGTCCTAAACCAAGACAATGTCCGTTCCAGAGTAAATTCGGTCACAAGAGAGGATGGGTTGATATGTAGGAGGGAAGCTAAGAAATATGTGGAATCAATGGTAATCAAATATTGTAGGTGTGTTTTGAATTCTGAATAAGATAAGTTCTGAATGATTAAAATTTCTCAGTTGAGAGTAATTGCTCAATTGATGAGTTGTTGATCTCGTATTATCAGTGAGACGTAAGATTCTTGTTATTTTAATCATGATTCGGAGACTTATTATATTTCTAGGATTGTCGACACCATGATCCCATGAAGTGTGACAATTGATAGAATCAAAAAGTGGGGAAATGGAAATCGTGTTTGAAACCAGTTTCTCATCGTGCGGAGACTTGGTCGATTTTCCATCCACTACTTTGTTAACTTCTTCAACTGACTACACGACTTTCTCACATTCCATTGTGTATTTGAACACATGTGTCGTAGACCGCCAGACCAAAACCCTAGTTGATATCACCCCAAGAGACACGATGGACGTCTCGTGGTTAATTAGTCAGTTGCTGACTTCATGATTTAATGGGACAATGAGTCCATGTATTTGTTGAGTTGAACATGATTTGCAAAAATATTTAAAAACTCATGAATTGAACGTGTCTGCTAAGACAAAGATAAAATTCTGACATTGAAGTGAGCAAGTGTTTCTTATTATATGAATTTTTGAATATTGATAGTTGAACCAATATTCCTTGGTTTGAGCAAATATTGCTCGTCTCAGCAAGTGTTGCTCGTCTGATGAATTATTGGTAGCGTGACCAAAATAAAATATTAATTAAAATACTGGTAGTTGAACCGAGCATAATTAATAAGAATACTGATCATGAGATCGTCATAAAATTATTAGTGTTTGAATCTGGAATTATAATCCTTGGACTCAGAAACCCTAATTTGATCAATTGATGATCAATTGATGGTTCATTTGAAAATTAACCATGGAATGAAGGAGAACCGACTTCATGGGACCATGGGTCGACCATGCATCTCCCATATGCTCGTGTGAGCAAATACCAAGGCCTCTCGAAGAGTTGGTGATTCGTTGATGAAAGAATTATCAAATGCTGGTTTAATAATTTATTCGAAAATTCTCGTCTGAGCCTTAGGTGATAAAACCTAATTAATTATGAAGATATGAGAAACCGACCAAGGGGTCATGAAACCGGCCATGTGTGGTCACGGGATCGAATGACGATCGTTCCATGAAAATCCCAAAATTATTTGGAAGAGTTTTGGACCTAATACGTGTAATTGCGCAAATTAGGTCAAATTGTGTAAATACGCGGGACCGGATCCCTGCGAGCCAAAAAACCAACCTTGGTTGATCAAGGTAACATGATAATATCACCAAAGTGTTCGTATCTCAGTTCTGAGAATTTTGATATTTTTAGATGTGCATTTGAGCAATCATTTGAGAAAATATGAAGAAATCGGGGGTTTTTGATGAAACCGTCAAAATTTCATGAGATGAAGGAAAAATAATAAAAAAGTGAAGGAATCATGAAGTATGGGACTGGCCATGGCCAAGGCATGGCCGTCCGGCCAAAGGGACCAATCCCACACGTTTTCCCCAATTATTTATAATATTTTCATGATTTTAGGTAAATATGATAAAACCAAGGAGTTTTTGTTGAAATCAAAGAGTTTTCAAGGAGTTTACATGAGATGAGGAAACACATGAAAGATAATAATAATCAAATAAGGGACGTGTGGGACCGGCTTGAGCATGGTTGGCCGGCTAGGGCCCGGTCCCGTGAGTTTTCCCTAATTTTATGTATTATTTCATGATTTAAAGGAATTTTCATAATTTGAAGGAAATATCATGAAATCAAGGAATTTCATGGGATTATGGAAACATGAAAAATATAATAATAATAAAATGGTACGTGTGGGGCCATCTAGGGCTTGACCGGCTGGGGCCCGGTCACACGGGTTTTCCTAAAAAAAAAAAATTTCATGGGATCAAGGAAATATCATGATATTAAGGGTTTTTCATGAAATTAGGGAAATAATAATAAAATAATGAGGAACCATGAGGAACCATGAGGTGTGGGGCCGGCTGGGATCAAGGCATGGCCGGTTGGACAATAATCACAGCACACATTGTTTTACTTAATTTTATATTATTTCTTTGGTGTGAGGGAAACACCATGAAACTGAGGAGTTTCCTCAAAACGAAAGATATTTGTTCAAAGGATTTTCATGAACTCAAGGAAAATAATAAAAAATATGATAAAAATATAAACTGGCGCGGGATTGACCACGGCACGTCCGGCCTATCAGTGGGCCCATGCTCCCAGCGCCTTGGTCAATTTTTAATTATTTATTATTTTCCTTCCTATTTTGCATAGGTTCATCATCTCGTCGTATTTTGAAATACTTGTTCGTACAGTGATTGTTAGTGCATCATCGTCGAGTACACTTGCACAATTTGAGTCGGGGCTTACTCGGAGGTAGCTCAGATTCCCTTTTTGTTGAATATTTATTATTAACCCATGGATTGAAGTAACGAAATATTACAAAAGTATTTGAATACTTTCAGAAAATATTTGAATATTTTCAGAAATTCAGTGGATGAATCCAAGAATTTAAGAATAATTAATTGATGGATCTATACTAGAAGAGCAAGCTGTCTAGGAGCATTAATTATTCTGATATGAGCTTGTTGGAGCTTCATATCCTATATATAGTCAAGGAAAACTGTTGTTTGTATCCTGAAGATGTTATCGCTCTATACTAGCAGAGCAAGCTGTCTAGGAGCCTTCAATCTTGTGATTCTATATAGAAATAATTACTAAAGTGTTCAGTATTCATGAGATATGCCATTGTCCAGCCGAGAGACTACATATCTACATGTACTCTGAGAGACAGTATTTCTCAGTCAGAGGTTCGATGCGAGACCCGTGTCTCAATACTCATGTCTGATTGCTGGATCAGAAGTTCGTATAATTATGGGCTTACGATTTTAGCCTTTGTCAAAAATCCACCATCTACATTAAGTCCCATGCTTAGTGAGGAAATCCGTGATCCTCAGTCAGCATTGAATGGTGATTTTCCGGTCATAAACAATATCAGTAATTGACTAATTGAACTTAGTCGTAATTTAAGATGTTGTCGGATTTCGATAATACGGGAATACCATGACTTGAATGAAGATCCCAGTGGCATGATAGAGTATCTTTTGGTGGACATAAATTGGTGTTGAACCGCTGATTCGGACGACGGGACCTTGGTCGTTTAGGATTCGCGGGTCGGGCCCAAATAAGGAAATCCTTAGAAAATTAGGTTTTGGAAATAAAATTTGATATAAAAGGAATTGTTCCCTTTTTTTTTAAATTTTCCCACGACCAGTACCTTCATCACCTCTCCATCATCTTCACGCCAGCAACAGGGGAGAAAAAGTTTTCGCCGGAGCTTCCAGCGTCGCCGACCATTGCCGCCACCGTCCGGCCAACTTCCGCTGGCGCCGACCAGGTAAGCGCAATTTGTTTTTTTTTTATGTTTGCTGATGTTCATATGAGTTTCATGAAGTGATCATGTTGAAACCACATATTTATGCATGTGATTAGGATTTTATTGAAAAACCCTTGTTTTTTTAAAACGTATGTTCGTTTGATCGTTAGTTTTTGAAAACTAATAATAATCCCTGATTTAAGAGAGATTTTTTTTTTGTATATGAAGATTTAGGTCCAGTGATAAAACTAAGTTTATGATCTTTCATGTGCGTCAAATTTTTATCATGAAAAGATGAATTTTCACAAAACCGAAATAAACCTTCGTTTTTAAGAATGACACTGATACGAAGAAAGAGTTTTTCTTCCTTATATATATGAACTTTTGTCCAGTGATAAAATTTTGTTTATGAGCTTTCATGTAAATCAAAACTTTATCTTATAATGTGTATGTTTTCACAAAATCGGAATAAACCTTCGTTTCGAAGACGTATGACGATACGAAGGAAAATATTATTTTTTTTATAAAACCATGGTCTATTCATGGATTTTATTTTTTTTAAAACTTAACCGTGGAGTGTCCACAAATTTATTTCCGTGAGCCTTGCTCACGTAAAAAATATATTATTATTTACGTGATTAAATCACGTTTTCTTTATATATATATATATATATATATATGCAAATATATATTATTTTATTTAAAATCAAAACTTGATTTTTGTGTAATATTACTTAGAAGTAAACAATTATTTATGATGAAATATTGTTTTAGTTTTCGTAATTCCATGGTGAATGTTCACACAATAGAAATATTCACGATTTTATGAAAAATCTGAGTTTGCACATTTTTGTAGGTTTCGAAGAAACGAACGATTTTGAGGTATTAACTCTAGCATTACTATCACTATCATTAGTGGAACCATAAAAGGTAAGAGTTAAGAGTTACCGGTTTGTAAATGTTCGCATGAGCATTTTTCCAATTACTTCATTCCACTGATATTTGCATCTTATTGAGTAATATGTTGAAGCGGAGTATTATGTGTATGTTACGGCTACTTTGTAAGAATATTTGATTCCCAACCCAACGATGTTTCCATGGATGATGATATGTGTATGGATAATGATACCTCTAGGTATGATTCATGCACGGATGAGACTTCTATTGGCGAAGATGAAACTCCTGGAATTAAGAACGTTCCAAACATGGAGGATACATTCTCCATGGACCAAGAGCCTGAGAAGCGTCTCAAAACTCCAGCATTTCGTCTTCTGATAAATCTCAGAGAGGTTACTCAGAAGATGTTGGTGATTCCTCAGGGAGCTATTCAGTTCTGCCTTGAGAGAGGATATTTTTCTGTGTCAATGAATGAATTCAAGCTTTCTCGACGGCCCTTGGAAAAGTTTTCTGATTGGTCGAGGTACATGCTGGGTTTTCCTCGGGTCCGAGCCAGATTGCATGACACGTGAGTAATACAAGCTATTCAACCTTCTGTAGATTTGTTCATCTTCCATGATGAGCGAGGTATTGTAGCTCTACTTGATCGATGGTGTATTCCAACTCACTCTTTCATATGCAGATGGGGAAAATATACCATTACTTTAGAAGACGTAGTTGCGTTGTTGCATCTTCCAATCATAGGCAATCTTCCTGAAAATCTTTCTTCAGAGGAAACTGCAATCTCCAATATCTTGACAACCACAATGGAGGAGAGTAATAAGGCATCTGGAAGCAAAGGTTGTTATGCAGAATTGACTGATACACTGGTGGCCAAGAGATACTCGTCCGGATTGGCCAGTTGACGGTACGTTATCCATTGCTGATTTCTTGTGTTTATGGCTGTCCAGAGATGTATTTGAGGATGCTGGAAACTTGTTGAAGCCATTCGGGATTCCTTTTACGATTAAGATGGCTCAGGGTGAGTAACTCCCAATAGGTAGCTTGTTCTTGGGTTTTCTATACTCTAACTTGGACTCCTTGATTATAGACTCCAGCGTTTTGAATGGTTTTATGAAGATTGAATGTTATGCCAACCCAATGTTTCTTCAATCTTTGATATGGGAGCATTTCAAGAATTATGCACCTATTCCATGGACTGTCTTGTAAGGATTGAACACTGATGCTCTCCATGTCTTCTCTGAGAAGGCTAATGCCAGGATCATGTGTTGGTCCATAAAGCAACCTCGACTCAAAACCCGTTGCGTCGATATCTTGGATCGTGAATCTGAATTCAACTTCCACCCATGGGTATCAGTTCCCCCTTATATCTCTCAATCGATAACCTTTAATGATGAAAAGAGTATAATTTTGAAATTTGGTGCTGATTTGGATGACGGCGAGAGATCCTTCATTTTGAGTTGCACTCCCGGTCATCTGGTATCCATAATTCACGGCGAATTCTTGGTGGAAGAATACAATATTGATAGGGAAGCTCGGAAAATGGGTATGGATCAGTGTGTTCTGAATTTTGAAGAAGAAAGCCTTCAATTGAATAGCTCATGACTCGTCTAGACCGTACGCATGTGGAAGGAAGTGAATTATGGTTCCCCAGCTCTGATAGAGTCACGTATGTAACTCCGGGTTACATATACTTTTGGGATCAACAGCTCAAGCATTTACTTGATTTCGTGAGAGATGCTCAACCTTTAATGAAAGATCGTCCTTCTCCTGAGATGATTTCTACTAGACCAAGATTGAAGCATTTTCCTGGTAGTGACAAACGGAAAACATCTCCAGGGTGTTCACGAGTAAGTATTCTTTGTAGAGTCTTCATAATACCATGATAATTGTGTTCTGATTATTGTATCAAAATTTCTTCACTGGACAATCGTAATGTAACCTCTCAGAAACTGAATTGACTATTCATGGTGGAGAAGGCAGGAGTAAGAATTATAAGATGTTACCTAACACCATAAAGTCCCCAGTGATTTGTTTGGTGAGTTATCGATATCTCTTACTTTGTTATTCCATTACAGGATTTTACTCCATCGAGCATTGACGGTCTTCAGTTCTCTGCTGCTGGGAAGACGATTTCTGACTCGGGTGTTGAAGAAGAAGCTAAAGTAAGTATTTTTTCATGTGGAAAATTATGATGCTTGGTAAACAAAATGCTAATTACTGAGAATATATCTAGGAGGATGTTTCCATGGACATGGAAAATACTGGTGATGCTCGCTCGAAGGATGGCAATGAAGAAAACTCTTTGAGTTTAAAACCAAATGAAGGTAACAGAGTTGTCGACGTCGGTGCGAGCAATTATGATTCTTTGAACGCTCCGGGAACCACCCAAGTAAGTATTCCTCTTATATTCTATCCATAGAAGTATAAAATTTCTGATATATGAGTGAATGAATGAGAATGTATGTGAATATATGACAAGTTTTGCCGAAAATACGTCACCAGAAAATTCAGAACTCAGCATTTTAGGAAAAACGTCGTAGAATCTTCGTCTGATGTCATATTTTCATGATATGCATATGCATCCTTAAGCCCAGAAAATTTCCAAGATTTATGAAGAAGTATTTTAATTTTTGAGCACATTCAGGGGCCGAATTAGACAAAGCATTAAACATCCAGGAGACTTTCAGACAATTTTCAGCTGTCATGTACTCCCGAGTTTCGACCACATCATTTTTCACTTTTATCCGATTGCTATGAAAGTTTGAAATTTTGTAGGTAACACCCATACAAAGACAATGGTATATAACAATACCCTTGATTCTTCACCAATTTCTCCCAGTTCGTCGTTTCGTACATGGCAGTGTAAAATCTTCTTAGGCGAGCTTGTCGTAAAACGTGTTTTTTGTAAATTTCACGTTATTTGCTGATATCTAGCATGTATAATGAAAGACTTTGATGATGTTAGACCACTTGTATGCTATAGTTCATGATGTTTTTTGGTTTTATGCTTGGATAATCCTATTGTCATGTAATCTTCGTATTAGGTGCAAAATACCGAAGTTGAGAATGAAGGAACCCAAAATGACGAAACAGACGGTCCTGAGGTCATTGATAAGGAGGCAACCATCCCTGCACTTCAAGGCCATGAAAGTTTTGTTATTGAAACAATCAATGAAACTGAGACTTCGATTGTTATTGCTTCAGTGGCGAAAGGAACTGAACTGCTAGTAGGGGAAACTGAAGAAATTGTTGTTGTAGAGATCATTCCCGTGATTGAAAACCGTATAGTGGTGCATGAATATCCAAGTGAAGGAGTTGTTTTTGATCCTTCATTCGATGCATCACTCCCATACCACAGACTGGTCGGTGTATTTAGCGTTCCCATTAGATATGCCAACTTGTACGAGAAAATATGGAAGAAATTTGGTCACATCGTCGTTACTAGAGACCCAAAGCGTGCTTATTCTTTAACCATGCTAGTAAGTGTTATCTTGCGTGTTGTAAACGATGTATGCACCAGGGCTAGAAATACTGTGATTCCAAATGTACTCTTTGATTGGGAGTTCAACTTGGAGAATTCTGAGAGACTTGGGTTCAACGTGAAGTGGTTTCGTAAGAATATGAATGCTATCAAAGACTCATGTGAAAGTAACATACCCTTTCCAAATGATGTTGTGATGGAGAAGGAAAATAAGATTGCCAGGTTGACCGAAGAGCTGAATAAGAAGAAGGCAGCTTTTCAGGCTTTGAAGGATGCAGAGGCTCAAAATTCTTTCTTCGCCGATTTTCTTTGATTTATTTTTCATAATCTCTTGAACTTCTAAACTTCTGAGAGATGTGAGGTTTTATTTGGGTTTTGATATCATGGTTTTGGATTGGTAGACGGTTAAGGATTTTCTTTTGGATTTGATATAGATTTTATTTTAAGAAATATGAACTGAATTTTGATAAATTGCTGAATTCGAATACTGATTGCAAGTATTGCAAACATTTTTGAGAAATTGAAATACAATGAAAGAAAATCCTAAAATTCCAAATCCAGACGTCATGAATGCTTAGACGCCCAGTACCTCAAATGTCAAATAACTTTAGACAAACACCTTAAGCCAATTCTCATGAATTACTGGTAGGGTTCGTCCATCTGTGTTGATCAACTTGTAATATCCTCCAGTTATGGACTTAGCAACCATGAATGGTCCTTCCCAATTGGAGTTCCTTGCCGAATGAAGGTTGCGCTGGACTTCTTTGAGAACTAAGTTCCCTTCACAGAATTTGTTGGGTTTGGTCGTCCGTGCCTTGAATATCTTCTGTTGATTCGGAATTCCTTGTGTGGTGCGGCTCCACGGTTGTGGCACATATGGACACTCGCGTAAGAGAGAGTATCCCTCATAATTCCTGTCATGCTTGGCCACATCTTCCACAATGAATCACCTGATTGGATGATCAACTTAAAGACATTCTAGACTCAACCATTGGGTGAAATATTGATGTGGCGAAATGATCCACTCATAGCATTTTGAAATTGCTAAATTGTTTGTGGAGTGAATCCCTTGGACCAAATGAGCATATTTGAAAACTGACGATATGGGCATATGAGAAGGAATAAGACTTTCCTGAGTGTAGAATCTCTTGACAAAAGTATTTGGATATTTTCCAGGTTTCTGCGTAAGCTATGTCAAGGCTTTGACCTCCTCCAGATATTCAAATGGTGAGGTATCTTATGTTTCTTCCTCCGGGTCAGAGGTTTCTTCAGCAGAGGAACATGTAATTGAAGGTGTCGGTGCCACTTTTTCATCGTGAATCCACACGCGTCCAAGAATCATATCATATCCTGGATCTTTTATGAATATGTAAAACTTGGTCTTAGTGCGGACCAAATTTCCTTTAACTTTGAGGATGATTTAGCCGTAAGCGTTTCTGAAGATCCCTTCGTGATCTCTAATTTCCATGGGGGAATGAGTAGCTTCCTGTCGAGTAATGCCAGCGGCTTTGAGAGGTTTCATAGGGATGATGTTGATGGCGGTGCCGACGTCAACAAATTCTCTCCTGAATTCGTTTCTTTTGATGTACAATGTGGTGAGCAGTCCCCAGTCATACATTTCCTTGTCTGTCGCTGGAGGCTCAGTGGTAGTCTCTTGAATCAACAGACGCTTGCCTGACACGATATGGTTTAATGCAGCGAATATGTCTTTCCTCTGAGCTTTTGACAAGTAGAGTAACTCGCAGACATGTTCAATCAGGGATTGAACTTCTTCTTTGACAGGAGGTTCAGAGATAGCAATAGTCCTGATTGGAAGAGGATTCTTATGTACTTTTTCAGTCCCCAAGTTGAGTTCTCCTGATTCGACCTTTTCTTTAAATATTCACTTCAAAGTCTTGTAATCACTTGTGGGTTGGCTAACAAACCTATGAAAGCGACAGTACCGAGGATTCTCCATGGCCTCTTTGGTTGGTTCCTTCTTCACATATGGCAACTTGATTGCACCATCTTGAATCCAGGCCTCTAACAATTCGACGACTTCTTCAATGGAGCATGTAAAGTCAGGTGCTTCTGGATCCTATGTATGTTGATGAGAATTTTGCACATTATCCTTATTTTGTGCCTTTGAAGGGGTGGAAGAAGTATTCTTGCGATGTGGCTAATCTTTCCGTTGGCACCTTCCGTTACCGCATTTGTGGAAGGCTGCAGGTTGTACTTCTTTTTGATCAGACGTCTGCTCCCTCGAGTGTTTCGTGCTTCTTCAGTATTTATGGATTTTTCTATTTCTAACAGAGCAGGTGCAGTGGTTGCTGACCTCTTCGCGGATTCGTGGAGCTCTGAGAAAGTATGGAATCGAAGATTCTCCAGTAGGGCTCTGTAGACCGAGAGAATACTATTGATGCACAAATCTACCAGCTGTTGCTCCGTGACGTTTGGATCATGACAATCCAAGGCTTGGACTCTGAATATTTTCACATAGTCATTGGGATTTTCACTGAATTTAGGAAACATCCTTCCAAGATCAGAGAGAGTGACTTTCTTTGACACAAAGAAGTACTTCCTATAGAAGGTGTTAATCATTTCTCCCCAATTGTTGATGGTTCCAAGTGAAATATTGTAGTACCAGGTGTATGCCATGCCCTTCAAAGATTTTGAAAATTCCTTGAGTCGAACAACATGGTTATGCTCATGTTCTCCCAAGGCTTCAAGGAAACGAGAGACGTGTTCTCGGGCGTTGCTGGTTCCATCATACAGAGTGAAAGTTGGAGAAACGTAACCTTTAGAAAGGGGAATCCTCTGCATTGCAGGATAAGGGGGTTGGTGATGATGGACATGTGATGTCTTGTCTTTTCCATGATTTTCCATAAGACGCCCCAAGTCTTCCCGAGTGATGAGGTTTGATGATTCATTTGTTGGCAACTTGCTCGCAGCTTTGTTGGTTTCATCGTCATTCACTTTGTGAATTGGAATTACCTCAGGATCAGCAGCGTCTGAGGACTTCTCCTTCTCTTTTCCTTTTTCTTGAGTTTTCTCTGACAATTTTTCAGTAATAGTCTTCAGATGATCAAATAGCTTCTGCTGTGCTGCGGCCATATCCATTTGATTCTTTGTAAGAGTTTCTTGCGCTTTGATAAGATCAGTAATGGTAGGTTTGGGTGTTGAACCCGAGTTGGTAGCTGAACCAGACCTAAGATCGACCATCTTTGTGAGAACTGAGATTGCAACCGAGAGAATGATCTCCCACTGTGTTCACCAATCTGTAGATGAGGAAAAACGATTTGCTGGTTTTTACGGGATTGAGGAGACGACTGTACGGAGGAGACTCCTTGAACCGAGCGAAATGTTCAACCTTACACAGATGCACCGCTACAAAGGGGGATATTTGAATTCGAGAGATCAATCTGTAGTACTCCAGCCTAAACCAAGACAATGGTCGTTCTAGAGTAAATTTGGTCACAAGAGAGGATGGGTTGATATGTAGGAAGGAAGCTAAGAAATGTGTGGAATCAATGGTAATCAAAGATTGTAGGTGTGTTGTGAATTCTGAATAAGATAAGTTCTGAATGATTGAAATTTCCCAGTTGAGAGTAATTGCTCAATTGATGAGTTGTTGATCTCGTATTATCAGTGAGATGTGAGTTTCTTGTTATTTTAATCATGATTCAGAGACTTATTTATAGTGCTGGAATTGTAGACACCATGATACCATGAAGTGTGATAGTTAATAGAATCAAGAAGTGGGGAAATGGAAATCGTGTTTGAAACCAGTTACTCATCGTACGGAGACTTGGTCTATTTTCCATCCACTATTTTGTTAACTTCTTCAACTGACTGCACGACTTGCTCACATTCCATCGTGTGTTTGAACACACGTGTCGTAGACCTCCATAGTTGATATCCCCCCCAAGTGACACGATTGACGTCTCGTGGTTAATTAGTTAGTTGCTGACTTCATGATTTAATGGGACAATGGTCCATGTATTTGCTGAGTTGAACATGATTTGCAAAAATGTTCAGAAACTCATGAATTAAACGTGTCTGCTGAGACAAAGATAAAATTCTGATGTTGAAGTGAGCAAGTGTTGCTCATTAGATGAATTGTTGAATATTGATAGTTGAACCAATATTCCTTGGTTTGGGCAAATATTTCTCGTCTGAGAAAGTGTTGCTCGTCTGATGAATTATTGGTAGCATGACCAAAATAAAATATTAATTAAAATACTGGTAGTTGAACCGAGCTTAGTTAATAAGAATACTGATCATGAGATCGTCATAAAATTATTAGTGTTTGAATCTGGAATTATAATCCTTGGGCTCAGAAACCCTAATTTGATCAATTGATGACCAATTGATGGTTTATTCGAAAATTAACCATGGAATGAAGGAGAACCGACTTCGTGGGACTGTGGGTCGACCATGCATCTCCCATATGCTCGTGTGAGCAAATGCCAAGGCCTCTCGAAGAGTTGGTGATTTGTTGATGAAAGAATGATTAAGTGTTGGTTTAATCATTTATTCGAAAATGCTCGTCTGAGCCTTAAGTGATAAAAACTAATTAATTATGAAGAGATTAGAGACCGACCAAAGGGTAATGAAACTTTCCCTGGGTGGTCACGGGATCGAATGACAATCATTCCATGAAAATCCCAAAATTATTTGGAAGAGTTTTGGACCTAATACGTGTAATTGCGCAAACTAGGTCAAATTGTGTAAATACGCGGGACCGGCTCCTTGCGAGCCAAAAAGCCAACCTTGGTCGATCAAGGTAATATTCTCATATCACCAAAGTGTTCATATCTCAGTTCTGAGAATTTTGATATTTTTAGATGTGCATTTGAGCAATCATTTGAGAAAATATGAAGAAATCAGGGTTTTTTGATGAAACCGTCAAAACTTCATGAGATGAAGGAAAAATAATAAAAAAGTGAAGGAATTATGAAGTGTGGGACCGTCCATGGCCAAGGCATGGCCGGGCGGCCAAAGGGCCCAATCCCACACGTTTTTCCCAATTTTTTATAATATTTTCATGATTTTAGGGAAATATGATAAAACCAAGGAATTCGTTAAAACCAATGAGTTTTTGTTGAAATCAAAGAGTTTTGTTGAAATCAAGGAGTTTCCATGAGATGAGGAAAGCATGAAAGATAATAATAATAAAATAAGGGACATGTGGGACCGGCTTGAGCATGGTTGGCTAGTTAGGGCCCGGTCCCGTGAGTTTTCCCTAATTTTATGATTTAAAGGAATTTTCATAATTTGAAGGAAATATCATGAAATCAAGGAATTTCATGGGATTATGGAAACAAGACAAATATTAAAATGGGACGTGTCGGGCCAGCTATGGCTTGACCGGGCCGGCTAGGGCCCGGTCACACGGGTTTCCCTAATTTTATATTATTTTTCATGGGATCAAGGAAGTATCATGAGATTAAGGAGTTTTCATGAAATTAGAGAAATAATAATAAAATAATGAGGAACCATGAGGTGTGGGTCCGGCTGGGATCAAGGCATGGCCGGTTGGCCAATAATCACGTCCCACTGTAGATGGGGCAAAACGATTTGCTGATTTTTAAGGAATTGAGGAGATGACCGTACGGAGGAGACTCCTTGAACCGATCGAAATGTGTAACCTCACACAGATGCACCGCTGCAAAGGGGGTTCTTTGAATTCGAGAGATCAATCTGTAGTACTCCGACCTAAACCAAGACAATGGCCATTCCAGAGTAAATTCGGTCACAAGAGAGGATGGGTCGATCTGTAGGAGGGAAGCTAAGAAATGTGTGGAATCAATGGTAATAAAAGATTGTAGGTGTGTTGTGAATTCTAAATATGATAAGTTCTGAATGATTGAAATTTCTCAGTTGAGAGTAATTGCTCAATTGATGAGTCGTTGATCTCGTGTTGTCTGTGAGACGTGAGATCGTTGTTATTCTTATCGTTGTTTTTCTTTTTGTTTCAATCATGATTCAGAGACTTATTTATATTGCTGGAATTGTATACACCATGATCCCATGAAGTGTGACAGTTTATGGAATCAAAGAGTGGGGAAGTGGAAATCGTGTTTGAAAGCAGTTGCTCATCGCGCAGAGACTTGGTTGATTTTCCATCCACTACTTTGTTAACTCCTTTAACTGATTACACGACTTGCTCACGTTCCATCGTGTGTTTGAACACATGTGTCGTAGACCTCCAGACCAAACCCCTAGTTAATATCCCCCCAAGTGACACGATTGACGTCTCATGGTTAGTTTGGTCAGTTGTTGACTTCATGATTTCATGGGACGATGAGTCCATGTATTTAATGAGTTGAACATGATTTTGTAAAATGTTCTAAAACTCATGAATTGAATGTGGGCATGATTCTCACGTTGATAGCTGAGGCGAGCAAGTATTGCTCTGATTTGTTGAATATTGATAGTTGAACCAATATTCCTTGATTTGAACAAGTATTGCTCATTTGAGCAAGTGTTGCTCATCTGATGAATTATTGGTAGCGTGACCAAAACAAAACATTAACTAAAATATTGGTAGTTGAACCGAGTATAATTAATAAGAGTACTGATCATGAGATCGTCATAAAATTATTAGTGTTTGAATCTGGAATTATGATCCTTGGAATCAGAAACCCTAATTTGATCAATTGATGACCAATTGATGGTTTATTTGAAAATTAACCATGGAATGAAGGAGAACGAGATCCATGGGACCGTGGGTCGACCATGCAACTCACATATGCTCGTGTGAACAAATACCAAGGCCTCTTGAAGAGTTGGTGATTCGTTGATGAAAGAATGATTAAATGTTGGTTTAATCATTTATTCGAAAAATGCTCGTCTGATCCTTAGGTAATAAAACCTAATTAATTATGAAGAGATGATGGACCGACCAAGGGGTCATGAAACCGGCCCTGGGTGGTCACGGGATCAAATGATGATCGTTTGATGAAGTTCCAAGTTGTTTGGAAGAGTTTTGGACCTAATACGTGCAATTGCGCAAATTAGGTCAAACCGTGAAAATACATGGGACCGGCTCATTGCGAGCCAAGAATCAAACCCTAGTAGGTCAAGGTAACATGCTCACGTCGTCAAAGTGTTTGTATCTTAGTTCTGAGAATTTAGATATTTTTTGGCGTGTAGTTGGGGATCCATTTGAGAAAATATGAAGAAATCAAGGATTTTTGATAAAACCGTCAAAACTTCATGAGATTAAGGAAATTAATAAAAAGTGAGGGAATCATGAATAAAGGAATTTAAATAATTTGAAGAAAATATCATGAAATCAAGGAATTCCATGGGAGCCAGCTAGGACTTGGCCGGCCGGCTAGGGCCCGGTCACACGAGTTTTCTTAATTTTATATTATTTTTTATGGGATCAAGGAAATATCATGAGATTAAGGAGTTTTCATGAAATTAGGGAAATAATAATAAAATAATGAGGAACCATGAGGTGTGTGGCCGGTTGGGATCAAGACATGGCCGGTTGGCCAATGATCACGGCTCTACCATATTTCCTTAATTTTATATTATTTCTTCAAAACGAAAGATATTTGTTCAAGTGAAAGGATTTTCATGAACTCAAGGAAAATAACAAAAATATGATAAAAAAATATGAAACTGGAGTGGGATTGACCACGGCACGTCCGGACGATCAGTGGGCCCATGCTCCCAGCGCCTTGGTCAATTTTTAATTATTTATTATTTTCCTTCCTATTTTGCATAGGTTCATCGTCTCGTCGTATTTTGAAATACTTGTTTGTATGATGATTGTTAGTGCGTCATCGTCGAGTACACTTGCAACATTTAAATCGGGGCTTACTCAGAGGTAGCTTAGATGCCCGTGCGTTGAATATTTATTAATAACCCATGGAATTCTGCTGGGAAGAACCATGGTTTGCAGTAATGAAATACTGCGAAAATATTTGAATATTTTCGGAAATTCAATTGGTGAATCCAAAGATTTAGGAATAATTAATTTATGGCTCTATACTAGCAGAGCAAGCTGTCTAGGAGCATTAATTATCCCGATATGAGCTTGCTGGAGCTTCATATCCTTTATATAGTCAGGGTAAACTCGTTGTTTGTATCCTGAAGACGTTATCGCTCTATACTAGCAGAGCAAGCTGTCTAGGAGCCGTCCATCTTGTGATACTATATAAAAATAATTACTGAAGTGTTCAGTATTCACGAGATATGATGTTGCCTAGCCATGAGACTACATATCTACATGTAATCTGAGAGAAAGTATTCTCTGTCATAGGATTCGATAAGAGATCCATATCTCAATAGTCACGTCTGACTGCTAGATCAGAGGTTCGTATAATTATGGGTTAACGATTTTTTCCTTTATCGAAAATTCACCATCTACACCCACAATGTTTTCTTTAATTTTATATTATTTCTTTGGTGTGAGGGAAACACCATGAAACTGAGGAGTTTCCTCAAAAAGAAAGATATTTTTTCATATGAAAGGATTTTCATGAACTCAAAGAAAATAATAAAAAATATGATAAAACTGGCATGTGATTGACCACGGCACGTCCGGCCGATCAGTGGGACCATGCTCCCAGCGCCTTGGTCAATTTTTAATTATTTATTATTTTCCTTCCTATTTTGCATAGGTTCACCATCTCGTCATATTTTGAAATAATTCTTCGTGCGGTGATTGTTAGTGCATCATTGTCGAGTACACTTGCACCATTTGAGTCGGGGCTTACTCGGAGGTAGCTCAGATGCATGTGTTGTTGAATATTTATTACTAATCCATGGAACTCTGCTGGGAAGAACCATGGATTGAAGTAACGAAATATTACAAAAGTATTTGAATACTTTCAGAAAATATTTGAATATTTTTAAAAATTCAGTGGATGAATCCAAGAATTTAAGAATAATTAATTGATGGCTCTATACTAGAAGATCAAGCTGTTGAGGAGCATTAATTATTCTGATATGAGCTTGCTGGAGCTTCATATCCTTTATATAGTCAGGGAAAACTGTTGTTTGTATCCTGAAGACGTTATCGCTCTATACTAGCAGAGCAAGCTGTCTAGGAGCCGTCAATCTTGTGATTCTATATAGAAATAATTAATGAAGTGTTCAGTATTCATGAGATACGCCGTTGTCCAGCCGAGAGACTACATATCTACATGTACTCTGAGAGACAATATTTCTCAGTTAGAGGTTCGATGAGAGACCCGCGTCTCAATACTCACGTCTGATTGCTGGATCAGAAGTTCGTATAATTATGGGTTTACGATTTTAGCCTTTGTTGAAAATCCACCATCTACAAGTGTTCAAATCTGGAATAGGTTTCAGTGTTTTTCTGCATTTGTGGTTTCCTAGTTAACAAAATTTCTGGTGTCTGTGTTATTTCTTTTCCGCATTAGATTTTGTTATATAATTGAAATATCACAGGTTGTGCGTTGATTCGATCGATTGGTAAATCCAACCTTTGGTTATTGATTGATCCTTGAACATTGCTCTTTGGTACCGTTCAAGTTATCTCTATTGTGTTCAATCAGGCTCGCAAATTCTTATTTGTTTGATTGCGGATTGAATCGATAATTGAGATTTAACTCTTTGATATACTTTTCTTAAGATTGAGTATAACTGTCTAGTTGATTCTCTTGAAAGTATATTGGAGTTAGTCCATACAGATTGCTAAGCGAAATATTGGGTGAGGTTGTTGTACCCCCGCTTCTTCAGTTTGGTTGCCCAAATTCCTGGAATCACATTTCCCATGGGAATCCGTTTTCCAGCAAATCCTCCATATGGAGTCCGCCCCCTCCCCCTAATATTTGTTGGGAAACTTATCAAGGTATTTTTGGACCCACTTTTTTAAACCTTAAATCTCATATATATACAATTTTAAGATTCTGGGGGTAATACCAAACAATATATGGACTTTGAAACAAAATAATTCTATGAATCCTAGAAATTTTAAATGAGTTACCAAACACACGAGGAATTTACATGAATCCAAGAATTTGTAATCCCATGGGATTATAAATCCTCGAAATCGTGAATTCTGCAAACAAACCCACCATAAAAATATTTTTGATATCGAGGATCAAATTATGAAGTCTCCAGTCTGTGTTGAGACTTATTATTCATTGCGTACACTACTAGATCAGCATGCAATTCAAAGTTTACCGCCATCACTCCTAAATCTTTTGCCCATTTAGTTGCTTTCCATAGACCCATACACTCTGCCTACTCTACACTAACTTCTTCTGCTAGGTAGATGTATTTTGAGCCCTTGTACTTTCCTGCAAAGTCATGAACAGTAAAACCAATACCACCTTATTTTGTAAAATTATGAAAACTACCATTATAATTAATAGTCAAGACACCCATAGGAGGGGGGAGTCAATAGATATTCTCTTTGTTAACTCTAGGAGTGGAAAGTACATTTTGTTTAGGGTTAGCCTCGTGATCATCTATATTTTTCCTACGAGGCGTAATGATCTGATTTGGAAAGAAATCTTTTTCTTGAAATACTTCATCACACCTAGATGTCCAGATTGTCCAGACAATAATAGAAAATCTGATCATGTCTTCCTTACCGATATACTTTGCTTGGAGATTGTCAAGCCACTCACAAAGCCAATCTTCCAGAGAGATATTATTATTGACCTACAATCCCAAAATTGGAAACCAGATAGCATTAGAAACCACATACTCTTTAAAAATGTGAGATAAAGATTCTTGAACCTGGGAACAAAAATGAAAGCTTTCATCCAAGTCCTGAATCATTCTTATTAATTTATCTCTTATGGCAGAACATTCTTGATGCATTTCTACAAAAAATGGTTAACTCTTTGGATAGTATATAATTTCCATAGCCTCTTGAATATCGATTGCATTCTAGGCACCACTGTATTTTGATGATTAGATTCTTCAAACATCTTTTTATATACCGACTTTACTGTAAAATTTTCGCTTCTTTCTAAGGTCCATATTAATTTATCTTCATGATGATGATGCACAAAGATATTAAGAATGAATTTTGCAGTAACAGGCTCGAACAAATTAAATAAGTTGATGGACATAGATAAATTGTTAATGATTAGTAACCCCTTGTTTTGGAAAAGGTGGAGCATCTAGCTCCGGTATCCATCTGTGCACCCAGATCAAGATGTTCTTGCCGTTTCCTGCACTCAAGCAGTTGTACTTTTGAATGAAGTTGAATTCTGAAGAAATACTTCTCCAAGACCATGTAGTATTGTTTTTCTTCTGAGATTGAAGACTTTATACCATGTAGAAAGAATTTTTATTTGAGTGACTTTGAACATATAAAAGTATTATCTGTGCATATTTTCCAAGCTGACTTTGCTAATAGATATTTGTTGAATATGAAGGTCTCTAAACCCTAATCCTCATTTTTCTTTAGGTTTATTTACATTCCTCCAAAAGATGAAGTACTTACCTTTGTTTGACTTTTTGTTTCTCCAGAATGCCTGTTGTGTTGATTTCATATTTGATATAGCTGAATATGGAAATTTAAAACTTGTCATATGGTGAACTGGAGCATTGGTTACATTTAACCAATAATGACCTTGCTGCTTCAGACATGTTGATGCACCTCCACTTAAACAATGTGATTTGCATCTTGTCTATTAATGTAAAAAATGGTATTTTCTTATTTATGCCAACAAAAAAAAAGGTAACCTCGGATATTTCTCTTCTTTGATATCACTTTGTCTAACTTGCTTATGTCTTGGCAGTATGAAGGACTTACATTCTTGCTGAAAAATACTACTAACTTGTGAAAATTAATTATTTGGTCTGAGCATGCACTAAACATCTTTATAACTTCAAGTAGTGTATTGGTTTGAACAAGGTTTGCTTTGCAAAAAAATAAAAAATCATCTGCAAATAATAAGTGGTTGATCTTAGGGGCAGATTTGGAGATCTTCATAGTTGTCAGCTGATGAGTTGACTTACAGTGATTTAGTTATCTTGAAAAAATCTTTCATTGCAAGAATGAATGGGTATGGGGATATATGGTCCCCATGCCGTATTCCCCTTGATGGAGTCAAAGTTTGAGTAGGAGAGCCATTGAGCATGATTTCAACCTGAGTTGTATTGATGCATTAAGAAATAAGTTGGTAAAATTTTATCATCAAAACCGAATTTCTTAAGAACTTCTATAAAGAAAAACCATTCCAACCTATCAATCGCCTTCGACATATCCATATTCAGAGTAAGATGGCCAGTTCTTCCTTATTCACTGCCTGCAGTAATTCCTAAGCCAAAAACATATTTTCAGATATTAACCTTCCGGGAACACATGCCGAATACAATATGAGATATAATATTCACCATATGTTCTGTTAGAGCACTGCTCGGTCAAACTCACATGCGTTGCTATCTCAAGCATGTTTGTCAATCTTAGTGATCAAAACTATATAGTCTTGATTTCTAGTCTACTATAGCTAAGGTCTCAGACTAGGATAGAAAGTGTAGTTGAGCTCAAGAACTCCATGGCGATCATCATACAAGACGAAGGACTACTCAAGGAACCAATGGATCTTCATCGACTAAAGGGTATGTGGAGACTAGAACTTATATATCACTCAAAAGTCTATCTACTCTATCTCATATCTTGAGACAAAAGTCGTTTTACTATATAGACTAAGAATATGCACATGTGGCATTTCGAGCTGAGTATATCTCGCTTATCTATTTCTCAAAATGGGTGTTGGTAAAGCTTTCGCTTTAGCCAAGTTCATCTTTGCCTAGTGACGAAAGTATTGTTATGTTTCAATCACTTTGGAAATTTCTCTGACGAAAACTAGTTCGTGAATAACAACTATATGACGTCCTCTAAGAATGTTTTAATGATTTAAATGAGAGTTTAGACTATATAACCATTGTGGGATATAAACATTGTTGTGGAAACACATATATGTATAAGTCCTTAACACTTGAACCGAAGTTTGCAAACTTTATTGATCAAGTGGAATCGGAACGTGGGCAGCAACTCAGTCCGCGAACTGGCGTAGTTCTCGAACCCGAGAATTTCTGCTGAAGTTGTAGCTCATGTGCAGTCCGCGAACTGACGGAAGCTCTCAAACCCGGGAATTTATGCTGGATTTTATAACTTCAACCAGTTATCTTGAGTCCGCGAACTCAAGAGGTTATGCCTGAAAATGTTGTTCGTGAACTTATTCTAAATTACAAAGGAATGCTTTTGCATACCGTGGATTTATAGTTCATGATTAAGGATTCAAGTGAATCACATCGTTTTTGATTCAATTGTGTCTCTTGTAGTACTTGATATCTCATAGCAATTGAAAAACTCTCTAACTAGTTCATTTGAGTCATTTGGACTAGTTATGGTGAAGAAGAATATGGTTGATATGAAAATTATCATTTGGCTAACCATTTGGTTGACTAATATTGAAACAACCATTGTACACGTTTGGGTACTGTTACACAAACCCAAAAATTCAAGTACTTGTGTGTATGCCAAGCTAAGTTTTCGATCTAACGGTTGAGAGATATTAGCTTGTATCTAATCAGGTTTTCATCTAACGCTGAATATTGAATGCTTTGTTAGAAAGCTAACATTGATTGCAAACCCTGATTTGAAAGACTATATAAGGAGAACTCTAGCCATTGGAAAAACTAATCCCCCATACACCTTTCTTGTGTGATACTAGTTTTCTCTAAGCTAGAGTCGATCTCCATTAACCCTTGAGTTTTCTCTCTAAATTCGGGTTAACGACTTAAAGACTTCATTTGGATTGTGAAGCTAAACCGATACTACTTTTATTGTAGTTGTGTGATCTGATCTTGCTTTTTCTATCGTATGAGTACAATTGTAATAATTTTCTTGAGATTTCTATCTCCGATAGGCAAGATAAAATTAGTCACAAACATCTTCGACTCATTGTTTGTGATTCCTCAATAATCTTCTTCGTTGCGTCGATTAAGTTTATTGTGAGGTGATTGATGAAACTGAGTTGTTCTTCGGGAATATAAGTCTGGTTTTATCGGTTGGTTCATGTTCACTTTGATTTATCAAAATACGGAACAAAACTCATAGGTTTATTCGTGGGAGACGAATTTATCTATTACATGTAGACTTTTCTGAGTGAGACAGATTTGTTTGCTAAAGTCTTCGACTTTGGGTCGTAGAAACTCTTGGTTGTAGGTGAGATCAGCTAAGGGAATCAAGTGTGCAGTATCCTACTGGGATCATAGGCGTAGGAGGATAACTGTACCTTGGATCAGTGTGAGATTAGTTTGGGTTCAACAATAGTCCAGACATAAGTTAATTTGGAGTAGGCTAGTGTCTGTAGCGGCTTAATACAGTATATGTTTAATCTGGACTAGGTCCCGGGTTTTTATGCATTTGTGGTTTCCTCGTTAACAATATTATGGTGTCTGTGTTATTTCTATTTCGCATTATATTTTGTTATATAATTGAAATAATACAGGTTGTGCGTTGTTCAATCGATTAGAATATCCGACCTTATTGGTTGTTGATTTAAATCGATTGACACTTGGATATTGGTCTTTGGAACCATCCAAGTTATCTCTCTTTGATTAGACTCGCGAATCATATTTGCTTGAGTAAATAAAATCGAGAGATTGAGATAATTACTCCTTGAGTATTTTCTATTGATTGGGTTTAACTGTCTAGTTGATTCTCTAGAAAACAACTCAGAGTTGTCCATACAGATTGTTAATCGAAATATTGGGTGAGGTTGTTAGACCCCCGCTTTTTTAATTGGTATCATATCAGGAAAACACATTAAAGACCTCATAAGTCTGTGTTTGTAGGGATCTGACTCTATGGACAGAGGTGCTATCTCAATAAACGTACTACCAGTCTTCGATGGCTCTAATTACTTATGGTGGAAAATTTCTATGCGAGCTTTTCTTCAAGCATGTGATTTTCAATCATGGGTATATGTTGTTAATGGATATGATCCTCCCATTGCTACAGAAGGAGAAAATGTTCCAAAGAATATTGTTGAATATACTCCTGCAGAGATTCTTGCTGCAAAGCAAAACTCCGACGGTTTGAATGCGATCATACATGCCATTACCCCAAATCTTCAGCACCATATGTCTAATTGCACTAAGTCGCAAGAAGCTTGGGATATCTTAGCAACCGTATTCGAAGGAAACTCCAGTGAAAAGGATGCAAGGCTTCAGAACCTTAATTTCGATTGGGAAAACCTTCGTATGGCAGATAGAGAAACATTTGATGAGTTTCATCACAAAGTGTCTGAAATTGTTAATGCATCTTTTGCATTGGGTAAGACTATTCCTGAAAAGGACATTGTGATGAAAATTCTCAGATCACTGCCATCTAGATACGATGCTAAGAAGCATGCCATAGTTGAGGGAAATAACCTAGATACTCTCTCCAGAAACACGCTGGTTGGTAAGCTTAAGATCTTTGATCACGAACTTTCATCCAAGGCTAAGGATGTTGCGTTCAAAGGTGTAGCTGCAGGTAATCCTACACTACACCCTTGATAATAATTTACTGTAATTAAGACATATTTGAAGATTAAAAACAACACTTTATTATTTGATTCTCAGAATTGTTTACAATAAATGGAAGAAATCAAGAATACAACCGCTCTCTTGGATTTTCTCTCTCCTCAAGACTTTCTCAACACTCAAAAAAATACATCATCCCCTCTCTGAATATACTGGGTATCTTTATATAGGATAGTTACATAGTGGATGACAGCTAATCTGTCCTTTAATTTCGGATATGGCTCTCAATATTATCGCAGTAGTTACCATCGCAGGATAATCACGCTCTTCCCGTGTTTCTTCATTCGACAGCTATTACGTCATTCTTCAAATCATTTTGTGACGCTCGTGAAGTGTTGTTGAAGAAATCGCGGTGATGTTTGCAGAAGTGTTGTTAATCTCGCAAGAGTAATATCATGGCGATATTCTGGTCATACATCTTTCCTCTTCTCATGTCTTTTCTACGAAGAAGGAAATACTATGAGGATTAAAATGCCGCAGCTACCTACTTTTTCATCTCTTTTCTCCGACAAAGTCCTGTAAATTAGGTATGCCCGCTTATACGTGTCGAATGCTCCTATTTTAACCGGTTAATCCTTTATTACCCGGTTACCCCTCTTCTGTCTATAAAAGAGATAACTTGTTTAAGAAATATTCTTTTTCTTTTACTTCTTCGTATTCTTCATCCCTTCTCTTCTCTGTAAACTTTCCCGTCTGCAATTTTTCTTCTTTCACAGGTTCATCTGCTACTGTTCTAATGGAGTCTCAAAGGTATAAACATTCTCTTCTGACATTATTAAATTCGATTATGCTTGTCTAAACTATGTTTATCTAATTTATTTTATCTCTTTTATTTGATTTTTCATAATTCCCATACTGTGTTTTCTTTTCAGTGAAACTACTTCTAACGTGCAACCTATATCTCAAAACCCTAATCTTCTCAAAAATTCGCAACAGAAACTGGCTGAAAAGAAGAGGAATCGTGCGAATCATAAGGTAGTAAGAAATACTTGTTTTCTTAATAACAATATTGTTGCCTCTATTTCTTATCTAGTTTATTATTCGCAGGATGATGAGAATGTTGTTGAACCTCGCAAGCGATCTCGCAAGATTAAACCCATTGAATACGGAATTACTATTCCCTCATAATCTTCTTCAAAATCCACTCTTATAGCATCGCAAATTGTTCCCCAACCTTTTGCTTGCGACAGTGCCACTCCCAATGAAGTTCCTCAATTAACCCTCTTATAAGTGAAACTCCCCATATTATTTCGAATGAAGTTCCTTCTTCTTCTACTGTAGTCACTTCTCAAGTTGATTCATTTTCACTTCCAAATGTTACCTTTCCAGACACTCCCCCTCCTGATAAAACAAATAATTCAAACCTTCAACTCGCCATTTTTACCACTTCACCATCTACATCTCTCCCTCCTGTAAGAGAAGCTTGAATTGATGTAGACGTTGCTTTTAGAGTCTTGTCTGACATTCTGGATGAAACTAGAAAATCCTCCATTAATCCTGTCAAGCGTGGCGTTTGCGAAGTTTTAAGCAAGTATTTTGGTTCTGAACAAACGGCTGCGAAGACATCTCTAGAAAACGAAATTAAAATTTTAAAAGAGAGTCTTCGGGTTAAGACTTCAGAATGCAATACTCTTCAGCACAAGCTTCACAACTCTTTACTGAATTGCGAGAATCTTCGCAATAAGAATGAGGAACTAAAAGATATAATTTTCCTTCTTTTATCTTTTAGTTTTTCAATTTTAGTAAATTCTCATTTTTTCTGTGCTTAATTCTCTTTTAAACCCTTGGTTCATATATTTAGTTGTAAATTGGACACGATTCTTGGAGAGATTCCGATTTGAGTATATTGCTGAAGAAGCTCGTGCTGAGAAAGATTCTTGGATGGAATAATATAATAGATTAGATAACCTTCATTCATATTATGTCGACCAAATAGATAATCTTACCAATGAGAATAACCAACTAATACAAAGGCAAAGTCTATTAAATAGCGAAGTTACTCGTCTTTCTTATTTGTTATCAGATGAAAATGAGACCGTATCTCAAGAAAAGTGCAGCTTTTCAAATAAGATAGCGATCTCCTCGCAGCATTTAAGTATTCTTCAGAAAGTGTGTAACAATCAAGAACAATCTTTATCTTCATTGAAAGAAGAACTCAAAAAAGTAACAGAATCATCAATAGCTGAGAAGGATAAACTTATCCAGGGTAGGATATCTCTAAGTGTAAAGGCTAGTAAACTAAAGACCGTTTCTCCCGATTAAAAGAATCTCATTCCTTATTGGAGAAAGAAAATTCTTATCTCCTTTCTAAAGAAGAAAGTATAAAATCTCGCCTGATGGGTATAATTGGAGATAAATTTAATGATGCCATGAACCAGTGGGAGATTTGTTTCTTATCATTAATTCAAAACTTATCTTCGCAAAGAGAAGGTAGTCATTTTGACTGTCTTAATTGTTAACTTTTCTGTTCAAATGTCTCTGCTATATTTTTGCAAGATCTTCGTCTGAATGTTTTTCTAGCTTATCTATTTTTCTCACAGAATCTGAGAAAAGTCTTCAAACCACCATTTCTGACTTGGCTGATAAACTGGCTTCAGTCCGCAAAGGAAATGGTGAACTTCTATCCAATTATGTCTAATCTCACGATCGTGCAGAAAGAAGATATGACTATCTTGAATACTACAAGAACATGGAAATTAGAAATCGCGACAGAGGCTTCCTTCGCAAAGTTCATCTTAGTGCTGAAGTTCTCGTGAATGACATCTTAATATCCAACGCTCTCTCCCCTGTATCAGTCAATCCTTTGGAAGTAGATGATGACGAAATTCCTCTTCCCATGGATAGTTATCTAGAGTAAGTAAGTGATGAAGAACATGTTTATCAAGATAATTCAGTGGATAAAGAAGAATTTCCTCTTACTAAAGTAGCTACTGGCAATGGAACAACCGTTAATGAGTCATTAAATGAGGAAGAAATTCAAGCTGATCATGAAAAGAATGTTGGCGAGGCTAATAACTATGGCAAAGATAATGCTTGAATTTTGTTTTTGCTTTCTTTTAGTTCTCTTTATCGCGAATGATTTAACCTCTTTCAATTTTAAAACTCATTTTGGAGCTCTATTAAATTTCTGTTCTTCTCAATACTCTGCGAGAAAGATAATGATATTTTATTTATCAATTCCCATACTTGCCCCTCATTATCTTTCTTGGAATGAACAAATATCTCGTGCATCTTAGAAAAATGAAATAGTTAATGGGTAGGATTATTCTTGTGGTCTTATTTTGCCTTCCTAATTAAAGGTCTTATTTCGCCACATTTCTTTCTGCGACAAAATCGCAGGACATCCTTACATTTGCATGTAGAGACCCATTGATCTTTCCTTAGCTCTTGTATTTTATCAATTTTCTGCGACTATATGACAGGCCTAAGTTCCCTTGCGAGAACAAATCCCCATGACATAGCCGTCTCGCGATGAAATCGCATGACGTCTTTACACTTTCATGTAAAAACCCATTGATCTCATCTTAACTTTTTATTATGGCTTGTTTCCTATGTATTTGTCACGCGACAATATGACAAGCCTAAATGTTCTTGCGAACACAAAGCCCCATGACATTGTCGTCTTAAGACACTTATCAGCTCCCTAATGGAGGGTGCCACCCTTACTCCCCCTGGTTGCCCCTTCAAGGAGGTCACATCGGCCATACAAGACTAGCTCCTCCCATCCGGTCTTAAAAACAACCAGTTTTTTTCGCAGCCTCTTATGCTTTATGCCTATATGGATTATAGTTACGAGATTTCACCATAGGTGGGGTTTTCTTGAGGCCGAGTGCATCATAGCCAAGACTTACCAAGAATGGTTAGGGTAGGTTCGTCCATCCCGGGAACCCTTGGCTCAACCGTGTACCTCGGCGCCTTGGTCATACTCTGCACCCCTTAGAAGAGAACCTCAGTCGTCCAACCAGTTTATAACCTTATATAGTTAGAAATCCAAAGTATCTCTCCTGGATAGGTATCTCAAAGAGATGGACCCATGTCTCCGTGTCTCAGGTTCCAGCAGTGGTATAACCTTATCCCTGAGCCACGCAAAGAGATACCCCATAATATGACGTACTTTAGGTCTTACATTTTCCTCTTGCGAAATTGTATTCGCGAACTAGGGTGTACGCCATAAAGGTTCATCCCGTTCTTTGTTTCTTTTGCGTATATCACAATCATTCATTCTTTATGTAATCTTGAATAATCTTGCGAATAAACTCACAGCTGTAAAAATTTGTTTTTCCCATTTCTTCTTTATTTCATTAAAAATTTGTTACAGATAATATCTTTTTAAATATAATCTGTTCCATGGTCTACCAAGTCTTTGACCAACATCTCTGCCTTCTGGGTCTACCAACCTGTATGTCCCTGTTCCAACTATATCTTTAATGATATACGGTTCATCCCATTTTCTCGCCAACTTTCCACCACGTTCTCGCTGGTACTCTGGTGTTTCTCGCTGAACTAAATCGCCTGGTTGAAACTCACGTTTTCTGACTCGCTTGTTATATTCGCGAGCCAACCTTTGCTGATAATTTTCCATATGTTGTAATGTTTTTTCTCTCTTCTCTTCTAATTCATAAAGTTCTCTTAGAATCATGCTAGCATTAATATTCTTCTCCCAAACCTCTCTTTTTGTTGTAGGAATAGCAACTTCTGTTGGTAGTACTGCTTCAACACCATATGTTAAACAATAAGGTGACATCCCAGTTGCCTCTCTCCTGGTTGTGTTGTAAGCCCAAACTGCATTATGTACCTGTTCACACCATGCTCTATGGTACCCTTCTAATTTATTTTTTAAGATGTCTGTGATTGTCTTATTAGTTGCTTCAGCCTGACCATTAGCTTGTGGGTATAAAGGAGTATATTTTCCACATCTTATCTTAGCAACTATATGTTTTGTCTTTCAAATTGTTTTCCATTATCTGAAACCAACTGTGCTGGAATTCCAAATCTGCAGATGATATTTTCAAATATGAATGTAAATATATGTTTATCGGGAATGTGTTGTACTGCTTTTACTTCTGCCCACTTTGTGAAATAATATGTCGCGACAATTAAGTATCTCTTCTGCCCTGAACCTGGCACAATAGGTCCCACAATATCTAAGCCCCATTTTCCAAAAGGCCACACACCTTTTGAAGATGATAATGGTTCCCCCGGTGCATGTATCTTCTTTCCACATCGCTGGCAATCTTCGCAACACTTGGATAATTGTTTTGCATCTTCATGCATATACGGCCAATAATAGCCTTGCATTTTTGTTCTATAAGCCAAAGATCTTCCTCCGCTATGATTACCAGCATCTCCACTATGCAACATTTTTAACACTTTTTCTCCTTATTCCCGTGTCAAACATCTAAGTAATGTCCCATTAAAAGATTTTCGATACAATACTCCATCCCTTAATTCATAATTTGTTGCACGGCTCTTTAATTTGTGCGCCTCCAATCTATTTCTTGGTGTTTCACCTATCGCCAAGTATGCGTGAAGTTTTGATCTCCAATCTGCGATAATGTTGCTGGCTGGTTCTTCTGCGTCATTTTCTATTATAATTAAATCTGCCTTTTCTTCTTCTTCTTTATTAATTGAAGGTGATACAAGCTTCTGAATTCTTATGCATCTCGCAGCTGGGTTTGTCATCATACTTGATATGAACGCAAAAGCATCTGCGAGTCTGTTATCTTTTCTTGATATATGTTTCCATTTTATTTTTGGAATTCTTGCAGACAATTCTTCAACAAGTTTCTTGTATTTCTTCAGAGATGGTTCATTTATTGTGTATTCTCCTTTTATCTGGCGAATAACCAATTGCGAGTCACTGGTAATCCTTGCATTCTCCAACTTCATCCCTACGGAGAAATTTAGAGCATGCACCACAGCTTCATATTCTGTCTCATTATTAGTGGATGTGAATTCCAAACGAAATGAAAAAGCCATTTTTTCTCCTTCTGGCGAGATAAAGACCACTCCAATTCCATTTCCTTCCCCATTTGATGATTCATCCACCAATATTTCCCACATGTTGGGTTCTTTAATAGATCTTTTGTATCTCCATGTTCTTCTTCTATGTCCATCATTTCTTCCACAGCTTCATCATCTTCTAGAGGAAATTCTGCTAAGAAAATCCACTACAACTTGTGATTTTGGCGAGGATAGGACTTCATATTTAATTTCAAAGTGCCCTACTTGTGCATTCCATCTCTCAACTCTGCCTGATATTTTTGAGTTCTTCATTACTGATTCAATGGGCACCTTTGTTAATACCTTTACTTTATGTGCCTGAAGTTTAAAGGTTGCATAAACCAATGCCAGAATTAGCTTCTCAATTTTTGAATAATTTCTCTCTGCAGAATTAAACATTTTGCTGATGTAATAAATTGGTTTTTCTACCCCTGCATTTATTCGCAGTAATAATGAGCTTAATGCGTGCGATGTTGTCGCAAGATAAATCAATAATTCTTCTCCAGGCTCCGCTTTCTGTAAAATAGATATGTTCATTAGATAATATTTAACTCCTTGAAAAGCCTTCTCACATTCATCTGTCCACTTGAATTTTGTACCCTTCCTGAGTATATTGAAAAAATGCTTGTATTTATCTGAAGATCGCGAGATAAATCTTCCTAGTGAGGCTAAGAGCCCATTCAACTTATGTATATCTTTCACTTTTGCTGGCGCTGGCATATCGCGAATTGCATGTACTTTCTCTGGATCAACTTGAATTCCTTCTTTTGATACAATATAACCTAAAAATTTCCCTGGCGCTACTCCAAAAATGCATTTCTCAGGATTCACCTTGATGTTAAAGATTCGCATTAGATCAAAAATCTCCTTCAAATCTTGCACATGGTTCTTAGCTTCTTTACTCTTTATTAACATGTCATCTACATACACCTCTAATGTTTTGTGTATCCACTTTGCGAACACCTTCTCCACCATTCTTTGATATGTTGCACCAGCATTTCGTAACCCAAAAGGAATTTTTGTGTAACAATATAATCCTCTTGGAGCAAAAAATATGGTGTGCTCTTGATCTTCTTCAGCGAGAGGAATCTGGTTATAACCTTTATACCCATCTAATGAAGATATTGTATCATTTCCTGCTGCTGATTCAACCATTTGAGGAATATCTGGTAATGGAAAACTATCTTTAGGGCAAGCTTTGTTTAAGTCAGTAAAGTCTATACAAATTCTGATCCCCTTATTTTTCTTTGGAACCACTACCATATTTGCGATCCATTCCGGGTATTTTGCTTGTCTTATAATTCCAGCATCTAGCATTTTCTGTAACTCTTCTTCTATTTTTGAGTGATAAGTTGTTGCGATTTTCCTTATCCTTTGCTTGAATGGTCTCACATATTTGTTAATTTCTAACTTATGACATCCAACTGATGGATCTATTCCAGTAATCTCATCCATACTCCACGCGAAAATATCCTTATACTCTCGCAAGAGATTTATGGTTTGTTCTTCTTCATCTGCACCCATTTTAGTTCCAATTTTCAGCATTTTAGGTTCTTCTTCACTTCCTTTGTTGGTTCTGCTGCAGTGTGGCTTGCCTCAGGTTCTCCCATTGGTGTTGGTATTTCCATGACTCTCACGGTCTCATCATATTCTTGCGAGATCTCGCTGGGTATTCATTTTCCTTCTCTTGCTCTAATCATGTAAACTTTAAATTCTTCTTCCTTCTTTACCTCTTTTTCCAATTTTCTGCAAGCTTTTCGCAATTTTGGATGCTCTTCATAATTTCTCACTTCAATTCAATAACACAGCTTCGCAAGATCAGTATCTCCTCTAATTTCTCCAATTCCACTAGGCATAGGAAATTTGATGCATTGATGTAATGTTGATGCTACAGCCTTGATTGCATGTATCCATGGTCTCCCTAATATCATGTTATATGGTGCCTCCACATCCACCACACATAATGTTACTTGTGTTTCAATCTCTCCTAGCGGAATTCGTACCATTATTTCTCCTTTAGGTTTTGTTATAGATTTTCCAAAACCATGAATGTGATAATTTGAACAAGACATCTCTTCATCCTTATATCCCATTTTCTTAAATGTATGATAGAATATAATATCTACAGAACTTCCTGCATCCACCAAAGTTCTATTCACGGCCCATTCTTCTGCAGATCTTGTTGATTTTTCCTTCTTCACTCGCATAGTAGATATTGTGGTTACCAATGGAGATGTATGATCCAAATTTTCTTTTGGTATTTCTGCTGCTGTGAATGTGATTTCCTGCTTTTCCCAATCCTTCAGAGGTGATATTTTCTCCACCGTCATAATTCTTTTTCCTTCAATATCTCGTTTATGAATCCTTCCTCTAATATTTTCATGGAATTGTTTTTGTTATCGTATTGCACTCCAACTTACTGTAATCCTCCTTTGCTTCAATTTTATTTTCTTCAACTACTTCACCAATTTGTTCAATCATCTTCTTAACTCGAATATTGATCTTTAATCTTGCTTTTTCCTATAATTTTTAACTTTCAATCCCTGTTTCGGGCGCCAAAATGTAGTTGCAGGAAATCCCACACTAACCCTTGATAAGAATTTACTGTAATTAAGACATATTTGAAGATTAAAAACAACACTTTATTATTTGATTCTCAGAATTGTTTACAAGAAATTAATGAAATCAAGAATACAACCGCTCTCTTGAATTTTCTCTCTCCTCAAGACTTTCTCAACACTAAAAAAAATACATCATCCCCTCTCTGAATCAACTGGGTCTATTTATATAGGATAGTTATATAGTGGCTGACAGCTAATATGTCCTTTAATTTTGGACCTGACTCGCGATATTATCGCAGTAGTTATAATATCCATTCTCGCAAGCGTCGTGACCATCGCAGGATAATCACGCTCTTCCCGTGTTTCTTCATTCGTCAGCTATTACGTCATTCTTCAAATTATTTTGTGACGCTCGTGAAGTGTTGTTGAAGAACTCGCGGTGATGTTCGCAGAAGTGTTGTTAATCTCGCAAGAGTAATATCATGGCGATATTCTGGTCCTACAAAAGCACTAAAGGACACTAAATTACTTGATAAAAGTAAAAAAGTGTATATCTCTGAAGATGATCACTCTGAGATAGATTCATCAGATGAATATCTTGACAAATCGGTCTCGATGATCACAAGACAGTTTAGGGATCTTTTATTGAAGAGAAGTAAACGGTTCTCCAGATATAAGCGTAAGGCATCAGTCAACCTCATAATCGTGTTCCTACTAAAAATAGGGATATTGATGAAGTTTATGATGAGGATATGCCTTAGTGCTTTAAGTGTAAAGGATTTGGTCATTTTTCAAACGAGTGTCCAAATCGTAGAAAATACACTGGGAACAAAGGGCTTGCAGCAACTCTTGATGAAATGTCTGACAGCTACGACTCTAATGAAGACGGGAAATCAAGTGTTGCACTTCTTGGTGAAAATATTGATTTTGATAATTGTAGCAATACACATATCAATTTTGATATTATTTCAGAAGATAATCCAACCATTCTGGAAAAAGAAGTTGACCCTTTTTTTTGGAAACACTGTTTATAATGTCTCAGGATCCACTTTGTGCCTATCCGCGTGCACAATTCATAAGCTTGATTATTATCCAAGTGTGACGTGCTCATATTGTTCATTAAAAGGACATGAACTCCCAAGGTGTTACAAGTTCAAACACAAACAAAGACACGTCAACAAACTTCAACAAAGAGCAAATCATTTAGCAAGAAAGCTCAAACTTGCTCAGAAGACCGCAGAAGTACGTAAGATTTTATCTTCGTCTAAGAAGTTAGTTTCCAAGGAAAAATCAAGACCATTTGAAAAGAAAATATGGTCAAACCGTTTTGATAGACAGAGGTATGTGGATTCCTCCCAAGAGGAAATTGGTGGACAAATTGTTGTTCACCACATCACAACTTAATTATGTGTGTCTAAAATCTTGTCTCATGTGCCTGATCAAAAGATACAATAATTTTGTACCTCTCAGGCTTTAGGAAAAGTTTTGTTTCTTATTTTCTTATTTTTGTCTTATTTATGTCTATCAAACAAAAGAAAAATGGTATTATCGATAATTCTACTCTTTATAGGGATAAGAGTAGATCGTCCACGAACCTGTTTTAGGTTTCGAACCCTATATTCCTTTTCCTTCTATAAAACCTCTTTTTATCTCTAGACTACTTGTTGATCCAATTGTGAATTCCTCTCACAAACCCATTCATTAATGGACGCTCCAAGAATGATGTCGTGCGATGGAAAAGAAGGTAATGTAATTGTTGAACCATCAATCATGAAGGAAAAAGGAAAATCTCTATTGCCTCCAACCTTGAAAAGAAAAAGAAGGAATATGAGGAAACCAAGGGCTGTTCCTTCAAATACTCAGAAGTTTTCTGATATTCTTGATGTGTTGAAGGAGTTGCGTAAGGAGATTCAGCAAATAAAGTCTTTTGTGTGTAAGACTCATGAAATTCAGAAGGCCCTGGTTCGACAACATCAACCAAGAAGGTTCATCGATATAAACTCCTTTCTTAATGAACCCTTTGTTCCAATGGCTATTTACGACAAGGAGTTCGGAGACAATAATGAATTTTTCAAAGGTCTTAATGTCTAGTAAATCTTTTATGTTTTATGTTTTATTTAGAAGAATAACTTGTGTTTTGGAATAACAATGATTGTGATTACACATAGATATATCCAATGATTTCATCTTCTTATTTTTAGATTTATTGGTTTTAATTCTAAACTTGTTTGGAAGATGATGGTTGCAGTATTAATCTTTATGGTTTTATATATTGCAATATTTTTATGGGATTTGTATGTTTACGTCCTTGAACTTGATTATCCCATATTTTGTCAAAAGTAAAGTCGTTCACGTATTGGTATGCAAATATTGATAAAGGAATGAATGGACTTTTGGCAAAACACAAAAGTTAAGCCTATATTGTTAATTGTTGATGTGAGATAGGTTAAAATATTTTGTGATTCAAGGATAAAGTCTATTATGTCACTTTGTGATGGAAAAAATAGAATAGGTCCTTGTTTTGATATCCACGGTATAGAGCTTAATTGTTCCACATTATTATGTATTACCGTGAAGGTTCCATTGTGTATCTCATGTTGAGCACGATATAACTAAGTCGATTTATTATTGGCATGGTTGGTTGTTCCATGAGATGCTATATGTTGAGCATTAAGAACTAAATTAATCAACTTGTGTGGTTATTTAGTTTGTATTCCATGAGTTCTCTCATGTTGAGTACATGTACGGTTATGGTTGTCATTTCCAATGATAATCTTAGTCGGGGTTCCATAATCTCTTATGTTGAGCCCAAATGAACTAAATCAATCATCCTGTGTGATTATTTAGTTAGCACTCCATAGATTTTTCTCATGTCGAGTGTGGACAATTTAATTGATTACTTTGTGATTAGTTAATTGTGTAATCCGGTTAGAATATTTATGAGTTCTCTTGTGAATAATCTAATCGATGAATTAAGTCTCCATAAGTTTACTTGTGTTGAGCATATTTAGTCAAATTAAGCTTGGTTAATATGATTGAATATTTTGGATTCCAAATTCATACTTGTATGCAATTTGTTGAGTCTAAATAAATCCTTCTTTTCTCTAGAAATTAAGGTCGCTCATGTTGTTCCTTAGGGAATGACATCTTATGGGGGAGAGTTCTTTTGAACTTGCGCTTAATTTCCAAATCTTTGTGGGGAGTGCGGCTGTGGAATTTTTAGGGGTTATCTTGTATCTTTATAAACTCCTTGATGAATGCATTTAGCCTCAACTTTATGATTGCATATAAACAAGATGATAAAACATTTACCTTTGGTCATGAATTGTCTCTTACGGAAATTTCATTAGGATCTCGTTCTTGTACCTTTGCCAATTTTATTGACAAAAAGGGGGAGAATTAATTGTAGTTCACACTACAAATACATATGGTTTTCAGATCATTATGTAAGGGGGAGTGGTTTCCATGTGAGATGGATTATTGACTAAGGGGGAGTGAAGTATCACCATAGTATTGTTGTTGAAGTTGTGATGCAATTAGACTTTGACGCTGTATAATAATACTATGACACTGTATAACAATGATTGAGAACCAATGTTTTTCTCATTGTTAAAGCTACGGATTTTCAACAATGATGATGCTAAACTTACAACCTTTGGGATCATTGGACTACTTGGAAGTGACGAAGATTTCGAGTATTATTGAAGATTAGGCATGTGGAATAGGAGCTACAAAGTTTATTTATAAAATTTGTGTTTCCATATGTATTAATAGTTTTGCCACTAAAATAGACAAAGGGGGAGATTGTTAGAGCACTGCTCGGTCAAACTCGCATGTGTTGCTATCTCAAACATGTTTGTCAATCTTAGTGATCAAAACTATATAGTCTTTATTTCTAGTCTACTATAGATAAGGTCTCGGACTAGGATAGAAAGTGCATTTGATCTCAAGAACTCCATAGCGATCATCATACAAGACGAAGGACTACTCAAGGAACCAGTGGATCTTCATCGACTAAAAGGTATGTGGAGACTTGAACTTATCTATCACTCAAAAGTCTATCTACTCTATCTCCTATTTTGAGACAAAAGTTGTTTTACTATATAGGCTAAGAATATGCACATGTGACATTTCGAGCTGAGTATATCTCGCTTATCAATTTCTCTAAATGGGTGTTGGTAAATCTTTCTCTTTATCCAAGTTCATCTATGCCTAGTGACGAAAGTCATGTTATGTTTCAATCACTTTGGAAATTGCTCGGACGAAAACTAGTTCGTGAATAACAACTATATGACGTCCTTTGAGAATATTTCAATGATTGAAATGGGAGTTTAGACTATATAACAATTGTGGGATATAAACATTGTTGTGACAACACATATATGTATAAGTCCTTAACACTTGAACCTATGTTTGCAAACTTTGTTGATCAAGTGGAACCGGAATGTGAGCAACAACTTAGTCTGTGAACTGCCGGAAGCTCTCGAACCCGGGAATTTATGTTGGAGTTTATAACTTAAACCGGTTAGCTTGAGTCCACGAACTCAGTCCGCGAACTCAATAGGTTATGTATGAAAACGTTTTTCGTGGACTTATTCTAAATTACTAAGGAATTATTTTGAAAACCTTGGCTTTATAGTTCATGATTAAGGATTCGAGTGAATCACATCGTTTTTGATTCAATTGTGTCTCTTGTAGTACTTGAGATCTCTTAGCAATTGAACTCTAACTAGTTCATTTGAGTCATTTGGACTAGTTATGGTGAAGAAGAATATGGTTGATAAGAAAGTTATCATTTGGCTAACCATTTGGTTGACTAATATTGAACCAACCATTGTACATGTTTGGGTACGGTTACACAAACCCAAAACTTCAAGTACATGTGTGTATGGCAAGCTAAGTTTTCGATCTAACGGTTGAGAGATATTAGCTTGTATCTAATCAGGTTTTCATCTAACGGTGAATATTGAATGCTCTGTTAGCAAGCTAACATTGATTGCAAACCCTGATTTGAAAGACTATATAAGGAGAACTCTAGCCATTGGAAAAACTAATCCCCACACACCTTTCTTGTGTGATACTAGTTTTATCTAAGGTAGAGTCGATCTTCATTAACCCTTGAGTTTTCTCTCTAAATTCGGGTTAACGACTTAAAGACTTCATTGGGATTGTGAAGCCAGACCGATACTACTTTTCTTGTAGTTGTGTGATCTGATCTTTCTCTTTTTATCGTACGAGTACAATTATAATAATTGGCTTGATATTTCTATCTCCGATAGGCAAGATAAAAGTAGTCACAAACATCTTCGTCTCATTGTTTGTGATTCCTCAATAATCTTATTCGCTGCGTCGATTAAGTTTATTGTGAGGTGATTGATGAAACTGAGCTGTTCTTCGGGAATATAAGTCTGGTTTTATCGATTGGTTCCTATTCACCTTTATTTATCAAAGGATTGAACAAAACTCATAGGTTTATTCGTGGGAGACGAATTTATCTATTACCTGTAGACTTTTCTGTGTGAGATAGATTTGTTTGCTAAAGTCTTCGACTTTGGGTCATAGCAACTATTGGTTATGGGTGAGATCAGCTAAGGGAATCAAGTGCGCATTATCCTACTAGGATCAGAGGCGTAGGAGCATAATTGTAGCTTGGATCAGTGTGAGATCGGTTGGGGTTCAACTACAGTCCATACCGTAGTTAATTTGATTTAAATCGATTGATACTTGGATATTGGTCTTTGGAACCATCCAAGTTATCTCTCTTTGATTAGACTCGCGAATCATATTTTCTTGAGTAAATCAAATCGAGAGATTGAGATAAATACTCCTTGAATATTTTCTATTGATTGAGTCTAACTATCTAGTTGATTCTCTAGAAAACAACTCGGAGTTTTCCATACAGATTGCTAATCGAAATATTGGGTGAGGTTGTTAGACCCCCGCTTTTTCATGTTCCTTGTGTCTTAGGAAAATTACCTTAGACATTAACTTGTAAAATTTATTGCAAAGAGCAATAGGCCTGAAGTCTTCTGATTTGTGAGCATTATTGGATTTGGGTATAAGAGTTACTCTAGTTTTACGCAACTGCTTAATAAGAAAACCATAATAGAATAAATCTTTAATCATCTTGCAAACATCATATTTTACCACATTCTATTAAGACTGATAGAATCCTAGCGGAAGACCTTCTGGGCCTAGAGAGGTCCATAGGTCCATTGGCATTAAAGCTCCACAAATTTCATAATCTGTAAGGATGGTTATATGAGTGACACTATCTTCCGGAGATATGAACCTTGGAATATGTTGAAGGAAATAAATATTGTCGGCTGGAGATGTAAAGGTACTAATCTTTTGAAAGTGTATATCTAGCAGTTGTTCAATTAAATTTTTGTCTTTGCACCAAGTGCCAATTTCTCTGTTGTGGAAGTATTTGGAGTTTTTATCCATATCATTGAAGAAGTGGTTTCTGTATTTTTGACTATTGGACCTAGCTTGAATTTAATTAAGAGAGTCAATTTATCTTTCAAGTTTCATTAATTCAGTTGTATTATTACCTTGGACATCTGAAGATTGGAGATTAAAAATATCATGTTGAAGAGAGGTTATCCTAGACTGGACATGACCAAATGTAGCCTTACTCCATTTAGATAATAGTTGTCTAGTATTTGATATGCTGCGGAGCAAAAAGCATTAGAATTCTAAGCATTCAAAATTTCATCTTCACATGTATCTTGTTGTAGCCAAGTGTTCCCTTTTCAGTTTTTCCCTTTAGTATATAAAATGTTGTACAGGTCTAACATTATGAGAGTGTGATTAGATATTTTATGATATAAGTGAGTTAAGGTAGCATCAGGAAAAGTGAGAAACCAAATGCTATTAACAAGTGCTCTATCTAGTATGGACTTAATCCTGCCAGTCCCATGACTATTACTAGTCCAAGTAAAGGGGTTTCCTATGACACCTAAATCTGAAAGATTATATTTCTTAATCAAGTTGGTAATAGTGGTACTAGAATAAGCATTAGAAGATTGGTCCATTCTCTCTGAAGGATCAAGAGTGATATTAAGGTCACCTATGACTACCCAAGGGATGTGAACACTTAAACTAAGACTTTTTATATAAGAAAACTGGTTTTCTTGCCCATATTTGTAAGAAGTACCATACATTCATGTGAGAAACCATTGACCTCTAGCTGGGTCATTCTTAATTAAAGCATCAACCATGTTATCGCTAGTATGAACTATTTATTGCTCAATACAATCCTTCCATAAAAACACAATTCCACCAGCACGACTAATAGAAGGAGAATATATGATATTAGGAAAGTGAAATACCTAGTAAATTTAACAATTCTATCATCATTTATTTTTTTCTCAAATACAAAAACAATGTCCGGATTATGAAGTCTATTTAAGTAAATAAGATGATCTCTAGTTTCATTTCCAGCAAAACCTTGATAGTTCTAACAAATTACTTTCATTTTGATAATATGATAAGTATTACTAGAATAAGTTATCGAACAAGGGAAATTTAAAAGAGAGAAAAAGGAGTTAATGAAAATTTGAAGAAAAAAAAGTGATTACAAGAGAAACGGTAATTTCATTCATATCATGAAAGTTCTCCTTCGCATTAGATTCTCCTTCCTCAATCAAGTCATGTTTCATGCATTAAACTCAGTTTCAGATGGATCTTTACCAGAATTAAGCTCAATGATATTCTTATGTAAGTTATTTTTTTTGGAACACAAGTTTAGGTACGACTCTAGTAGTAACTATGGTTTCATCTTCAGAGTTTCAATATCTTTTTGTTTTTCTTTGCTCATCTTGCTATTCTTCTGTATCATTCAGTTATTTCTGGATTGCTTCGCAGATACTCTTTAGCATGAGATCCAGATCATCAGTTATTTCTACCACATATGCCATAGCCAACTCCTGATAATAATTAACATAGTTCATTTGTAAATCTTCTTATCATGAGATCATCGGCTATATTAAGGCATTATTCATCATCATGATCAATTATACAATAGTCCTTGCACAAGCTATGTGGTTGCCTTTCACAATGATATCTTACCTAAGTTATACCTCATGCAGCTGTGTTATACCAACCTCCTCTATAAAGAGGCTTTTTGAGATTAATCTTCACTATAGTCGTGATCATGTTTTCAAATATTGGTATGGAGTTCGTTGGATCATTCCATAGTTTTGAGTCCAACTCTTCCAAAGCATCATCCACTATTAATTGGGAATAGTATCCTAGGATAAGATTCTTAAACTGGATTGTTCATTCTTGATGAATGAATAGCCAGTCTTTCAATGGAATAGAGGCATCATACTTTTTAAGATTAAGATGACACTTCTTGTAATTCCATGGACCTTTCTTGAGAATAGATTATACTATTTCCTTTGAGTTAAACTTGAAAAATAAAATGTTCTTATCCATAGAACGTACCTCTCTTTTCTGTATTATTTCCACGGAGTATTAATTTATTTTCTAACTTTTTCAGTTTCAATCGGGTCCTCCGAGAAAAGCTTTGCAATTAAAGTATTACTCAATTCTTCAGTAGCAACAGTGATGTGTCTTGTGGAACCAACTGCTTGTAGTTGCAGAATAACCTACAACTACACCCTCAATAGAATTAGTAAAACTTGAGAAGTTATTGATGTTGAATGACAACTTTCTTATTAATTCTCTCAATTGATTACAAAGAAGTATCTAAATGGAACTAGAATAGTTACAACTTTCTCTATTCTCTTTCCTAAGATAATTTCTAATACTCACTAAAAGAACCTCCCGAATTTTACATTTGAACTCCTATTTATAGTGAAATATATACAGCTGTATATGAATTGCGAAGTATCGCAATTCATCTTCGCAAGATTATTCTATCTTCACAAATCTTCATACTTCCCCGTGCTTCCTCTATCATCGCATCATTTTTTAATTCTTTCCTCTTATATTTGTCACGATGTTCGTAAGCTAATGCCTTGTGATATTCAGTACCTACATCTTGCCTCTTCTCATGTCAATTCTACAAAGAAGGAATGTCATGAGAACCTCTATTCTCGTAAATTTAATATAGTTATCACCACCTGTTAAATTCGCAACACGTCTTTTTTCTTTTCCATTACCTTTTTGACACGTTTCTTCGTAACCGTTCTTTTCAACCGTTCACGTTTAATCGCATTGATGAGTTTCTATCTTCATCGAATTCTCTCTTCTTTATAAATATTTCCCTTTGATTTTCTTTTTATTCTCTTATCCTATTCGTCTTCCTTATCACTTCTGCCTCTACAATTTACTCTCTTTTTCAGCTACTACAATTTTTTATCTCTTTCATCTCTTTTCTTTCTTTCCTATTTTCTATCTTATATCCAATGGATCCAAAGAAGAAAACTATTGAACAAATTAACGCAGAGCTTGCTGATAGGGACCTCATTCTTTCTGAAATTGATGGTTACGACAATAAGTCTTCTCTCTGTGTGAAGCTCTTTACCAACTATATTTGGAATGATCAGAAAGTTTTAATCTCACGAGGTCAAATCCTCGCAGGTCTTCCTCTTCCTCTTTATGATGTTAATCTTCCTTTATTCTATGAAATTATTTCCCACCCCGATTTTTCATGTGTCGTTTATCAATTGACTGGTGATTGCATTCGCATTCTGGTTGAATTCGCAACTCGTGCTGCTACTGGAAGATCTTTGTACTCAGTTGATCTTAGGAAATATGGATTTTGAGATGTGTAAATTATCGCTGCGGACTATACATTTGAGGGTTTCTTTAAAAATTACACATTAATTCCTGCGAGGAAAGAAGATAAACGTTGGGGTGTTCGTCTTCATCGTAAAGCTAATATCTCAGCAGATGACATTCTCATGCACGACATTGATTATGCCTCGGGAAATAATAAAACACCTCGTCATTCTAATGATGAAGATTGGTATAACTACCCTTTAGAATTATCGGGTCCTTATATTTCTGGAATAGATGATCTTCCTGCGAACCTTCGTGACCGCAATTATCAACCTTGGGTTTATAAAAATGTATGTACCTCCATCTCCTTATCTTCTTGTTACTCTTCTATTTATTTTCAAATGAGGTAAGAAAAACTCTTTTATGATTTTTAAACAATATAATGTTGCCTCTGTTTCTTATCCTTATTTGAATTTGAAGGTTCTTTCTGATCTTCCTGAGGTTGTTGCGAGTGAGAATAAGAGTTCCACTTCTTCCAAAAGATTAACTGTGAGACAAAAGACACTTCGCTCTGCGAAGGATACCCAAAATTCTGGTAGTCAAGATGATGCTCTTCGCAAAGGAAAAACAAAACTTGAAAATGTTGCTCATGAGAGGAAAAAACAGAAGAAGTTTTCAACCAAGTATTATTCCCATGTAATCTCTTCTAATGAGAATGTTGAGGAAGATCAAGGTGATGAAGATGATAAATTTCCTGAGAAGGACTTTGATTCTAATTCTGATACCCTTTCTGATAAAGGAGATGATGATGATGATGATGATAATGCTGGTGAAGGTGAAGAGGAAGATTATAGTAACACAGAAACTTTTGCTTCAGCAATGGTTCGTGTATCTGAGGCCTTTCTCCATTCTTCTCGTGGGTTAGGAAACTCTCCTACTGCGAATGCTCGTAATCTTATTGCGAAGGCTTTCAAAGTTGCTACTGTACTCAATAACAACTCTCTTGATGGAATTTCAAGATTCGTCTCTCCTGCTATATTATATGCTTTAGGGAGTATGGTAAGTTTCTTTTCTATTCCTTGTTTATTTCCCTTACTCCATTAATTTCTGACCCTTTTTACTTGTTCAGGTTGGAAGAGTTAGCTGCGCAGCTGCTTCAGATTTGGAAAGACGTCATTCCATTGCTGAGAAGAAAACTTTAAACCGTTGTAAGAAGTTGGAGGTTGAAAATTCAAAACTTCGTCAGAAAGTAGATGATTTAAGTATTGATATCGCCGAACTAACATCCCGTCACGAAGATAATCCACAATCTGCGAGCATCGCAGCTGATAGTTCTTCTCTTCTTGAGGAGAATAATCGTCTAAAGCTTGAAAACTCTTCTCTTCATAATGATAAAAAGCAATTAGAAGGTAAATTCTTCGTAATGGTGAGTATTTTAATTACTTTTCTTTCGTAATTTGCTAACTAATTCCTTAACTTCTTGCTGCAGAAAATTATGCGAAGATGAATGATGATCTGGAAACTATTCATGCCAGTCGTAAGAAGAAGATTTCTGATTTAAGATCTCAACTTCTAATTACCCAGCATAACCATAGTTTATATGTCAAGCGTTTTCGATCTAAGATGAATCGCAAAATTTGTGAAGACAATCAAATTCCTCTCAAGAAGTACCATATGCTCCTTTCTGAAGAAATTCCTGAAGATACCCCATATCTGGAAATCTCTGATAGTGAAGTTGAAGATGATCTCTCTGAAGAAGAAAAAGAATATCATTTTGATGGGAATAAATCCCCCGAAGAATAGCTTCATTCTTTTTTGTATATCTATTCTAGTTCTTTTCATATTGTCTGTTTGAGTACAACATTTTCTTCTTTCTTGCACTTTTGATCAACCAACAATTTCTTTTTGAGGCTTAAGTCGTATTAATGTCTTAATTTTGCGATGATGAATTGATCTTTCTTTGATTGCGTTTTTTCCTTATTCGCATGACTTGATTATGTGGAGAGAAATAATATATCTTAAAGATCTAGTTTAGTATTTCCTTCCCCCCTATCATTGCTCTTCAGATGATTAAATATCGTTGGAAGTATTAGAATATCTTCTTCTATTTTAATTTGCGAAGCTTCAACTTGTTGCGATTAATAATTCCTTCCTTTGGAATATAAAAAATACGAGGTATGAAATATCCTAAGCAATACGAAGTATGAAATATCCTTAAGAAGTATAAGAAGTATACAATATGTTTGAAGAAGTATAAAAGGTATTTAATTTGTGAAGAATTCCTCAATATATGAATGAGTATAAGAAGTATTTAATCTTCGCAAAATATGATAAATGTGAAATATCCACTGAAGAAGTATAATAAATATGAGACCTTCTTGAAGAACTATAAGAAGTACTCAAGTTGTGAACAAATATTCAATATATGAATAAATATAAGAAGTATGTAATTCTCGTAAAATTTAATGAATTCTTCACTATCTGTTTTTGATTGCGAGCAAAATCGCATCTTCTGTTATGTCTTTGTGAAAATTCTTCAATGGGGTTGTCTTCTTTGTTAGGATTTCTTGTAAAAATTCTTCAATGATATTGACGGAGCTGTCTTCTTTGTCAGAACTTCATGATATATATTCTTGTAAAAATTCTTCAATGATATTGATGGAATAAATTTCATTAATTGTTGTGGTCTTATCATGCCTTCCTAAGTAAAGGTCTTATTTTTCCACCTCTTTTCTGATAATATTTTTGTATTTGCGATAATATGACAAGTTTGAACATTCTTGCGAATATGCAACTTCGTGACATTATCATCTTGCGATGAAATCGCAGGACGTTTTTACACTTTCATGTAATAACCCATTGATCTCATCTTAACTTCTTTGTTATGTTCTGCGAGTTCTTTTTAAATTTTTTTTTTTTTTTTTAGAATGCTCGCAGAAATTCAGTTGTTGCACAAATATGACAAGCCTTTATGTTTTTGCAAACAAGAAGCCTCGTGACATTTGCGTCTTATAGCACGTATCAGCTCCCTAATGGAGGGTGCTGCCCTTTATCTTCCCCTTGGTTTCCCCTTCAAGGAAGCGTACATCGACCATACAAGGTTAGCTCTTCCCATCCGGTTCTGCAAACAGCCAGCTTTTGATCGCAACCTATTATCCTTTTTGCCTATAGGGCTTATAGTTACGAGGTTGCACCCTATGGGGTATCTTTGGGCCAAATGCATCATTTTCCAAGACTTGTCAAAAATGGAAGATGTGCTTCAAGCTCACCCGTCACTCTTGACTCAACCGTGTACCTAGGCGCCTTGATCGTTTTCTGCACTTCTTGGGAAAGATAGTATGCCTTAGTCGCCCAACCTAAATCATGTTACACCGCATAATATTGCGTAATGTCGCAAGATTAGGTGAGAATCCAAGGTGTCTAACCCGGATAGGTACCCCGTTATTGGGTTGTACCCCGTAAAGTTCCATGTACTCAGGTGCCTTGGTGGTGTTCCGGTGTCCCTGAGCCATGCTTATAGGTACCCCCTTAAATGACGTACTTTAGGACTTTGCCTCTTACGAAATGTTGCTTCGCGAACTAGGTTGTACGCCACAAAGGTTTGCATGTGTAATATTTCTGCGGCTTTCTTTCTTTTTTGAAAGTTGATCACAGATTGCGGTATTTTATTCGCAAATTGCGGTCTTTTCTTCGCAAGTTAATGTGTGCGTCTTTCTTTAATGAAAGTTAATCGCAATAAAAATTTTGAAATTCGAAATTTTTTGCATATTTCCTGCGAACAAACAATATTCGTAAAATTTATCATAATTTTTTTTTTGTGTTGTAACATACCTCATTTCAACTTCTTTTTTCTGAATGGATATCTTGTTATACTTCTCGAGCAAACATATTGATTACCTTCTTGTTTCATTACTTTCTTTCTTCTTTCTTCACAAATCACAACCCTTTGTTATCATCGCAAATTTCTTGCATGATTAACATCGTAATTTTATTCTTTCCTGTCTTAATCCTCTGCCATTAAATTTTCACTTCTTTTCACAGCCTTTGCTCTTTTTCTTCAATTTTCTTTCTCAGTAGTTTTTCCTTCGCAAACTTCTACCTCTGTATCGTAACATTTCTTTCCTTCAGCCCAATCACCCTTGATAACTCCAACACCCTTCATATGAGGAAATTTTATGCATTGATGTAGAGTGGAAGGTACGGCCAGAATTCCATGGAGCCAGGGTCTTCCTATCAAATCATTATATGGTGATTCGACATCAACAATGCAAAATAGAATTTCAGTTCGCATTCCACTTAATGGAATTCACATGCTTACTTCTCCTTTAGGCTTATTAGCAGTTCCATTAAAACCATAAATCCTGTAGGTAGAAGGTATTAAATCTGCGTCTTTTCCCCCATAGTTTTGTAAGCAGAATAGAACAGGATATTGAAAGAACTTCCCTTATCAATCAAAATTCTATTAAGACCAATTGATTCTTCCTCCATATCATCTTCGCCTTCTTCCATATTCATGCAAATTGCTAATTTTTCTACCAATGGATTATCATGTGCTTCACAACCTTCTGGAATTTCAGTGGCTTCAAAAGAAATTTCACGTTTCTGCCAATCTTCAAGTCGTGAAATTTTTGCGATGTTCATTACTTCCTTTCCTTCACCATCCCTCGCATATACCCTGCTTAACACATTATCATGAAAATCTTCTATGGTTTTATATGAGTGAACAATAGAATTATAGAAAACATTCCTTGCTTTTGATCCCACTTCTATATGTAGGGTTTCTTCTCCCTTTTCTTGTGATGTGTTCTCCCTGCGAGTAATGACTGGAGCCTGTGGTAATTGTTGCGACTGTGTTTGCTTAAGTAAAAAGTGATTCAATTTTCCTTGATCAATCATTCGCAAGATTATCCTCTTGATATTATTGCAGTTATTTGTAGAATGTCCATGAAAATGATGATATGAACAAAATTCATGACTTCTTGGACCCATTGGTGGTTCCTTTCCCATATTCCATGGAGTTGGTATATGTTCTATCAGAATAATTTCTTGCCATATCTTATCTACACTTGTATTCAAAGGTGGCAACTTTATTTCTTCCCTTATCATTCTTTGACTTCCTTGACCATTGTTATAATTTTGTCTCTGATTTCCTTGTCCAAAATAATTTTGCCTTTGTCCCCCATAATTTTCTTGCTGTTGATCTAATCTTGGGATCTGGTTATTTCCTCCTCGATTATAGAAATTCCTCTCTCTATCATACTCTTCTTGATCTTTGCTACCCATTGCTACTATTTTTGGATGGCTATTATTGATTTTCTTCTCTTCTGAAATTTGTGAAGAAGTTTGCGAGGATGTTTGCGAAGTACCTGCTACGACGTTGATTATTTTGGGAAGTAAATTTGCTCATGCGTCTTGATTGTTAGTGTTTGCTACTGGATATGACTCCATATTGTTTTGCTTTTCCTCTAGTGTAATGTATTCTTTTTGCAATTCTCGTAACTCTGTCATCATTATGGAATTCTTTCTTCTGAAGATTTGAACATACAATTGTTCAGTTGCGAACATCGCATTTATGAAAGACAGAATCAAGTATCTCTCATCCACGCGTCCTGCCATATCACTGCACATAGTCTTCCATCTTCTTACCAAATGCTTCAAACTTTCACCAACTCTCTGTTTTAAACCAAACACATCTTCAATACCAAGTCGTGAGGAATGATTTGTGATATATGCTCCAAGGAAAGTTGCTTGTAAATGATTAAATGACGTAATAGTGTTCTTAGGAAGTCCTTCGAACCACTTTAGAGCTTACCCTGTTAAGCTTGATGCGAATTACTTGCATAATACATCATCATGATTCTCCCATTGTAACATGCATCTTATGTATGCTTTAATGTGCTGAATAGCACATGAAGTCCCATCAAAGATACTGGTAAGTGTAGGAAAATTGCATTTTGGTGGAATCCCTCCCAATTGTACTTCTCTAGCAAATGGAGTCCTCGCAGCTTCTTCTATTGCTTCATCTAATTTCCTTCTATCTCCTCCTCTTCTATTGCTTATCCTCCCTCTCATTTCCGCTAATTCTCGAAAGATCCGTGCATTTTCTTCAGAATTCTCATCCATTGGCCTCTTCAGCGCAGCCTCTCTTCTTCTACGTTCTTACATCTCTTCTCTTGCGATCCTTCGCATTCTATCATATTCTTCATTAATGTTTTCATTTGCACAATTCTGCAAATATCTTCTTTCTAAATTATCACAATTGTTTTGTTGCAGAGCATCTTGAAATTCTTGTTCTTCCCTTTCTATTCTTCTCATCCTTCTCATGCGAATATCGGGAATTTCTTCTTCTTCATTTCTCCTTCTTCTGTGATTCATTTCTTCTTGATTTGCCTGTATTTTAGTTCGAAAATTTGGTTCATTCCTCGCCGTTTCTGTTCGTTGATTTCCAATTTTTCTATGAATTCTTTCATACTCAACGTTTTGATTGTTACGAGCCTCTTCACGTCTTCTTACTCCACTCTCGTAATTGTTCTGATGTACTGCTTGTTGTCTCTCATCTGACTATTCTTCTTGATTTTCTTCACCATTCTGATTGTTTTCTCTAGGATTTTGCCTAGTTCGTAAATTCTCCATGTTTTGTTCATGGTTTGGTATTAAAATGAAGCGATTCTCTTGATTTCTTTCAACTTGAGTCTGTGCTTGTCCTTGCATAGTACTTTCATCATTGATTGTTGGTGAATTCTGCCCTTCTCTGTCTGGTCTGGAATTTGATCTTGCAACACTCTGAGATTTCCTCCTTTATAACATCTCATTCTCCATCCTCAATTCTTGATTCCGTCTTGTTAGGTTAGCACGTTCTTCAGCTTCTAACCTTCGTTCTTATTGAATTCCTTGTCTCAATGTTTCTAACATCTGCCTTTATCTTTCAAGAATTGTTCCTCCCATTAACCTCCCATTTTCTCTGATTTGTGGTTCTCTATATTCTTCTGCTGGTGTATCAGTTCTCCAAGTGTGTATACTCACTCGATCATGATCTATTGTTTGTTGAGCTTTATTTCTTCGATTACTCCCTCTCCTACTTGGTTCTCCTGTTATATTTGCTTCTCCTCCTGCGAGTCTTACACTTCTTATTACTGCAGTTAATGGTTCTGATATATTTCTTCTTCTTTCCATTTCTCTGATACAGGAATTCTTCTCTCCCTGTTTCTAGCGCCAATTATGTAGTTGCAGAATAACCTACAACTACACCCTCAATAGAATTAGTAAAACTTGAGAAGTTCTTGATGTTGAATGAAAACTTTCTTATTAATTCTCTTAATTGATTACAAAGAAGTATCTAAATGGAACTAGAATAGTTACAACTTTCTCTATTCTCTTTCCTAAGATAATTTCTAATACTCACTAAAAGAACCTCCCGAATTTTACATTTGAACTTCTATTTATAGTGAAATATATACAGCTGTATATGAATTGCGAAGTATCGCAATTCATCTTCGCAAGATTATTCTATCTTCGCAAATCTTCATACTTCCCCGTGCTTCCTCTATCATCGCATCATTTTGTAATTCTTTCCTCTTATATTTGTCACGATGTTCGTAAGCTAATGCCTTGTGATATTCAGTACCTACACTGCTCTCTCATTTTTCTTGCACATATGTCACGGATGTTTGCATTCTGCATCAGATTAGTGATAAATAGGACTTGGTTGTGAAGATGAGGCCATGTTTATAAGTTTTTTCCAAAACAGAATGATTGCTTGAGGATGGTGAAATAAAAGAGATGATATTTTCTTGTTTATAAAGAGAAGAATGGGTAAATGAATAACCATAATGAGTTATACAAATATAACAAATATATTAAAGATAAGTTAAGAAAATATACAATGATCGTAGACTAATGGGAAAAATAGGTTACGAAATGAATAACCATTAGAAAGGAAAACAATATAAGTGTTCATACAAGTTTAATCCCATCAATATTGCAAAACAAGCCTTTTTTCGTAATCGGTAAATCGTAAGTACACATTGAAATGTTACTCATAGGTCACTTTTTACATAATAGTTCTTGTATCTAGATCTTGTTCTATTGGTTATTGTAGTTCAAGGACTTTAGATCAGTAACAATATAAATAGAAATCATAATATTCTCTTCGTCTCATATTTTGTGATTCCTCAAGATAGATATCTAAAGTATTGTTTGATTTGTTTGGATTGTTTTTGAGACATGGTTAATAATCCAGGCTTCTCTGCTAACAGAGTGTAAGTGTTCCAGATTCGTGAGGATTACTGAACTTTATCTATAGAAAACTGATTTTTAAACCTAGATTGAAACATATTAAAAGGAATATCAAAGAGGTTTGTCTGTTAGATGCAGATAAGTACCAAAAGTGTTCATTGAGGATAAAGCAACTCTTAGGCTACAAAAAAATCATCTAAGGGAATCAAGTGCGTAGAATCTTGTGAGGTTCAAGAGGCGTAAGGAAACACGACTACAACTGAATTGCTTGGAAGTTTAATTCGATCTCAACTATAATTCAGTCTGAAGTATGATATTAGGCTAGTGTCTTTGACGGTGTAATACAAAGTGGTGTTCAAGTTGGACGAGGTCACATGGGTTTTTTGCAGGTGTAGTTTTCCTTGTTAACAAAAATTTTGGTGTCTTGTGTTTTTCTTTTCCGCATAATATTATTTATCCTTATAATATAATTAGCATAAGTAGTACGTAATCTATCTAGATAGCTTAATTCCTTATTATTTGAGATCAAAAAACAAGAGTTGTTCTTGTTAATTTTATATCTTAAAAGACATATTGCAAGTTTATACTTATAATAATTCAGATCTATTAGAGCATAGCTCGGTTGAACCCACCAAGCGTTGGTATGTCAAGTTTGGTTGTCATATTTTAGTGAGTCAAAACTCATTTAAGAGTTGCTTGATTATGTACTAGAGACAACTTCATTTAGGTTAGACTAGAAAATCTTGGAATGTTGAGACATTCAAGTATTACTCGAAGACCTGAAGAACGTGAAGAAGTAATGATCTACAACGGCGAAATCATCCTTCCTCTTGAGGTTAGTAATATTGACTTGAACTGTTTCATTCCTAACGTATCTTTCAAGTAGTGCTATATTGGAAACATAACTACGGATATGTGTATGGATATATTACTCTGTTAGTGAGACATGATCAAATGATAATAGTATTATGGAATTAGACTACGAAGTATGACGTTTATCTTTTGAACTTCGTAGATATGACATCGACATAATCTTATGAATACTGTTATGATTATGTGAATGGGTAATGGTGAATATTTCATCCTAGGAAACAATGTTTTACATTTATTTAAAGGAAGTACATTCATGAACTTGTTTTATGAATCGAAAGGTAAATAGCTAAGCTTATTGGTACGGCTATTTATTGCAAATATTTGGATTACCAATATGCATGAGATGGTAGAACCGACCATAAATTTGTTATGTATCTTGGTACAACTAATCACAATGCCTGACTTATGAATAGGTATGACTAGTTTTGATTAATTAGTGTAATCGATCCTAAGTAATCACCTGAGATGGTATGATCGATATTTGTAATTGGTGTGGCCGATCCTAGTAATTGGTGTGATCGATCACAGAGAGTTATGTAATTGATCCTTGTAATTTGTGTAACCGGTCCTAGTAATTGGTGTAACCAATCCTGGTAATTAGTGTAACAGATCCTAGTGACTGGTGTGCTCGATCACAAACAATACCATGTGTATATGGTAACCGGTCCTGGTAATTAATGTTACTGATCCTGGTAACTGATGTAACTGGTCCTGGTAACTTGTGTGACCGATCACAAGTACTTCCATATTAGGGTATAACCGATCTCATTGATTGGTAGAACCGATTCCACCCATGGATGTGGTTTGATATTTGATCAATCACATTTTTTTCTAGGAATACAAATGAACCAATTCTAAATTTGTTTAGAAGTATGGTATCATCGATTCCAAGATTTTAAATATGAAAGATGATTCAAAAAGAAGAGATGTCAACATTATTTGAACACATACAATAACTCTTATCTTTTATTGTTCAAAGATATTCCTTAGTACTCAAGGATATCATGTTCCGAAATAAATTAAGAATCTTTTAACTAAGGTTGTTAGTTTTATATGCTTTAATTACCAGCAATTAAATTCATAACTCTAGAAAATAAAAATGAGTAATGTGCATTTACTAATTGGAGATTTTGGGAAATACTGGACAAAGCATTTACTGGAATTATGAAAACCGAATGGGCATTTATTGCATATCTTGAGAATACTTTCGGTTTTGGAAATTCCTTGGTGTCCAAACATCCTTGGTCTATAAATACCTAAGTTTGCATTTCTAGCAAACTATCCTAAGAGCCAGGAAAACTTCATCTTTTTGTTGTTTCTGGTGGATCCGTCTAATCGGAGAGGAAAGTACCCTAATTAGTCGAAATCTCTTACGACCGCTCGTTTAAAGACTTCCGTGGCATCAAGAAGCTCTACGAGTACCATTGGTGGGAAACTAGATAATTGCAGTGTTATTAGTTTTTAATTGATTCGATTGACTAACGGTAGTTGAAACTTTGATTGCACCTAGTTTATTTATTCTTAAGGATCTTTTCTTATGATATAACATTCACTCAAACTAGATCGAAGTATCGATAATTCTTCTCCTTCTCAAAAAACACAAAAGTGTGTCGAGAATAAAGAGCAAAATAATTCTGATAGCTCTAATTGTTCCGAGGTTCAAGAGAACAAAGCTTTTCATGCAACTGTTGAAAGCACATCTGGAAAGGATATTGAAGTAACTTTAGAGTCAAAAACACTTGAATGTGATAAACTCTGCAAAGAGAATAAAAATCTTAAAAGGGAACTTGATATTCTATATAAGGATATAAAACGTATAAGTAATGGTAAGACTTATCTTGAAGTATCGAAAAAATACAGAAAACAAAAAGGCGATAATCGAGAAGCTCCAGAGCCGAAGGGACTCGACTGTGATCTTCGTGAAGAGAATGAAATATTGAAAAAGGAACTTGATGATATGTATGAGGATATAGATATTATCAGCAATGAGAAAGATTATCTTGGAGACATGAGATGTTACAGAGAGCAAATTAAAGAAAGCCATGATCGAGAAAGGAAACTATATACCGAACTGGAGAACCTAAAGAACACTGAGGTAAGTAATTCTACCGAATCTGAAATTTCTTTAGATTATAAAGTTCAAATTTATAAAGTTAAGGTTGATCTAGATGATGCTCTTGAAAAAATAAAAATGTTGGAGAAAGAGAATATGAGTCTGTAAACGGACTTGAAAAAGTTCGATAGTAGCACAAAACAACTTGACTCAATGTTGAAGTAAAATAGAGTTCCTCGTGACACTCGAGGATTGGGCTACAAAGGTGTTTGTGGGAGAAAACTACTTCTGCCGGTTTAGGTAATTTTGGGTGTGTGTGGATGAGAAGTGAATTTAAACCTTCAACAAATGTGCTGCACGATGAGCACTTTTGATTCGAGAGATAATCTGTACAATTATGGCCTAAACCGAAGACACGGCCGTTCCAGATTTGTTTCGGTCACAGGTGAAGGATGTGAGGTTGATCTTAGGGAGGGAAGCGAAGAAGGTGTTGAGAGTATGAAGATGAAGGCTATTTGATGACTTGTTAACAGAAGGTTGAGCAGGCTATCAAATGTTGCAGGCAGGCTCTAGGTGTTGAATACGATGGTATTAACACTTGGTTTTCTGTGTTCTATTGGAAATAGGGAAGAGAACCTATTTATACAAGTCGATAAGCCTTCATCACGTCTCTCGTGGGAAAGTGGAGGAAGTGGAGTGATGGACGAAGTGGAGTTGTGTGTTAGTGTCACACGGTTGCTTGCCCACTTCTCCTATCATCGCTAACCGCCCATGTTTCCCAGACACGATCTTGTGATGGCGTGTTGCATGCTGTAAACTGCCAGACTAATACCCCAGTTTGTATCCCACAGTTGTGACGTGATTAATGTCTCGAGTGTGTGGATCGTGGGACCCACATAAAATAGTACAGGGTGAATCGTGAACTTGGTATGACATCGCATGCAGCCATCTTCAGCTGACCGTTTGGAGGCTGTATGGGCAGGCCACGCCTTGGTCGGTCACCCTGTGAAGAAGAGTGACGGATGGTGATACCTTATTTGCTGGTTGATTCGCACCCTAAGTCATTCGTCCAAGCTTGCAAAGTTAGACGGACGAGATGGCTTGCAACCCTATTTACGATCGTTGGATGGGAGGCACGCATGCTGCCTCTTTCAACCCAAACGTTTGCATGCTAAGGGAGTTTCTATGGAGGAACCGATTGGCCCTGCATGGAGGTGGTACAATGGTGTTCACGCCCATGCCTGCTTGACTTGCAAAGATTTGATCTAAGTCACTCACTTTAGGTGGAAAAGACGAGTGGTCGAGATTAGAACTTATGGAGGGGCCATGACATTCCACCTTTGGGCACGCGTACCAAGGAACTTGACCACTGCCGGTCTTGGTCGATCAACTAGGCGTGAAGTCGGGCCCACGGTGGTCATGCTAGCATGCTCGGTTCCCTCTAAGTCTCCATCTTTTCCTTCCATCCAAGCCTGCGAAGATGGACGCTCGAGATGTTTCTGCGACATATGCGCCGCAAACCCTAATTAGGGTTTCAGACCGGCCACTTTGGGTGATCGGTCTTGGGTTGCGTGTGCCTCCTTTGGGAAGACCGACCCTGTATGCAACATCTTGGGCCGACAGTGAGCATGTACATGCTTGCTCTATGACCCTGGGTACAATCTAAGCCATCCAACTATGCCTGCGAAGTTGGATGGTCGTGATCGTTTTGGATCTTCTCAACCTGCATAAGGCGTCAACCTAGCCTTGTTTGGGCAATCGTTTATTGTACCACGGCTTGCCTATGAGGGAGTCGGTCATATAGGTAGAAAGCGGGTCTGCCAATGGTGTATCATCACTTCACTACTTGTTTTAGGTTATAATCTAAGTCGTCCAACTATGCCTGCGAAGTTGGACGTTCACGATTAAAAGGAACCCTAGCCGTGCGTCATGCTCACTTTGAGCACACGTTTTGGAAGTACCAACTGTAGTTGGTCTTGACCATTCGGTCATGCATGAAGGTGGGTCTGAGGTGATCATGGTAGCATGCTCAGGACCCCCTGAATCTATATCTACACCCTCCATCTATGCCTGCGAAGTTGGAAGGATGAGATCTATTTTTGGGTTTGTTTTCAGCAGGTGAGACTAACATGGGTAGCCTTGAATGCATTCAACGGGGCTAATATAACCCGCCGTCAAGTAGCCTACGGGTGTTTGCATGTCAAACACAAGGCTTTAATTAAAGCATTAATAGTAATGCTGCAAACCTACATAAAATCGGGATGTTTGATACATGCTCCGCTCTGGGTAGGTTTTAATTCTCAGGGATGGTTGCACATGCTCCAACGAATTATCATGGAGAGAAATATTCATCACCTGAAGGCTTTATCCTTTGCAGGATGTCAGCTTACAAAAATTGGCTTTTTACAATTTTAGCCTTTAAATAGAAATCCACCATCAACATTAAGTCCCCTGCCTAGCATGCAATGGTTACACTATTGTAGGGTAGGCATGAGATGGTGACAGTTTGCACAAAAATAACTAAGGATAGGGTAAACGTACTTTTACCACATGGGGAGGGTGCTTGTGCTGAATTCCTTGTAGAGCTGGTGGAGTTGTTCCCCCTCAATGAATTTTTCTCCGATTTCAGCTAGGTTTCTGAAGCTAGCGCGACTTGGTTGGCGTTGATCCCTTGCCGGCCGGACGTACTCCTAGATAGCTGCTTCTAGGGTTTCCCTTGGCGTGTATATATAAGTATGCACAAGAATCCTCTTCTACATATTGGGATAGAATTTCTTCTCTGCAGAGTTCCATCGTGTCAGGAAACAGCAAGTCGTCTTCTTCATATCACCCAGGTTCGTCTGTCAAGCGTACCCACTCTGCATTTCAGTGCGCTTCTGAAACTCGTGACAATCCTCCAGCTCGTGTGCGTAGAGTTAATAGGGTCATACCGGTTTGTTATTTTCCCTTTTCTTTTACGAGTAGTCACCCTTATTTCCTGATCAGGTGAATAATCTCCTCTTTTGCAGAGATGTCCACCTGGAACATGTGTAACAGTCATTGATGACGATGTCTTGGATAGTCCACTTTCTTCGAATTCAGCTACACCTTTATCGGACGACCTCGAGAATGCTGATCTGGGTATTTCATCCTATGAATACCCCAATGCCGGCCTTTTGTTCGATATTGGTATGAAATGCTTGTTTTCTAGCTACAAGACTGTCGATGGTTTTTTAGTACGAAAGGAGTTCGTCTCCATGTACACAAAGATATGGATAAAGTATGGTCATATCGCGACCAGGAACTTAATTCGGCATTGCTCGTCTGCTTTGGTTACTATGGTAAACTGCTTGCTTCCCATGATTGCTGAGATGGAAGGTGCCTCTATCCGCAAGGTAGCTGAATCAAATCTCGAGAAGTGGGAAAACATGATCTCTACCTGCGAGTCCATGGAGTTTAACGTGAGTTAGCTGTGGCAGCGTCTTGACATCATCAAGGTCGATCGAGCTGGTATCCTGATGAACGTAGTCCATGCTGCGAAGGCTATCTTGGAGGAAGAGAAGGCTCTGGCTGCTGAGTCAGAGAAGGTGGAGCAGGCGATCCAAAGCTTGAAGGCCCGTAAAGGTTGAATATGATACTTTCCAGGGATTACAACCTGTTGGACTACCTATTCTGAGCTGCATTGAGAGATTTCCTTCCCTCTCTTTTTTTTCTTTTGGACACCATTGAGAGATGCGAGATTTATTTTTTCTTTTGTGTAGATGGATGGAGAAAAATTCATTAGTTTTTTCTGAATAAATTAACAAGTTAGACATGAAACGAGAATGCCTGTACTGTCATGTCATGGGATAGGTACGGAATAATGGTTAGGCGTGATATGTCTTGAGCCATTTTCCGTTGATGACTGCTTCCAACTTGCCTCCATCCACCTTAACGATTTTGTAGTATCCAGTGTTGTAAGCCTTGGTAATCACGTAAGGTCCTTTCCATTTTGGAGAGAACTTTGGTGCAGACATGTCTTGTTGGATGTGTTTGGATGTCTTCAAAACTAGGTCTCCCACTTTAAAACTTAGTGGCCTTACAGATTTGTCATAAGCCCTGGAGACTCTGTTTCTGTACACCTGAGCGCGTTCCTCTGCCTTGCTTCTTCTGTAGTCTAGAGTATCGAGCTCAGCGATCCTGCAGTTAGACGCCTCAGTTTCGTTCCAGTGGACTCCACTTGCTGCTGCAATCCTGGCTGATGGGATTTTTATTTCCGCCGGGAGGACAGCATCAGCCCCGTAAACGAGTGAGTATGGAGAAAATCCAATGGAGCTCCTAGGTGCCGTTCGGTATGCCCATAGTGCCTTCGATAGTTGTTCATGCCACTCTCTGGGATTGTCATGTACTGTCCGACTGAGAATCTGGATTAATGTTTTGTTGGTGCTCTCATCCTGCCCATTCCCTTGAGGGTAGTAGATGGTGGAGAAGACTTGTTTAATTCCATATCCTTCAAGCAACTCTCGTACTTGCTTGTTGGAGAAGGGAGTGTCGTTATCGGTGATGATATGTTTAGGTACTCCAAAGCGACAGATGATATGCTCTTTAATGAATGCTGCAATCGTTGCTCATGTAGTTCCACGCAGAGGAATAGCTTCGACCCATTTTGTGAAGTATTCAGTTGCGGTTATAATATATTCATGCTGCTTTGATGATGGCGGGTTGATATTTCCAATAATATCAAGTCCCCAGCTATAGAATGGCAGCGGGCTACTTATCGAATGTAGGGGAGTGGAAGGTGCATGGAAGAGGTTCCCGTGAATCTGGCATTCGTGGAAGCTTTGAACGAAGGCAGCTGCATCATCTTCCATGGACGACCAGTAATATTTCTCGTGTATCTGGAGAAACAATTTTTCTTTCCTTGATGTTCTCCTTCATGCATATCTTTCAAAATTGTTGAGATTTCTCCTCCAGCTAGGCACCGTAGCAGATCACCTCTAAAGCTTTTCCGGTACAAAATCCCCTCGTGGAACACGAAATGTTTCGCTCTCTGTTTCATTTTGACTGCCTCTTTTGGGTTAGCAGGAACTGTGCCATCACGAAGGTAGTTAACATATGGATGCCTCTAATCCCCGGTGTGATTTATGTTGAGTACCTCTAGTTGATGAGGTGGTGCCTGGAAGTTTGAGCAAGACTGTTGGAGCGCTCGAGACTGTGTCTCCATTTCTGGCCAGTAATAGCCTAAACGTTGGAGGCATCGATAGAGTGTCACCACCAATGTTTGTCCACAAATCTCGTTGTGAACACGGTCAAGTTGCAGCTGTGCTTCTTCCTCTCCGAGACATCTTGATAAGGAACTATCCGGGTTTCGGTGGTATAACATGCCGTGGAGCATAAAGAAGTTTTGTAAGGCTTTAAGGCTGACATTTTCTTGAGAAAGTGAACTGCTAAGCTCCTGAATGATCGTAGTCCGCCAGTCACAGGTTTCATCATCCTTGAATTGTGAGAGCCATGTTGATTCCACTGTCCTTCTTTTCATCGTCAGGATTTCTTCTATGCCTTCGAACTGCAATTTAGAAGCTAACGTTGCCAGGAAATCAACATGCACTTTTTTGTTGCGGCTGACATGAGTTATGGTTGCATCAGCGAAGTAGTTCAGCAGTCTCTGAGCTTCGGACCGGTACGGAGCTAGAGTCATTTGTTTTAGTGCGTACACCCCGTTCATCTGATTAACCAATAATTTGGAATCGCCTCTTATTTCCAAACATGTGGCTCCCGCCTGCTTGGCTAATAGCATCCCTATAAGGAAGGCTTCATACTCCGCTGAATTGTTAGTGCACTGAAAATCTAACTTGAAGGAGTGTGAAAAGACTTCGCCAGTTGGAGATACTAGAACTATGCCTGCTCCTCCAGTGTTGTTACTAGGAGTAGCGGATCCGTCAAAATATAACAGCCAAGCTTCCTCTTCGACAACAGAGATGTCTGGAAACTATCCAGGAAGGTCTTCATGCAATGTTGTGGTACCTTCTCCAGGGAAAGCTGCTAGTAAATCCGCGACAGCCTGACCCTTAACAGCTCTGGGCGGAGTACACGTTATGTCTAGCTCTGACATTTGAAGTAGCCACTTGGCATCCCTTCCCATTAGAACTGGTTTTGATAGTAAGAACTTCGCAGGGTCTGATTTAGATATGAGCGTTACCTTGTTGGATAGTAGGTAATGCCTGAACTTCTGGATGGAATGTATCAATGCTAGGCATGCTTTCTCTGCTCTCGGGTATCTGAGTTCAGCATCCCTCAATATTCGAATGAAGTAGTATATAGGACGTTCGACTCCCTCATCATCCTCTTGAGCCAGCAAGGCTCCAACGGCAGTGTCACTGAAGGCGGTGTAAATATATAACGGTCTCCCTTGAACAGGAGACTTCATGATGGCTGGAGATGACAATATGTGTTGAATTTTCCGAAAGGCTTCCTGTTGGACGCTGGTCCAGTTAAAATCTTCTCTTTTATTCAGCAAGGGGGTGAAGGAAGCAACGAGTTGAGCCAGACCAGGTATAAAACGTCGAATGTAATTAACCTTTCCCATAAAACTTTGCAGTTCCTTCACGGTTCGAGGTGGAGGCATAGTGAGGATGAATTGAGTTTTATATGGGTCCACCTTGATTCCCTCAGAAGTTATTTGAAATCCCAGAAACTTTCCAGAGGAGACACCAAAGGCACATTTCAAGGGATTCATCCTCAACTTGTACTCACGGCACCTCTCGAATACTTGTCGCAAGACTCCTGTGTGTTCCGTACGGGTTTTCGATTTGACTACTATGTCATCTACGTAATCTTCAACTTGTTTATGCATCATGTCGTGAAAAATTACTGTCACGCCGGCATTCTTCAAACCGAAAGGCATAACTGTATAGTAAATTTTTTTGAGAGGAGTTCGAAAAGAAGTCTTACTTGCATCACGCTCCTACATCCTTATCTGGTTGTAGCCGATGTATCCATCCATGAAGGAGAACATGCCATGCCCGCTCATGGCGTCTACCAACATGTCGATGTTAGGTAGAGGAAAGTCGTCCTTGGGGCAGCACTTGTTTAAATCTCTGAAATCTACACAGCATCGGATCTTCCCATTCTTTTTCTTTAATGGAACCACGTTAGCTAGCCAGGTTGGATGGTGGATGGGCTTGATGAAGCCGGCAGCTAGCAATTTCTGGATTTCATACTTAATCTGATCTTCCACCTCATATCTGAATTATCTTGGAGACTGTTTGATAGGCTTGGATCCAGGCTTGATGTGCAGGTGATGAGTAACCAACTTTTCATCCAGACCAGGCATTTCATCGTACGTTCAGGCGAATATATCTTGGTATTCTTTGAGGAGTTGCACAAGATTCGTCCGCTCCTCCGTGGACAGAGTGAAACTGATGGAAATGGGACTGGGAGACTCTTCACTTCCGATGTTAATAGTTTCGAGTTCGTCAGTTGTAGAGGTGGTAACGTCTTGCAGATGTTTGGGGGCGTCCAACACCTCTTCCTATGAGTCTCCGTTTTGACAACATTCTATTAGGCGGAGAGACCGAGCATTATTCTCTCCTGCTAATTTCTAACAGCGGCGGCGGTAGACAGTCTTTCCTTTCTGATCTTGAGTTTCCACAAAGGTTCGTCCTCTCTTGGTAACGTGGTTTCCCGCTCCGCTGGGTGAAGGGTAGTTCCTCGTCAGCTAGGATGCATCATGTCTGAGTTTTAATGACGCAAGACGATCCTCCTCCTGGATTGACGCCCACGTGGGAAGTGGGGTATAATGTACTTCGCCTGGCTCTTACTTCAGAGCTTCCTTTGGTTTGAACAATTCTACTCCGCATATGGGTGCTTATGGAGACAACGATGCAGGTATACGAATGACTTCCTCGTTCAGCATAGTTTTCAGGCACTGGTGATAGGTTGAAGGAACAATCCTATTCTCGTGGAGCCATGGCCTACCCAGTATCATGTGGTAGTCTAGTTCCTTCTCTATGACTTCGAATTTCACTTTTGATTGAATAGGACCTATGGATAAGTTCAGATTGACATACCCATATGTGTTGGTTTGGTTCCCTTCAAAGTCCGTCATTGTGGTAGACCTCCGCACAATCTTGTTTGGGCGAACCTTAGCCTCCTTGAGTGTCTTTAGGGTAATCACATTTGAGGATGCTCCTGTGTCGATAAGGGCCCGCCTGAATTCTGAATCTTTGATGCGTGCGGTTACATGCAGGGCCCGATTGTGGCCCTTTTCTGCCATCATGTCTTCCTCTGTAAAAGTAACATTGTTTACAGATGCCTCCATCGCGCTTGAAACTTCTGAGCACAAGGGAGTTAACTGTACATCCAAGGCTATCCGGTTTACGGCTGCAAACGTCTCTGTTCGCTGCTCTTTTGAGAGGTGTAAGAGTTCACATAAACTTCCCACTAAAGAAGCGGCTTCCTGATCCATAGGTCTTTGTCCTGTAGTGAAACTGTTGATTTGGGGGCGTTCAGTCCCCAGTGTCGGGACCTCCATGACAGGGCCGCCCATCTCTGACGTCATCTTGATGAGGAGGTCGAGTATGTTGTTGATCGCTTCTTTGATCAGGCCCATGTTTCTCGTGTGAACCTCCTGTACTCGTGCTAACTCGATCAACATCGGGATTATTCCAGCCAGACCATTAGGTGTGTCGTCGGAGGGAACTTGATCATGACTTGAGTCTGTCGAGGTATTCCTAAGACCGACCATCTTGAAATCAACTAAATATGATTAGGTATCGAAGAAATCGACTTAACAACCAAGAGATTAACCTCCCACTGTGGTCGCCAATTGTTTGTGGGAGAAAACTACTTCTGCCGGTTTAGGTAATTTTGGGTGTGTGTGGATGAGAAGTGAATTTAAACCTTCAACAAATGTGTTGCACGATGAGCACTTTTGATTCGAGAGATAATCTGTACAATTATGGCCTAAACCGAAGACACGGCCGTTCCAGATTTGTTTCGGTCACAGGTGAAGGATGTGAGGTTGATCTTAGGGAGGGAAGCGAATAAGGTGTTGAGAGTATGAAGATGAAGGCTATTTAATGACTTGTTAACAGAAGGTTGAGAAGGCTATCAAATGTTGCAGGCAGGCTCTAGGTGTTGAATACGATGGTATTAACACTTGGTTTTCTGTGTTCTGTTGGAAATAGGGAAGAGAACCTATTTATACAAGTCGATAAGCCTTCATCACGTCTCTCGTTGGAAAGTGGAGGAAGTGGAGTGATGGACGAAGTGGAGTTGTGTGTTAGTGTCACACGGTTGCTTGCCCACTTCTCCTATCATCGCTAACCGCCCATGTTTCCCTGATACGATCTTGTGATGGCGTGTTGCACGCTGCACGCTGTAAACCGCCAGACCAATACCCCAGTTTGTATCCCCCAGTTGTGACGTGATTAATGTCTCGAGTGTGTGGATCGTGGGACCCACATAAAATAGTACAGGGTGAATCTTGAACTTGGTATGACATCGCATGCAGCCATCTTCAGCTGACCGTTTGGAGGCTGTACGGGCAGGCCACGCCTTGGTCGGTCACCCTGTGAAGAAGAGTGACGGATGGTGATCATGGTGATACCTTGATTGCTAGTTGATTCGCACCCTAAGTCATTCGTCCAAGCTTGCAAAGTTAGACGGACGAGATGGCTTGCAACCCTATTTGCGATCGTTGGATGGGAGGCGCGCATGCTGCCTCTTTCAACCCAAACGTTTGCATGATAAGGGAGTTTCTATGGAGGAACCTATTGGCCCTGCATGGAGGTGGTACAATGGTGTTCACGCCCATGCCTGCTTGACTTGCAAAGATTTTATCTAAGTCACTCACTTTAGGTGGCAAAGACGAGTGGTCGAGATTAGAACTTATGGAGGGGCCGTGACATTCCACCTTTGGGCACGCGTACCAAGGAACTTGACCACTGCCGGTCTTGGCCGATCATCTAGGCGTGAAGTCGGGCCCACGGTGGTCATGATATCATGCTCGGTTCCCTCTAAGTCTCCATCTTTGCCTTCCAGCCAAGCCTGCGAAGATGGACGCTCGAGATGTTTCTGCGACATATGCGCCGCAAACCCTAATTAGGGTTTCAGACCGGCCACTTTGGGTGATCGGTCTTGGGTTGCGTGCGCCTCCTTTGGGAAGACCGACCATGTATGCAACATCTTGGGCCGACAGTGAGCATGTACATGCTTGCTCTATGACCTTGGGTGCAATCTAAGCCATCCAACTATGCCTGCGAAGTTGGATGGTCGTGATCGTTTTGGATCTTCTCAACCTGCATAAGGCGTCAACCTAGCCTTGTTTGGGCAATCATTTCTTGTACCACGGCTTGCCTATGAGGGAGTCGGTTATGTAGGTAGAAAGTGGGTCCGCCAATGGTGTATCATCACTTCACTACTTGTTTTAGGGTATAATCTAAGTCGTCCAACTATGCCTGCGAAGTTGGACGTTCACGATTAAAAGGAACCCTAGCCGTGCGTTCTGCTCACTTTGAGCGCACGTTTTGGAAGGACCAACTGTAGTTGGTCTTGACCGTTCAGTCATGCATGAAGGTGGGTCCGAGGTGATCATGGTAGCATGCTTAGGACCCCCTGAATCTATATCTACACCCTCCATCTATGCCTGCGAAGTTGGATGGATGAGATCTATTTTTGGGTTTATTTTCAGCAGGTGAGACTAACATGGGTAGTCTTGAATGCGTTCAATGGGGATAATATAACCCGTCATCAGGTAGCCTACGGGTGTTTTCATGTCGAACACAAGGCTTTAATTAAAGCATTAATAGTAATGCTGCAAACCTACATAAAATCGGGATGGTTGCTACATGCTCCGCTCTGGGTAGGTTTTAATTCTCAAGGATGGTTGAACATGCTCCAACGAATTATCATGGCGAGAAATATTCATCACCTGAAGGCTTTATCCTTTGCAGGACGTCAGCTTACAAAAATTGGCTTTTTACAATTCTAGTCTTTAAATAGAAATCCACCATCAACAAAAGGTAAACGAACTTTGAATGCTAAACAGGAGACAAAGTTTGTAAAGTCTAAAGACTCTACTGAAGAAATTGCTTCAAAAGTTACCACAAAAGATTGCTCTTCCATAAAATAAAAATCTGTAGCACCTTCATCTTCAGTAAAAGATGAATTCCGTCTGTAAGTACTGAATATCGCAAGATAATAGTTCACGAGTATCGTAATAAATAAAGGAGAAAAGAGTTATAAAATGATACGATGATAGAAGTAGCGCGGAGAAATATGAAGTTTTGCGAGGATGGAGTAATTTTGCGAGTATGAGTTGCGATACTTCGCAATTCATATACAGATGTATAAGTTTTACTATAAATAGGAGTTCAAATGTAAAATTCGAGAGGTTCTTTTAGTGAGTGTTAGAAAATATCTTAGGAAAGAGAATAGAGAAAGTTGTAACTATTCTACTTCCATTTAGATACTTCTTTGTAATCAATTGAGAACATTAATAAGAAAATTGTTATTCATCATCAAGAACTTCTTGAGTTTTTATTAATTCTATTGAGGGTGTAGTTGTAGGTTAATCTGCAACTACATAATTGGCGCTAGAAACAGGGAGAGAAAGAATTCCTGTACCAGAAAAATGACAAGAAGAAGAAACACATCAGAACCATTAACTGAAGTAAGAAGAAGTGTAAGACTTGCAGGAGGAGAAGCAAATATAACAGGAGAACCTAGTAGAAGAAGAATTAATCGAATAAATCAAGCTCAACAAATAATAGATCATGATCAAATGAGTATACACACTTGGAGAACTAATACACCAGAAGAAGAAGATAGAGAACCACAAATCAGAGAAAATAGGAGGCTGATGGGAGGAACAATTCTTGAAAGAGAAAGGGAGATGTTAGAAACATTAATACAAGGAATCCAAAAAGAACGAATGATCGAAGCTGAAGAACGTGCCAATTTAACAAGACAAAATCAAGAATTGAGGATGGAAAATGAGATACTACAAAGAAGGAAATCTCAAAGTGTTGCAAGATCAAATGTTAGAACAGAAAGAGAAGGACAAAATTCACCGATAATCAATAATGAAAATAATATGCAAGAACAAACGCAGAATCAAGGTGAAAGAAATCAAGAAAATCGTTTCATTTTAATACCAAACCACCAACAAAGCATGGGAAATTTGCGAACAAGACCAAATCCTAGAGAAAACAATCAGAATCGAGAGGAAGAACAACAATTTATGGAAGAAACTGAGAGACAACAAGCAATACATCAAAACAATCACGAGAATGGAGTAAGAAGACATGAAGAGGCTTGTAACAAACAAAATGTTGAGTATGAAAGAATTAAGAGAAGAATTGTAAACCAACAAATAGAAGTGGAGAGGAATGAACCAAATTTTCGAATCAGAGTACAAGCAAATCAAGAAGAAATAAATCACAGAAGAAGGAGAAATGAAGAAGAAGAAATTCCTGATATTCGCATGAGAAGAATGAGAAGAATAGAAAGGGAAGAACAAGAATTCTAAGATGCTATGCAACAGAACAATTATGATAATTTAGAAAGAAGATATTTGCAAAATTATGCAAATGAAAACATTAACGAAGAATATGATAGAATGCGAAGAATCGCAAGGGAGGAAGCGCAAGAACGTAGAAGAAGAGAAGCTGCATTAAAAAGACCAATGGATGAGAATTCTGAGGCAAATGCACGAATCTTTCGAGAATTAGCAGAAATGAGAGGGATGATAAACAATAGAAGAGGAGGAGATAGAAGGCAATTATATGAAGCAATAGAAGAAGCTGCGAGGACTCCATTTTCTAGAGAAGTACAATTGGGAGGAATTCCACCAAAATGCAATTTGCCCACACTTACCAGTATCTTTGATGGGACTTCATGTGCTATTCAGCACATTAAAGCATACATAAGATGCATGTTACAATGGGAGAATCATGATGCTGTGTTATGCAAGTATTTCGTATCAAGTTTAACAGGGGAAGCTTTAAAGTGGTTCGAAGGACTCCCTAAAAACACTATTACGTCATTCAGTCATTTGCAAGCAACTTTCCTTGGAGCATATATCACAAATCATTCTTCACGGCTTGGTATTGAAGATGTATTTGGTTTAAAAAAAAGAGTGGGTAAAAGTTTGAAGCATTTGGTAAGACGATGGAAGACTATGTGCAGTGATATGGCAGGGCGCGTGGATGAGAGATACTTGATTCTTTCCTTCATAAATGCGATGTTCGCAACTGAACAATTATATGTTCAAATCTTCAGAAGAAAGAATTCCATAATGATGACAGAGTTACGAGAATTGCAGGGAAGAATACATTACATTAGAAGAAAAGCAAAACAATATGGAGTCATATCCAAGAACAAACACTAGCAATCAAGAGGAGGAGCAAATTTACTTCCCAAAATAATCAATGTAGTAGCAGTGTTCGCAAACATCCTCACAAACTTCTTCGCAAATTTCAGAAGAGAAGAAAATCAATGATAGCCAGCCAAAGATGGTAGCAATGGGCAGTAGAGATCAAGAAGAGTATGATAGAGAGAAGAATTTTTATAATCAAATAGGAAATAACCAAATTCCAAGACTAGATCAACAACAAGAAAATTATGGGGGACAAAGGCAAAATTATTTTGGACAAGGGAACCAGAGACAAAATTATAACAACGGTCAAGGAGGTCAAAGAATGGTAAGGGAAGAGATAAAGTTGCCACCTTTGAATACAAGTGTAGAAAAGATATGGCAAGCAATTATCCTGGTAGAGAATATACCAACTCCATGGAACATGGGAAAGGAACCACCAATGGGTCCAAGAATTCATGAATTTTGTTCATATCATCATTTTCATGGACATTCTACAAATAATTGCCATAATATCAAGAGGATAATCTTCCGAATGATTGATCAAGGAAAACTAAATCAATTTTTACTTAAGCAGACACAGTCGCAACAATTACCACAGGCTCCAGTCATAACTCGCAGGGAGAACACAACAAAAGAAAAAGGAGAAGAAATTCTACATATAGAAGTGGGATCAAAAGCAAGGAATGTTTTCTATAATTCTATTGTTCACTCATATAAAACCATAGAAGATTTTCATGATAATGTGTTAAGCAGGGTATATGCGAGGGATGGTGAAGGAAAGGAAGTAATGAACATCGCAAAAATTTCACGACTTGAAGATTGGCGTAAAAACGTGAAATTTCTTTTGAAGCCACTGAAATTCCAGAAGGTTGTGAAGCACATGATAATCCATTGGTAGAAAAATTAGCAATTTGCATGAATATGGAAGAAGGCGAAGATGATATGGAGGAAGAATCAATTGGTCTTAATAGGATTTTGATTGATACGGGAAGTTCTGTCAATATCCTCTTCTATTCTGCTTACAAAACTATGGGTGGAAAAGATGCAGATTTAATACCTTCTACTTACAGAATTTATGGTTTTAATGGAACTGCCAACAAGCCCAAAGGAGAAGTGAGCATGCGAATTCCATTAAGTGGAATGCGAACTAAAATTCTGTTCTGCGTTGTTGATGTCAAATCACCATATAATGCTTTGATAGGAAGACCATGGCTTCATGGAATTCTAGGCGTAGCTTCCACTCTACATCAGTGCATAAAGTTTCCTCATATGAAGGGTATTGGAGTTATCAAGGGTGATTGGGCTGAGGGAAAGAAATGTTACGATACAGAAGTAGAAGTTTGCGAAGGGAAAATTGCTGAGAAGGAAAATTGGAGAAAAAGAGCAAAGGCTGAGAAAAGAAGTGAAAATTTAATGGCAGAGGATTAAGGAAAAAGAGAATAAAGTTACGATGATAATCATACAAGAAATTTACGATGATAATAAGGAATTGTGATTTGCGAAGAAAGAAGAAAGAAGAAGGAAAATAATAAAACAAGAAGGTAATCAGTACGTTTGCTCATGGAAATGAGGTATGTGGCAAAACAAAAATTTTATTTCGTGATAAATTTTACGAATATTGTTTGCTCGCATGAAATTGGGAAAAGTTACGAATTTTCAGAATTTATATTCCGATTAAAATTTCATTAATTTGCGAATAAAAGACCGCAATCTGTGATCCGCCTCCAAAAAAGAAAGAGAGCCGCAGAAAATTTTATACAGGCAAACCTTTGTGGCGTACACCCTAGTTCGCGAATCTATATTTCGTAAGAGGCAAAGTCCTAAAGTACGTCATTTAAGGGGGTACCTATAACGTGGCTAAGGGTAACCGGAACACCACCAAGGGCCCTTAGTACATGGTAAAAATTTTGGGGTACAACCCAATAATGGGGTACCTATCCGGGTTAGACACCTTGGATTCTCACCTAATCTAGCGACATTACGCAATATAAAATGCGGTGTAAGAGGATTTAGGTTGGGCGACTAAGGCATACTGTCTTTCCCAAGAAGTGCAGAAAACGATCAAGGCACCGAGGTACACGGTTGAGTCAAGAGTGCCGGGTGAGGTTGAACCACATCTGCCATTTTTGACAAGTCTTGGCAAATGATGCACTTGGCCCAAAGATACCCCATAGGGTGCAACCTCGTAACTATAAGCCCTATATGAAAAAAGGATAAGAGGTTGCGATCAAAAGCTTGTTGTTGGCAGAACCGGATGGGAAGAGCTAACCTTGTATGGTCGATGTACGCTTCCTTGAAGGGGCAATCAGGGGGAAGATAAAGGGCAGCACCTTCCATTAGGGAGCTGATACGTGCTATAAGACGCAAATGTCACGAGGCTTCTTGTTTGCGAAAACATAAAGGCTTGTCATATTTGTGCAACAAATGAAGTTCTGCGAGCCTTCTAAAAAAAAAAAAAAAAAGAAAGAAAGAAAGAAAAGAATAAAGAACTCGCAGAACATAATAAAGAAGTTAAGATGAGATCAATGGGTCACTACATGAAAGTGTAGAGACGTCCTACGATTTCATCGCAAGACGGAAATGTCATGGGGCTTTATGTTCGCAAGAATATTTAGGCCTGTCATATTGTCGCAACAATTCCTGAAGAGGCTAAAATACTATACAAAGAAGTTAAGATGAGATCAATGGGTTTTTGCATGAAAGTGTAAGAACGTCCTGCGATTTCATCGCAAGACGATAATGTCACGAGGTTGTATATTCGCAAGAATGTCCAGACTTGTCATATTATCGCAAATACAAAAATTTACTACAAAAGAGGTGGCAAAATAAGACCTTTACTTAGGAAGGCATGATAAGACCACAGAAATTAATGAAATTCATTGCATCAATATCATTGAAGAAATTATACAAGAATATACATTATGAAGATTTGAAGAGAAGACAGCTTCGTCAATACCATTAAAGAAATTATACAATAATATACATTATGAATATTTGAAGAGAAGACAGCTTCGTCAATATCATTGAAGAATTTTTACAAAAAATCCTATCAAAGAAGATAACATCATTAAATAATTGTCACGAAGACTTAGCAAAAGATGTGATTTTGATAGCAATCAAATACAGATAAGTTCATACTCGTAAAATGTTACGAGAATTACATACTTCTTATACTTCTCCATATATTGAATATTTCTCCAAAAGATTGAATACTTCTTATAATTCTTCAAGAATATATCATATTCATTATACTTCTTTAACGGATATTTCATTTGGTGAAGGTTAAATAATCATTATACTTCGTCATATGTTACGTAATTATTCACAGATTGAATACTTCTTATATTTCTTCAGTGGGTGAATTGAGTACTTCTAATACTTCTTATATTTCTTCAGTTGGTGAATTGAGTACTTCTTATATTTCTTCAGTTGGTGAATTGAGTACTTCTTATATTTCTTCATTTGGTGAATTGAGTACTTCTAATACTTCTTATATCTCTTCATTTGGTGGATCGAGTACTTCTAATACTTCTTATATCTCTTCATTTGACGGATTTGGTACTTCTAATACTTCTTCAAAAGTATTGTATATGTAGTATACTTATTAAGGATATTTCATATATTTTATTTTTATACTTAAAAGGGAGGATTTCTTATTTACAATCGTAACAAGTTGAAACTTCGTAAGAAAAATTGAGGCATATATTCTAATACTTTAAACAACGTTTAATCATTTAAAGAGAAATAATAGGGGGAAAAGGAGATACTAAGCTTTATCTGTGAGTTATATATTATTTCTCTTCATATGATCAAATGGGGGAAATTTAATTAAATAAAGGATAAATCATCCTCGCAAAATATCAGATGTACTTCTTAAAAAATAGAATTGTTCGCAAAAAGAAAACCAACAGTAATTAAGGGAAGGAATTCAAAAGAAAGGAGGACAGGAGAGTCAATGATAAATTGAAAAAAGAATGTTATCATGCTTCATCAACATTCTGTGTTGGATATTCAAGATCAGTAGGGTCATTAGCAGCCTTCGACTTTTGCGAGATATCATCCTTGGAAGAATATGCAACAGAAACATCTCCTTGAGGAATAGATTCTTTCTCATCATCAAGATCTTCATAATCACTCTCATAATCAAAATCACTATCAGGCTCACGAGCAACTTCACAGGAGGCAAGCCTCTTGATAAGAGAACATTATTCGTAAAGACTTGAGCTTTCAGATGACTTTCACGAAGTATAGCTTTTTGATGATTGGTATCTTCGATATCTTTGGAATAAGCAAGATAGTTGAATCTCCGAGTAGCACGGTCACGAGAGTTGATTAAGCGGGTAGAAAGCAAAGCATTCTTCTTACGAAGCTCGGAACAGGAGGCTTCTAATCCAGCTTTCGCATTACGAAGGTTTTTCTCAGATTCTGCAAATAAAACAAAGTTCAAAGAATAAAATTTGCGAGTATAACGAAATTTAAAAGATATACAAGAGGTAGTCAAATTTTAATGACTGCCTTCTCTTTGCGAAGTAAGAGATTGAGTTAAAGATAGACAACAGTTCTTCATCTGATTCATCGCATTATCAAAACCATCACCAACTAATCCTTTAAGTCGAGATTGAAGCTTTTGATCTTTAGAAAGGAGAAAATTCTTATCCTTCGCAAGTTTGGCATTAAGACTTTTTAATGATGAATAATCTTCTTCAAGTTGATTCTTCTTAGCACTCAAGACTATGTTCTTATTAATAAGGGAATTCTTCTCAATAACAAAAGAATTTCTTTCAGCATCTGAAGACTTCTTTAATTCCTCAAGTTCACCTTTCAACAGAGAAAGAAGATTTTCTTGATCGCAACATTTATTCTGAAGAGTTTTCAATTCTTGCGAAGAAACAATCATTGTATTCAAAAACGAACATTTCTCTTCTGATAAGGTTTTGTTCTCTTCTAATAAGGTTTCTATTCTCAAATTAGCTTTAGTTAAGGAAGAAAAAAGTTGAGATATATCATCATTCAAAAAATTTCGATCATATATCAGTTGAGTATTTTTTTGAAAAAGAGCGTCAGAGTTGTCAAGAGCACACGAGTAAAGATTAGATAAATGGGAGAATTGGTTTGAGAGGCTTTCATGCTTGGTTCGATATTCTGTTTCATCTGATTCATGGTGAAGTACCAATCTTCTACATTTCTGGATGGATTCTATAAAGGGGAATGGGTTTTAATGGATTTTTCAAGCATATGAAGAATATAAGTAAATAAAAGGAAAAATATGAAGATAGTAATCATACCTTTCAATTCATCATTTCTTTTGCGAAGAATCGCACAGTCGAGAGAATTATTCTGAAGATGATGATTTTCTTTACGGAGATCCTCGCATTCTGCTTGAGAAGATTTCAAATATTGGCAAAGCAATTCAATTTCTTTTTCCAAAGATTGACGAGAAGAAGAAATGTCTGGATTGACGAAATTATTTAGAACTTCGCAAAACTCATATTGCGAACGAACATTAGTAGACTTTGCAGTATTGGTCAAAATCTCAGATAACATTCGGAAAGTTGAATAAATTCCATCTCGAATTTCCTGAGGAAGAGGAGAAGAATTTGAAGGAATAAGAGCAAGCTTCAAATTGTCCGGAGAAATAGCACTCAAAGGATTTGGGGACAACACAGTTTTTTCAAAAGAAGAAGTTGAAGAAATATTTTGCGAGGGTTGTTTTTCAAGAGAAGAAGTTGAAGAAATATTCTGTGAGGGTTGATCTTGAAGAAGTGTTGATAAATTGACACTGATGGGAGATTGAAAGATAGGTAATGGAGTAGAGGCAGGAGTGTGTGAAGAAGCATTTTCACGAGGAGGAGAGGAAAATTCCTTATCAACTTCAGGAAGGAAATCATCAATCGGAATTAATGGTGTGGGTTTAGTTATTCGAGATCTCTTACTAGGGTTTGGATTTTCGCCAACCTGCGAATCAAAATGTAGATTAAAAACTGAGGCAACAATATATTGTTTAGGAAAGAAGACAAAGTATTTTAACTACCTTTTGATTCTCAGATTTTCTTCTTCGCGGATTAAGGGTTGGATTCTTTAGTTGAGATTTCATCTTAGGAGTTATTTTGCTGAAATAAACCAAAATCAGATAACAAATTATACAGAACTTAAAGAGAAAGAACAAATGAAATGCGCGGAGATAAAAGGAAATTACCTTGGAGAACTCATGAAGATATAGTAGAAGGAAAAATTGCAGAGAAAACAGTAATAGAGAGTATGAGTAGAAGATAGAATTGCGGAAATAAGAAGAAGAAAAGGAAGAGAATATAAAGGAGTTATATAAGGGAATAACTATAAAAGAACGGTTACAAAAGACGTGTCAAAGTTTTAAAAGACTAAGTAACGGTTATGTTCTCACGATCATTTCTTCTTCGTAGAATTGACATGAGAAGAGGCAAGATGTAAGTACTGAATATCGCAAGATAATAGTTCACGAGTATCGTAATAAATAAAGGAGAAAATAGTTATAAAATGATACGATGATAGAAGTAGCGCGGAGAAATATGAAGTTTTGCGAGGATGGAGTAATTTTGCGAGTATGAGTTGCGATACTTCGCAATTCATATACAACTGTATAAGTTTTACTATAAATAGGAGTTCAAATGTAAAATTCGAGAGGTTCTTTTAGTGAGTGTTAGAAAATATCTTAGGAAAGAGAATAGAGAAAGTTGTAACTATTCTACTTCCATTTAGATACTTCTTTGTAATCAATTGAGAACATTAATAAGAAAATTGTTATTCATCATCAAGAACTTCTTGAGTTTTTATTAATTCTATTGAGGGTGTAGTTGTAGGTTAATCTGCAACTACACCGTCAAACTCTAATGAAAGAAAATCCATAACCCCATGGTTCGTATGTTACTAAGCATTGCTCTTACTGTGGAAATAAAGGACACTTGGAAAGAGGATGCAGATTTCGTAAAAGGAATGAAAAATCCATAGATGCACGTGTTTCTGCAAAATTTGTTGAACTCAATAATACTAAATCATGACATGATTGTCCTAAATATGAACAAAATAATTATTGTAATGATAGTTCAGAGTTAGCTTATCAGGCTCCTACGAAGTTTTCTCAGAATCACTCAAACTACAAAAGGAGAGATAACTTTGTAAAGACTAGATCTGATGTTCCAAATTGGAGAAAGACTAACTCTCAGAGTTTTCAACATTTTAGTTACCCTAATGTTTCCTCAAGAGATTCATCTTGGATTTCAGGAAGAAATAATAGGAAGAACAAAGCTACTTTAGCAAAACCCATTTCTAAATGGAGTCCAAAGTCTTCTCTAAAGACAACCAGGATGGTATCAAAAGATAGTCACAATGATGACACTCGAATGATGAGTTTCAATACTCATGAAATTCAGAATATTGTGTTAAACGTTCTTGAAAAAATGAATATATCTCCGTGTTGTCATCGTTATATGAGATATGTCTCATAATCGGTTACCTTTTTATGATTTTGTGACTTTTGATTTAGCGGAATTCATATCTAACTTGTTGGGTTTCTTAATAAAATAATCATAAAAGGATGATGACAATTAGTCACATATGTGAGTCACGATTATACTATTATCAATTTATTTCTCATAAGTTGTGTATATAGTATACATATGAGTCTTTGGTATTAGCTTATTACTATTGGCATGCAATAGTTAAAACCTTTTTCAACCTTTCTCTGGTAAAGGTTTTGTAGGACCAGAATATCGCTACAACAATATTCCCGCGAAATAAACAACACTTCTGCGAGAATACCGCGAGCTCTTCAACAACACTTTGCGAGTGTCACAGAGTAGGTTAAAGAATGACGTAATAGCTGACGATTGAAGAAGCACGAGAAGAGCGTGTTTGACCTGCGATGGTTACAATGCTTGTGAGAGTTGATATTATAACTGTCGCGATAAGATCGTAGAGTAGATCCAAAATAAAAGGAAAACTTAGCTGTCATCCATTATGTAATTTCCTATATAAAGGTTTCATATAGATTCAGAGAGGGATGATGTATTTTGGAGAGTTGAGAAAGTCTTGAGGAGAAAGAAACTTCGAGAGAATAGTTGTATTCTTGATTTCTTCCATTTCTATAAACATTTCTAAGAATTAAATGATAAAGAGTCGTTTTTAATCTTTAAGTATGAGTTGATTATTATGAAATCTTAACAAGGGTGTAGTGTAGGATTTCCTGCAACTACATTTTGGCGCCCAGAACAGGGATTGAATTAACGAAAATCATAGAAAAGGCGAAGTAGAAGATGAGAGTTACTCAAAATAAAGAAGATAATTAAGCAAATTGGTGAAATAGTTGAAGGAAAAATGATTAGAACAAAAGATAATTGTAGGAAATTAGAGTGTGATATGGTAACGAGAGCATTGATTGATAAATTCCATGAAAACATTAAGGGGAAGATACATAAACGGGATTTTGAAGGAAGGAAAATTATGACGGTGGAGAAAATATCATCATTAAAGGATTGGGAAAAGCAGGAGATCATGTTTACAACAGAAGAAATACCAAAAGAAAATTTAAATCACACATCTCTTTTGGTAATCACGGTATCCACTATACCAATGGGAAGAGGAAGATCAACAAAATCTGCGGAAGAGTGGGCCGTAAATAAAATTTTAGTGGACGCGGGAAGTTCTGTGGATATAATATTTTATCATGATTTTAAGAAAATGGGATACAAAGATGAAGAAATGTCATGTCCAACATATCATATTCAAGGCTTTGGAAAATCTTCAACAAAACCAAAAGGCGAAATAGTGGTACGAATTCTGCTAGGAGAAATTGAAACACAAGTAACATTATGTGTGGTAGACGTGGAATCACCGTACAACATGATATTGGGAAGACCATGGATACACACAATCAAGGCTGTAGCATCAACATTGCATCAATGAATCAAATTTCCTATGCCCAATGGAGTTGGAGAAATTAGAGGAGACACAGATCTTGCGAACATGTGCTATCAAATTGAAGTAAGGAATTATGAAGAACGTCCAAAGCTGCGAAAAGCTCGCAAAAAAGTGGCTATAGAAACAAAGAAAGAAGAAGAATTTAAAGTTTATTTGATAAGAGTAAAAGAAGGAAAAGGAATACCCAGTGAAATCTCGCAAGAAGGAGATAAACCTGCGAGAACAATGAAGACACCAACACCAATGGGAGAACCTGAGGCCAGTTACATCGCAGCAGAACCAACCAAGGAAGTAAATGTTGGGAGTGAAGAAGAACCTAAGTTGCTGAAAATTGAAACTAAAATGGATACCGATGAAGAAGAGAGAACCATAAATAGTTTGCGAGAGTATAAAGACATCTTTGCATGGAACATGGATGAGATGCCAGGCATAGATCCATCAGTAGCATGTCATAAACTAGAAATTAATAAAGATGTAAGACCATTTAAACAAAGAATAAGGAAGATTGCAACAACATATCATTCCCAAATAGAAGAAGAGTTACAGAAAATGCTTGACATATGAATTATAAGGCAAGCAAAATATCCAGAATGGATTGCAAATATGGTGGTGGTCCCAAAGAAGAACAAGGGAATAAGAATTTGCATAGACTTTACTGATTTAAACAAAGCTTGTCCTAAAGATAGTTTTCCATTACCAGATATTCCACAAATGGTTGAGTCAGCAGCGGGAAATGCTAGAATATCTTCATTATATGGATATAAATGATATAATCAAATTCCCCTCGCTGGAGAAGATCAAGAACACACCACATTTTTTGATCTAAGAGGGTTATACTGTTATACAAAGATTCCCTTTGGCTTGCGAAATGCTAGTGCAACATATCAAAGAATGGTGGAGAAGGTGTTTGCGAAGTGGATACACAAAACATTAGAGGTATATGTGGATGATATGTTGATCAAAAGTAAAGAAGCTAAAGACCATGTACAGGATTTGAATGAGATTTTCGATCAAATGCGACATTTTAACATCAAAGTGAACTCTGACAAGTGTACTTTTGGAGTAAATTCAAGGAAATTTTTGGGGTATATTGTGTCAAAAGAAGGAATACAAGTTGATCCAGAAATGGTACAATAAATTCATGACATGCCAACGCCTGCAGCAGTAAAAGATGTGCAAAAGTTAAATGGACTCTTAGCCTCGCTAGGAAGATTCATCTCGCGATCCTCAGACAAGTGCAAACATTTTTTCGATATACTCAAGAAGGGAACAAGATTCAAGTAGACGGATGAATGTGAAAAGGCTTTTCAAGGAATTAAAGAACATTTAATGAACATAACTATCTTACAGAAAGCAGAACCAGGAGAAGAACTATTGATTTATCTCGCAACAACCGCGCACGCGCTAAATGCAGTATTGCTGCGAGTAGATGCAGGGGTAGAAAAACCAATTTATTATATCAGCAAGACATTTAATTCTGCAGGCATAAACTATTCAAAGATTGAGAAGTTAATTCTAGCATTGGTTCATGCAACTTTTAAACTTCACATTTACTTTCAAGCACATAAGGTAAAAGTATTAACAAGAGTTCCAATTGAGTCAGTAATGAAGAATTCAAAAATATCGGGCAGAGTTGAAAGATGGAATGCACAAGTAGGGAACTTTGATATTAAATATGACATTTTATCTTCGCCAAAGTCACAAGTTATAGCAGATTTCTTAGCTGAATTTACTTTAGAAGATGACGAAGCAGTAGAAGAAATGATGGATATAGAAGAAGAACATGGATACCCAAGAAAGCTATTAACAGAACCCAACAGGTGGGAGATATTAGTGGATGAATCATCAAATGGAGAAGGTAAAGGAGTTGGAGTTGTTTTTATCTCGCAAGAAGGAGAAAAAATGACTTTTTCATTTAGATTAGAGTTTGCATCTACTAATAATGAGACAGAATATGAAGTTGTGATTCATTCTATAAAATTCGCAATAGAAATGATGTTAGAAAATGCAAGAATTACTAGTGATTCGCAATTGGTTATTCGCCAGATAAAAGGAGAATACACAACAAATGAACCATCCTTGAAGAAATACAAAAAACTTGTTGAAGAATTGTCTGCGAGAATTCCAAAAATAAAATGGAGAAATATATCAAGAAAGGAAAATAGGCTCGCAGATGCTTTTGCTTTTATATCAAGTATGATGACAAATCCAACTGCGAGATGCATAAAAATTCAAACACTTTTGTTACCTTCGATAAACAAAGAGGAAGAAGAAACAGATGTGATGATGGTAGAAGCTGGCGAGGAAGAGCCAAAAAGAAATATTATAGATTGGAGAGAAGATCTACATGCGTACTTGGAAAGAGGAGAAACTCCAAGAAGTAGATTAGAAGCACATAAATTAAAAAGTAGGGCAACCAATTATGATCTAAGAGATGGAGTATTATACCGTAAATCTTTTAATGGACCATCGCTAAGATGCTTAATGAGGGAAGAAGGACAAAAGGTGTTAAAAATGCTGCATAGTGGCGATGCTGGTAATCACAGTGGGGGAAGATCTTTGACATATAGAACAAAAATGCAAGGCTATTACTGGTCATATATGCATGAAGATGCAAAGCAACTCTCAAGGCGTTGTGAAGACTGTCAGCGATATGGAAAAAGGATACATGCACCAGGAGCACCATTATCATCTTCCACAAGTGTATGGCCTTTTTGGAAATGGGGTTTAGATATTGTGGGACCATTTGTACCTGGTTCAGGACAAAGAAGATATTTAATTGTCGCTACATATTATTTCACAAAATGAGGAGAAGTGAAGGCAGTACAACATATTCGCGATAAAGACATCTTCACATTCATATTTGAAAATATAATTTGTAGATTTGGAATTCCAGCACAGTTGGTATCTTATAATGGAAAGCAGTTTGAAGGGAAGAATATAGAATTGCTACTTAATGCATTTAAGATAAAATGTGGAAAATCTACTCCTTTATACCCACAAGCAAATGGTCAGGCTGAGGAAACTAATAATACAATCGCAGACATCTTAAAAAAAGAAGCTAGAGGGATACCACAGGGCATGGTGTGAGAAGGTACATAAGGTAATATGGTCTTACAATACAACTAGACGAGAAGCCACTGGAATGTCACCTTTTTGTTTGACATATGGGGTTGAAGCTGTGTTACCAACAGAAGTCGCTAATCCTACAACAAAAAGAGAGGTTTGGGAGAAGAATCTTAATACTAGTATGATTCTAAGAGAACTTGATGAAGTAGAAGAGAAGAGAGAAAAAGCATTACAACATATGGAAAATTACCAGCGAAGTTTGGCTCGCGAATATAACAAACGAGTTAAAAAACGTGAGTTTCAACCAGGCGATTTAGTTTTTCAAGAAACACCGAAGTACCAGAGAGAGCGTGGTGGAAAGTTGGCGAGAAAATGGGATGGACCATATATCATTAAGGAGATAGTTGCAATAGGGGCATATAGGTTGGTAGACCTAGAGGGCATAGATGTTGGTCAAAGACTTGGTAGGCCATGGAACATATTATTTTTAAAAAGATATTATCAGTAATAAAATTTTAATAAAAAATGGGCAAAATATATTTTTACAACTGCGACTTTGCTCGCAAGATTATTCAAGATTACATAAAGAATGAAAGATTGCGATATACGCAAAAGAAATAAAGAAAGGGACGAACCTTTATGGCGTACACCCTAGCTCGCGAATACAATTTCGTAAGAGGCAAATATAAGACCTAAAGTACGTCATATTAGGGGGTGTCTCTTTGAATGACTCAGGGATAAGGTTATACCGCTGCTGGAACCTGAGTCATGAAGATGTTGGGGTTAAAGAAAACCTATCCGGGAGAGGTACCTTGGATTTCCAACTATATAAGGTTATACCCTGGTTGGACAACCGAGGGTCTCTTCTAAGGAGTGCAGAGTATGACCAAGGCGCCGAGGTACACGGTTGAGCCAAGGATGCCCAGGACGGACGAACCTACCCTGGCCATTCTTGGTAAGTCTTGGCAATGATGTGCTCGGCCTGAAGAAAACCCCACTTAGGGTGCAGTCTTGTAACTATAAGCCATATAGGCATAAAGGACAAGAGGATGCGAAAACAACTGGTTGTTGATAAATCCGGATGGGAGGAGCTAGTCTTGTATGGCCGCTGTTCCCTCCTTGAAGGGGGGCAACCAGGGGGAAGATAAGGGCGAAACCCTCCATTAGTTAAATGATAAGTGTCTAAAGACGGTAATGTCATGGGGCTTTATGATCGCAAGAATATTTAGGCCTGTCATATTGTCGCGTGACAAAAATTATACAGAGGCAACAATCCATAAGAGAAAACAAGATAAGATGAGATCAATGGGTTTTTACATGAAAGTGTAAAGACGTCATGCGATTTCATCCCAAGACGACAATGTCATAAGGCTTAGTACTCGCATGGGAGCTTAGTCTTGTCATATTGTCGCAGAGAAATGAATAAAATATGGATAAGGCAAGATCAATGGGTTTATACATGTAAATATTAAAACTTCCTACGATTTTGTCGCAGAAACAAAAATTGGCAAAATAAGACCTTTACCTAGGAAGGCAAAATAAGACCAACAGAACAATTTTAAACATTAATTATTTTCTTTTGAGAATGCAGGAAAGATTTGTTCATCGCAAGAAAATCTATGAGAAACAAGATTCTTTCAGAATTTTTCAGAAAACGTTATTCAGAATCACACAACAGGATTATTAGAAGAAAACATCGCAGTAATATTCGTCATATCGCAGACTTATTCATAATTTCGCAAGGAATATAACAACACAGCTCGCAAAAAGAAGATATAGGAAGTAACTAATCACTTCAATAAAGATAATGAGGGGCAAGTTAGGGAGCTAATAAACAGAATATCATTAACTTCCTTGAGAATATTTAAAGTAACAAAAATAAAGGTTGGGTTCCAAAGGTGCATAAAGATACATTGCTCGCAAGAAAAGGGAAGAAAAAGAAAACAAAATGAAATTCAAGCTTCAATGTTGGTCTCGCCAAATTCATTCTCTTTGCTAGTATTGATAGGTGTCTAAAACACCTAATTTTATACCTAGTATTTATGCTTTATTTGCGAGTTTTCATGTAAATTATGTATCTTATGTGTGAGTTTGAGTTATTAGGTACTCTGGAGTCGCTAGGAAGAAAAGAAGAAGAAATGGTTAAGTTTGAGCCGAAAGGGCAAAAAGGTCATTGCATGGGCGAACACTATTGGGAGCCCGGCAAAGGTTAAGAGCCAACCAGTCTGGGGTGGTCCTTGTTTAAGATTATGGGTGTATTTATCCGTCCACCACTTATACCATAATTCAATCGAGAGAAGACATTTTATCTCTTTATTTTGAATCTGAGAAAAACGGAAGAAAAGAAGCACCTGCTGCTATTGGATCTGAATCAAGAGCTCGAATTGTTGAAGGTCAGTGGTGATAATGGAGGAGGTGCGGCTGCTGCTGGAAGTTTGACTTGAGAGAACATGACAGATGGGTTCTGGGTTGGAGTTTATATGTTTGAATCGATTGAGAAGAATCTGTTGTTGCCAAAGTTAAGGTTCTATGTTGCAAATAAAGATTAAATGGGTATGTTCAGTTCGTCTTGTGCAGCAAGGGAAGTAGTTTTGAGCTCAAGTTCATGCTGCGAAACAGGCCAGAGAATGGAAGACGTGAATACTGCCATGGATTAATTGTGAGTTTATGAATGTTGATTGTGTTAGGAATAAAGGGTTTGAGTTAATATGCATTTTGTAGGGAGAATTGAAGCTTGGAAGTGGCTAAGAACATGACAACTTATTCATCTCTCCATTATCAGAATTGTACACATCAGTTGCTCGACAGAATGCCTGAACTACAAGGGAGGCTTGAATTGCTGGAGAAACAGGCGCAGTGAAGGTTGCTTACAAGAGGGGTTGCAACTGCAATGTGAGAATGTTTGTGTGTTGTTGATGCTATGAATGGGTGAGTTCTGGGCAGGTTGGATGTGTTGGTGGAGGTTGAATTGCAGCGGTTGCAAGACGATGGCTAGTTAGAAATAAGGGACAGTGGAGGATATAGCAGTTAAGGTGTTGGTCTACATTGCTCAGCTGGTATGGAGTGGTTGCAGGGAATGGAGAAGAGCTGAAGTGAACTGATGGTGAGAATCACATGGGTTTGCTGGTAGTGATTGCTTTGAAGTGTAGGTGAATTACAGGGTGTTGCAGTCAGGTAGTGGTGCTATAGCATTGCAGGTGACATGCTGCCATTGTTCACAGGGCAGTATGGAGATGACCGAGATGGCAGGAAGAGGAAGGGAGAGCAGCAGTGAAGATGAGTGTTACTGCCATTGAGCCAAAGGGAACAAGTTTGGCACTGGTGGGTAGTTTTGCAGGGGATGGCCGGAGATCTGAATTGCAAGTATGATGCTGCGAAGATGGGTACTGGTGGAATGAGTATGGCAGTTGAACTGTACTTCACATTGACTGCTTCAGTTCATGATAGTGTGTAGGAAATGGTGATTTTATGGATACATATCGAGGCTGTGGCTGTCAGTATCTCGAGTTGTAATGAGACGGGAGCTGCGTACTATTGGCTCAGGGTATGAAGTTGAGCAGTGTTGGTGCTGTTGTTCGCAGGGCATGGAATGAACCAGTGGCATTGCAGGTGTTGGTTGGCCTGATTGCAGCTGCAGCTTGGTGATTTACAATGAGTTTAACTGGTGGCAGTGATGGATGGAAGAGCTCGAGCTGGGAAGATTTTGGCTGAGGTGAATTCGAGAAAACGGAGATGAGAGTGAAATGGCAGTTATGAAGATGAAGTTGGGGTTTTGGCTGTGAGAGCTGTAGCAGGTAATGAGTTGAAATTGCAAAAGGTATAGAATGGTGTAACTTGGTACTGCTGGTGAAGGGCATGGTGTTAGTATTGTTTCCAGAAATGATGTTGTGAATCTGGTGTATGCCTTGTAGGAGAAAATGGTTTGGTGCAGTGGTTGTGAGTTGGCCTGAACAAGTTTTGAAATATTGCGGAGACAGTGCGAAAAGTGAGCCAAAATGGCGAGCCGGTGGTACTAGTTCCGGTAGTCGGACTTTGGAACAGAAAGTGGGAATCGTAAACATTCAGTGAATCGCGAGGGGGGTATGAGTTGGATGCAAGAATTAATGGCCGTACATACGAGCTACGGGTCACGCTTTTAAGCGCGTTTTCGCAAGAACAAGGAATTGGTTTAGATGGTTCATTTGTGACGTATGGCTCTGAATAGTGAGTATATGAACTGCAGAGAAGGATAGTGATGGTGACAGTTTCCGATGGTTCAGTGCCCGGAGATATTTTCCGGTCACCGGATTCCGGCGATGACTCAGCAATTCCGGCGACATTTCTTTGGACCCAAAAATTTCCAGTGGAGATGTCTCACACATGGGCTTGGGGGACTAGTAGATGGACGTGGACTTGAATATTTTGAAGGCTAGACCTAATTTTGGAACAAGAAAAGCTATAAAAGAGAAGTCTTTTCTCAAAACCTATCATCTTTAGAATTATTATATCTATCATAAATATCTTCTACTTTTGTCTCTAGGGTTTAGAAAACATGATAGAATCTCTCTTTCTTCTTGTGATGAACTCCATTAACATGAGTACCTAGTTTTTATTATTGGTTATGGAATAGTTGGATTTCACAAAGCATGATTCTTTGATTCAATATATTAGTTTTGTCTCATATTTATCGTTTACAATTCTCTGAAAATATAGTTGTATGATTTGATTGATTGTTTTGTCAAGTTGCAAGTTGGTAGAACTTCTAATCACATCTATTGCTAGTTTAGGGTTTATTATATGTAAAGGTGATATTCCTTGAATACAAGTAGCATAAATATGATTATAGTTTGTAGTGATATATTCTTATGATCATATGTGAATCGTAACCTTTGTTAAATTGAATTAGTGCGCTTTCCACGTTCAATTGCTTTGATTGTCCTGATTTCATATAACTTAATGCATCTAGGGAATTAAACTTGATTAGTGCTTTTACACGTTAGGTTGTTCTCTTAGATATAACTCATACTCGCATGTTATAATGTGTTTGTTGATGACAAAAGGAGATTAGCGGGATATTCTTGCGATCAAGATATTCTAGGGCTTTTGATAAAAGTTGAGATTAAATATCAATTATACTTATTGTTGTGAAAGCATGTTTTTGAATGAAGATGAATCCTTAACCAATATCTTTTCATTTGATTCGTTTGCTTATTTCTTTCTTTGCTTTTATTTTACTTTTACTTTACAAAAATCAGAAAACCCCCGTGTTATTTATATGAAACCAATAATATATTGACAACCTAGTCCTCTCTGTGGGATCGATCCTTTATTTCCCTTGCTATATTTATATTTTGAGTAGTAAGAAAGTGTAAATTATTTTTGACGCATACGACAACGATCAAATTTTGGCGCCGTTGCCGGGGAGGCAACGGTTGTCACTTGTTTTTGGTTTCTTATTTTTGTTTTTTGTTTTGTTTTTCGTTTTTATGATTTTCTGATTTTGACATAGTTTTGAGAATCGTATTTCAGGTACCTATTATGGACGAAGAATATTGGAACAATGGATACGATTATCAACCTCAACAACACTATGACAACTATCTCCCTTATGGGGAGTACAATCAAAACCAATCCTTTGGTTATGATCAATACTCCACGTATCCTTTGAGTTATAACCTTCTTATGGTGGGTATGTAAGTGAGAAACCACAAAGAGGGGAGAATAGTTGTGATTCTCTTAATTTTTCTTCAAGTTTGGTAGATGAGATGCAACGATTTATGGCCAGCATGGAGTCAGTTTGTAGACAACCAAGCGTGGAACCAATTTCATCGACCGAATGTGCTAATAGTATGTTTGGCCCAATTTCTGATCGTAGTTATGATCATTCACCCATTCAAAGGGAAGATAATTGGCCTAACAATACTGAGGTAAATGATTCTACTTTGTCTTTGTCGAATGAGTTTTACCAACAAATGGAAACCTATTTTCAGAATTTGAATGGATCACTCCAAGAGATTCAAAAAGATGTTTCTAATTTAAGACAAGGCATTGAAGAATGTAAAGAGGACATGCAAAATTCTGCGAAAGATTAATCTTTGGGAAGTGGTAGCCAATCTTATGATAATTATGATAGTGACGATGATTATGAAAGTACATCGCTTGAACCAATTCATGGTGACATCCCCGAGGAATGTATGGAGTCTTTTGGAGATCAAGGTGAAGTTGAAAAGGAATATGATGACACTAGTGTAGCTTACTCAAGCATTGATCTTTATAACGATCAAGAACCTATTCAAAAGGTAGATCTTGAGGATGATGCTATGAGTATTCTAAAAAAGTTCCTTATGGACAGACTTGAATCCGCAGTGGAGTATGTGCCTTACAACAAAGAGGAGAATGTTGAGAATGTGAACGTTAATACCAATATTATGGAAGACCCAATTGAGCTTGCATATGATTGTAATGATGATGTTTATGTCGAGATTTTGGTTAAGGCAGAAACGGATGAAAAATGGTTACAAAGTTTGATAGAGGACCATGATATACAAGAGTTGAATAGTTCACTTGAATTTTTCAAGGATGAAGAGGATTCCGTGCTACAAGAGATTGTGCGAGGTTTGTCTAACCCTTTGCATATTGTTTCTTCTCTTTTACCTCTTATTGGTTTGAATGTATGTGCTTCAAAAACATTATTGAATGACTTTGTTTCTAGATTTCCTCCATTAGAAACATTTGATTCTCATACTATGCAGGTTTGTGAACAAGACACCGTGGAAGTACCCAACTCTTATATTCTTTATGCACTTCCAAGTGTGGACAAGAATAAGTGTGGGGGAAGCTTTTATCGGTTCATGGCTTCATTTATGTTTTATATTACTAATATTTGTGTGAAGCTAGTGTTTGCAAAACAGGTGTTATGGGTGGATCCCCAACTTTTCCGATTATTGGTGTATGGGGAATTCAACTTGCATGTCGGGCTGACGACTTTAAACCAAGCGCTAATGGGAGGCAACCCACTGGTTTTGTGTATCTATCTCTATATTTTTCTTTTATTTTAAGTCTTTTATTTTTATTTTCTTATTTTGGATATTTGCATATCAAAACTCCAACTTTTAGAGATTTTTGAACAATTTAGAATAAACACTAGCCTTTCTAAGTAGATGGAATTTTTTCTTGGCGGTGAGGTGTATATCGGCTGAGTTGAGATTAGATGCCAACTAAATAGCTTGTTTAGTGTTTATCCTCTATTGTTCTGAAATAGCTATGAGTTAGAGTAATGAGTTGTTATCATGCATTTTATTTTCTTGTTTTTGCATATCATTTGCGGAATTTCCCACCTTGAACTTTCTTTGGACGATTCAATTTTACATTGAGGACAATGTAAAGTTTAAGTGTGGGGGAGCATTTATATGTTTGTATAGTTTGTTTTAGTTTGTTTTATGCCTTTAGTAAAAAAAAAAAAAAAAAAAAATCAGAAAAATAGAAAAAATTATGCTTTTTGAACTCCGAAATCTAGAAACTTGTGCCTTTAGGATGACACCATTAGTGGATGGAACCATTTTGATTGCAGGAGTTGAGGAACCAATTAACTAAAAGGGACGAACATAGCTCAGAAATCAAAATTAACATGATAGTTGTTACCATATCTCGGAATATCACCATATCACATTCTATTTTTATTTTTCCATATTTATCTATTGTTCTCTAAGTTCTTTGGTGGGTCACTAACATCGAATTGTTATTACTGCTAGGATGAAATAGAGTCATTGAGTTGCTAAAAAAAAAAAAAAGAGACAAGAAAAAAAAAAAAAAAGACCGACCAATTAGACCAAACGGAATAAAAAGACACTTGGGAATAGCAGTATGTGTGAAACGTTGTCCCTGTCTCCGTCTCCTAAACAAGCGTGGAATGCAGGATCCAAGGTAACTATCATGTACTTGCTGACAAGAAGCATGCGCTTGGATCCAAAAGATTTAATCATGTTGTCTAAAAAAAAAAAGTAAAAAAAAAGTGAAAAAAAAAAAAAGTGAAAAAGAAAAGAAAAAGAAAGGAAAGTATTATTTTGGTTGAATAAAGTCACTCCTGGTTCCCTTGTATATGCCAGTGAGTTGATATAGAATTCATACCAGTAGCTCAATCCAATAGGGCATAGGTTCATCTTGGCAGTGACCTTCAGACAGATATGGGAAACATCGATCACTTGTGAACATTCGCCAACATCTACATCTTTATCCATCTTCTTAATCTTTTCATTGTGATTGTGGTTTGTTAGTTTTCGAGTATTGTGGCTTGTTCGACTATCTAATTAGAGTTTATTTACTAATATATGAATTGAATTTGCAAGGTACCTCCTCATGTAGTCATTTTGGATTCGTTCATTGATTTGTCACAAATAGACGGAGTTTGAAATATAGGTTTTGTAGGTAGACCTCTTGTAAACCTTAACGAGACTATAACTCGTCCACTAGGGACACCTAGGGGATTAAAGGCTTGTTATTTATGCTAAAATTAACCTTAAGCCTCGACGTCACGGAGTTGTATGTATGTCTTAGAATTGTTTTGTTTGATTTTCTCGAGGACTAGCAAAGTCTAAGTGTGGGGAAATCTGATAGGTGTCTAAAACACCTAATTTTATACCTAGTATTTATGCTTTCTTTGCGAGTTTTCATGTAAATTATGTATCTTATGTGTGAGTTTGAGTTATTAGGTACTCTGGAGTCGCTAGGAAGAAAAGAAAAAGAAATCGTTAAGTTTGAGCCGAAAGGGCAAAAAGGTCATTTCATGGGCGAACACTATTGGGAGCCCGGCAAAGGTTAAAAGCTAACCAGTCCGGGGTGGTCCTTGTTTAAGATTATGGGTGTATTTATCTGTCCACCACTTATACCATAATTCAATCGAGAGAATACATTTTATATCTTTATTTTGAATCTGAGAAAGACGGAAGAAGAGCAGCACCTGCTGTTGTTGGATCTGAATCAAGAGCTTAAATTGTTGAAGGTCAGTGGTGATAATGGAGGAGGTGTGGCTGCTGCTGGAAGTTTAACTTGAGAGAACATGACAGATGGGTTCTGGGTTGGAGTTTATATGTTTGAATCGATTGAGAAGAATCTGTTGTTGCCAAAGTTAAGGTTCTATGTTGCAAATGAAGATTAAATGGGTATGTTCAGTTCGTCTTGTGCAGCAAGGGAAGTGGTTTTGAGCTCAAGTTCACGCTGCAAAACAGGCCAGAGAATGGAAGACGTGAATACTTCCATGGATTAATTGTGAGTTTATGAATGTTCATTGTGTTAGGAATGATGGGTTTGAGTTAATATGCATTTTGCAGGGAGAATTGAAGCTTGGAAGTGGCTAAGAACATGAAAACTTATTCATCTCTCCATTATCAGAATTGTACACAGCAGTTGCTCGACAGAATGCCTGAACTACAAGGGAGGCTTGAATTCTTTGGAGAAAACAGCGTGATGAAGGTTGCTTACAAGAGGGGTTGCAACTGCAATGTGAGAATGTTTGGGTGTTGTTGATGTTGTGAATGGGTGAGTTTTGGGCAGGTTTGCTGTGTTGGTGGAGGTTGAATTGCAGTGGTTGCAAGACGATGGCTAGCTGGAAATAAGGGACAGTGGAGGAGATGGCAGTTAAGGTGTTGGTCTGCAATGCTCAGCTGGTATGGATTGGTTGCAGGGAATGGAGAAGAGCTGAAGTGAACTGATGGTGAGAATCACATGGGTTTGCTGGTGGTGATTGCTTTGAAGTGTAGGTGAATTACAGGGTGTTGCAGTCAGGTAGTGGTGCTATAGCATTGAAGGTGACATGCTGCCATTGTTCACAGGGAAGTATGGAGATGACCGAGATGGAAGGAAGAGGAAGGGAGAGAAGAAGTGAAGATGAGTGTTGCTGCCATTGAGCCAAAGGGAACGAGTATGTCACTGGTGGTTAGTTTTGCAGGGGATGGCCGGAGATCTGAATTGCAAGTATGATGCTGCGAAGATGGGTACTGGTGGAATGAGTATGGAAGTTGAACTGCACTTCACAGTGACTTCTTCAGTTCATGATAGTGTGCAGGAAATGGTGATTTGCTGGATACACCTCGAGGTTGTGGCTGTCAGTAGCTCGAGTTGTAATGAGACGGGAGCTGTGTACTGTTATCTCAGGGTATGAAGTTGAGCAGTGTTGGTGTTGTTGTTCTCATGGCATGGAATTAACCAGTGGCATTGTAGGTGTTGGTTGGCCTGATTGCATCTGCAGCTTGGTGATTTACAATGAGTTTAACTGGTGGTAGTGATGGATGGAAGAGCTCGAGCTGGGAAGATTTTAGCTGAGGTGAATTCGAGTAAACGGAGATGAGAGTGAAATGGCAGTTATGAAGCTGAAGTTGGGGTTTTGGCTGTGAGAGCTGTAGCAGGGAATGAGTTAAAATCGCAAAAGGTATAGAATGGTGTAACTTGGTACTGCTGGTGAAGGGCATGGTGTTAGTATTGTTTCCAGAAATGATGCTGTGAATCTGGTGTATGCCTTGTAGGAGAAAATGGTTTGGTGCAGTGGCTGTGAGTTGGCCTGAACAAGTTTTGAAATATTGCGGAGACAGTGCGAAAAGTGAGCCAAAATGGCGAGCCGGTGGTACTAGTTCTGGTAGTTGGATTTTGGAACCGAAAGTGGGAATCGTAAACATTCAGTGAATCGCGAGGGGGTTATGAATCGGATGCAAGAATTGATGGCCGGACATATGATCTACGGGTCACTCTTTTAAGCGCGTTTTCGGAAGAACAAGGAATTGGTTTAGATGGTTCATTTGTGACGTATGGCTCTGAATAGTGAGTATATGAACTGCAGAGAAGGATAGTGAGTTGATGGTGACAGTTTCCGATGGTTCAGTGACCGGAGATATTTTCCGGCGACGGTGGCCGGATTCCGGTGATGACTCAGCAATTCCGGCGACATTTCTTTCGACCCAAAAAAAACTAGTGGAGATGTCTCACACATGGGCTTGGGGGACTAGTAGATGGACGTGGACTTGAAGATTTTGAAGGCTAGACCTAATTTTGGAACAAGAAGAGCTATAAAAGAGAAGTCTTTTCTCAAAACCTGTCATCTTTAGAATTATTATATCTATCATTAATCTCTTCTAATTTTATCTCTATGGTTTAGAAAACATGATAGAATCTCTATTTCTTCTTGTGATGAACTCCATTAACATGAGTACCTAGTTTTTATTATTGGTTATGGAATAGTTGGATTTCACAAAGCATGATTCTTTGATTCAATATATTAGTTTTGTCTCATATTTATCGTTTACAATTCTCTGAAAATATAGTTGTATGATTTGATTGATTGTTTTGTCAATTTGCAAGTTGGTAGAACTTCTAATCACATCTATTGCTAGTTTAGGACGTAAAGGTGATATTCCTTGAATACAAGTAGCATAAATATGATTATAGTTTGTAGTGATATATTCTTATGATCATATGTGAATCGTAACCTTTGTTAAATTGAATTAGTGAGCTTTCCACGTTCAATTGCTTTGATTGGCCTGATTTCATAGAACTTAATGCATCTAGGGAATTAAACTTGATTAGTGCTTTTACACGTTAGGTTGTTCTCTTAGATAGAACTCATACTCGCATCTTTTAATGTGTTTGTTGATGACAAAAGGAGATTAGCGGGATATTCTTGCGATCAAGATATTCTAGGGCTTTTGATAAAAGTTGAGATTAAATATCAATTCTACTTATTGTTGTGAAAGCATGTTTGTGAATGAAGATGAATCCTTAACCAATATCTTTTCATTTGATTCATTTGCTTATTTCTTTCTTTGCTTTTATTTTACTTTTACTTTACAAAAATCAGAAAACCCCCGTGTTATTTATAGGAAACCAATAATATATTGACAACCTAGTCCTCTCTGTAGGATCGATCCTTTCTTGCCCTTGCTATATTTATATTTTGAGTAGTAAGAAAGTGTAAATTATTTTTGACGCATACGACAGCGATCAAGTATCATCAGCTTCACTAACATTCTTTTCATTACGATTAATTTGAGATTCTTCTTCTACTGGGTCTTCTTGAGGAATATCTTCTTCTCCACTTGCATATTCTAGATCCTTATTCATAGGAAGAGGAACTTCATCATCATATATTTCTATAGGAGGAACAGATACAGGGGGAAGAGCCTGAGATATTAGAATATCATTCACAAGGACTTCAACGCTAAGATGAACCTTGCGAAGGAAATCGTTATCGCGATTTCTAATCTCCAAGTTCTTAAAATACTCAAGATAGTCAGTCATATCTTCTCTCTGCTCGATCGCGAGATTTAACATAACGAAAAAGGAGAGATCCATTTTCTTTGCGTGCTTTAGCCAATTTATCAGTTAGATCAGAAATGGTAGAGTGAATGCTTTTTTCAGATTCTGTGAGAAACAAAAATGACAAAAAAAATATTCAGATGAAAATCTCGCAAGAAGTATAGTGAAGAAATTAAATAGAGAAATTAACAGTCAAGATAGTCAAAATGACTACCTTCTTTTTGAAGAGTTAATTTTTGAATTAAAGATAAGCAACAATTCTCCCATTGATTCATGGCATCGTCAAAATTGTCCCCAACTATACCCTTCAGGCGAGATTTTATATTTTCTTCTTTGGAGAGGAGATACGAGTTTTTCTTTGCTAATAAAGAATAAGATTCTTCTAATTGGAAGTATTGATCTTGAAGATTGCTGGCATTTAAACTAAGAGTTAACTTACCCTTGATAAGCTTATCCTCTTCAGCGGCAGCTGATTCAGTTACTTTCTTGAGTTCATCCTTAAGAGAATGAAGAGATTGCTCTTGATTATCACATATTCTCTGAAGATTACTCAATTGTTGCGAAGAAATCGCCATCAAGCTTGAGAAACTATGTTTTTCTTGAGATAAAGTTCTATTTTCGTCTGATAAAGATTTTGTTGCCAAATTAGCCTTGATTAACAAATATGAGAGGCGAGTAATCTCGCTACTTAATAAATTTTGGCTTTGCGATAATTGATTATTCTCATTAGTAAGATTATCTATTTGATCGATCGAGTACGTGTAGAGATTATCTAATCTATTAAACTGGTCCATCCAAGAATCTTTTTCAACACGAGCTTCTTCAGCGATAGACTCAAATTTAAGTCTTTCAATGAATCGATTCTGATTTAAAACTAAATATACAAGCCAAGAATTTAAGAAAGAAGCTTAAATATAGAGAAGATGAAAACTTTCTAGAACAGAAAAACAAAAAGACAGAGGCAGGAAAATTATACATTTCAGCTCGTTATTTTTTCTGCGAATATTTTCGCAATCAAGTGAAGAATTATGAAGCTTCTGGCAGAGAATATCACATTCTGAAGTTTTGGATTGAAGACTTATCTTTAGAGCAACAACTTCATTTTTCAAAGATGTTCGCGGAGCGGTACAGTCAGAACCAAAATATTTGAGCAAAGTCTCGCAGATATTATATTTAACAGGGTCAATAGAAGATTTCCTAGCATCATGTAAAATGTCAGATAAAACTTTAAAAGCAGCATCAACCTCTACTGGTGTTTCTTTGGATGAGGGAAGAGGTGTAGAGGGTGAAGTGGTAATGATGGGGAGCTAGAGATTTGAGTTATTTGCAATGGTTGCATCATCAGAAGGAGGAGTGTTTGGGAAGGTAACAACCGAAGGTAATAAAGGGCTGGAGGGAATTTCATTGACAGCGGCTTTGGGAACTTCATTTGTAAAAAGGTCAGTGGAGAAAGGGATGTTAGCGGCGATGTTCTCGCAAACAAAAGAAGGAGGTTCCACTTGCGAAGTTATTGGAATTGCTCTCGCAGATGTCAATTTGGGAATGATAATATCAGCTTCAAGAGTTTTAACCTGGCGAGATCGTTTGCGAGGTCTAGCGATATTCTCGTCGTCCTGCGAGTAATAACTTAGATAAGAAACAGAGGCAACAATATTGTTAAGTATAAGTAAAATGTTTCTTACTACCTTATGACTCGCAGGATTCCTTTTCTTCTCAACTAGTTTCTTATGAAGACTAGGGTTTTGGATTACAAATTGGGCGTTAGTTCCACTGAAGAGAAAAACATAGTATGGGAATCATGAAGAATCAAATAGAAAAGATTAATAAAATATGAGTAAACATGATTCAAGTAAGCGAAATGGAATTTAGTAATGTCAGAAAAACACATACCTTGAAGATTCCATTAAAGCAGTAGCAGGTGAATATGAAGAAGAAGAAGAAAAGTTGCAGACGGAAAAACGAAAAGACAAAGGGACGAAGAAGAAAATTAGTTCTGTAACCAAATTCTACCTTTTATAGGCAAAAGGAGATGACCTGTTGAGTAGACACGTGTCAGTAAAAAAGAAGAATTTACGACACGTGTAGGCGGTTAAGCTAAATTATCGGAGTTTTGTCGAGGAGAAAACATGGAAAGAAAGGAAGTTGCGAGTGCTATAAAGAGTTAAAGATTCTCATATCCTCTCCACTTTGTGAAGAAGACATGAGAAGAGGAAAGATGTGGGACCAGAATATCACTACAACGATATTCCCGTGAAATAAACAACACTTCTGCGAGAATACCAGGAGCTCTTCAACAATACTTTGCGAGTGTCACAGAGTAGGTTAAAGAATGACGTAATAGCTGACGATTGAAGAAGCACAAGAAGAGCGTGTTTGACCTACGATGGTTACAATGCTTGCGATAGTTGACATTATAACTGTCGCGATAAGATCGCAGAGTAGATCCGAAATAAAAGGAAAACTTAGTTGTCATCCACTATGTAATTTCCTATATAAAGGTTTCTTATAGATTCAGAGAGGGATGATGTATTTTGGAGAGTTGAGAAAGTATTGAGGAGAGAGAAACTTCGAGAGAATAGTTGTATTCTTGATTTCTTCCATTTCTGTAAACATTTCTAATAATTAAATGATAAAGAGTCATTTTTAATCTTTAAGTATGAGTTGATTATTATGAAATCTTAACAAGGGTGTAGTGTAGGATTTCCTGCAACTACAGGTTTTGTTTGCTGTTAACTTATCTTTGCGAAAGGATGAGAAAAACAATGAGGAGATCAAGTGGATGCGAAATTTGAGGTAACAATCTTGTTAGTTAATTGTTTTCCTATTTAAGAAAAGCTTGTTTTTATTTGATATATCTATTGCTTTTGCTTGAACGAAATTGTCGGTACAATTGATGTGTTTATTCTATTATGTATGTGTGATTCAATTGGTTCTGGTTAAGTAAAACTATTGTTATCTTACTTTGTTGGGTGATATCAATCGTTTAGGCTTACAAAAGTTTGTTGCAATTGCGGTGCTTTAATGTTTATGTTATTTCAATTGCTTCGAGTTAAGTAAAACAATTGTTATGTTGCTTTATTGTATAGTATCAATTGTTTATGCTTACAAAATTTCGGTGCAATAGTGGAACTTTAATGATATATGTTGTTTCAATTGCTTCCGGTTGAGGTGAATAATTATGCAAGTTGATTTATTGGTTTGTATGAATTATTTATGGCTTAACGAATGAATATATTGACGGGATGAGTTGTTTAGTCCAATTCGATTCCGGATAAGATAAACTAAGTTAATTCAGATCTTAGTTAGACTTATCAAAGTGGAGGTTTCGGTTATTCAAGTCTAGCCGAATGCCTAAACAAGTAAATACTAGTTAACTAACCTAGTATTTGGCTTGTTTAAAATCTAAAGGTCTGAGTTATATGAATAATTAGAACCTGATGAGAAAAATGGAGTTTATCTTTGTTTTGGTATTATCGAATGAAGCGGTTGTATTTATACAATCGGTTTAGCAAAGGAACTAAGTTGCTTAGTTGATTTTTGGTTTGCTAAACTAGTTGGGAAAATTACTTCGGGCAATTATTTCCATCATAACATATCAAAACACAATTACTTTGTAGTTTCGGTTTTGATATTGGTTATCAAAAATGGTATGTGGAACCCTGATACTTGACTCAACAGGTTGCATGTCTATTTTGAGATTTGTAAGATCCTTTTCTTCTTGTCCTTTATTTTTTGTTTCTTTGTCATTTTTGTGACAAAAAGGGGGAGAAATATATGGAGTAAACAAGTGATGTTGATGTCAATTTTATATTGATTGGTGTCACTAGGGAAGAGGACAATGGTGCTTGAACGTTTATCTAACGAATGAGGAAAATCACAGACTAAGGGGGAGTAACATATCATATGATTGGTATAACAAAGACGTGCGGATTGAAAATCTCCCTATCTCACATTTAGGGGAGTATGAGGTTTGTTATTGTAATGTCAACATTGGCATTTATTTTTGAATATCTCCATGTTTTTGTCCATTAAAAAGTGAATTTAGCGTATGCAGAATAAGTTATGTTTGTCATTCGTTTATCTCCATATGTAATAGAGTTTTTTCACTAAATTGACAAAGGGGGAGATTCTTAGAGCACTGCTCGGTTGAACCCACCAAGCGTTGGTATGTAAAGATTGGTTGTCATATTTAGTTCCAAAACTCGAGCGCTATTATGTAAACTACAGTCAACCTCGATAGGTTAGACTAGAAATGATAGAAGTATTGTGCTCCAGTTACTCACAAAGATCTGAAGATGGATTGAAGACAACAAAGACATTATTCTTCAGCTTGAGGTTAGTAACTACGACTTGACTTGTTCCATTTCTACCTTGTTCAAATATTTTATATTGAAAACATAACATGCAAAGCTATATTATTATGATCAAAGAGTAAAGGATATAATTCGAGGTTTATTGCTTAACCATTAAACTTTGTAGATAAGACATCGTCATAATCTTATGAATGCTATTGTGATTATGGAGGATCAGAATATCGCCACAACAATATTCTTACGAAATTATTAACAATATTTCTGTGAGTTCCTCAACAACACACTGTGAGTGTCGCAGGATAATTCAAAGAATGATGTAATAGACAACGACAACATAAAACACGAGAAAGATGTGAAGATTTTGTAGTTGGAGAGAATGCTCGCGAGAACAAGGCGGGATCTCGCGAGAACAAGGAAGGAAATGAATATTTTGTGGTTGTAGAGAAATCTCGCGAGAAGAATAGCAGAGCCTGCGAGAAGCATAGCAGAGCCTGTGAGAAGCATAACAGAGCCTGCGAGAAGCATAGCAGAGCCTGCAAGAAGCATAGCAGAGATCCTAAAATATGGGAAATATGAGTTGAATGTGAGCTGTCAACCACCATGAAGATACTTATATAAAGAGAAGAGCGGGAGAGAGAGAAAGAGAGGACACAATTTTAGGAGAGAGAGAGATATTTTGCAGAAAGATTTTATGAGAGAAAATGTATTTTCTTTATCATCTTCTTCCCCAAAACTATATTTAGAACTCCATTAATGGAGATTATCAATGTAAATCAAAATGTAAATTCAAACAATCATAGTGAAGAATCATGGATGTTGATCAAATTGATCGAACCATGTAAAAACATGTGTGTCTATTTACAATATTTGGTATTTTAATTATTATTATAATATCAAATGAGTTTAGATCAAGAAATTATTATCAAGATATTACAAGGGGTGTGTTGTGGGATTTCCTGCAACTAAATTTTGGCGCCTGAAATAGGGATGAATTGATGATTACTTGAAGAAAAAGATAAAAATTGACATTGTGATTGAAAGGAATTTGGAACAATTAGTGAAAGATCTAACGCAATAATGGCTAGAAGAAGAAGAAACACATCAGAACCACCAACAACCATAAGGAGGAGTAAAAGAATTTCAGGTGGAGGAACAAATGAAATGGGAGAATCTTCAAGAATAAGGACAAGAAAAAATAGAACAAGGAATAATTAAGGAAATCAGGTTCAACAATCAAATCAGCAAACCTCAATACAAGATAGAACTGTGGATTATGATAGAGTTAGTGTGCATACTTGGCAATCAGATTCAGTGGAAGAAGAAGAAGATCGAGAACTAAGAAATGAAAGAAGAGAAGAAAGAGATCGAGGAGTTGTTGAAGAATTAATTCATGGAGAAGTTGAAAATGAAACAACAAATGATTTAAGACAAAAAATACAGGAGGAAAGGAGATTAGAAGCAGAAGAACGTGTGAATTTAACAAGGCAAAATCATGAGTTAAGAATGGAGAATTTAAGATTGCAAAGAAGGAGATCAAGAAGTACTGCTAGATCAAGTTTAAGGTCATTTATAGAAGAACCAAGGCGAAATTCCCCTATGAGAAATGTGGAAAGAATGCAAAATCCAAATGAAGAACATCATCATAGAGAAGAAGAGATAATTGATGATCGCCATTTTCCACGCGATAAAGCTGTAAATGGTAGACAAAATCAAGAGGGTAGAAATAATCAAAATGATGAAGAAAATCGAGAAGAAGGCAGAAAAATATTACATGGGCGAGAAATACAAAGAAATCAAAGATTCATTGAGGAAGAAATTGAGAGACATTATGCTGAACAAACACGTTTGGCTTGCGAGAGGGAAATATTAAGAGCAGAAGTGGGAGAAAAAGAATTTCAGAAAGCGATTAGGCATAATAATCATGATAATCGAGAAATAAGATGCACACAAAATCGCCATAACAATGATATCAATGAGGAATATGATAGAATACAAATAAGAATAGAAAGACAGCGAAGAGAAACAGTGAGAAATGAAGAAACTCGCAGAGAACAAATTGGAAGACATAACCAGTTGCGAATCCAAGAAGGAAGAGAAGAGGAAAATCGCAGAGGAAGACAAAATGAAGATGCAGATGAAGATACACAAAATCTCGCAAGACAAGAAAGGCATGAACGTAGAAGAAGAGAAGCTGCGCTAAAAAGACCAGTGGAGCAAAATTCAGCTGGAAATGAACAAATTTTAAGAGAATTAGCAGAAATGAGGGGAATGTTGAATAATAGGAGAGAAGGAGGCAGAAGGCAACTTGATGAAGCCATTGAAGAATCTGCGAGAACTCCATTCACTCGAGAGGTACAACTAAGAGGAATTCCTCCAAAATGCAATTTACCAGCGTTAAACAGTATCTTTGATGGGACTACATGTGCTGTTCAACATGTCAAAGCTTATGTTAGGTGTATGCTACAATGGTAAAACCATGACATTGTGTTATGAAAATACTTTGCATCTAGTTTAACTGGCGAGGCGTTAAAATGGTTCGAAGGCTTACCTAAAAATAAAATAACTTTTTTCTTCCTGAGACCATTTGCAAGCTACATTTTTAGGAGCATATATAAGCAATAATTATTCACGACCCGGTATTGAAGATGTATTTGGATTAAAACATAGGATTGGCGAGAGTCTGAAACACCTGATCATAAGATGGAAAACAATGTGTAGTGAAATGGCAGGAAGAGTGGATGCGAGATATCTTATTTTATCTTTTATTAATGCAATGTTCGCAACCAATCTTCTGTACATACAAATCTTCAGAATCAAAAACACCATCACAATGAATGAGCTACGAGAAATACAAGAAGAATACATTGCTTTGGAGGAAAAACAAAATGAGATGGAGTCATACCCAATCGCAAACACCGGATCAATAGCAGCGAACGGAAGTTTACTTCCTAAAATGATCAACAATGTGGTGAGCACCTCGCATCCAAAGCAAGAGAAAGTGGTGATTGAAAATCAGCAAAAGTTAGTAGCTATAGTAAGTCAAGATGAAGAGGAGTATGAAATAGAAAGAAATTATTACAATCGCGGTGGAAATAATAAAATTCAAAGATTGGACCAACCGCAAGAGAATTATGGTGGTCAGAGGAAAAATAATTTCAGAGGACAAGGGAATCAAAGAGTAATATGGGAAAAAATTAAGATGCCACCCTTGAATGCCAGCATAGAAAAGATTTGGGAAGCAATCATTTTGATGGAAAATATACCATCACCCTGGAACATGGGAAAAGAGCCACATCAGAATAATCGAAATCAAGAATTTTGTCCTTATCATCATTTTCATGGACATTCAATAAGCGATTGCAGGAATGTAAAAAGAATAATTTTGAGGATGATTGATCAAGGAAAGTTAAATCATTTTTTAATAGGACATCCACAATCTCAGCAGCTACCACCAGCACCAGAAATTCACAGAGTGAATACTGTAAAAGGAGCAGAAACATTTGTAATAGAGGTTGGAGCAAAGGCAAAGAATTTGTTTTGTAATTCCATCGTACATTCATACAAGACTATTGATCACTTCCACGATAACGTTCTTAGCCGAGTCTTCGCGAGAGATACAGATGGAAGAGAGATTTTGAACATTGCGAGAGTCTCACCATTAGAGGAATGGAAAAAACAAACCATTTCTTTTACCGCACAAGAAGTACCTGAACCTAGAGAAATGCATGATCAACCATTGGTTGTGAGGTTAGAGATAAACCCAAAACAAAAAGAAGATGAAGGTGGAGATGAAGAAAAAGTTGAAGAGGATGAAAATGAAGATTCATGGGCAATTAATAGAGTGTTGATTGACACAGGTAGTTCGGTGGATATCTTATTTTATCACACTTATAAGACCACGGGAGGGAGAGACGAGGATTTAATACCCTCAACATACAAGATATATGGTTTCAATGGTAGCGCCAATAAACCAAAGGGAGAGATCACAATGAGGATACCATTAAAGGGAAGTCCAAAGTCTTATTTTGTGTAGTAGATGTGGAGACACCCTATAATGCTTTAATTGGCAGACCATGGTTACATGGAATTTTAGGTGTGGCGTCAACCTATCATCAATGTATTAAATTTCCACATCCACATGGTGTCGGGGTCATCAAAGGAGATTGAGGTGAGAGTAAAAAATGTTATGAGATTGATATAAAGTCTTGTGAAGATAGAGAAGCGAAGAATAGAAATTGGAAGCAGAACATCAAACAAAGACAAAGGTGTGACAGGTTAATGGTTGATATAATAGAGCTGTGAGAAGATGAGATGCTGCAAAATCAATGTGAACAGCAGAAAATAGATGGCAAGCATATCGCAAATGGAGAAAAAGTAACAAAACCCAACAAAAGGGCAGAAACAAAAAATAGTAAGTAGGAAGGTAAAATGATGAAGTCTATAAATTGTTTGTTGTTTTACTTTATTTGAATGAGTAGGACGAAATTGAAAAATTATGCAAGAGCTCAAATAAGATCAAAAGAAGAAATTTCATTAGAAGCAGCGAGTTTGCTCGCAAGATTATTCAAGGTTACTTAAAGAACAAAAGATTGCGATAAACGCAAAAGAAACAAAGAACGGGACGAACCTTTATGGCGTACACCCTAGTTCGCGAATACAATTTCGCAAGAGGCAAATGTAAGACCTAAAGTGCATCATATTAGGGGGTATCTGTTTGCATGGCTCAGGGATAAGGTTATACCGTTGATGGAACCTGAGTCATGGAGAGCTGGGGTCCATCTCTTTGAGATACCTATCCAGGAGAGGTACCTTGGATTTCCAACTATATAAGGTTATACCCTGGTTGGACGACCGAGGGTCTCTTCTAAGGGGTGCAGAGTATGACCAATGCGCCGAGGTACACGGTTGAGCCAAGAGTGCCCGGGACGGACAAACCTACCCTGGACATTTTTGGCAAGTCTTGGCTATGATGCACTCGTCCCTAAGAAAACCCCACTTAGGGTGCAGTCTTGTAACTATAAGCCATATAGGCATAAAGGACAAGAGGCTGCGAAAACAACTGGTTGTTGGTAAATCCGGATGGGAGGAGCTAGTCTTGTATGGCCGATGTTCCCTCCTTGAAGGGGAAACCATGGGGAAGATAAGGGCGGCACCCTCCATTAGAGAGCTGATAAGTGTCTACAGACGGCAATGTCATGGGGATTTATGATCGCAAGAACATTTAGGCCTGTCATATTGTCACGTGACAAAAATTATACAGAGGAAACAAGCCATGAGAAAAAGTTAAGATGAGATCAATGGGTCTTTACATGAAAGTGTAAAGACGTCCTGCGATTTCATCGCAAGACGGCAATGTCATAAGGCTTTGTTCTCGCAAGGGACCTTAGTCTTGTCATATTGTCGCAGAGAAATTGACAAAACAAAGATAAGGAAAGATCAATGGGTTTTTGCATATACATGTGAGAACGTCCTGCGATTTTGTCGCAAAAAGAAAAATTGGCAAAATAAGACCTTTAACTAGGAAGGCAAAATAAGACCAATAGAATAATCTCAAACATTAACTATTATGAATAGTGCTTATGAATGCAGGAAAGATTTGTTCATCGCAAGAGAGATAGCAAGTACTATTTAGAATCTCTCAGAAATACTATTCAGAATCTCCTAGAATTATTGTTCAGAATTTCTCAGAAGTATTATTCAGCGTCTCTCGCAGCACTATTTCAGGAGTACCATTTCATAATCTCGCAGCACTATTTGAGGAGTATTATTTCATAAGCTCGCAGTACTATTTAGTCACTATTCACGTCACTATTTCAGAAACTCGCATAAACATTCAGAATCTTGCAGACTCACTCGGAAACTTACAAACTCATTTAGCATCTCACGGACTCTTCCAGAATTTCGCAGGAGATGTGATTATTTAGCAGAATGTGCTAATTTTCTAAAAAAGATTATCGCATGAGGCAGACGCAAGATAAGAGTAAAGAAATAATCCGCTCATTCAACATTTTTCCAAGGATTCTACCTTCATAGATAAAGAACAGAGGCAACTATGGATTACCAAGCAAACATTTTATGTTCTTTATCTTCTCGACAAGAATCATTTCCAAAATGGAGAAGAATTTTCACCAAAAATGAAATAATAATTTCACATGAATAGAGGCAATACTAATGACTTTTATTCAAGAAAGGATACTTCTTATATTTTGAGGATTGAGTACTTCTTATATTTCTTCAAGGATACTTCATACTTCACATACTTCAAGAGTTGATACTTCTTATTTATTTCGCAAAGATCTGGAACTTCACAAAAGAATAGAGGCAAGTAAGTACTTTTCAAGTGCAGTATTCTTTCGCTCGTTCCTTCATCAACAAAGATCAAAGACTACTACATCAATTTATTTTTCCTTAAAGATCGCTCTTCAAGAAATATTCAAGGAAAAAGAGGCAAGATGTAGGATCAGAATATCTCCACAACAATATTCTTACGAAATTATTAACAACATTCATGTGAGTTGATCGCTATCGTATGCGTCAAAAATAAATTACACTTTCTTACTACTCAAAATATAAATATAGCAAGGGCAAGAAAGGATCGATCCCACAGAGAGGTCTAGGTTGTCAATATATTATTGGTTCCTTATATAAAACACTGGGTATTTTTCTGATTTTTATAAAGTAAAAGTAAAATAAAAACAAAACAATAAAAAGTAACAAATCAATAGAAAGGATATTGGCTAAGGATTCATCTTCATTCACTAACATGCTTTCAAAACAATAAGTAGAATTGATATTTAATCTTAACTTTTATCAAAAGCCCTAGAATATCTTGATCGCAAGAATATCCCGCTAATCTCCTTTTGTCATCAACAAACACATTAAAAGATGCGAGTATGAGTTCTATCTAAAAGAAAAACCTAACGTGTAAAAGCACTAATCAAGTTTAATTCCCTAGATGCATTAAGTTCTATGAAATCAGGCCAATCAAAGCAATTGAACGTGGAAAGCGCACTAATTCAATTTAACAAAGGTTACGATTCACATATGATCATAAGAATATATCACTACAAACTATAATCATATTTATGCTACTTGTATTCAAGGAATATCACTTTTACGTATAATAAACCCTAAACTACCAATAGATGTGATTAGAAGTTCTACCAATTTGCAACTTGATAAAACAATCAGTCAAATCATGTAACTATATTTTCAGAGAATCGTAAACGATAAATACGAGACAAAACTAATATATTAAATCAAAGAATCATGCTTTGTGAAATCCAACTATTCCATAACCAATAATAAAAACTAGGTACTCATGTTAATGGAGTTCATCACAAGAAGAAAGAGAGACTCTATCATGTTTTCTAAACCCTAGAGACAAAGTAGCATCAGCTCTCCCTCATGGAGATATATCCCTAGGTTTAGAGAAAAAGTTCTATTTATATGCCTCTCCCAAAAGGATACCCAAAAGTAGGTCAAGTTCTCAAAACCCATCTCCAATTTTGTCCACGTCCAACTCCAACAAGCCCATATCTGAATACCCATCTCAAAATTGTGTGTAAAAATTTGTCGCCGGAAAACTGGGAATAGCGTCGGAAGTTGACCGTAATCCGGTCACCGAAAAATTATCTCTAGCCGTCTTTGTCATCAGATACTATCACCAGGCAATTCTACACTTCCAGTAGCTCAACTTTGCTTCTCTGCAGTCCACACATTCACAAAAACCATTTTAGCCAATTCCTTGTTTCTTGCGAAAACGTACCCAAAAGCGTGGTCCGTAGCTCATATGTCCGGCCGCCAACTCTTGTATCCAACACATACCCCCTTCGTGATTCACTGAAATATTGCAATTCATGCTTCAAGTTCCGAAATCTGGCAACCGGAACTATGCTCACTGGCTCGTCATTTCTGCTCACTTTCGCACAATTCCTGCGAAATTCCAAACTGCGGCTCTTAATCACTAGCAACTACCACTGCAAATACCACCAGATGCACCCTGCTTTCCTAATTCATTCATCTAACCAGCTGTAATGCATATCACTACCAACTTAATCTTCAACTTCATGTAGCTGCACTCATCACCTGACTTATCGGCAAGAAGACAAACCCAAATCCAAACTCATTCCAGCTTCTAAATCTGACCACAATACATGGCATCACCTGAAATTTCTTCTTGTTGTCTGTAATAGCAACAGCAACAGCAACACCATAGTACCCATTGCACAACCATCTCATCTAGCTCTATCCACAGCAAACACCACTACTCGCACCTTCATCGCAGAATCCCATTCATAATCACTGCCACCAATGCCTGCGAATCCGTTGCGCTAGAACCCAAGCTCAGTAAATCACCACCTGTAGTCTTGCACACAACCATCTTAATAACTGTAGCTGCAACCATCCCTGCGTCTAGCCTGTAACACCATTCTCACCATCAGTCTTAACAACCGCAACTCCACCAGTTCACCTAACAAACTCGAGCTAAAGATTAGCCCAAACATTCAACGATTCTCATGGCATCAACAGCTTTTCTCCGTCTGAATTTCAGCTCAAAGGTTCGCCTAAACTCCCAGTAGTTCAGCCAATTTCAGTTTCCTTGTAGATTTCAATTAGCTTGGACATTGGACATAGAACCACTAGTGACACGACGACACGCTGGGGTAGAAACAGAAGGCTACGGAAACAAACAGGTCCCTCGTCAGGTCGTGAATGGTTTCTAAGAGAAACCTAAATCTCATTCCCTTGTATTGTTCTTTCTCCACCATGGCTCCACTGCAACACAAATAAAATGTCATCTATTGCGCACTTCTACAGCTCAGCAGCACCTAGCCAGTGTATAGCCACGCATTGTTGTAGCTTACAGATCCACAGTTTCATTTCAAACCACAACTGCGACTTCCAACTGCATCAGTTACTACATTCCCAAACATCACACCTCACCGCTCCCATGACCAGCAGCTACAGATTCTTGTTTCACTCCATTTGAACCGCGCCTGTAGACTCCACAAACTTGAGCTAACACCACCTGCACCAGTCACTGCATAACACCAATTTTACCATCAGCTTCTCCACATGAGCTCAAACTACATCACCATTTCTATATCCACTTGCAACTGCAATCTCAGCTCAACACTCTGTCAAGTTCAACAGTGCTGCCTCTGAACCACTCAGCTTACTCTAACTCAGCCAGCAACATCTTACCATTTCAGCTGCACTATAACCTGCAATGCCTCAGCCTTCAAAACCAACTCCAAGCCCTGTACTACAGATTCACTGCGAACCAGCAAGATGGTGCAGTCTAGCAGCTTCAACTGGTGGTATTCTCTTTATAATTAAACCCATTCATTCGATTCCGTTCAGAACTCAAAATCCAACTCAACTTCTATCATTCATCACAAAGAATTATGGCATCAGCTCCTTCCCTGTATTTTCAGTCCCAAACTCCATTTCCTACCTGTGTAAGGTTGAATCACACACACCCATTCTTCTAAATCTCTTGCAGTTCTCAAATACCTTCAGTATACTCCTTCACTGCTCAAATGGAAACACCTGAAATTCTTCCCTGTAAAACCAAACCTCCGTGTTCTTCTCAGCTTCTGCCAACTTCCGTGCCTTCACTGCAATTTCATCCATTTCTCTAACATAGATTCAATTCCACTTCATGACAGATTGAGCAATACATTAGTCACGGCTGAACTTGCTGTGAATAGTTGCTCAAGCATTTCTGCAAACATATGATAGACGTCTTGCTCACTGGTGAAGGTTGTGTGCTGTTTGTATATTGGAGATCACACACACTCATTCCCTGCAACCACAAGTTCATAAACTCATACACAACAAACCGATTCTTCCCATTTCATTTAAGGATTCAAAGACATTCATTCAAGCAAAACTTCACTTATTTATGCTGATTTCAGTGCTTCAGTTGCCTCTCAGAACCCACCTCTAGTTCTTCCATTAACAGCAAACCCAATTGTTCTCCATCTTCATAACACCGACACTCAATATCTTCCACCATAACTGTGTACCGAAATCCCCTTAATACTCCAGCCATCTTCACAGCTTGGTCACGAGAAGAACTATCAACCCTTTCTGAAGCAGCCACAAACCCCAATGTTGATTGACGGCAGACATAACCGAGAGTTGGTCGGAGGAAAAGAGAAAGAACCCTCTGTGAATTCAAAGAAGAAATGAGTCTTCAAATTTGTTGTAATTTGGTTTCTATTGAGACCTAATTTTTCTCCACTTCAACCTGATGTGAACTCTATTCCCTATTTCATTCCTTTCTCATCAGGCCTGACAGATTGTCGAGCCCATGTAGGTCATAACACGACTTTCATGCCCAGCTACTTCCATCCACTATGCCACTGCACCTTTGCGCCATTCCCAGTCCATGCCTTTGTATTTCTACGATAGCAACAAAAAGAATTAGAACTCTTATTTAGCTCACGCCGTCAATGTCCTCGGTCTCCAATTTATTGACATGAGCTTTAACCGCGTCCACCGATGCAACCCATTTTGGCGCTTTTTCTTCTTTCAATCCATATGACTCTAAAACACCTAAAAAACTCAAAATCAAATATAAGAGACATAATTCACAAGGAAAATAGAAAAGAAAGCATAAATACTAGATATAAAATTAGGTGTTTTAGACACCTATCATGAGTTCCTCAACAACACACTGCGAGTGTCGCAGAATAATTCAAAGAATGACGTAATAGACAATGACAACATAAAACACGAGAAAAATGTGAAGATTTTGTAGTTGGAGAGAATGCTCGCGAGAACAAGGCGGGATCTCGCGAGAATAAGGAAGGAAATGAAGATTTTGTGGTTGTAGGGAAATCTCGCGAGAAGCATAGCAGAGCCTGCGAGAAGCATAATAGAGCCTGCGAGAAGCATAGCAGAGCCTGCAAGAAGCATAGCAGAGATCCTAAAATATGGGAAATATGAGTTGAATATGAGCTGTCAACCACCATGAAGATACCTATATAAAGAGAAGAACAAGATAGAGAAAGAGAGGACACAATTTTAGGAGAGAGAGAGATATTTTGCAGATAGATTTTATGAGAGAAAATGTATTTATCTTTATCATCTTCTTCCCCAAAACTAGATTTAGAACTCCATTAATGGAGATTATCAATGTAAATCAAAATGTAAATTCAAGAAATCATAGTGAAGAATCATGGATGTAGATCAAATTGATCGAACCATGTAAAAACCTGTGTGTCTATTTATAATTTTTGGTATTTTAATCATTATTATAATATCAAATGAGTTTAGATCAAGAAATTATTATCAAGATATTACAAGGGGTGTGTTGTGGGATTTCCTACAACTACAGATTATGTATGGGTATGAGGTGAGGATTTCATCCTAGGAAACAATGTTTTTACATGTGTTTTAAGGAAGTAAGTTCATGATATGTGTTGTGAACCGAAAAGGAAATCGCCAGGCGTTATTGGGGATGTTCTTCATTGTATATCGTATGAACGACCAATATGTGTGATTAGTATAACCGCTCATGATTTGTTTGTGTTCTTGGTAAAACTATTCACATGAGGCATGACTTATGTATTGGTATGACTTTTATTAGTGAAAACGATCTTAAGTAATCACCTGGGGTATGATCGGGTTTGTGAGTGTCTGACTAATTATTAGGAGAAGGGGAATCAATCCTAGTAAGAGGTGTAGTGCATCACAAAGGGAATCGATCCTTGTATGAGGTGCAACAAGGTTTATGGAAGAAAGGGGAACCGATCCTATAAACATGTGTAACACATTTTTGGGAAGGGGGGGGGGGGGGTCGATCCTATGGACATGTGCAGTGCATACAAGTTATATACCAAATATATATGGGGAACCGATCCTAGTACCTAGTCAGCCGAATTATGGTAAGCTAGTGTGATTATGCAAAATACTCGCATGGAGGTAGAACCGAAACTTGTTTTGGTAGAACCGTTAGACCCATATGGTTTGTGATTTTGATTATTACTTGATCAATCACATAGTTCTTGAAAGTCAGATGAACCAATTCTAAACTTGTTTGGAAGTGTGGTAAATCGGTTTCAAGTGAGCAAGTATGAAAAAGGACTTGCAAAAGTAAGATGTCGACGCACTTTGAACATGGTGCATTAATGATTATTCTATATTGTTCAAAGATATTTCTTAAAGTCTATGAAGGAAGTAAATCCCAAGATCGAATTTAAATTATTATTATTTTATTTTTTTAATTATATATGGAAAATAAGAATTAGTAATGTGCATTTACTAGTTAAAGATTTTCCAAAGAGATTGCGGTCGTATTTTTGGACAGTGCATTCACAGGAATTATGAAAACCGAATTTGGTGTAGTAATGAAAAATATCTTGAGAATATTTTCGGGTTTTGGAAATTAGTTGGTGTCCAAAATTCCTTGTTTATAAATACTTTGAATTTGCATTTCTAGCAAACTAATCCTTCATGACAGTAAACTTCCTTTGTTGTACTGTTACTAGTGAAGCCGCCTATTCGGAGAGGAGAGTAACCTAATTAGACGAAATCTCTTACGACGGCTCATTTTAAAGTCTTCTTTGGGATTGAGAAGCTTGTAGGTACTGAATATCGCAAGATAATAGTTCACGAGTATCAGGAGAAAAGAGTTATAAAATGATACGATGATAGAAGAAGCGCGGAGAAATATGAAGTTTTGCGAGGATGAAGTAATTTTGCGAGTATGAGTTGCGATACTTAGTAACTCATGTACAGCTGTATAAGTTTTACTATAAATAGGAGTTCAAATGTAAAATTCGAGAGGTTCTTTTAGTGAGTGTTAGAAAATATCTTAGGAAAGAGAATAGAGAAAGTTGTAACTATTCTAATTCCATTTAGATACTTCTTTGTAATCAATTGAGAACATTAATAAGAAAATTGTTATTCATCATCAAGAACTTCTTGAGTTTTTACTAATTCTATTGAGGGTGTAGTTGTAGGTTATTCTGCAACTACATAATTGGCGCTAGAAACAGGGACTTGAGAATTGTGGTAGCCAAAATTTGAGGGAATTGTGGAAAATTTGAAGATCAAATGAAGTCAGTAGAAGGAGATTGTAAAAAAGAAGAATGTAATATGATCACAAAGACAATGTTTGATGAATTTCATAGTAATATGAAGAGAAAAATATACAAGCGAGATTGTAGAGGAAGAAAGATCATGGAGGAAGAAAAGATAACAACTTTAGAAGAATGGGAAAAGCAGAAAATCACATTTTCAAGAATGAAATTCCAAATGAAGACTTGAACCACACTTCACCATTGGTGATCACACTGCCAATCATGCTAGAAGATAAGAAAGCTGAAGAAAAATGGAAATTAAACCGAATTTTGGTTGATACAGGGAGTTCTGTTAATATTATATTCTATCATGCACTTAAGGGGATGGGAATTAAAGATGAAGAAATCATAAATTCAAAGTGTCTTATTCATGGATTAGGAAAATCTACAACAAAATCTAAAGGAGAAATCGTGCTGCGAATATTACTAGGAGAAATCGAAACACATGTAATCTTGTGTGTGATAGATATGGAATCTCCATATAACATACTGATAGGAAGACCGTGGATTCATGCGATCAAAGCTGTTGCTTCAACATTACATCAAAAAATCAAATTTCCTACACCAAATGGAATACAAGAAATAAAAGGAGATCTTGATAGTGCAAAATTTTGTTATCAAATTGAAGTAACGCAATGCGGAGGAAGAGCAAGAAAGAAACAACTTCGTAAGAAACTTGCGAAGGAAACAAGAAAAGAAGAAGAATTCCGAGTGTATACAATAAGAGCAAAGGAAGGGAGAGGTATACCAAATGAAATTCCAGAAAAAGAAGGAGAACCAGCAAAAATAATCAAAGAGCCAACACCTATGGGGGAGCAAAGTCCAAGCTATGTTGCAGCTGAACCAACTAAAGAAATAAATATTGGAAGTAAAGAGGAGCCTTTATTCTTACGAATTGGAACTAAGATGGATGAAGAAGAAGAAAAAAGGACTACTGATCTTTTGCGAGAATATAAAGATATCTTTTGCGAGAACTAAGATGGATGGAAGTGTAGATGAGATACCAGGAATTGATCCATCAGTGGCATGTCATAGATTGAACATAGATAAAAATGTAAGACCATTCAAACAAAGAATAAGGAAGATATCACAAAATTATCATGTACAAATAGAAGAAGAATTACAAAAGATGTTGGATACATGGATCATAAGGGAAGCAAAATATCCAGAATGGATTGCGAATATGGTCATTGTTCCGAAAAAGAATAAAGAAATAAGAATTTGCATAGATTTCACTGATCTAAACAAGGCATGTCCCAAAGACAGTTTTCCATTACCAGATATACCGCAAATGGTGGAGTCAGCTGCAGGTCATGATAGAGTCACTTCACTTGATGGATATAAAGGGTATAATCAAATATCACTCGCAGAAGAAGATCAAGAACATACTGCCTTTTTTGCTCCAAGGGGTTTGTATTGTTATGTGAAGATGCCATTTGGTTTGCGGAATGCGGGTGCTACATATCAACGTATGGTCGAAAAAGTGTTCGCGAAGTGGATACATAAAACTTTGGAGGTATATGAAGATGATATGTTGATAAAAAGCAAGGAAGCTAAAGACCATGTGCAAGATTTGAAGGAAATATTTGAGCAAATGAGAAAGTTCAACATCAAATTAAATCCTGAGAAATGTATTATTGGGGTTTCATCTGGAAAGTTCTTGGGATACATAGTATCAAAGGAGGGAATACAAGTTGATCCAGAAAAGGTCCAAGCAATTCGTGACATGCCAACACCTGCAACAGTAAAAGAAGTACAAAATCTAAATGGACTCTTGGCTTCACTTGGAAGATTTATTTCGCGAATGTCAGATAAGTGCAAGCATTTTTTCAACATACTTAAGAAAGGAGCAAAATTCAAATGGACTGATGAATGTGAAAAAGCTTTTCAAGGAATCAAAGAATACCTCGCAAATACATCTATACTACAGAAACCAGAGAAAAACGAAGAATTATTGGTATACCTCGCAACAACTCCATATGCTCTAAGTGCAGTTCATTGCGAGCAGACGACAGGGAGTAGAAAGGCCCATTTACTACATTAGTAAAACCTTTAATACAGCAGAGAAGAATTATTCTAAAATGGAGAAGTTAATCTTAGCCCTGGTTTATGCATCATTCAAGTTACGAATATACTTTCAAGCACATGTAATAAAAGTGGTAACCAAAGTCCCAATTGAATCAGTCATGAAGAACACAAAAAGGTCAGGAAGAATAGAAAGGTGGAATGCACAAGTAAACCATTACAAGATAAAATACGAAGTGTTGTCATCGCAAAAATCACAAGTCGTCGCATATTTTTTGGCAGAATTTCCTTTGGAAGAAGATGAAGCAGTAGAGGAAATGATGGATGTTGAAGAAGAATTTGGAAATCCAAAAGACTTGTTAACAGAGCATGATAGATGGGAAATTCTAGTGGATGGATCATCCAATAATGAGGGAAATGGAATTGGAGTCGTGTTGATTTCACCAGAAGGAGAAAGAACAGCATTCTCATTCAGACTAGAATTTGCATCCACGAACAATGAAACGGAGTACGAAGCTGTAGTGCATGCATTAAAGATCGCAATAGAAAAGAAGCTTGAAAGTATAAGGATAACAAGTGATTCGCAATTAGTGATTTGTCAAATTAAAGGGGAATATACCACAAATGAATCTTCTTTGAATAAATACAAGAAACTCGTTGAGGAATTATCTGCGAAGATACCAAAATTAAAATGGAGACATATATCAAGAAAATATAACCGTCTCGTAGATGCTTTTGAATTTATTCCAAGCATGATGACAAATCCAAATACAAGAAATATCCAAATACAGGCAATTCAACACCCATCAGTGGACAAAGAGAAAGAAATTGAGGAAGCTGTTGCGATGGAAGTAGAAAGAGAGTTATCAAACAACATCGCAGATTGGAGAAAAGAAATTCATACATACCTCGCAATAGGAGAAATATCCAGGAACAGACTAGAAGCACATAAATTAAAGAGTCGTGCAACAAACTATGAGTTGCGAGAAGGAATTTTATATAGAAAATCTTTCAATGGACCACCTCTCAGGTGCTTAACTCGCGAAGAAGGAGAAAAGATATTGAAGATGTTACATGGAGGAGAAGCTGGCAATCATAGTGGGGTAAGATCTCTAGCATATAGAGCAAAGATACAAGGATATTACTGGCCTTATATGCATACAGACGCAAAATTGTTCGTACGAAGATGCAAGGAATGCCAACAACATGGTAAAAGAATTCATGCACCAGGGGATACATTAACTTATTCAACAAGCTGCTGGCCTTTTGGTAAATGGGGGTTGGATATTGTTGGACCATTTATACCTGGATCTGGACAAAGGCGATACTTGATAGTTGCAACAGATTATTTCACGAAGCTCATGAAGTAAAAGCAGTACAACATATTCGTGATAAAGATGTTTTTACATTTATATTTGAGAACCTCATTTGCAGGTACGGGGTTCCAGCACAACTAGTATCCGATAATGGAAAACAATTTGAGGGGCAGAATATAGAGATGTTACTCAGTGCTTTTAGAATAAAATGTGGGAAGTCAACCCCGTTATATCCACAAGCTAATGGACAAGCAGAAGCAACAAATAAAACAATCACAGATACAATCAAAAATAAATTAGAAGGACATCTCAAAGGATGGTGCGAGCAAGTACCTAGCGCAGTTTGGGCATACAATACAACTAGAAGAGAAGCAACTGGAATATCTCCTTATTGTCTAACATATGGATTAGAAGCAGTATTACCCACAGAGGTTATAATTCCGACAACAAAGAAAGAAGCTTGGGAAAGAAATTTAAGTGCTGGAGTAATATTAAGAGAATTGGATGATTTGGAAGAAAAAAAGAGAAAAGGTGTTGCACCATATGAGGATTTATCAGGAACGATTAGCTCGAGAATACAACAAGAGAGTCATTGAACGTGAATATAAGCCAGGTGATTTGGTCATGCGAGAAACACCTCGATATCAAAAAGAAAATGGAGGGAAATTAGCACCAAAATGGGATGGACCATATGTTATTAAATAAGTTGTAGGAAGCGGAGCTTATCGGCTGATGGATCCAGAAGGGAGAGACATGGGTTTGAGGCTTTGTAGACCTTGGAACAGACTATATTTGAAAAGGTATTACCCATAAAAATCATGAAAAACTTTACGAATATTGTTTGCTCGCAGGAAATTGGGAAAAGTTACGAATTTTAGAATTTATATTCCGATTAAAATTTCATTAATTTGCAAATAAAAGACCGTAATCTGTGATCAGCCTCCAAAAAAGAAAGAGAGCCGCAGAAAATTTTATACATGCAAACCTTTGTGGCGTACACCCTAGTTCGCGAAGCTATAATTCGTAAGAGGCAAAGTCCTAAAGTACGTCATTTAAGGGGGTACCTATAACGTGGCTAAGGGTAACCGGAACACCACCAAGGGCCCTTAGTACATGGTAAAAAATTTGGGGTACAACCCAATAATGAGGTACCTATCCGGGTTAGACACCTTGGATTCTCACCTAATCTAACGACATTACGCAATATAAAATGCGGTGTAAGAGGATTTAGGCTGGGCGACTAAGGCATACTGTCTTTCCCAAGAAGTGCAGAAAACGATCAAGGCGCCGAGGTACACGGTTGAGTCAAGATTTCCGGGTGAGGTTGAACCACATCTGCCATTTTTGACAAGTCTTGGAAAATGATGCACTTGGCCCAAAGATACCCCATAGGGTGCAACCTCGTAACTATAAGACCTATAGGCAAAAAGGATAAGAGGTTGCGATCAAAAGCTGGTTGTTGGCAGAACCGGATGGGAAGAGCTAACCTTCTATGGTCGATGTATGCTTCCTTGAAGGGGCAATCAGGGGGAAGATAAAGGGCAGCACCCTCCATTAGGGAGCTGATAAGTGCTATAAGACGCAAATGTCACGAGGCTTCTTGTTTGCGAAAACATAAAGGCTTGTCATATTTGTGCAACAAATGAAGTTCTGCGAGCCTTCTAAAAAAAAAAAAAAGAGAGAAATAAAGAAAGAAAAGAATAAAGAACTCGCAGAACATAATAAAGAAGTTAAGATGAGATCAATGGGTCACCACATGAAAGTGTGGAGACGTCCTGCGATTTCATCGCAAGACGGCAATGTCATGGGGCTTTATGTTCGCAAGAATATTTAGGCCTGTCATATTGTCGCAACAATTCCTGAAGAGGCTAAAATACTATACAAAGAAGTTAAGATGAGATCAATGGGTTTTTGCATGAAAGTGTAAGAACGTCCTGCGATTTCATCGCAAGACGATAATGTCACGAGGTTTTATGTTCGCAAGAATGTTCAGACTTGTCATATTATCGCAAATAATTAATACAAAAGAGGTGGAAAAATAAGACCTTTACTTAGGAAGGCATGATAAGACCACAGAAATTAATGAAATTTATTGCATCAACATCATTGAAGAAATTATACAAGAATATACATTATGAAGATCTGAAAAGAAGACAACTTCGTCAATATCATTGAATAAATTTTACAAGAATATACATCAAGAAATTTTGAAGAGAAGACAGCTCTGTCAATATCATTGAAGAATTTTTACAAGAAGTCCTATCAAAGAAGACAACATCATTGAAGAATTTTAAGGAAGACTTAACAAAAGATGCGATTTTGATAGCAATCAAATACAGATAAGTTCATATTCGTAAAAGTTTACGAGAATTGCATACTTCTTATACTTCTCCATATATTGAATATTTCTCCAAAAGATTGAATACTTCTTATAATTCTTCAAGAATATCTCATATTTATTATACTTCTTTAATGGATATTTCATTTGGTGAAGGTTAAATAATCATTATACTTCGTCATATGTTACATAATTATTCACAGATCGAATACTTCTTATATTTCTTCAGTTGGTGAATTGGGTACTTCTAATACTTCTTATATTTCTTTATTTGATGAGTTGAGTACTTCTAATACTTCTTATATCTCTTCATTTGGTGGATCGAGTACTTCTAATACGTAAAAGGGAATTGAGTACTTCTAATAATTCATTTGGTGAATTGAATACTTTTAATACTTCTTATATCTCTTCATTTGATGGATTTGGTACTTCTAATACTTCTACAAAGGTATTGTATATGTAGTATACTTATTAAGGATATTTCATATATTTTACTTTTAATGCTTAAAAGGGACGATTTTTTATCTACAATCGTAACAAGTTGAAACTTCGTAAGATAAATTGAGGCAGATATTTTAATACTTCAAACAATGTTTAATCATTTAAAGAGAAATAATAGGGGGAAAAGGATATACTAATCTTTATCTGTGAGTTATATATTATTTCTCTTCATATGATTAAATGGGGCAAATTTAATCAAAGAAAGATTAAATTATCTTCGCAAAATATCAGAAAGAAAGGATGAATCATCTTCGCAAAATATCAGATATACTTCTCAAAAAATAGAATTGTTCACAAAAAGAAAACCAACAGTAGCCAAGGAAAGGAATTCAAAAGAAAGAAAGACAGGAGAGTCAATGATAAATTGAAAAAGGAATGTTATCATGCTTCATCAACAATCTGTGACGGATCTTTAAAATCAGTAGGGTCATTAGCAGCCTTCGACTTTTGCAAGATATCATCCTTGGAAGAATACGCAACAGGGACATCTCCTTGAGGAATAGATTCTTTCTCATCATCAAGATCTTCATCATCACTCTCATAATCGAAATCACTATCAGGCTCACGAGCAACTTCATCGTCAGATATCTTCAGAGGAGTAATCTTCACAGGGGGCAAGCCTCTTGATAAGAGAATGTTATTCGTAAAGACTTGAGCTTTCAGATGACTTTCACGAAGTATAGCTTTTTGATGATTGGTATCTTCGATATCTTTGGAATAAGCAAGATAATTAAATATCCGAGTAGCACGGTCACGAGAGTTGATTAAGCGAGTAGAAAGCAAAGCATTCTTCTTACGAAGCTCGGAACAGGAGGCTTCTAGTCCAGCTTTTGCATTACGAAGGTGGTTCTCAGATTCTGCAAATAAAACAAAGTTCAAAGAATAAAATTTGCGAGTATAACGAAATTTAAAGATATACCAGAGGCAGACAAATTTTAATGACTACCTTCTCTTTGCGAAGTAAGAGATTGAGTTAAAGATAGACAACAGTTCTTCATATGATTCATCGCATTATCAAAACCATCACCAACTAATCCTTTAAGTCGAGATTGAAGCTTTTGATCTTTAGAAAGGAGAAAATTTTTATCCTTTGCAAGTTTGGCATTAAGACTTTTTAATGATGAATAATCTTCTTCAAGTTGATTCTTCTTAGCACTCAAGACTATATTCTTATTAATAAGGGAATTCTTCTCAATAACAAAAGAATTTCTTTCAACATCTGAAGACTTCTTTAATTCCTCAAGTTCACCTTTCAACAAAGAAAGAAGATTTTCTTGATCGCAACATTTATTCTGAAGAGTCTTTAATTCTTGCGAAGAAACAATCATTGTATTCAAAAACAAACATTTCTCTTCTGATAAGGTTTTGTTCTCTTCTAATAAGGTTTCTATTCTCAAATTAGCTTTGGTTAAGGAAGAAAAAAGTTGAGATATGTCATCATTCAAAAAATTTCGATCATATATTAATTGAGTATTCTCTTGAAAAAGAGAATCAGAGTTGTCAAGAGCACACGAGTAAAGATTAGATAAATGGGAGAATTGGTTTGAGAGGCTTTCATGCTTGGTTCGATATTCTGTTGCATCTGATTCATGGTGAAGTACCAATCTTCTACATTTCTGGATGGATTCTATAAAGGGGAATGGGTTTTAATGGATGTTTCAAGCATATGAAGAATATAAGTAAATAAAAGAGAAAATATGAAGATAGTAATCATACCTTTCAATTCATCATTTCTTTTGCGAAGAATCGCACAGTCCAAAGAATTATTCTGAAGATGATGATTTTCTTTACGAAGATCCTCGCATTCTGCTTGAGAATCTTTCAAAGATTGGCGAAGCAATTCAATTTCTTTTTCCAAGGATTGACATGAAGAAGAAATGTCTGGATTGACAAAATTATTCAGAACTTCGCAAAATTCATATTGCGAACGAACATTAGTAGACTTCGCAGTATTGGTCAAAACCTCAGATAACATTCGGAAAGTTGAATAAATTCCATCTCGAATTTCTTTAGGAAGAGGATAAGAATTTGAAGGAATAAGAGAAAGCTGCAAATTGTCTGGAGAAATAACACTCAAAGGATTTGGGGACAAGACAGGTTTTTCAAAAGAAGAAGTTGAAGAAATATTTTGCGAGGATTGTTTTTCAAAAGAAGAAGTTGAAGAAATGTTTTGAGAGGGTTGATCTTGAAGAAGTGTTGATAAATTGACACTGATGGGAGATTGAAAAGTAGGTAATGGAGTAGAGGCAGGAGTATGTGAATAAGCATTTTCACGAGGAGGAGAGGAAAATTCCTTATCAACTTCGGGAAGGAAATCATCAATCGGAATTAATGGTGTGGGTTTAGTTATTCGAGATCTCTTACTTGGATTTGATTTTTCGTCAACCTGCGAATCAAAATGTAGATTAAAAACTGAGGCAACAATATATTGTTTAGGAAAGAAGGCAGAGTATTTTAACTACCTTTTGATTCTCAGATTTTCTTCTTCGTGGATTAAGGCTTGGATTCTTTAGTTGAGATTTCATCTGAGAAGTTATTTTGCTGAAATAAACCAAAATCAGATAAAAATTATACAAAAATTAAAGAGGAGAACAAATGAAATACGCAGAGATAGAAGGAAATTACCTTGGAGAACTCATGAAGATACAGTAGAAGAAAAAATTGCAGAGAAAATAGTGATAGAGAGTATGAGTAGAAGATAGAATTGCGGAAATAAGAAAAAGAAAAGGAAGAGAATATAAAGGAGTTATATAAGGGAATAACTAAAAAAGAACGGTCACAAAAGACGTGTCAAAATTTTAAAAGACTAAGTAACGGTTATGTTCTCACGATCATTTCTTCTTCGTAGAATTGACATGAGAAGAGGCAAGATGTAGGTACTGAATATCGCAAGATAATAGTTCACGAGTATCAGGAGAAAAGAGTTATAAAATGATACGATGATAGAAGAAGCACTCTCATAATCGAAATCACTATCAGGCTCACGAGCAACTTCATCGTCAGATATCTTCAGAGGAGTAATCTTCATAGGGGGCAAGCCTCTTGATAAGAGAATGTTATTCGTAAAGACTTGAGCTTTCAGATGACTTTCACGAAGTATAGCTTTTTGATGATTGGTATCTTCGATATCTTTGGAATAAGAAAGATAATTAAATCTCCGAGTAGCACGGTCACGGGAGTTGATTAAGCGAGTAGAAAGCAAAGCATTCTTCTTACGAAGATCGGAACATGAGGCTTCTAGTCCAGATTTTGCAATACGAAGGTGGTTCTCAGATTCTGCAAATAAAACAAAGTTCAAAGAATAAAATTTGCGAGTATAACGAAATTTAAAGATATACCAGAGGCAGTCAAATTTTAATGACTACCTTCTCTTTGCGAAGTAAGAGATTGAGTTAAAGATAGACAACAGTTCTTCATCTGATTCATCACATTATCAAAACCATCACCAACTAATCCTTTAAGTCGAGATTGAAGCTTTTGATCTTTAGAAAGGAGAAAATTTTTATCCTTCGCAAGTTTGGAATTAAGACTTTTTAATGACGAATAATCTTCTTCAAGTTGATTCTTCTTACACACAAGACAAATATGACAAGCCTTTATGTTTTCGCAAACAAGAAGCCTCGTGACATTTGCGTCTTATAGAACGTATCAGCTCCCTAATGGAGGGTGATGCCCTTTATCTCCCCCCTGGTTGCCCCTTCAAGGAAGCGTACATCGACCATACAAGGTTATATCTTCCCATCCGGTTCTGCCAACAACCAGCTTTTGATCGCAACCTCTTATCCTTTTTGCCTATAGGGATTATAGTTACGAGGTTGCACCCTATGGGGTATCTTTGGGCCAAGTGCATCATTTGCCAAGACTTGTCAAAAATGGCAGATGTGGTTCAACCTCACCCGGCACTCTTGACTCAACCGTGTACCTCGGCGCCTTGATCGTTTTCTACACTTCTTGGGAAAGACAGTATGCCTTAGTCGCCAAGCCTAAATCCTCTTACACCGCATTTTATATTGCGTAATGTCGTTAGATTAGGTGAGAATCCAAGGTCTCTAACCCGGATAGGTACCCCATTATTGGGTTGTACCCCAAAATTTTTACCATGTACTAAGGGCCCTTGGTGGTGTTCCGGTTACCCTTAGCCACGTTATAGGTACCCCCTTAAATGACGTACTTTAGGACTTTGCCTCTTATGAATTATAGCTTCGCAAACTAGGGTGTACGCCACAAAGGTTTGCATGTATAAAATTTTCTGCGTCTCTCTTTCTTTTTTGGTGACTGATCACAGATTGCGGTCTTTTATTCGCAAATTAATGAAATTTTAATCGGAATATAAATTTTGAAATTCGTAATTTTTCCCAATTTCCTGCGAGCAAACAATATTCGTAAAAAATTTCATGATTTTTATGGGTAATACCTTTTCAAATATAGTCTGTTCCAAGGTCTACCAAGCCTCAAACCCATGTCTCTCCCTTCTGGATCCATCAGCCGATAAGCTCCGCTTCCTACAACTTATTTAATAACATATGGTCCATCCCATTTTGGTGCTAATTTCCCTCCATTTTCTTTTTGATATCGAGGTGTTTCTCGCATGACCAAATCACCTGGCTTATATTCACGTTCAATGACTCTCTTGTTGTATTCTCGAGCTAATCGTTCCTGATAAATCCTCATATGGTGCAACACCTTTTCTCTTTTTTCTTCCAAATCATCCAATTCTCTTAATATTACTCCCGCACTTAAATTTCTTTCCCAAGCTTCTTTCTTTGTTGTCGGAATTACAACCTCTGTGGGTAATACTGCTTCTAATCCATATGTTAGACAATAAGGAGATATTCCAGTTGCTTCTCTTCTAGTTGTATTGTATGCCCAAACTGCGCTAGGTACTTGCTCGCACCACCCTTTGAGATGTCCTTCTAATTTCTTTTTGATTGTATCTGCGATTGTTTTATTTGTTGCTTCTGCTTGTCCATTAGCTTGTGGATATAACGGGGTTGACTTCCCACATTTTATTTTAAAAGTACTGAGTAACATCTCTATATTCTTCCCCTCAAATTGTTTTCCATTATCGGATACTAGTTGTCTTTGGACCCCGTACCTGCAAATGAGGTTCTCAAATATAAATGTAAAAACATCTTTATCACGAATATGTTGTACTGCTTTTACTTCTGCGAGCTTCGTGAAATAATCTGTTGCAACTATCAAGTATCGCCTTTGTCCAGATCCAGGTATAAATGGTCCAACAATATCCAACCCCCATTTACCAAAAGGCCAGCAGCTTGTTGAAGAAGTTAATGTAGCCCCTGGTGCATGAATTCTTTTACCATGTCGTTGGCATTCCTTGCATCTTCGTACGAACAATTTTGCGTTTGTATGCATATAAGGCCAGTAATATCCTTGTATCTTTGCTCTATATGCTAGAGATCTTCCCCCACTATGATTGCCAGCTTCTCCTCCATGTAACATCTTCAATATCTTTTCTCCTTCTTCGCGAGTTAAGCACCTGAGAGGTGGTCCATTGAAAGATTTTCTATATAAAATTCCTTCTCGCAACTCATATTTTGTTGCACGACTCTTTAATTTATGTGCTTCTAGTCTGTTCCTGGATATTTCTCTTGTTGCGAGGTATGTATGAATTTCTTTTCTCCAATCTGCGATGTTGTTTGATAACTCTCTTTCTACTTCCATCGCAATAGCTTCCTCAATTTCTTTCTCTTTGTCCACTGATGGGTGTTGAATTGCCTGTATTTGGATATTTCTTGTATTTGGATTTGTAATCATGCTTGGAATAAATTCAAAAGCATCTGCGAGACGGTTATATTTTCTTGATATATGTCTCCATTTTAATTTTGGTATCTTCGCAGATAATTCCTCAACGAGTTTCTTGTATTTATTCAAAGAAGATTCATTTGTGGTATATTCCCCTTTAATTTGACAAATCACTAATTGCGAATCACTTGTTATCCTTATACTTTCAAGCTTCTTTTCTATTGCGATCTTTAATGCATGCACTACAACTTCGTACTCCGTTTCATTGTTCGTGGATGCAAATTCTAGTCTGAATGAGAATGTTGTTCTTTCTCCTTCTGGTGAAATCAACACGACTCCAATTCCATTTCCCTCACTATTGGATGATCCATCCACTAGAATTTCCCATCTATCAGGCTCTGTTAACAAGTATTTTGGATTTCCAAATTCTTCTTCAACATCCATCATTTCCTCTACTGCTTCATCTTCTTCCAAAGGAAATTCTGCCAAAAAATCTGCGACGACTTGTGATTTTTGCGATGACAACACTTCGTATTTTATCTTGTAATGGTTTACTTGTGCATTCCACCTTTCTATTCTTCCTGACCTTTTTGTGTTCTTCATGACTGATTCAATTGGGACTTTGGTTACCACTTTTATTACATGTGCTTGAAAGTATATTCGTAACTTGAATGATGCATAAACCAGGGCTAAGATTAACTTCTCCATTTTAGAATAATTCTTCTCTGCTGTATTAAAGGTTTTACTAATGTAGTAAATGGGCCTTTCTACTCTCACGTCTGCTCGCAACAGAACTGCACTTAGAGCATATGGAGTTGTTGCGAGGTATACCAATAATTCTTCGTTTTTCTCTGGTTTCTGTAGTATAGATGTATTTGCGAGGTATTCTTTGATTCCTTGAAAAGCTTTTTCACATTCATCAGTCCATTTGAATTTTGATCCTTTCTTAAGTATGTTGAAAAAATGCTTGCACTTATCTGACATTCGCGAAATAAATCTTCCAAGTGAAGCCAAGAGTCCATTTAGCTTTTGTACTTCTTTTACTTTTGCAGGTGTTGGCATGTCACGAATTGCTTGGACCTTTTCTGGATCAACTTGTATTCCCTCCTTTGATACTATGTATCCCAAGAACTTTCCAGATGAAACCCCAATAATACATTTCTCAGGATTTAATTTGATGTTGAACTTTCTCATTTGCTCAAATATTTCCTTCAATTCTTGCACATGGTCTTTAGCTTCCTTTCTTTTTATCAACATATCATCTTCATATACCTCCAAAGTTTTATGTATCCACTTCGCGAACACTTTTTCGACCATACGTTGATATGTAGCACCCGCATTCCGCAAACCAAATGGCATCTTCACATAACAATACAAACCCCTTGGAGCAAAAAAGGCAGTATGTTCTTGATCTTCTTCTGCGAGTGATATTTGATTATACCCTTTATATCCATCAAGTGAAGTGACTCTATCATGACCTGTAGCTGACTCCACCATTTGCAGTATATCTGGTAATGGAAAACTGTCTTTGGGACATGCCTTGTTTAGATCAGTGAAATCTATGCAAATTCTTATTCCTTTATTCTTTTTCGGAACAATGACCATATTCGCAATCCATTCTGGATATTTTGCTTCCCTTATGATCCCTGCATCCAACATCTTTTGTAATTCTTCTTCTATTTGTACATGATAATTTTCTGATATCTTCCTTATTCTTTGTTTGAATGGTCTTACATTTTTATCTATGTTCAATCTATGACACGCCACTGATGGATCAATTCCTGGTATCTCATCTACACTTCCTGCGAAGATATCTTTATATTCTCGCAAAAGATCAGTAGTCCTTTTTTCTTATTCTTCATCCATCTTAGTTCCATTTCGTAAGAATAAAGGCTCCTCTTTACTTCCAATATTTATTTCTTTAGTTGGTTCAGCTGCAACATAGCTTGGACTTTTCTCCCCCATAGGTGTTGGATCTTTGATTATTTTTGCTGGTTCTCCTTCTTTTTCTGGAATTTCATTTGGTATACCTCTCCCTTCCTTTGCTCTTATTGTATACACTCGGAATTCTTCTTCTTTTCTTGTTTCCTTCGCAAGTTTCTTACGAAGCTGTTTCTTTCTTTCTCTTCCTCCGCATTGCGTTACTTCAATTTGATAACAAAATTTTGCACTATCAAGATCTCCTTTTATTTCTTGTATTCCATTTGGTGTAGGAAATTTGATTTTTTGATGTAATGTTGAAGCAACAGCTTTGATCGCATGAATCCACGGTCTTCCTATCAGTATGTTATATGGAGATTCCATATCTATCACACACAAGATTACATGTGTTTCGATTTCTCTTAGTAATATTCGCAGCACGATTTCTCCTTTAGATTTTGTTGTAGATTTTCCTAATCCATGAATAAGACACTTTGAATTTATGATTTCTTCATCTTTAATTCCCATCCCCTTAAGTGCATGATAGAATATAATATTAACAGAACTCCCTGTATCAACCAAAATTCGGTTTAATTTCCATTTTTCTTGACTTTCTTATCTTCTAGCATGATTGGCAGTGTGATCACCAATGGTGAAGTGTGGTTCAAGTCTTCATTTGGAATTTACATTCTTGAAAATGTGATTTTCTGCTTTTCCCATTCTTCTAAAGTTGTTATCTTTTCTTCCTCCATGATCTTTCTTCCTCTACAATCTCGCTTGTATATTTTTCTCTTCATATTACTATGAAATTCATCAATCATTGTCTTTGTGATCATATTACATTCTTCTTTTTTACAATCTCCTTCTACTGACTTCATTTGATCTTCAAATTTTCCACAATTCCCTCAAATTTTGGCTACCACAATTCTCAAGTCCTTGTTTCTAGCGCCAATTATGTAGTTGCAGAATAACCTACAACTACACCCTCAATAGAATTAGTAAAAACTCAAGAAGTTCTTGATGATGAATAACAATTTTCTTCTTAATGTTCTCAATTGATTACAAAGAAGTATCTAAATGGAATTAGAATTGTTACAACTTTCTCTATTCTCTTTCCTAAGATATTTTCTAACACTCACTAAAAGAACCTCTCGAATTTTACATTTGAACTCCTATTTATAGTAAAACTTATACAGCTGTACATGAGTTACGAAATATCGCAACTCATACTCGCAAAATTACTTCATCCTCGCAAAACTTCATATTTCTCCGCGCTTCTTCTATCATCGTATCATTTTATAACTCTTTTCTCCTGATACTCGTGAACTATTATCTTGCGATATTCAGTACCTACATTTTGATTCGCAGGTTGACGAAAAATCAAATCCAAGTAAAAGATCTCGAATAACTAAACCCACACCATTAATTCCGATTGATGATTTCCTTCCTGAAGTTGATAAGAAATTTTCCTCTCCTCCTCGTGAAAATGCTTCTTCACATACTCCTGCCTCTACTCCATTACCTACTTTTCAATCTCCCATCAGTGTCAATTTATCAACACTTCTTCAAGATCAACCCTCTCAAAATATTTCTTCAACTTATTCTTTTGAAAAACAACCCTCGCAAAATATTTCTTCAACTTCTTCTTTTGAAAAACCTGTCTTGTCCCCAAATCCTTTGAGTGCTATTTCTCCAGACAATTTGCAGCTTTCTCTTATTCCTTCAAATTCTTCTCCTCTTCCTCAAGAAATTCGAGATGGAATTTATTCAACTTTCCGAATGTTATCTGAGGTTTTGACCAATACTGCGAAGTCTACTAATGTTCGTTCGAAATATGAATTTTGCGAAGTTCTGAATGATTTCGTCAATCCAGACATTTCTTCTTCACGTCAATCCTTGGAAAAATAAATTGAATTGCTTCGCCAATCTTTGAAAGATTCTCAAGAAGAATGCGAGGATCTTCGTAAAGAAAATCATCATCTTCAGAATAATTCTCTGGATATGCGATTCTTCGCAAAAGAAATGATGAATTGAAAGGTATGATTACTATCTTCATATTTTCTCTTTTATTTACTTATATTCTTCATATGCTTGAAACATCCATTAAAACCCATTCCCCTTTATAGAATCCATCCAGAAATGTAGAAGATTGGTACTTCACCATGAATCAGATGCAACAGAATATCGAACCAAGCATGAAAGCCTCTCAAACCAATTCTCCCATTTATCTAATCTTTACTCGTGTGCTCTTGACAACTCTGATTCTCTTTTTCAAGAGAATACTCAATTAATATATGATCGAAATTTTTTGAATGATGACATATCTCAACTTTTTTCTTCCTTAACCAAAGCTAATTTGAGAATATAAACCTTATTAGAAGAGAACAAAACCTTATCAGAAGAGAAATGTTCGTTTTTGAATACAATGATTGTTTCTTCGCAAGAATTAAAGACTCTTCAGAATAAATGTTACGATCAAGAAAATCTTCTTTCTTTGTTGAAAGGTGAACTTGAGGAATTAAAGAAGTCTTCAGATGTTGAAAGAAATTCTTTTGTTATTGAGAAGAATTCCCTTATTAATAAGAATATAGTCTTGTGTGCTAAGAAGAATCAACTTGAAGAAGATTATTCGTCATTAAAAAGTCTTAATGCCAAACTTGCGAAGGATAAAAATTTTCTCCTTTCTAAAGATCAAAATCTTCAATCTAGACTTAAAGGATTAGTTGGTGATGGTTTTGATAATGCGATGAATCAGATGAAGAACTGTTGTCTATCTTTAATTCAATCTCTTACTTCGCAAAGAGAAGGTAGTCATTAAAATTTGACTGCCTCTGGTATATCTTTAAATTTCGTTATACTCGCAAATTTTATTCTTTGAACTTTGTTTTATTTGCAGAATCTGAGAACCACCTTCGTAATGCAAAAGCTGGACTAGAAGCCTCCTGTTCCGAGCTTAGTAAGAAGAATGCTTTGCTTTCTACTCGCTTAATCAACTCTCGTGACCGTGCTACTCGGAGATTTAATTATCTTGATTATTCCAAAGATATCGAAGATACCAATCATCAAAAAGCTCAAGTCTTTACGAATAACATTCTCTTAATATTACTCCCGCACTTAAATTTCTTTCCCAAGCTTCTTTCTTTGTTGTCGGAATTACAACCTCTGTGGGTAATACTGCTTCTCAAATGAAGTCAAAGAATAGTTACAACTTTGACTTCATAAGAATAGTTATTCATCATCAACAGCTTTAATACTTTCAGAAATATTTCATATATGTCCAACAATATCCAACCCCCATTTACCAAAAACAAAGGATAATATTTATAAGAAAGTTTGATGAAGATAAAAACTCATTAATACGAGTAAGCGTGAACGGTTGAAAAGAACGGTTACGAAGAAACGTGTCAGAAAGATGAGGGAAAAGTAAAAAAGACGTGTTGCGAACCTGAAGGGTGGTAATAACTACACTAAATTTACGAGAATAGGGATTCTCATGACATTTCTTCTTCGTAGAATTGACATGAGAAGAGGCAAGATGTAAGTACTGAATATCGCAAGATAATAGTTCACGAGTATCGTAATAAATAAAGGAGAAAAGAGATATAAAATGATGCGATGATAGAAGTAGCACGGGGAAATATGAATTTTTGCGAGGATGAAGTAATTTTGCGAGTATGAATTGCGATACTTCGCAATTCATATACAGCTGTATAAGTTTTACTATAAATAAGAGTTCTAATGTAAAATTCGAGAGGTTCTTTTAGTGAGTGTTAGAAAATATCTTAGGAAAGAGAATAGAGAAAGTTGTAACTATTCTAATTCCATTTATATACTTCTTTGTAATCAATTGAGAACATTAATAAGAAAATTGTTATTCATCATCAAGAACTTCTTGAGTTTTTACTAATTCTATTGAGGGTGTAGTTGTAGGTTATTCTGCAACTACATAATTGGCGCTAGAAACAGGGAGAGAAAGAATTCCTGTACCAGAAAAATGACAAGAAGAAGAAACACATCAGAACCATTAACTGAAGTAAGAAGAAGTGTAAGACTTGCAGGAGGAGAAGCAAATATAACAGGAGAACCTAGTAGAAGAAGAAATAATCGAAGAAATCAAGCTCAACAAATAATAGATCATGATCAAGTGAGTATACACACTTGGAGAACTAATACACCAGAAGAAGGAGATAGAGAACCACAAATCAAAGAAAATGGGAGGTTGATGGGAGGAATAATTCTTGAAAGAGAAAGGGAGATGTTAGAAACATTAAGACAAGGAATCCAAAAAGAACGAATGATCGAAGCTGAAGAACGTTCCAATTTAACAAGACAAAATCAAGAATTGAGGATGGAAAATGAGATACTACAAAGAAGGAAATCTCAAAGTGTTGCAAGATCAAATGTTAGAACAGAAAGAGAAGGACAAAATTCACCGATAATCAATAATGAAAATAATATGCAAGAACAAACGCAGAATCAAGGTGAAAGAAATCAAGAAAATCGTTTCATTTTAATACAAAACCACGAACAAAGCATGGGAAATTTGCGAACAAGACCAAATCCTAGAGAAAACAATCAGAATCGAGAGGAAGAACAACAATTTATGGAAGAAAATGAGAGACAACAAGCAGTACATCAAAACAATCACGAGAATGGAGTAAGAAGACATGAAGAGGCTCGTAACAAACAAAATGTTGAGTATGAAAGAATTAAGAGAAGAATTGTAAACCAACAAATAGAAGTGGAGAGGAATGAACCAAATTCTTGAATCAGAATACAAGCAAACCAAGAAGAAATAAATCACAGAAGAAGGAGAAATGAAGAAGAAGAAATTCTTTATATTCGCATGAGAAGAATGAGAAGAATAGAAAGGGAAGAACAAGAATTCCAAGATGATATGCAACTGAACAATTATGATAATTTAGAAAGAATATATTTGCAAAATTAAGCAAATGAAAAAATTAATGAAGAATATGATAGAATGCGAAGGATCGCAAGGGAGGAAGCACAAGAACGTAGAAGAAGAGAAGCTGCATTAAAAATACCAATGGATGAGAATTCTGAGGCAAATGCACGAATCTTTCGAGAATTAGCAGAAATGAGAGGGATGATAAACAATAAAAGAGGAGGAGATAAGAGGAAATTAGATGAAGCAATAGAAGAAGCTGCGAGGACTCCATTTGCTAGAGAAGTACAGTTGGGAGGAATTCCACCAAAATGTAATTTTCCCACACTTACCAGTATCTTTGATGGTACTTCATGTGCTATTCAGCATATTAAAGCATACATAATGTGCATGTTACAATGGGAGAATCATGATGCTGTGTTATGCAAGTACTTCGCATCAAGTTTAATAGGGGAAGCTCTAAAGTGGTTCGAAGGACTCCCTAAGAACACTATTACGTCATTCAATCATTTGCAAGCAATTTTCCTTGGAGCATATATCACAAATCACTCTTCACGACTTGGTATTGAAGATGTATTTGGTTTAAAACAAAGAGTGGGTGAAAGTCTGAAGCATTTGGTAAGACGATGGAAGACTATGTGCAGTGATATGGCAGGGCGTGTGGATGAGAGATACTTGATTTTGTCCTTCATAAATGCGATGTTCTCAACTGAACAATTATATGTTCAAATCTTCAGAAGAAATAATTCCATAATGATGACAGAGTTACTAGAATTGCAAGAAGAATACATTACACTAGAAGAAAAGCAAAATAGTATGGAGTCATATCCAGTAGCAAACACTAGCAATCAAGAGGGAGGAGCAAATTTACTTCCCAAAATAATCAATGTAGTAGCAGGTACTTCGCAAACATCCTCACAAACTTCTTCGCAAATTTCAGAAGAGAAGAAAATCAATGATAGCCAGCCAAAGATGGTAGCAATGGGAAGTAGAGATCAAGAAGAGTATGATAGAGAGAAGAATTTCTATAATCGAATAGGAAATAACCAAATTCCAAGATTAGATCAACAACAAGAAAATTATGGGGGACAAAGGCAAAATTATTTTGGACAAGGGAACCAGAGACAAAATTATAACAACGGTAAAGGAGGTCAAAGAATGGTAAGGGAAGAGATAAAGTTGCCACCTTTGAATACAAGTGTAGAAAAGATATGGCAAGCAATTATCCTGGTAGAGAATATACCAACTCCATGGAACATGGGAAAGGAACCACCAATGGGTCCAAGAAGTCATGAATTTTGTTCATATCATCATTTTCATGGACATTCTACAAATAATTGCCATAATATCAAGAGGATAATCTTCCGAATGATTGATCAAGGAAAACTAAATCAATTTTTACTTAAGCAGACACAGTCGCAACAATTACCACAGGCTCCAGTCATAACTCGCAGGGAGAACACAACAAAAGAAAAAGGAGAAGAAATTATACATATAGAAGTGGGATCAAAAGCAAGGAATGTTTTCTATAATTCCATTGTTCATTCATATAAAACCATAGAATATTTTCATGATAATGTGTTAATCAGGGTATATGCGAGGGATGGTGAAGGAAAGGAAGTAATGAACATCGCAAAAATTTCACGACTTGAAGATTGGCAGAAACGTGAAATTTCTTTTGAAGCCACTGAAATTCCAGAAGGTTGTGAAGCACATGATAATACATTGGTAGTAAGATTAGCAATCTACATGAATATGGAGGAAAACGAAGATGATATGGAGGAATAATCAATTGGTCTTAATAGGATTTTGATTGATACGAGAAGTTCTGTCAATATCCTCTTCTATTCTGCTTACAAAACTATGGGGGGAAAAGATGCAGATTTAATACCTTCTACCTACAGAATTTATGGTTTTTAATGGAACTGCCAACAAGCCCAAAGGAGAAGTGAGCATGCGAATTCCATTAAGTGGAATGCGGGCGAAAATTCGTTCGCGTTGTTGATGTCGAATCACCATATAATGCTTTGATAGGAAGACCATGTCTTCATGGAATTCTAGGCGTAGCTTCCACTCTACATCAGTGCATAAAGTTTCCTCATATGAAGGGTATTGGAGTTATCAAGGGTGATTGGGCTGAGGAAAAGAAATGTTACGATACAGAAGTAGAAGTTTGCGAAGGAAAAATTCTTTGAGAAGGAAAATTGGAGAAAAAGAGCAAAGAAATTTGTGAAAAGAAGTGAAAATTTAATGGCAGAGGATTAAGGAAAAAGAGAATAAAGTTACGATGATAATCATACAAGAAATTTACGATGATAATAAGGAATTGTGATTTGCGAAAAAAGAAGAAGGAAAATAATAAAACAAGAAGGTAATCAGTACGTTTGCTCGTGGAAATGAGGTATGTGACAAAACACAGTTTTTATTTCATGATAAATTTTACGAATATTGTTTGCTCGCATGAAATTGGGAAAAAGTTACGAATTTTCAAAATTTATATTCCGATTAAAATTTCATTAATTTGCGAATAAAAGACCGAAATCTGTGACTAAGGCATACTGTCTTTCCTAATAATGGGGTACCTATCCGGGTTAGACACCTTGGATTCTCACCTAATCTAACGACATTACGCAATATAAAATGAGGTGTAAGAGGATTTAGGCTGGGCGACTAAGGCATACTGTCTTTCCCAAGAAGTGCAGAAAACGATCAAGGAGCCGAGGTACACGGTTGAGTCAAGAGTTCCGGGTGAGGTTGAACCACATCTGCCATTTTTGACAAGTCTTGGCAAATGATGCGCTTGGCCCAAAGATGCGCTTGGCCCAAAGATACCCCATAGGGTGCAACCTCGTAACTATAAGCCCTATAGGCAAAAAGGATAAGAGGTTGCGATCAAAAGTTGGTTATTGGCAGAACCGGATGGGAAGAGCTAACCTTGTATGGTCGATGTACGCTTCCTTGAAGGGGCAATCAGGGGGAAGATAAAGGGCAGAAACCTCCATTAGGGAGCTGATACGTGCTATAAGACGCAAATGTCACGAGGCTTCTTGTTTGCGAAAACATAAAGGATTGTCATATTTTTGCAACAAATGAAGTTCTGCGAGCCTTCTAAAAAAAAAAAAAAAAAAAAGAGAGAAAGAAAGAAAAGAATAAAGAACTCACAGAACATAATGAAGAAGTTAAGATGAGATCAATGGGTCACTACATGAAAGTGTAGAGACGTCCTGCGATTTCATCGCAAGACGACAATGTCATGGGGATTTATGTTCGCAAGAATATTTAGGCCTGTCATATTGTCGTCTTGCGATGAAATCGCAGGACGTCTCTACACTTTCATGTAGTGACCCATTGATCTCATCTTAACTTCTTCATTATGTTCTGCGAGTTCTTTATTCTTTTCTTTCTTTCTCTCTCTTTTTTTTTAGAAGGCTTGCAGAACTTCATTTGTTGCACAAATATGACAAGCCTTTATGTTTTCGCAAACAAGAAGCCTCGTGACATTTGCGTCTTATAGCATGTATCAGCTCCCTAATGGAGGGTGCTGCCCTTTATCTTCCCCCTGATTTCCCCTTCAAGGAAGTGTACATCGACCATACAAGGTTAGCTCTTCCCATCCGGTTCTGCCAACAACCAGCTTTTGATCGCAATCTCTTATCCTTTTTGCCTATAGGGCTTATAGTTACGAGGTTGCACCCTATGGGGTATCTTTGGGCCAAGTGCATCATTTGCCAAGACTTGTCAAAAATGGCAGATGTGGTTCAACCTCACCCGGCACTCTTGACTCAACCGTGTACCTCGGCGCCTTGATCGTTTTCTGCACTTCTTGGGAAAGACAGTATGCCTTAGTCGCCCAGCCTAAATCCTCTTACACCGCATTTTATATTGCGTAATGTCGTTAGATTAGGTTGGAATCCAAGGTGTAACTATTCTAATTATGTAGTTGCAGAATAACCTACAACTACACCCTCAATAGAATTAGTAAAAACTCAAGAAGTTCTTGATGATGAATAACAATTTTCTTATTAATGTTCTCAATTGATTACAAAGAAGTATCTAAATGGAATTAGAATAGTTACAACTTTCTCTATTCTCTTTCCTAAGATATTTTCTAACACTCACTAAAAGAACCTCTCGAATTTTACATTTGAACTCCTATTTATAGTAAAACTTATACAGTTGTATATGAATTGCGAAGTATCGCAATTCATACTCGCAAAATTACTTCATCCTCGCAAAACTTCATATTTCCCCGCGCTACTTCTATCATCGCATCATTTTATATCTCTTTTCTCCTTTATTTATTACGATACTCGTGAACTATTATCTTGCGATATTCAGTACTTACATCTTGCCTCTTCTCATGTCAATTCTACGAAGAATAAATGTCATGAGAATCCCTATTCTCGTAAATTTAGTGTAGTTATTACCACCCTTCAGGTTCGCAACACGTATTTTTACTTTTCCCTTATCTTTCTGACACGTTTCTTCGTAACCGTTCTTTTCAACCGTTCACGCTTACTCGTATTAATGAGTTTTTATCTTCATCAAACTCTCTTATAAATATTATCCTTTGTTTTTTCTTTTTATTCTCTTATTCATCTTCTTCACCACTTCTGCCTCTGCAATCTTTTTCCCTTTCTATTTTCCCTCTTATATTCAATGGCACCAAAGAAGAAAACTATTGAACAAATTAATGCGGAACTTGCTGATAGAGACCTTATTCTTTCTGAGATTGAAGGTTATGATAATAAATCTTCTCTCTGTGTGAAGCTCTTTACCAACTATGTTTGGGATGATCAGAAAATTTTAATCTCACGAGGTCAAATACTCACAGGTCTTCCTCTTCCTCTTTATGATGTTAACTTTCCTTTATTCTACGAAATTATTTCCCACCCCAATTTTTCTTGTGCTATTTATCAATTGACTGGTGATTGTATTCGCCTCTTAGTTGAATTCGCAAATCGTGCCGCTTTTGGGAAATCTTTGTATCCAGTTGATCTTAGGAAACCTGGATTTGAAAACATAGAAATTGTTCCTGCGAACTATACAGTTGAGGGTTTCTTCAAGAATTATACACTAATTCCTGCGAGGAAAGAAGATAATCGTTGGGGTGTTCATCTTCATCGTAAAGCTAATATCGCAGCAGATGATCTTCTCATGCATGATATTGATTATGCTTCAGGAAATAATAAGACACCTCGTCATTCTAATGATGAAGATTGGTATAAGTACCCTTTAATGTTATCAGGTTCTTATATTACTGGGATAGTAGAACTTCCTGGGAACCTTCGTAACCGCTATTATCAACCTTGGGTTTTTAGAAATGTATGTACTTCCACCTCCTTATCTTTTTGTTACCCTTTAATTTCAAATGAGGTAAGAAACACTCTTATATTTTTCTAAACAATATATTGTTGCCTCTGTTTCTTATCCTTATTTGAATTTTGGGTTCCACTTCTTCCTGAGATTGCTGCGAGTGAAAATAAGAGTTCTACTTCCTCTAAAAGGCTTACTGCGAGGCAAAAAACTCTTCATTCTGCGAAGTTCTCCCAAGCTTCTGGTAATCAAGATGATGCTCTTCGCAAAGGAAAAAGAAAACTTCAAGATGTTGTTTACGAAAGGAGGAAAAAGAAGATACTCTCAACCAAATCTCATTCCAATGTAATTTCTTCTAATGAGAACATTGAGGAAGATCTTGGTGATGAAGATGATAAATATCCTGAGAAGGACTTTAGTTCTAATTCCGATACCCTTTCTGACAAAGGAGATGATGATAATAATGTTGATGAAGGTGGAAATGAAGATTATAGTATCCCAGAAACTTTTGCCTCAGCAATGGTTAGCATCTCTGAGGCTTTCCTCCATTCTTCTCGTGGATTAGGAAATTCTCCTACAGCGAATGCTCGCAAACTTATTGCGAAGGCTTGTAAAGTTCCTACCGTAATTGATAATAACTCCCTCAAAGGAATTTCAAGATTCGTCTCTCCTGCTTCATTATATGCTTTAGGTAGCATGGTAAGCTTCTTCTCTATTCCTTGTTTATTTCCCTTATTTTGTTGATTTCTAACCCCTTTTTTCTTGTTTAGGTTGGAAGAGTTAGTTGTCTGTTTGCTTCGATTAGGAAAGACGTCATTCTATTGCTGAGAAGAAAACTTTGAATCGTTGTAAAAAGTTAGAGGTTGAAAATTCAAGTCTCCGTCAGAAAATAGAAGATCTAAATATTGATAACGCAGAATTAATATCTTGTCACGAAGATAATTCACAATCTGCGAGCATCGCAATTGATAATTCTTTTCTTCTTGAGGAGAATAATCAATTAAAGCTTGAAAATTCTTCTCTTCGTAATGATAAGAAGCAACTAGAAGGTAAATTCTTTGCGATGGTAATTATTTTGGTTACTTTTCCTTCGTAATTTGCTAACCAATTCCTTAATTTCTCTCCTTCTTTGCAAAAAATTATGCGAAGATGAATAATGATCTGAAACTCTCCTTGCTAATCGTAATAAGAAAATTTCGACTTGAGATCTCAGCTTCTAATTTCCCAAAGATAACCATAGTTTATATGTCAAGCGTTTTCGAGCTAAGATGACTCGCAAGATTTGCAAGGATAATGAAATTCCTCTCAAGAAGTACCATACGCTCCTTTCTCGAAGAAATTCTCAAGATACTCCATATCTGGAAATCTCTGAAAGTGAAGTTGAAGATGATAGTGAAGTTGAAGAAGAAGATCATTTTGATGGGAACAGATCGCCTGAAGAATAACTTCATTCTTTTTTTTGTATATCTGTTCTGTAACTTTTCAATACAACACTTTCTTCTTGATTGTGTTTTTAATCAATCCAACAATTTATTTTCCAAAGCTTAATTTGAATTAATCTTTCTTTGATGTTTATTTCCCTTATTCGCATAACTTGATCATATGGAGAGAAATAATATATCTTAAATACTTAACTTAGTATTCCCTTTCCCCTTATTATTTCTCTTCAAATGATCAACTATCGCTGGAAGTATTAGAATATCCTTCTGAATTTATCTTACGAATTTTTTTCTTGTTGTGATTATGAATAACAAATCCTCCCTTCGAAGTATAAGAAATATAAGCCTTTTGATTTTTACGAAATGTTGCGAAGTAAATAATAAATCTCCCCTTGAAGTATAGAAAATATGAAGTATACAAAATATGAAATACCCTTAAGAAGTATTAGCAGCATTCAATTTATGAAGAATTTCCCAATATATGAAGAAGTATAAAAATTATTACTCATTGTATGAAAAAGTATAATAAGTACTTAACCTTCGCAAAATTAAATATCCGTTGAAGAAGTATAAAAAATATGAGATATTCTTGAAGAATTATAAGAAGTATTCAACTTTTTGGAGAAATTTTCAATATATGGAGAAGTATAAGAAGTATGTAATTCTCGTAAATTTTTACGAATATGAACTTATCTGTATTTGATTGCTATCAAAATCGCATCTTTTGTTAAGTCTTCATTAAAATTCTTCATTGATGTTGTCTTCTTTGATAGGACTTCTTGTAAAAATTCTTCAATGATATTGACAAAGCTGTCTTCTCTTCAAAATTTCTTGATATTTATTCTTGTAAAATTTCTTCAATGATATTGACGAAGTTGTCTTCTTTTCAGATCTTCATAATGTATATTCTTGTATAATTTCTTCAATGATGTTAATGTAATGAATTTCATTAATTTCTGTGGTCTTATCATGCCTTCCTAAGTAAAGGTCTTATTTTGCCACCTCTTTTGTAGTAAATTTTTGTATTTTCGATAATATGACAAGTCTGAACATTCTTGCGAACATACAACCTCGTGACATTATCGTCTTGCGATGAAATCTCAGGACGTTCTTATACTTTCATGCAAAAACCCATTGGTCTCATCTTAAATTCTTTGTATAGTATTTTAGCCTCTTCAGGAATTGTTGCGACAATATGACAGGCCTAAATATTCTTGCGAACATAAAGCCCCATGACATTGCCGTCTTGCGATGAAATCGCATGACGTCTCTACACTTTCATGTAGTGACCCATTGATCTCATCTTAACTTCTTCATTATGTTCCCTGTTTCTAGATGTAGGTACTGAATATCGCAAGATAATAGTTCACGAGTATCAGGAGAAAAGAGTTATAAAATGATACGATGATAGAAGAAGCGCGGAGAAATATGAAGTTTTGCGAGGATGAAGTAATTTTGCGAGTATGAGTTGCGATACTTCGTAACTCATGTACAGTTGTATAAGTTTTACTATAAATAGGAGTTCAAATGTAAAATTCGAGAGGTTCTTTTAGTGAGTGTTAGAAAATATCTTAGGAAAGTGAATAGAGAAAGTTGTAACTATTCTAATTCCATTTAGATACTTCTTTGTAATCAATTGAGAACATTAATAAGAAAAATTTTATTCATCATCAAGAACTTCTTGAGTTTTTACTAATTCTATTGAGGGTGTAGTTGTAGGTTATTCTGCAACTACATAATTGGCGCTAGAAACAGGAAGATATAAAAATTGTTATTCATCATCAACAGCTTTAATACTTTCAGAAATATTTCATATATGTCCAACAATATCCAACCCCCATTTACCAAAAACAAAGGATAATATTTATAAGAGAGTTTGATGAAGATAAAAACTCATTAATACGAGTAAGCGTGAACGGTTGAAAAGAACGGTTACGAAGAAACATGTCAGAAAGATAAGGGAAAAGTAAAAAGACGTATTGCGAACCTGAAGGGTGGTAATAACTACACTAAATTTACGAGAATAGGGATTCTCATGACATTTCTTCTTCGTAGAATTGACATGAGAAGAGGCAAGATGTAAGTACTGAATATCGCAAGATAATAGTTCACGAGTATCGTAATAAATAAAGGAGAAGAAGAAGTTGAAGAAATATTTTGCGAGGGTTGTTTTTCAAAAGAAGAAGTTGAAGAAATGTTTTGAGAGGGTTGATCTTGAAGAAGTGTTGATAAATTGACACTGATGGGAGATTGAAAAGTAGGTAATGGAGTAGAGGCAGGAGTATGTGAATAAGCATTTTCACGAGGAGGAGAGGAAAATTCCTTATCAACTTCAGGAAGGAAATCATCAATCGGAATTAATGGTGTGGGTTTAGTTATTCAAGATCTCTTACTTGGATTTGATTTTTCGTCAACCTGCGAATCAAAATGTAGATTAAAAACTAAGGCTACAATATATTGTTCAGGAAAGAAGGCAGAGTATTTTAACTACCTTTTGATTCTTAGATTTTCTTCTTCGTGGATTAAGGCTTGGATTCTTTAGTTGAGATTTCATCTGAGAAGTTATTTTGCTGAAATAAACCAAAATCAGATAACAAATTATACAGAAATTAAAGAGGAGAACAAATGAAATACGCAGAGATAGAAGGAAATTACCTTGGAGAACTCATGAAGATACAGTAGAATAAAAAATTGCAGAGAAAATAGTGATAGAGAGTATGAATAGAAGATAGAATTGCGGAATTAAGAAAAAGAAAAGGAAGAGAATATAAAGGAGTTATATAAGGGAATAACTAAAAAAGAACGGTTACAAAAGACGTGTCAAAATTTTAAAAGACTAAGTAACAGTTATGTTCTCACGATCATTTCTTCTTTGTAGAATTGACATGAGAAGAACTGAATATCGCAAGATAATAGTTCACGAGTATCAGGAGAAAAGAGTTATAAAATGATACGATGATAGAAGAAGCGCGGAGAAATATGAAGTTTAGCGAGGATGAAGTAATTTTGCGAGTATGAGTTGCGATACTTCGTAACTCATGTACAGATGTATAAGTTTTACTATAAATAGGGGTTCAAATGTAAAATTCGAGAGGTTCTTTTAGTGAGTGTTAGAAAATATCTTAAGAAAGAGAATAGAGAAAGTTGTAACTATTCTAATTCCATTTAGATACTTCTTTGTAATCAATTGAGAACATTAATAAGAAAATTGTTATTCATCATCAAGAACTTCTTGAGTTTTTACTAATTCTATTGAGGGTGTAGTTGTAGGTTATTCTGCAACTACAAAGCTCTAGCGTGTACCGTTGGTGGGAAACTAGAAGATTGCATTGTTATTTCAGTTTTCGATTGATTTAATTGACTAACGGTTATTGAATCTTAGATTGCACCTAGTTTGTTTATTCTTGAGAACCTTCTCTTCTGATATAAGGCTCACTCAAACTAGATCAAAGATCAACGTTTCTACGGATCCAAGTTTTTCTAGATCCGTAAGATAGATTCATTGATTTGCCATTGTTAACAGACTCTGTTATGTGCGACAAATCAATAAGGATTACTTTGAAGATTAAATCGAAGATTTTGAAGATTTGAAGAAGAAGTTGTTGTGAATCATTAATAAGATATACTAGATCTACTCCCAAAGAGAACGTCTGTTCTGCTAGGATATTTGGTAACAAATATCTATTGAGAACTTCGGTTCTTCTAGATATTATCAAATCAAGAATACTGTCGAAGCTGAGTAACTAGGATTTTAGTTTACTTAGTATTGTCTACACGAAGTTGCAGGTTTACTTTTTGTAGCGTCTTAATTCAATTGAGTATTCAAAACTGGACTAGGTCCCGAGGTTTTTCTGCATTTGCGGTTTCCTCGTTAACAAAATTATGGTGTGTGTGTTTTACTTTATTTCCGCATTATAATTTTTTTTTAATAAAACTCAGTTTTTTCTATTTAAATAATATAAATAAAATTACACATGGCTTTAGTTTGGCAACCTAACAACAAGCTGGGCCCCAACACCTCTTTAAATTGTAACACCTAAATGAAGAATTATATTTTAATAAAATATACACTAACAATTATATTTTACTGTCATCATCAAATTATTCAGAATTACAAATTATTAGCAGAAGAGGGTTTAATTGGTAACCGAGCAACAAGCTGGGCACCAACCCCTTTATGAATAGCAACACTCAATCTATGGAAAATAAAATTACCAAGACCACTACCAGCATCATGACTAACAATACAATTCTTCAGACGCTTGAAAAAACAAATAGTATCATCACTAATTTCTCCTAAGGTAGTGAAAGCTAGCACACCCAAACAATAACCATGCAAAATACACACTTTCAAATATTTTGAAGGTTTACGTGTGATAGCTTTAGAAATAGCTTGAACTGGGACAAAGGCATGAATACCATCACCAGTAAAGGGAGAGACACCTGTGACATCCATACACACATCTTGGCCATTTTCCCAGTTGAGAACAAGGATATCTGCTGGGCGTAAATCCTTATTAGTCTCAGACAAAATACCCAGGTCAACTTCCTTGCGTACATGGACAGCAGCCTTGAAGCAAATATTCGCAATTACATCATGTACCAAGTCATGTTGGAACTTCAGGATAACATAATTAGCACAGTGAAGCGCACGATCACCAAATATTTCCATAGGTTTGTTACAACAAGAGCACAACCGATCCTTAACAAATAAAGGGATACCGAGGCGATAACAAATTACAGCTCTAAACTATCTCGGACCAAGGAACTGATTTAGACCACTGATCGGAACAACTAACAGGTAATCTTGTGCATGTTTGATCTAATTACATTTCCAAATAATTGAGTCTCTTGCAGATAAATTAAATTGGTCGGGGATTTGCTTCTTAACTGCATCAAAATAAGTGACTGTCAGGGAGTGCATAGACGAGGGGGGGGGGGGAGGGGTTGATAGGTGTAGAATACACCTAATTTACTATCTAGTAGTTTATGCTTTCTTGTTATTTCTCTTGAAAATTATGTATTTTACGCGTGTTTTTGAGCTATTAGGTACTCTGGAGTCGCACGGAGAAAAAGAAGAAGAAATCGTTCAATTTGAGCTGGAAGGGGCAAAATTGTCATTGCACATATGAGAACTATTTGGATACAAGTTAAGGTTAAGGGGCACTCATGTTTGGAGAAGTATTAAATAAAAGCCAGCACAGGTTAAGGGGCTGCCATCTGGCTAGCCCTTATCAGAAGTGAAAATTTATATAGGCACCCAATCAGTGGGTGTACTTATCATGGGGCGCAAATAGCCACCCCAATGATTGACCTAACCCTAAAATCAATAATTCCATCATTCGTTCCTAAAACTAAGAAGAGAAGAAAGCAGCGCCTAGAAATAAATCGAGAGAGAGACCTCAGAGATGAAGAGAGGACGAGTCTGCTACTTCCATAGATGGGTGTCGCTGCTATTGTTCGAATCGAAGAGATGAATCAGATTGAAGAAGAACACAGATATGGGTTCTGGTGGCGATGTTGATATGTACTCAGACAGATGCAACAGGTGATGGGTTTTGAGGTGATAAGAAGATGTTGATATTCTTGGGTTCGAATTGATTCCACAGAGAAGAGATGGTGGTAACAGACTGAGATAGAAATGAAATTTAAGTTGTTAATCGTCTTCAAAGAATATTGGAGTGATGCTGCTGTGATGAGACGAAGAAATTGGAGATGGGTTCGATCCGTAGTTAATGGAGAAGGAACTTGATGCTGTTACAGGAGTTGCTGCTTGAATTATAGAAAAAAAAGAATTGATAAATGGGTACGGCAGAGCTGTTGAATAGAGAATATTGAGCTTCAGCTGGTGATGGAAATCGGTGGTGTTTGTTGCTGGATTTGAGACGCAACCGATGAAGAACGCTGTACAGGGAACAATAGAATGAATGAATTGAATAGATGAATGTTTAGGTGTGTAACAGGTGAATAAAAAGGCCTGAAGTTGGCCTGGAAAGTCCTATAATTAAACAGAACTCGGCCGATTATCCCCTTCGGCGAGTCAACTCGGTGCCGGCGACGACCGTTCCAGACCGATCCAGAACGAGTCCGATGAGCCGATCTGACCAAGCAAATCAGCAAACTCAGACCACTCAGAAGCTGACTAAGAAGCTAACTTCCCCTCCTTGACCCGCTGACTAACAGTTGACTGACGGAATATTCCCTCAACGGAGAGAATTTTCAGGTGGCCGGCAGCGACAAATTCCGGCCAAAAACCCAGTTTTTCGGTGAGCAAAAATGCATAATTTTATGCGGACTTCTCTCATGTGTGTGAAGACTTAGAAGTGGGAATTGGATGAAAACTTGGAAGTTTTGGAGAATTGGACTAGAAATTGGAATATGGCTAAAATTGGGAAAGTGGTGTTCTTATGGAATGTGGATTCTTTTCCTACAAAGATATGGAGAGTATTGAAGCCTATAAATAGAGGAGTTCTCTACAACTTTTACACACATCTACTTTGGATAAGGAGTTAAAAGTGCACAAGGATTGGAGGAAGGAGCAACCATCATCTTTCCAATAAGTTTTTCTTTCTTCCTTTATTATTATTATTATTGTGTGAACTCCAAATTATGAGTAGCTAATTTTCTTATTGATTGAGGATGAATTCCTAGTTTTTAACATATGGTTTGAGTTTTGTTTCAATTCTACTTTGAAGTTTTTCATATGATTATCGTTTGTTTTTACTAATATTAATGTTTATGATTGATTGATAGGTTGTTTGGAGTGCACGCTAAATTAATTTGTTAATTTAATCTAAAGCTAGTGAAAGTTAGGGAATACATAATAGTTTCTTGACTCTGTACACAAGTAGAAAACACGAGACCTTGCGGAGGGATTCCGTGGAGCAATTGTGTGTGAAAACAACGCTAGAAAGTGGACCAAGCGAACCGAGTCTAACTACTAGTACTAAACCTAAGTTCATAAATCTTAATGCATTCGGGGAATTACATCTTGTAAGCGAACCTCAAGGTGGTTCTTTTGAATAGAATCTGATAACTAAGCGGACTTGTTATTCGGTGAAATAAGGAATTTTGGGGTTAGCTAAGCGAACCTGCTATCCTATGGTTGGTGATAATCTATGACTAATAACAAGTGGAAAAGAACATAACTTTAATCATTGTTTTGCAGCGAAGAAGGATTCCTTGATCTATTCTCTCTTATTGAATTCAACTTACACTTTTAATTACTTTGTTTATTTCTTTTGCTTTATAAATTTTACAACCAATACCCCCCTTTTGTGACATTATAAGACAACTATAATCTCTTGCTCCTCGTGGGATCGACCTTGACTACCCTATATTACTCTTTAATTAGGTAGTAAAGTATTAATTAATTTGTTGTGGTTACGACACGCATAAAATTTTTGGCGCCGTTGTCGGGGAGCAACGGGCGATTTTAGTTGTTTTTATTTTTCTTTTTGCTTTATTCTTGCTTTGTTAGATTCTATACCGTATCTAACTTAGTTTTGTGAACCTTGTTGTAGGTGCTATATCTTTGGTGAATGCTTCAAGGGGGAAGACCGAGTCCAATTGGAATACGTCTTCGATCCGGCACTCAAAGGATTTCATTCGAGCGGTTAAAACTCCGCTTCCTCGTTCTACATCAAGTGAATTCGCAGATTCGGACATAGAAGAAGAGGCAATGGGTGATTGTACACTCAAGGACCTAGCTTCTCACAAGCTCGATACACAACAATAGTGTATCCAAACTAACTCAACTTTCGAGATCAAGCCGAGGTTGATTAGAGAATTACCAAAGTTCCATGGCATGGTGAATGAAGACCCAAACAAACATCTTATGGACTTCAACACCATAGTCACGGCCATGCTTCCACCGAATACTAATGCGGATGGAGCAATGTTGAAAGCTTTTCCGTTCTCTTTGGCGGGCAATGCTAAGGAATGGTTATACTATTTGCCTTCCGGAAGTATCACAACATGGAATGGGATGAAGAAACTTTTCCTCGAGAGATATTTTCCCACATCAAAGGCTACTCAAATTTGCAAAGAAATTTGTGGGATCAAGCAACATGTGGGAGAGTCATTATATGAATGTTAGGATCGATACAAGAGATTGGTGGCAAGTTGTCCACACCATCAATTTAGTGACGCCATGATAATCCAATACTTCTATGAAGGTCTCCAAACAAGTGATAGATATCTTCTTGACGCCGCCGGTGGTGGTGCACTAGTGAACAAGATGGTGGCCGAATCTACCGAGTTGATTGAAAGTATGGCGGAAAACTCACAACAATTATATGCAAGAGGTGATTCAATGGTTAAGTTGGTGCATGAAGTTAGTGACTCGTCTTCACAATCCGATCAACGGTTAAACAACATAGATAGGGTAGTAAAAAGATTGGCCGCGGTAATTATTTCGGATGATGAAACCAAACAATTAAATGCTTTATATCCAAATCCAAGGCCAAGGTACAATACATATTCCAATACTTATAATCCCGGTTGGAAGGATCATCCCAACTTTAGCTATGCAAACAAGCAAGCGGCGGCTCCTAATCCATATGCGCAACAAGGTGGATTCCAACAATCACATTTCCAACCTCAACAACAACAATTCCAACCACAACAAGTCAAGGAGAAATATTCTTTGAATAATGACAAGTTGAATGTGATAATGCAAAGCATGCAAGGTCTCACTTCTATGTTACAACAAACCCAACAAAATACCGATTCAGCAATCAAGGATTTACAAACTCAAATGGGACAATTGGCAACCGATATGAACTTAATGAAAGCTCAAGCATCCACAAAGCTTCCTTCGCAACCAATTGTGAATCCAAGAGAGAATGTTAGTGCGATTACCTTGAGAAGTGGAAGACAAGTGGAGAGTCCAACTCGTCATGAAGAATATAGTTAAGAGGTAGTCAAAGAGAAAGAGAAGGAGGATGCCGAACCAAGGGAGACTTCAACACCAACCGCCCAATCCAAGGAACTGGTTCCTACTTTCACTACTCCACCTCCTTTTCCTAGTCGTTTTGCTAAGTCCAAGAAGGAATCTCAATACAAGGCACTCATGGATATCTTCAAGAAGATAGAAATCAACATCCCCTTCATCGAGGCCATCAAGACAATGCCAAGGTATGCTAAGTTCATGAAGGAATTATGCACAAAGAAGGATAGGTTGCTTGATAATGAAATTACTAAAGTTGGCGAGAGTGCGTCGGCTATGCTTTTGAAGAAGATGCCTACAAAGTGCACGGATCTCGGTGATTTCACGGTGCCAATTACTATTGGTAAGGAAAGGTTTGAACATTCTTTACTTGACTTGGGAGCTTCCATTAGTGTGATGTCGGCCGATATTTATGACTCCTTGAATCTTGGACCATTGAAAGAGACAAGAGTTATTATCCAATTAGCAAACAAGTCTAACATTTATCCAAAGGGACTTGTAGAAGACGTTCTATTGCAAGTGAATGAGTTAATTTTTCCGGTATATTTCTTTGTGGTGGATATGGACAACAATGAGAATCGTTCGTCTACTTCTCTACTTCTTGGGAGGCTATTTATGAAGACCGCAAAGACGAAGATTGATGTGGACAAGGGTACACTCACTATGGAATTCGACAAGGAAGTAATACACTTCAACATATTTGAAGCCATGCACTACCCAAGTGATGTGCATTCCACTTACTCCATTGATGTGGTTGGTTCATTAGTGCAACAAATGGTGGAATTAAATCGAGAGGACGAACTTGATGTGGTGTTGCAAAAGAGCATTGAATTGGATGTCCACGGAATTTCTAACTTGGATGTTGAACTTTCCAAGGAATTGGTGAAGACGTGTGGTGCCTTGACGGAATTACAAGAATCTAAGGGTAATGTTTCCTATATTTCTTTACCCGTTAATGATGAATTAATTGTACCATCTATTGTGAAGGTGCCTAAGCTAGAGTTGAATCCACTTCCGGACCATTTGAAGTATGCATTTTTGGGATATGGAGATGAGCTTCCGGTGATTATTTCAAAGAACCTCACACCGGTACAAGAAGACTGTTTTCTTAGAGTCTTGAAAGAGCACAAAATGGCTATTGGTTGGACAATTGCGGATATCAAGGGCATTAGTCTATCCATATCCATGCATAGGATTCTAATGGAAGAGAACATGAAGCCGGTACGTGATGTTCAACGTAGGCTTAATCCTCCCATGATGGAGGTTGTGAAGAAAGAGATACTCAAATTGCTAAGTGCGGGGGTGATCAACCCAATTTCCGATAGCAAATGGGTTAGTCCGGTACAAGTGGTGCCAAAGAAGTCTGGTGTTACGGTTGTTCGAAATCAAGACGATGAACTTGTTCCTACAAGAGTTCAATCCGGTTGGAGAGTGTGCATTGATTATAGAAAGCTTAATTCCGCAACCCGAAAGGATCACTTTCCTTTACCTTTCATTGATCAAATGTTGGAGCGGTTAGCGGGTCATTCTTATTATTGTTTCTTGGATGGTTATTCGGGATACAATCAACTTGTTATTGCACCGGAGGACCAATAGAAGACTACTTTCACTTATCCGTTTAGAACGTTTGCGTATATACGGATGCCGTTTGGTCTTTGCAATGCACCGGCTACTTTCCAAAGATGCATGGTAAGCATATTCTCGGATTACGTGAAGCGCATTATTGAGGTATTTATGGACGACTTTAGTGTTTATGGCAATTCTTTTGATATTTGTTTAAACAACCTTGAACTAGTTCTTAAACGATGCATAGACACTAACCTTGTTCTTAATTGGGAGAAATGTCATTTTATGGTAAACCATGGCATAGTACTTGGTCACATTGTGTCCTTTCAAGGGCTCGAAGTGGACAAGTCAAAGATAGATTTAATAAGAAACTTACAATATCCCACTTCGGTGAGGGAGGTTCGTTCTTTTCTTGGCCATGCAGGTTTCTATAGGCAGTTTATCAAGGATTTCTCCAAAATCTCCATGCCGATGTGCAATTTACTACAAAAGGAGGTACCTTTTGACTTCAACAAGGAATGCAAGGATGCTTTTGACAAATTGAAAGCAATGTTAACAAGTGCGCCAATTATCAAGTCACCGGATTGGAATCTTCCATTTGAACTAATGTGTGATGCTAGTGATTATGCGGTTGGAGCCGTTTTGGGTCAAAGAGTGGACAAGTTTTCCCATGTTATCTATTATGCATCTAGGACCCCCAATGATGCACAAATCAACTATTCTACCACGGAAAAGGAGTTATTGGCTATAGTGTTTGCATTGGAAAATTTTCGATCATACTTGGTGGATACAAAGGTTATTGTGTATTCCGATCATGCGGCACTTAGATACTTACTAAAGAAGAAAGAAGCTAAGCCAAGACTAATCCGGTGGATCCTATTACTACAAGAGTTCGACATAGAAATTCGAGATAAGAAAGGTGTGGAGAATACCGTTGCGGATCATCTTAGTAGACTTGTTATGTCTCAAGAAGAACTTCCATTACAAGACCGCTTTCCAGATGAACAACTTTTCTCCTTGGAAGAATCAACACCTTGGTATGCGGATATAGTGAACTACTTGGTGACAAGAAAGGTACCTAGCACAATGTCTAACTTCCAAAAGATGAAGCTTAAGAAGATAGCCAAGCAATATGTGTGGGATGAACCATACTTATGGAAATATGGCGTTGATCAAATAATACGAAGGTGCGTACCTAACTCCGAATTTCAATCTATTCTCTCCTTTTGTCATAATTTTGCTTTTGGTGGCCATTTTGGTTCTAAACGTACCGCTCTCAAAGTTCTTGAAAGTGGATTTTATTGGCCCACCTTGTTTGAAGATTCATATGTGTTTTGTAAATCGTGTGATAGATGTCAAAGAACGGGCAATCTAGGTGCTCGAAATCAAATGCCACTCACACCAATTCTCGCCGTAGAGATTTTTGATGTGTGGGGAATCGATTTTATGGGCCCTTTTGTCAATTCGAATTGAAATTTTTATATACTTCTTGCCGTAGATTATGTTTCGAAATGGGTGGAGGCTAGAGCCACCAAAACTAATGATTCTCAAGTTGTTTGTGATTTTGTAATAGAAATCATATTCACTAGGCACGGTACACCAAGAGTGGTGATAAGCGATGGAGGCTCACATTTCAAGAAGTCTTTTCACACTCTCCTAAAGAAGTACAACATAACACACAAGATTGGTACGCCTTACCATCCACAAACTAGTGGACAAGCTGAAATTTCAAACCGTGAAATCAAGTCCATCCTTGAGAAAACGATGAATACGACAAGGAAAGATTGGAGCTTTAATCTCAATGATGCACTTTGGGCGTATAGAACGGCGTACAAGACACCGATTGGTATGTCTCCATATCGGTTGGTTTATGGCAAAGCTTGTCATCTTCCGGTTGAACTTGAACATAAGGCTTATTGGGCGATAAAGAAATTCAACATGGAGTATGATGCAGCGGGGAAACAAAGAAAGTTGCAACTAAATGAGCTAGAGGAGATACGTAATGATGCTTACGAGAATGCCCGGATTTACAAAGAAAATACCAAGCTTTTTCATGACAAGATGATTTCTCGGAAAAGTTTTGTTGTGGGGAAAAAAGTTCTTTTATTTAATACTCATTTACGTTTATTTCCGGGTAAGCTTAAGTCCCGTTGGGTGGGACCATTTATTGTTACTAATGTTTATGATCATGGTGCAGTTGAAATTGTTAGTGAAAAAACAGGACAAACCTTGAAAGTCAACGGCCATAGGTTGAAGCCATATTATGAAAACTTTCCAACGGAGCATGTGGACGTGATTGGATTTCGAGATGTTCTTCCTCTAGAGGAGTAATGTGAAGCAAGAGCTATGTCGGGCCGTCGACTTTAAAACAAGCGCTAAGTGGGAGGCAACCCACCGGTTTTGTATCTCTTATCCTTTTGTTTTTATTTGCTTTTTGTTTTGTTTGTTTATTTTTCTTGTTTCATATCATATTAGGATTTCCCACCTTGACTTTACTAGGAGTATTCAATTACTTTGAGGACAATGTAAGGTTTAAGTGTGGGGGAGTGGCTAAGCATATATTTTTGCATAAAATATTTTTTTTTTTTTTGCATAAAAACTTCAACTTTTAGAGATTTTAGAGTCACTAGTATACTTCTAGGTATGATTACATAGATAATTCTGACCGACATAATTGAACTTGGAAGTGTTAGGGAACTACGTTCGATTTCTTGCTTGTTAGAGTGTTAAATAATGGATTTAATCATGCCGGTGATGCAAATTTGGTGCAGGGAGAAGTGTGCTATTATAGTTTCTGATCAATCATTAGTGGAGACTACCCATTTTCATATCATGTGAGGCACCGACCAAAAATTCTTCCTTTACTAAAGAGCTTCTTTTGAGTGTGTGTCACCGTACGTTAATTCCGGGTAGAATGGTGAGCTACCCAATTTCACACCAATTTTAGCACTATTTTGATCTCTTGAGTGCTAATTTTTGTCAATCATGAGGGTGACGTCTATGGATGAAAGCCTCCTTCTTGTAGTTCGATTTGCAGTTAGCACCATTCTCTCGCTCGACAACAACGGGTCCATAGAAACATCACAATTATCAACAAGGAGCGACATCAAAATAGATCAAATTTTTATATCCAAGTAAAGAAACATACAATGAGCAGATTTTACATACATGTTGAAGACTTAAAATGCAATGAGGTAATTCTATATCCAAGTATTAAGACTTATTTACAAAAGAAAAGAAAATCAAAAGGTGAGAATTATTGAAGTTTATGGTTTCGAGACGATACAAGTTGTGAAGAATCAAGCGGTAAAGTACTTTTCCACGGCCATGGTTTATTTTATTTTTCACTTTGATTTGTATTGTGTTTCTCTTGTCTAAAAAAAAAATGAAAAAAAAATGAAAAAAAAAATGAAAAAGAAAAGAAAAGAAAAGAAATATATATATATGAGACAAGAGAAATATCTATTATTGTTTTGTTTTGAATAAGCCGTGGGGAAGGAAAATCTATAAGGAAGTTTCAAGCGACGAGGATTTTGAGGAAAAAGGTTACAAATTGTCAAGGATTTATGAAGTTCTAGTATTTATCATCAATAGTTGAAGCCGAAGACCAAGAAGATGAAGACAAGGAGCGGAAGACGTTTCTATTGGATTCCGTGAGAGTGGTGTTATCATAATTGGCAATCGGATGTGAAGGTAAGTAAGTAATCTCATCTTCGATATAAGTGGTTGATTTCCTTTCGTAGAGATCGTTAGAAAAATGGTTTTTCAAAATGTTAAAAGATGTGGGTTTTTCAAAATTTCGGAAGTTATCCTTCCTACCATTCAACGTGTTGCAGGAATTCTCTTTTCATTCCTACCTGCACACATGTGAGACCCATAAAAAAGCCGTCTTTTTGAGTGCAATTATCATAAAATCCTTTTTGGCGAGGCAGAAGTCGAGGCGAAATGCTTATTGATCGTTTTTCAAAAAAGTGTTCTCTCATTATGGTGTGGTTATTTCTCACTCAACATTTAAGGATGAGAATATGTTTTTTAGTATTTCTAACTTCTTATTACTAGCATGCAGAAACTTTATGTCCTCATAGATCTTAGGATGCTTGGGACGCTAGAACGCTTTGAAGTTGTAAGTTTTAGTTTGATTTGCTCGAGGACTAGCAAAGTCTAAGTGTGGGGGAATTTGATAGGTGTAGAATACACCTAATTTACTATCTAGTAGTTTATGCTTTCTTTGTTATTTCTCTTGAAAATTATGTATTTTACGCGTGTTTTTGAGCTATTAGGTACTCTGGAGTCGCACGGAGAAAAAGAAGAAGAAATCATTCAATTTGAGCTGGAAGGGGAAAAATTGTCATTGCACAGATGAGCACTATCTGGAGCCAAGTTAAGGTTAAGGGGCACTCATGTTTGGAGAAGTATTAAATAAAATCCAGCACAGGTTAAGGGGCTGCCATCTGGCTAGCCCTTATCAGAAGTGACAATTCATATAGGCACACAATCAGTGGGTGTACTTATCATGGGGCGCAAATAGCCACCTTAATGATTGACCTAACCCTAAATTCAATAATTCCATCATTCGTTCCTAAAACTAAGAAGAGAAGAAAGCTGCGCCTAGAAATAAATCGAGAGAGAGACCTCAGAGATGAAGAGAGGACGAGTCTGCTACTGCCATAGATGGGTGTCGCTGCTGTTGTTCGAATCGAAGAGATGAATCAGATTGAAGAAGAACACAGAAATGGGTTCTGGTGGCGATGTTGATATGTACTCAGACAGATGCAACAGGTGATGGGTTTTGAGGTGATAAGAAGATGTTGATATTCTTGGCTTCGAATAGATTCCACAGAGAAGAGATGGTAGTAACAGACTGAGATAGAAATGAAATTTAAGTTGTTAATCGTCTTCAAAGAAGATTGGAGTGATGCTGCTGTGATGAGACGAAGAAATTGGAGATGGGTTCGATCCGTAGTTAATGGAGAAGGAACTTGATACTGTTACAGGATTGCTGCTTGAATTACAGAAAAGAAAGAATTGATAAATGGGTACGGCAGAGTTGTTGAATAGAGAATATTGAGCTTCAGCTGGTGATGGAAATCGGTGGTGTTTGTTGCTGGATTTGAGACGCAACCGATGAAGAACGATGTACAAGGAACAATGGAATAAATGAATTGAATAGATGAATGTTTAGGTGTGTAACAGGTGAAGAAAAAAGCCTGAAGTTGGCCTGGAAAGTCCTATAATTAAACAGAACTCGGCCGATTCTCCCCTCCGGCGAGTCAACTCGGTGCCGACGATGACCGTTCCAGACCGATCCAGAACGAGTCCGATGAGCTGATCTGACCAAGCGAATTAGCCAACTCAGACCACTCAGAAGCTGACTAAGAAGCTGACTTCCCCTCCTTGACCCGCTGACTAACAGTTGACTGATGTTTGACTTGTTTGACCATTAGTCCTAACGGTGGACTGACAGAATATTCCCTCAACGGAGAGAATTTTCAGGTGGCCGGCGGCGACAAATTCCGGCCAAAAACCCAGTTTTCCGGTGAGCAAAAATGCATAATTTTGTGCGGACTTCTCTCATGTGTGTGAAGACTTAGAAGTGGGAATTGGATGAAAACTTGGAAGTTTTGGAGAATTGGACTAGAAATTGGAATATGGCTAAAATTGGGAAAGTGGTGTTCTTATGGAATGTGGATTCTTTTCCTACAAACATATGTAGAGTATTGAAGCCTATAAATAGAGGAGTTCTCTACAACTTTTACACACATCTACTTTGGAGAAGGAGTTAAAAGTGCACAAGGATTGGAGGAAGGAGCAACCATCATATTTTCAATAAGTTTTTCTTTCTTCCTTTATTATTATTATTATTGTGTGAACTCCAAATTATGAGTAGCTAATTTTCTTATTGATTGAGGATGAATTCCTAGTTCTTAACATATGGTTTGAGTTTTGTTTCAATTCTACTTTGAAGTTTTTCATATGATTATCGTTTGTTTTTACTAATATTAATGTTTATGATTGATTGATAGGTTGTTTGGAGTGCATGCTAAATTAATTTGTTAATTTAATCTAAAGCTAGTGAAATTTAGGGAATACGTAATAATTTCTTGACTCTTTACACAAGTAGAAAACACGAGACCTTGCGGAGGGATTCCGTGGAGCAATTGTGTGTGAAAACAACGCTAGAAAGTGGACCAAGCGAACCGAGTCTAACTACTAGTACTAATCCTAAGTTCATAAATCTTAATGCATTCGGGGAATTACATCTTGTAAGCGAACCTCAAGGTGGTTCTTTTGAATAGAATCTGATAACTAAGCGGACTTGTTACTCGGTGAAATAAGGAATTTTGGGGTTAGCTAAGCGAACCTGGTATCCTACGGTTGGTGATAATCTATGACTAATAACAAGTGGAAAAGAACATAACTTTAATCATTGTTTTGCAGCGAAGAAGGATTCCTTGATATATTATCTCTTATTGAATTCAACTTACACTTTTAATTACTTTGTTTATTTCTTTTGCTTTATAAATTTTACAACCAATACCCCCCTTTTGTGACATTATAAGACAACTATAATCTCTTGCTCCTCGTGGGATCGACCTTGACTACCTTATATTACTCTTTAATTAGGTAGTAAAGTATTAATTAATTTGTTGTGTTTACGACACGCATACAGGGGTAGAGTGTCATTGACACAGTAATTGGGAGGCAAACTACATACCTGAATATATTTATGAAGATCCAACTGATAGGCATCCCCATTCTCCGTTGAGAAAGAGTTACCAAGTATCACCTTCCGCACTGAGGCAGTCTGACTCTGAGAGGAAAGATAGCAATAGGTGCGAGTGTCAGCCATGGTATAAATGCCAAGACCACCGTCCCTCATGGGAAGAGTAGCCAGTCTCTGTTGTAAAGGCCCCAAACCCGCTCTATCTCCAGTAATTAAAAGCCTAAAATATTGGAGCAGATGGTCATCATAGATATCAGAGGCCTATTGCAAATATGCCGGATTACTAGTGCGCATAGAAAAGTAAAGTCTGGACACACCGACACAACTACGAAGCAATAACATCTCACTCTATGGATCTCTGAGTTTTTTGATAGAAGACATTAGCTGAATGGTATTATTAACCCTACGAAGCACAATATCACTCATGAAATCCAAATACAAACCCACCGGACCACCCAAGAGCTTAACTCCTTGCTAGGCCTGCCAATGTTTGAGGGGAAAACACCTACCTCCATGCCGCGTGGATCAGGAGTAGGCCAAAAGACCTCGGTCTTCTTGATATTAATATAAAGACCTCTTTCCGAACCTTCAGACTCAATAATACTCAAAGCCTTAGCAACCTCCGTTGTGTCACCGATAATAGTGCCATCGTCCAGGTACCAGGCATGCAAATCAAGCTTGCACCAAGGGAGATAGATGTCATAAGAGGATGGAAAGTCAAAGCAAATTAAATGGGACCAAGAGGATCACCTTGCTGAACACCGAGAGCAGAGGCCAAAATGTGTTGGTTATAGTACAGTTTAGCAGGCCTAGCATAGCAAAACTCAATCCAACGAGAAATACCTGGACAACAAATTCGAACCTCTCTAATAAGATGAGACCTACTCACCATGTTGAAAGCATTCGAAAAATCAATAAGCAACATTGACATACTATTTGAATGGCCTTTCAACTCCAGCAAACCTTTGACCGAATGAAGTATACTTTATCCCCCCAGCGGAACTCGAACACCGAATTGATAGTCACCCAAGTAAGACTGCATTTCCTTACCAACCAAGAAGGCAGCCACCTTAGAGACCAGGCGACGCCAAATAATGCTAACCGCAATTGGGCTCAGACCACCTCCAGGATTGAGTAAGGGTGTAAGGGGTGCACTAGCGACAAGCTCTCCCAAATCCTTGGGGAACCTACCTGCCAACCAAAGGTTAACAACCCCAGTAATTGAATCCACCAACTCATCCGCCACTGTCTCTGCTGCACCACCCAAAATATCAACTAAATGTTGAGCTCTCAATCCATCATGACCACAAGAAGTACCCCTTGGAAAGATTTTAATGGCACCAACGACAGCCCTTGAGTCAACCATTAATGTGTCACCAATAGCAACATCTTCCGGAATAGAGGGAGAAGGAGATGAAGGGTGTTTGGAATGTAACTCAGTCAAGGTACTCTCATCACGAGGTACCAAACCATCTGAAGATAAAATATGAATCGCTAAAACAAAATTCCCTTGGCCAATCTTCTTTCGACAAGCACCTAAGGTAGACTCATATGCCTTCTTGTTGCTGTCCTTTTTATCTTTTTTAACTGAGTACTGATGGAAAGGAAGGCGTAAAATCTTGGAGAAAAGAGTAAGGAACCATGTTTGTTCTTTCCAAGTAATCAATGCCTGGTGAATGGAAACAATTTGGAGCTTATTCCTGTTGGAAGACTTCCCTTCAACTGACCGTGTAGGCCTGAATAGATTTAATGTGCAAATGGGAAGCAAAAGGAGACGTATCCAGGAGGATTCATCCTAGGGTATGTGCAACACATTATCCAGACAAGTTTTCAAGGATCGAGAGAAGCCTATTTGACATTGGTGTGGAACGTTCGAGACCGTAGTGAAATGTCGCTAGAAGACGACATTAAGTAATCCAGCAGTGAGAGAGAAGGACTCACCTGGTATATGTTTAGGGGCAGCGAACTCAAATGCGAGGGAATTATTTTCAGCACTACTAGATATAGGCTCATAGTCTACAACAACAGCACTTTTAGCACTACTAGCAATAGGCTCATACTCGACAACAACAGCACTTTCACCATCAACAACAACATCATTCATCGCCGCAGAACAATGTAACAGGGTATAAAAGGCGGGTCTGGAAACACCGTGTAAGAGGAAGTATGCGGAAGCTCCAGGTCTGGCAATGGCAGAATGACGAGCTCCATTCAGAACTTTGCAGGTGGTTATCCATGCTCGCAAGGTAATGAATTGGATGCAAAGCCACATACACAGTTGTTGGAGAATATTTTCCCAAGCGTTGTAAACACAGATCCGTGGAGATGATTAATTTACAATCAATCTTATTGTCTATTGTGGAGAGATGTCTATCCTGAAAGTTTCAATCAAAGGAACCTTTTGCGTAGCCTCTACCATTCACCCCGTTTGAACATTCATAAAAAAAATTGAATGGGCATTGGAGATACCACTCTGTGAAGCAGTGTCCTCAGCAAATATTGGTGATGGCTGAGAGAAGGAAAATAAGGGAGTGGGAGGAGGATGTTGAGACGATTGTGAGTAGCAAGGAGTAACTGATGGTGTAAAATCAGCCATGAAAGAACAAATTGTACGAACCCTAAAAAGAAAATGGAAAACCCTAAATCGGAAGAAAGGAAAAACTGAGTAAAAATACCGTATGAAGAGAAAAGAAAAAAGAAAAAGTGGGAAATCAAATCCAAAAACAAGGTAGTAGCAGGGATGAGACCAATCCATTGATAACCCTGGCTTTCAATTGTCGTAGTTTGTCTTTGGATCATTATAATTATTTTTATATTATAACTAAAGTAAATACACTTGTACGTTAATTAGGCACTTGATATTTATCTTATAAGGTTTTGGTTATCAAGTGAACACTTTGTCATAGTATTTTCTCGATTCATATCCATAGACGATCACACAAAGTGTATTGTATTTCTCCACGTATCTGATATAATAATTCACGCATTAGGCCAGTCCTGACTAACCCTATTTCAAGTGGACATTGTGTTGAAATATTCCTTGAGTGATTGTTCCTCTAAGAGGTTTATACACAATGGATCTTGTATAGGTTGTGATCAAAATAAAATATTGTGGTGTATTTGGGTACCCTCGTCTTTTCAATTGTTATACAGTGTCATAGTATTATTACACAGCATCAAAGTCCAATTGTATCACAGCTTTGACAACAATACTATGGTGATATGTATCACTCCCCCTTAGTCAATACTTTATCTCACATGAAAACCACTCCCCCTTACATAATGATCCGTAAACCATATGTATTTGTAGTGTAAACTACACATTATATCTCACCCTTTTTGTCCATAAAAATTGGCAAATGTACGAAAACTAGTGGGATCCTAATGAAATTCCCATAGAGATACTTCATGACCAAAAGAGAACATATCAACTTTGTTTAGATGCAATCATATAGTCAAAACTAAATGCATTCATCAAGGAGTTTATAAAGATATAAGAAAATTCCTACAGTATTCCACAGCCACACTTCCCACAAAGATTTGGCAATTAATCACAAGTTTAATTCAAAACTCTCCCCCATAAAATGTCATTCCCAAAAGAACAACAAGAGCGACCTTACTTTCACATGAAAAAAAGGATTTCTCTGGACATTAAAAAATAATCATGAAACATGAATTTGTATCCAAAATACTCAATTAAATTAACCACAAGAGAACCCATAATTAACTTAATCGTAAATGATCAACATAAGAGAACTTACGGAGCCACACAGTACATACACAAATATGTGGATCAGGAAAACACCAATACAGCGGAATATTCAAAGATTCATTCTGTTTTCATCAATATTTGCATAGAGACATTGTTGGTGGGTGAAAATCGTTTCTACTGATTTTGGTAATTTTGGGTGTGTGGTGAGAAACGAGTCTAGACCCTAAATAATGCACTGCACGTGAGTACCTTTGATTCGAGAGATCAATCTGTATAATTCTGTCCTAAAGCAAGAAATGGTCGTTCCAGGCTTGCTTCGGTCACAAAGTGAAGGAGAAGGGTTAGTCTTAGGGAGGGAAGCGAAGAGAGTATTGAGACCAGAATTGTTGATTCTGAAGGTGTTGTTGTTTGCGAATTGTATCAAAAAGTAGAACTGGCTAGCAGAATGGAAAGCTACCAGGTTATTTCTATATATTGTATTATTGCCGACCAAAACTTGTTGTTTGGTGAAAATAGGTGAATCCTATTTATACAAGTCATATTGAAATGTAGCATTGGTCTCGTAGGAAGTGAAAACGATTTAGTGGTGGAAGAATAGAGTAACGTGTAACTGTCAGACATTATGCTTACATGATGAAGGAAGTGAATTCCTGTAACCGTCAGACATTATGCTTCCATGATGAAAGAAATGAATTCATTTACACCGTTACTTTTCACTACCACTAATTATCTCGCTTTATGACACTTTCTTGTAACGGGCGCATTGCACGCCGCACGCTGTAAACCGCCAGACCAATACCTTGATGAGCATCCCCCAGTTTGTGACATGTTTGATATCTCGAGTGTTTTCGTGGAGAAAATATAGCACTTTGCTACGTGTGGAAAGTCAAAGTTAAGGGACTTACCGTAGGAAAATATCATGTGATGTTATTAGGCTCGTTTTTGCTGGTCTCCTAAAACTTGCTACAGGCCTGTTAGTTCAGTAGCGAACTCAGACGGCCGAGATTACATCCTGTGAGGAAGGGTAGCCATCGATTATGGATACCTTCTGTTGGCGCTTGATAATGGCGCAGTGGTGTTTTTATGTACGCCAGTGGAAATGTGGCATAGCTGGCATGGCTTGTACATGACAGTGGCACGGTGGTGCAAGTGGCGCATGGGGTAGCCATAGGCACTATATTTAGGCAGCTGGTCTCCTGAAACTTGCCATAATCCTGTCAGTTCGGTGGCGAACTTGGATGGCTGATATTGCATCTCAAGAGGAAGGATGTCCATTGATTATGGCCATACCTCATTGTATAGGAAAGTGGCGCCATTGGCTTAGTGGCGCCTGACGTAGCCATGTCATAGTGGCATGCAAGTGGCGTAGCCGTGGCGTGGCCACACCTGTGGCATTGTAGCATGGCTAGAACTAGGATTTGGCTCCGTGGCCAAAGTTAGGGCTTGGAGGCATGGCCAAGGCTAGGGTTTGGTGCCACGTCCAAAGTTAGGGATTGACAGCGTGGCCAAGGCTAGGGGTTGGCGACGTGGCCAAAGTTAGGGCTTGGCAGCGTGGCCAAGGCTAGGGATTGGCGCCGTGGCCAAAGTTATGGCTTGGCGCCGTGGCTAAGGATATTATTTGGCGTCGTGGCCAAAGTTAGGGATTGGCGGCGTGGCCAAGGCTAAAGTGGCTCATGGCATGTTATGGACTATGACCAAAAATTAGGGTTTCATCCAATGCCAAAAGTCTTGTTTCGATCATGAAATCCTAATTGGAGTCCGTTATGGCATTAGACATGGATATAAAGCATATTAGCACGTGGTGGCGCCATTTGTGGCACATCGGCATATTACTACGTTAGAGTGGCATGTTGGAATGCCGTTTGATATGTGTTTGTGGTAGTGCGTGTTTGGCTTGCCAGTTAGTATGGTGGCGTGGCAGGGTGTGTTTGGCCTTTAATGCATGGTGGCAAGTTTAGAGCGAATTGATTGGTCAAAAAAAAGGGCCAGACAAACATAAGGCGCGGCCACACCTCTAGTGCTTGTGGCGTATTTAAAGTGAACTGATTAGTCAGTAGGAAGGAGAGGGACATCCAAGCATGGGTGTGGCTACACTTCTGGTGTGAGTGTGGTGGCTTCAGAACAACCTGATTGGTCTATGGGAAATGGGGTCGGCAAGTATGGGCCCAACCACAACTTATGTGTGTGTGGCGAGTTTAAAGTGACCTGATTGGTCGAGGGAAATATGGACGGTTTAGGATGGGGCATGGTGAATGGAAAGTGGTTCCATCCGGCCTAAGGTATAGCCATGCCTCCCTTTGCTGTTGCGGCTCCCTATTTTCTGATTATGGGAAAGGGTTTTCCCCTACTAATCCATGGCGGATTAATTTCCTAGTTTTCCTAGGCTTACTTTCGACAAGCAAAGTCTGGTATATTGCGCAAGGCGCAAAGGTAATTGATTGAATCATATGTGTTGACATAGAGTTCTTTTAAGTTCATTGCCAGAGAGCAGCATGCTTTCTGATTAAATACCTTATGCAAAGGCCTTATCCTTAATATTTGGAAATTCGTGTTACTCTAGTGCGAGTGAACACAAATTGTCATGCCATATCAACATTAAGGGTTCAGCAGGGGAACATAGCATAGAAAGCATTCAAATAAACTTATATTAAGCGAATATAGGTAAGGCGCCGAAATTTACATAACATCTGGGATGGTTGCTACGTGCGCCAGTCTGGATAAATTTCATGTAAATATATTGAATGGATCAATAAATATTCCAGTGGAGAGGTCAACACTCGTGGATACGTGGCGTCACATCAGATGTAAGGTTTTATAATTTTAACCCTAAGCAAAAACCACCATCAATAGACATGTAATAGACTTAATATTTGTAAACAAAAGTTCATCCTATCTTCCATCAATATTTGCATAATGATATAACAGGCTTTACTTTTGTTGTCAAAAGTTTATTCTATCTTTTATCAATATTTTCATAAAGACATATGATAGACTTAGCTTTTGAGCAAATATGGGACAATCATAGTTCACGGACGCAAACACCCATATCCCATAACAAGTTGCAATATATAAAACCATAAAAATTAATAATGCAAAAATCATCTTCCAAATAAAGTTTAGAATTTAAATAAATAAATCTAAAAACATTGTAAGATGAAAATTGTTGGAAATAGCTATGTGTACTCACAATAATGGCTATTCCATACTCTAGTTATCCTTCTTAAAATACAAGAATAAATTCTCATAAGAAGTTTCCTAGACAAAATAAAAATAACTCATAGACCGAGAGTCATCAGACATGATCAGCAACCAGAGATCGAACATAAAAAAGTTCATCAGTTGCTTTCTTCAGTTCATTTTTCAGAAATTCAAGATTCTTTGTTGCAATCCAAAGTTGTTCACATACGAATTCAAAATCTCGAAGAAGATTTCCTGCCAGTTGAGATGACATATGAACTGGAAGTTTTTTTTCATGATCAATAGCAAGATAGCAATTTATGAAAACAGGTTTTTCGTAAAACTCTATAACCTTACCCTGTTCAACTTTGTCTTCCTTTTGTATCAATCCATTGTGCACGCCACAAAGATTCAGAGAATTTTTGGCGTTACGAAACGTGTGTGTATCAGGAGAATAGTAAATACATGATAATATATACGAGTACAACATAGGGAAAACCCTAGGGATACTTGTTTACGTCCGTTAAGGATCGGGGTGCACATACACTCAAGGTTGCGAACCAGGTTCAAAACCAAGATAGCGATGGAGCCTAATTTTAGAAGTAGTTTTGATTAAAAAAATCAAAGACAAAGTTTAAACAATTGACAGACAATATTAGCTCAAAAGAACATAAGATAATTGTTGATAAACAACAACTCACTCGTCAATGGGAAGAACACAAGAGTTTTCAAGGTAAGCAACAAAGAGAATATTCTCAAGAGTTATTGATCAATTATATTACAAAATGTAATAATATACTGGAGCAGGGCTCAATAGTAAGATGATCATTTTAACAAAAATGAATAAATAATAATAACAATAATAATAATACAACAAAGAACATTTTTCTCAAGATACAACAACTTCTTGAGAATTATGAGCATCCTCACACAGTTTCACCGAGGATTCTCTTTTTGGCAGTGTAGATGGGGAAAAACGATCTGCTGGATTTTGCGAAATTGAGGACGACCGTGCGGAGGAAATTCCTTGAACCGAGTGAAGTGTTTAACCTCACACAGATGCACCGCTATGAAGGGGGTGCTTTAAGTTCGAGAGACCAATCTGTAGTACTACGGCCTAAACTAAGACAATGGCCGTTCCAGAGTAAATTCGGTCACAAGAGAGGATGGGTTGATCTGTAGGAGGGAAGATGAGAAATGTGTGAGATAAATGGTGATCTAAGATTGTAGGTGTGTTATGATTTCAGCGTGAAATGCTCTAAATGATTGAATCTTGCCTAATTGAGAGTAATTTCTGTGAGTTCGTGTAGACAAAAGTGCGTCTGTATGAACTTTGGTAAGAAATTGCTCGTTCAGACGATTGTGTTCGAATATTTGATAACCCTTCGAATCTTGTCCTTTCAATCAGGATTCAGAGAAATTATATAATGCCGGAGTTGAAAACACCATGATCCCATGAAGTGTGACAGTTGATGGAGTGAAGGAGTGGAGAGATGGAAATAATGCTTGAAACCAGTTGCGCTCATCGTGAAGAGACTTGGTTGATTTTCCACCCACTACGTCGCTAACTCCCTCAACTGATTGCACGACTTGCTCACATTTCATCGTGTGTTTGAACACACGTGCCGTAGACCTCCAAACCAAAACCCTAGTTGATATCCCCCCAAGTGACATGATTGATGTCTCGTGGTTAATTAAGTCAGTTGCTGATTTTATGACTTCGTGGGACGATGAGTCCACGTATTTGCTGAGTTAAACATGATTTTGTAGAATGTTCTGCAACTCATGAATCGAACGTGTCTGCTGAGACAGTGATAGGATCCTCACGTTGAGGAGAGAAAGTGTTGCTCGCTAATTTAATATTGGTAGTTCAATTTGAGTAAATATTGCTCATCTGAGAAAGTGTTGCTCGTCTGATGAAATATTGGTAGCGTGACCAAAATAAAATATTAATTAAAGCGCTGGTAGTTGAACCAAGCATAATTAATAAGAATATTGATCATGAGATCAATGTGAAATTATTAGTGTTTGAATCTGGAATCATGATCCTTGGATTCAGAAACCCTAATTTGATCAATTGATGACCAATTGATGATTTATTTGAAATTAACCATAGAATGAAGGAGAACCGGCTTCATGGGACCATGGATCGACCATGAAATTCTCATATCCTCACGTGAGCAAAATCTAAGACCTCTTTGAAGAGTTGGTGAGTTGTTGAAAGAATGATTAAATCTTTGGTTTAATCATTCTTGAATTACTGTTGGGTTCAGCATTAGGTGATAGAACCTAATTAATTATTATTAAAATATGAGGGACCGACCAAGGGGTTGTGAAACCAGCCCTGGGTGGTCACGGGATCAAATGACGATCGCTCCGTCAAATTCTGAAATTGTTCGAATTGTTTTGGACCTAATACGTGCAATTGTGCAAATTAGGTCAGATTGTGAGAAACACGTGGGACTGGCTCATTGCGAGCCACAAATCCAACCCTGGTCGGTCAAGGTAACATTCTTTCATCGTCGAGACATCCGTGTCTCAGTTCTAAGAATTTTGAAATTTTTTGGTGCTCGTTTGAGCGACCGTTTGAGAAAATATGACAAAATTAAGGTTTTCTGATAAAACCGTCAAAACCTCATCGGATGAAGGAAAATAATGAAAAGTGAAGGAATTATGAAGAGGTGAGGGACCGACCAAGAGGTCATGAAACCGGCCCTGGGTGGTCACGGGATCAAATGTTGATCGTTTGAGCACTCCCAGACTGGTTGAAACCCTAATCAGCGTCCTTTGGTAGAATCAACATAGATTTCTCATACGGACTCGGATTTTGCTAGTCCGCCCCTCCATTACGTACGGAAAAGAATTTTCTATCTGTTAACGCGAGAATATTTAGGTTTTAAGCTCTTTCGGGAGGTGAAAACAGCCAGAGAGTAAAACTCAGGAAAAATCAAAGGGGCCAGTCCCTTAACATTTTTCCTTAATATGATAAAACGAAGGAGTTTTGCTGAAATAAATGTGTTTCCATGAGACGAAGGAAACATCAAAAATCATAAATAATAAAATAAGGGACGTGTGAGCGTGTGGGACCGTCTTGGAGCATGACTGGCCGACCCAGGCCCGGTCCCGTGCGTTTTCCCTATTTTATGCATTATTTTATGCATTATTTCATGATTTGAAGGAATTTTCATAATTTGAAGGAAATATCATGAAATCAGGGAATTTTCATGGGATTATGAAAACATGAAAAATATGCTAATATAAGAGTGGGACGTGTGATCCATCGAGGGTTTGGCCGACCGGCCATGACTGTGCACACGGGTTTCCTAAGTTTTATTATTTTTCATGGGACGAAAGAAATATCATGAGATTAAGGAGTTTTCATGAAATTAGAGCAATTAATAAAATAATGAGGAAATATGAGGTGTGGGGCCGAATTTGGACCAGGCATGGCCGGTTGGCCAATGGTCACGCCCCCCTCATGCTCTCCTTGATTTTATATTATTTCCTCCGCGCGGAGGAAGCACCATGAAGTTGAGGAGTTTCCTCAAAACAAAGGATATTTGTTCAAGCGAAAGGTTTTTCATGAACTCAGAGAAAACAACAAAAATATGAGATTGGTGTGGGATTGACCACAAAACGATCGGCCGGTCAGTGGGTCCATGCTCCCAGCGCCTTGGTCGATTTTTATTTATTTGTTATTTTTCGTCTTATTTTGCATAGGTTCATCGTTTCGTCGTATTTTGAAATACTTGCTCGTGCGGTGGTTGTTAATGTATCATTGTTGAATACAATTTCACCATCTGAGATAGGGCTTGCTCAGGCGGTAGCCCTGATGCCCGTGCGTCCAATATTTATTACTAATCCATGGACTTCTACTGGGAAGAACCATGGTTTGCGTAATGAAATATTTGCGAAAATATTTGAATATTTTCAGCAATTTTGCGGATGAACTCGAGAATTTAAGTTTAAGACAGGGCTTGCTCAGGTGATAGCCCTGATGCCCGTGCGTCCAATATTTATTACTAATCCATGGACTTCTGCTGGGGAGAACCATGGTTTGCGTAATGAAATATTTGCGAAAATATTTGAATATTTTCAGAAATTCTGCGGATGAATCCAAGAATTTAGGTTTGAGACAAGGCTCACTCAGGCGGTAGCACTGATGCCCATGCGTCCAATATTACTAATCCATGTACTTCTGCTGGGAAGAACCATGGTTTGCGTAATGAAATATTTGTGAAAATATTTGAATATTTTCAGAAATTCTGCGGATGAATCCAAGAATTTAGGTTTGAGACAAGGCTCGCTCAGGCGGTAGCACTGATGCCCGTGCGTCCAATATTACTAATCCATGTACTTCTGCTGGGAAGAACCACGGTTTGCGTAATGAGATATCTGCGAAAAAATTTGAATATTTTCAGAAATTCTGCGGATGAATCCAAGAATTTAGGAATGATTAATTTATGACTTTATACTAGCAGAGCAAGTTGTTCGGGAGTTGTTCATCCCGTAATAGAAATTATGACTGAAGTATTCAGTACTCATGAGATATGTCATTGTCCAGCTGTGAGACTACATATCTATATACACTCTGAGAGAAAGTATTCTCTGTCAGAGGGTTCGATGAGAGACCCGTGTCTCCATATTTACGCCTGATTGCTGAGTCAGAGGTTTGTGTAATTATGGGTTTACGATTTTAGCCTTTGTCGAAAATCCACCATATACATTAAGTCCCCTACTTAGTGAGGAGAGCCGTGTTCCTCAGTCAGCATTGAATGGTGATTTTCCGGTCATAACAGTGCAAGTAATTGAACTCAGTCGTAAGTTAAGATGTTATCGGATTTCGATCGTACGAGCATATCATGACTTGAAAGCAGGCTCTAGTGGCATGATAGAATTTCGTTTGGTGAGCATGAGTTGGTGTTGAACCGCTGATTTGGATGACGGGACCTTAGTCGTTCGGGATTCGCGGGCCGGGCCCAATAAGGAAATCCTTGGAAAATTAGGTTTTGGAAACAAAGTTTGTCATAAAAGGAATTGCTTCTCCTTCTTTTTTTTTATTTTCTCACGACCAGCAACTCCCATCACCTCATCATATTCACACCAACACCAGGAGAGAAGGGAAATTTTTTTCGTCGGAGCTCCAGCGCCGCCACTGTTGCCGTCACCGTCCGGCGGTTCTTCACCGGCGCCGACAGGTATGCGTCAATTTTTTTTTTTTTTGCTGATTCTCATGAATTTTATTAGTTGTTCACATATTGATCATGATGAAATTATATACCCATGTATATATGATTGTGGGTTTCGTTGGAAAAACCTTCATTTTGAAAACGTATGTTCGTTTGATCGTTAGTTTTTGAAAACTAGTAATAATCCCTGATTTAGAAGAGATTTTTATTCATATATGAATATGTAGGTTCAGTGATGAAACTATGTTGATGAGCTTTCACGTGAGCCAAAGTCTTATCATAAAAGTGAATTTTTCACAAAGCCGTAGTAAAATCTTCGTTTAAAAGAATAGTGATGATGAGGAGAAGCGATTTCTCCTCTTCATGTATATATGAACTTGTGTACAGTGATAAAATTTTGTGTATGAGCTTTCATGTAAAACTTTATCATGTAATGCGTGAGTTTTTATAAAATTGAAATAAACCTTCGTTTCAAATACGTATGACGGCACGAAGGAAAAGAGTTTTCTTGTAAAAACATGGTCGGTTCATGGAAAAGTTTTTTTTTTTTTTTTAAACCGTGGAGTATCCACGATTTATTTTTGTGAGCCTGGATCACGTTGAAAAATATTCATTTATTTACGTGAGTAAATATATATTGTTTCTCTAAAATCAAAACTTGAGTCTTGTGTGATGTTGCTTAGAGATAAAATTATTTATGATGAAATAATGTTTTGGTTTCCATAATTCTATGGTGAATGTTCACACAGTAGAAATATTCATGATTTTATGGAAAAATCTGAGATGTTCTTTTTGTAGGTTTTGAAGAAACGAACAATTTTGGAGTGTTAACTCTAGCATTACTCTCACTACTGTTAGTGGAAGCGTAAAAGGTGAGAGTTAAGAGTTACCATTTTGGTAGACGCTGATGTGAGCATCCTAATTGCATGATTCATTGTTCCGTCGAAGCCCGCGCTTTGTATGAACGATGTGCTGAAGTATCCACTTTGCGGGGATGACTGACTCCCATGATGATACATCCAAAGATGGTGTTTCCAGAGAAAACGTCTATATGGACGAAAGTTTTAAGAAGTGGTACTTATGGAACCTCCGAGTGATGATGACAGATTCTTCATGTTTCATTGGCTTTACCATAGAATAGTTGTGAAGTGAGATCCTGGATCAATGTAGACTCCACGGAAATGGAAGAAAGTCTACAGGAGCGGAGAACCCATAAGTGAGGACTACATGATGCTAGCGAATGACGTGTAGTCCCCAGCTGTTTCTTTGACGAGTTGTTAGCGCTCCTTGTGTCATGACTTTGCCTGTGCAATTAGGATCATGAGACTAAGGTTTGTTACTTTTTCTAGACTTTTTCTCCATCGATTGATGTCTTCAACTTGTTCCCGGACAAGCAATTCATGAATCCAGCACTGATGAAAAAGTCGATGTAAGTACCTTTTCGTGCAGGTGATCTTGGCATCTCCTTGAATGAAGTAATAATAATTATTGATAATGAACCCAAGAATAAATCATTGTAGATAAGCATCATGTTGATGAAGCGTGCTCTTCTTTAGGATATGGGAATATGGAGAATTCCCGAAATCCCGAACCGAATGTAGATAGCGGCGTTGCTAATGGATATTCCGGTATTTTCGAGCCTTCAAATGATTTAGAGACTCCCCCAGTAAGTATATCTCCTTTGAATTATTTTAATCCCATGTAATCTTCGCATTAGGTGCCAAACGACGAAGTTGGGAATCATGGATCCAATAATGATGATTTGGACATTCCAGGAGTTGTTGGTGACAAGACTTCCATAGATGCGCCTCAGGATGATGAAGTGTTGGTCGCTGATACCGTGGAGGTGGTGGAAACTCCAATTTTGACTCATACGGTGGAACCCGTACCCGAAATAGCAGAAGTTACTTCCCTTGAAGTTGTTTCTATGATCATTGAAACTGCTCCAGTAACTGAGAACCAGATGATAGTGCATAAGTATCCTACTGCAGGGATTTCCTTTGATCCTCAATTTAGTGAGTTACTCCCATATTACCAGATTATTGGAGGTTTTAGCATTCCCATCAGATATGTTTCTATATAAAAGGAACTGTGGGAAATGTATGGACACATTATTGTTACTCAGGATCCAGCAGGGCGTAGTTATTTCTTGACGAAAAAAGTATAGGCCATCTTGCGTGTTATAGATGATATCCGGATTGCATCCAGAGATGTTGTTTCCCAAGATTTACTCTTTGATTGGGAGTACAACTTGAATAATGCTGAAGAACTTGGATTCAATCTGAAGTAGCTCCGTGAAAGACTTGATGAAGGACTTAGCGAAAAGACCTGGTGGACATCGGTCGACTGTAAAGGTTATGAATCCCGTCCATGAATTCTTGCATGTAGTATGTTCTGGATGATGTAGGAACCTCACACGGCGTCGGAATTCAATGATTGACCCCAAATTTTGAGGCTAAGAGACTGAGTTATTAAATGATAGAAAAATCACTCAATCTGGAGTTGTAGAAGTCCGCCAGCGAAGCGTGCACATTTGCAATTTGTAATCCCGTACAAATTTCTTAGGTTTCGTAGACCTTACGGTAAAGGACACATCTTTCAGCTTGCATGTCCAATTAATGCTCCCTTTTGGTATGTTGTTGAAGAGACACAGACAAACATCTTTTGTTGAGGAAGTATTGTCCCATTCCTCACCCATTGGCATGTTGTTTGCAAACCCATGACCTGAAGTGTATTGTATCTCATTTGTAGAGGTGACAAGAACATCTTGTAGAAGACTTTGGATTATGCCCACCAGTCATGCCAGCTTTAGGAAGACTTCATGTGAGCATGTTATCAGGTCTACACATCTTGATATGAGTCATTAGTTCTTAGAGAAGTCCGCTTCATGTGTACCACTTCAGAGAATGATTAGTTGATGAAGCTTTGAAGATGTTTCTCCTGAGACCGTTGTTGGTGTTGAGACCATGAATGATCACGCTCCAGAGATCTTTGTCGATGTTGAGATCATGGATGGTGTTCCCTTAGAGATTATTATTGATGCTGATACCACGGTTGAAGTTGCTTCAAATACCGAAAAGGATAGAACTATGATTATGGACATAGTATTTGCTCCTCCATGGGTTGAGCATCTCTAAGGTGAAGGTGTTCTGGGAGTTCAACATGAATTCTTATGAACAGTATGATTTTACTGTGAACTGGATTCGTCAGTGAGTCGACGATGTTGCGGAGGATTGTATCTGTAGCCTTCATTCTGGTTGTGATCGGTGAAGATAAGAAGTTCCTCAGTCGTGCAGGAGCTTGTGATGTAGAGAGATCCCGTTGATGAAGTTTCATTGAATCACATTTGGTTGCAATAACTTGTTATGTGGATAACATTTATTAAAATAAAACTGATTTCTCCAGTAAGATCAAGTCCCCAGCGTATGTTGAAGGAATTCGTGCCTTCCATGGGTGAATAATATTGCATATGCTTCAGAAGTCTTGTCATGGAGATAGTGAAGACTCATCGATTTTAGTTTAGTTGCACTTCGATTGCGCTAGTGGTGAATCAGTATATCATCATCGAGGTATTTATGCCGAAGCCAGAGGCGTCATTATCGAAGGTGTACCCTTTGATTGGGAGTACAATTTGAATACTTCTTAGATGCTTTGGTGTTGAAGTGTCATATCCCTCGAGCTTTGAATGTCTTAGGCTTGATCGTCTCGACCTAGAGTATCTTCTGTTGATTCAGCATCCCTTCCTTTCGGTAGTGGGATTCAACACTTGCGCAGACATCATAGATTTCTGATTTTCTGAGATACATGGACACTCCTGCAAGGCTCTAGAGAAATGCCCAAAGTGTTCTTTTCCATGCTTGGACATCATCTCAGTAATGAATGTTTCAATGCTCAGTTCGGAGAAATGTCAGATTCAACCACTTGGTAAAATGCTAATCCGGTGAAGCTACCATTCATAAAATCTTGCGGAGTTGTTAGCAGAATTGAGTCCCCGTTCTAGGATAGCATGTGAGGAAATAAATGACATATACGTGAAGTGAATGAGACTTTCCTGAGTGTAGAACCTCTCGACGAATATTTATGCATCTTTTGCAGGCTCTTGCTTCAACCTCGTCGAAGTTTGAAATTCCTCGAAATACTTTGATGATGGAATGTCCGTCAAACCTTCTGGATCAGAACTTTCTTCGTTGGAGGAATGTGTAACCAAAGATGCTCCGTAAGTATCCATATTTTCAGTGTGGATCTACGCTCGTCTGAAGGACATGTCATATCCTGGATCTTCCTGATTATGAGAAACTTGGTTTCTATCCAGGTTGGACTTATGTTCACTTTGAGAGTGATGTAGCCATGAGTATTTCCGAGCGCTCCTTCGAGGTCTTCTGATTGAGATGGAGAATGAGTATCTTCTTGCTGAGTGATGCATGCGGATCCGATGGTTTTTACTGGAATGTTGTTGATGGTGGTCTCAACATCGATCAACGTTCTTCTAAATTCGTTTCTTCTGAGATTGACTGTGGTAAGCAGTCCCCAGTCGTACATCTCTTGATCTGTGGATGGAGGCTCAAGAAGTATTTTCGGGATGGACTTCTTGACACGATGTGGTTCAGTACTGTGAACATGTCTCCCCTTTGTGCTTTCGATAGATAACGCACGTTCGTCTTGAACTGCTTCTTTGATAGGTTATCGAAAAGGTGTAAAAGTTCTGACTGGGAGAGGATTCTTGTGTACTCCTTCAGTCCCTAGTTGAAGCTATTGCGGATCAACCTTCTATTTGAGAATATGTTTCAAAACTGCGCAGTTGCTTTGTGGGATGATTGACGAACCTGCGGAAGCGGCAGTAACGAGGTCTTTCCATGTCTCCCTCAGTTGGTTATTTCCGGACATATAGCAACTTGATTGCACTATCTTGGATCCAGACATCTAGGAGTTCGATCACCTCTTCAATGGAAAAGGAAAGTCATGTAATTTTGATCAATAACTCTTGTACATTGGTCAAAGGATCGTGCATCTTGATTATTCTTGCTTTGTACTTTTGAAGGAGTTGAGGTATACTTGCGCAGTAGTTTGGATTCCCGTTTGATCCTTTCTACAACAGTGTTTGTGGAAGGCTGGAGGTTGTACTTCTTCATGATCAGACGCCTGCTTCCTCAAGTGTCTCGCGATTCTTTAGTCTTTGTAGATTTTATTCTTTCCAACAGAGCAGGTGCAGTGGTTGCTGATCTCTTCACGGCTTCGTGGAGTTCTGAGAAAGTTTGGAATCGAAGATTCTCCAGTAATGATCTATAGACCAGGAGCATACCGTTGATGCATAATTCCACCAGTTGTTGCTCTGTGACGTTTGGATCATGGAAATCCAAGGCTTGGATCCTGAATATTTTTACAAAGTCGTTGTGGTTTTCACCCACCCTTTAAAACATCCTTTCAAGGTCAGAGAGAGTGATTTGCTCTGACAGCTTTCTGTAGAAGGCGTTAATCATTTCTCCCTAATTATTGATGGTTCCTAGTGCGATGTTGTTGTACCAGGTGTATGCTCTTCCTTTCAAGGATTTTGAGAATTCCTTGAGACGGATGACATGGTTATGTTCATGCTCTCCTAAGGCTTCAAGGAAGCGAGATACATGCTCTCGAGCATTGCCAGTTCCATCATACAGAGTAAAAGTTGGAGAGATATAACCTTTAGGAAGTGGAGTTCTTTGTGTAGCGGTAGGATAGGGAGGTTGGTGACGATGGACATGTGGTGTCTTGTTTTTCCCATGATTCTCCAAAAGGCGCTCCAAGTCTTCCCGAGTGATGAAACTTGATGATTCTTTTGACGAATTGCCCGTGGCTTTATCTATTTTGTCATCATTCACTATGTGAATCGAAGTTACCTCAGGATCACCAGTGTCTGAGGACTTCTCATTTTCTTTCCCTTTGTCAGGGGTTTTCTCTGACAGCTTGTCATTAATAGTCTTCAAGTGATCAAATAGCTTTTGTTGCGCTGCAGCCATGTCTATATGATTCTTTGCAAGAGTTTCTTGCGCTTTGATGAGGTCAGCGAGGGCAGGTGGAGGATTTCCTATGACTTCTTCGGGATGTCATCCGAACATAGGATGACCTTCCGCATTGGCGTGAGGAGGAGTGATGTCACCACCATCAGTGTTAATAGCTAGAACAGTTTCCAGGATATATTCATTATTGCTAGTGCTAGCGATATTTACGTTAGGATTTGTGACCGATCCTGACCTAAGACCAACCATATTGTAAAAATGAGAGATTTCAACCGAGAGAATGATCTCCCACTGTGGTCGCCAATCTGTAGATGGGGAAAAACGATCTGCTGGTTTTTACGGAATTGAGGACGACCGTGCGGAGGAAATTCCTTGAACCGAGCGAAGTGTTTAACCTCACACAGATGCACCGCTATGAAGGGGGTGCTTTAAGTTCGAGAGACCAATCTGTAGTACTCCGGCCTAAACCAAGACAATGGCCGTTCCAGAGTAAATTCGGTCACAAGAGAGGATGGGTTGATCTGTAGGAGGGAAGCTTAGAAATGTGTGAGATCAATGGTGATCTAAGATTGTAGGTGTGTTATGATTTCAGCGTGAAATACTCTAAATGATTGAATCTTGCCTGATTGAGAGTAATTTCTGTGAGTTCGTGTAGACAAAAGTGCGTCTGTATGAACTTTGGTAAGAAATTTCTCGTTCAGACGATTGTGTTCGAATATTTGATAACCCTTCGAATCTTGTCCTTTCAATCAGGATTTAGAGACATTATATAATGCTGGAGTTGAAAACACCATGATCCCATGAAGTGTGACAGTTGATGGAGTGAAGGAGTGGAGAGATGGAAATAATGCTTGAAACCAGTTGCGCTCATCGTGCAGAGACTTGGTTGATTTTCCACCCACTACTTCGCTAACTCCCTCAACTGATTGCACGACTTGATCACATTTCATCGTGTGTTTGAACACACGTGCCGTAGACCGCCAAACCAAAACCCTAGTTGATATCCCCCCAAGTGACACGATTGATGTCTCGTGGTTAATTAAGTCAGTTGCTGATTTTATGACTTCGTGGGACGATGATTCCACGTATTTGCTGAGTTAAACATTATTTTGTAGAATGTTCTGCAACTCATGAATCGAACATGTCTGTTGAGACAGTGATAGGATCCTCACGTTGAGGAGAGCAAGTGTTGCTCGCTAATTTAATATTGGTAGTTCAATTTGAGTAAATATTGCTCATCTGAGCAAGTGTTGCTCGTCTGATGAAATATTGGTAGCGTGACCAAAATAAAATATTAATTAAAGTGCTGGTAGTTGAACTGAGCATAATTAATAAGAATATTGATCATGAGATCAATGTGAAATTATTAGTGTTTGAATTTGGAATCATGATCCTTGGATTCAGAAACCCTAATTTGATCAATTGATGACCAATTGATGATTTATTTGAAATTAACCATAGAATGAAGGAGAACCGGCTTCATGGGACCGTGGATCAACCATGAAATTCTCATATGCTCACGTGAGCAAAATCCAAGACCTCTTTGAAGAGTTGGTGAGTTGTTGAAAGAATGATTAAATGCTGGTTTAATCATTTACTGAATTATCTTGTTGGTTCAAGCATTAGGTGATAGAACCTAATTAATTATTATTAAAATATGAGGGACCGACCAAGGGGTTGTAAAACCATCCCTGGGTGGTCACGGGATCAAATGACGATCGCTCCGTCAAATTCTGAAATTGTTCGGAGAGTTTTGGACCTAATACGTGCAATTGTGCAAATTAGGTCAGATTATGAGAAACACGTGGGACTGGCTCATTACGAGCCACAAAGACAACCCTGGTCGGTCAAGGTAACATGCTTTCTTCATCGAGACATCCGTGTCTCAGTTCTGAGAATTTTGATATTTTCTGGTGCTCGTTTGAGCGACCGTTTGAGAAAATATGACAAAATTAAGGTTTTCTGATAAAACCGTCAAAACTTCATCGGATGAAGGAAAATAGTGAAAAGTGAAGGAATTATGAAGAGGTGAGGGACCGAACAAGAGGTCATGAAACCGGCCCTGGGTGGTCACGAGATCAAATGTTGATCGTTTGAGCAGTCCCAGACTGGTTGAAACCCTAATCAGCGTCCTTTGGTAGAATCAACATAGATTTGTCATACGGACTCGGATTTTGCTGGTCCGCCCCTCCATTACATACGGAATAGAATTTTCTATCTCCCAATGTGGGAATATTTAGGTTTTAAGCTCTTTCGGGAGGTGAAAACAGCCAGATAGTAAAACTCAGGAAAAATCAAAGGGGCCGGTCCCTTAACATTTTTCCTAATATGATAAAACGAAGGAATTTTGCTGAAATAAATGAGTTTCCATGAGACGAATGAAACATCAAAAATCATAAATAATAAAATAAGGGACGTGTGAGCGTGTGGGACCGTCTTGGAGCATGACTGGCCGACCCAGGCCCGATCCCGTGCGTTTTCCCTATTTTATGCATTATTTCATGATTTGAAGGAATTTTCATAATTTGAAGGAAATATCATGAAATCAGGGAATTTTCATGGGATTATGAAAACATGAAAAATATGCTAATAAAAGAGTGGGACATGTGAGCCATCGAGGGTTTGGCCGACCGGCCATGACTGTGCACACGGGTTTCCTAAGTTTTATTATTTTTCATGGGACGAAAGAAATATCATGAGATTAAGGAGTTTTCATGAAATTAGAGCAATTAATAAAATAATGAGGAAATATGAGGTGTGGGGCCGGCTGGACCAGGCATGGCCGGTTGGCCAATGGTCACGCCCCCCTCATGCTCTCCTTGATTTTATATTATTTCCTCCGCGCGGAGGAAGCACCATGAAGTTGAGGAGTTTCCTCAAAACAAAGGATATTTGTTCAAGCGAATGGTTCAAGCGAATGGTTTTTCATGAACTCAGAGAAAACAAAAAAAATATGAGACTGGTGTGGGATTGACCACGGCACGATCGTCCGGTCAGTGGGTCCATGCTCCCAGCGCCTTGGTCAATTTTTATTTATTTGTTATTTTTCGTCCTATTTTGCATAGGTTCATCATTTCGTCGTATTTTGAAATACTTGCTCGTGCGGTGGTTGTTAATGTATCATTGTTGAATACAATTGCACCATCTGAGACAGGGCTTGCTCAGGCGGTAGCCCTGATGCCCGTGCGTCCAATATTTATTACTAATCCATGGACTTCTGCTGGGAAGAACCATGGTTTGCGTAATGAAATATTTGCGAAAATATTTGAATATTTTCAGCAATTCTGCGGATGAACTCGAGAATTTAAGTTTAAGACAGGGCTTGCTCAGGCGGTAGCCCTGATGCCCGTGCGTCCAATATTTATTACTAATCCATGGACTTCTGGAGAGCCATGGTTTGCGTAATGAAATATTTGCGAAAATATTTGAATATTTTCAGAAATTCTGCGGATGAATCCAAGAATTTAGGTTTGAGACACGGCTCGCTCAGGCGGTAGCACTGATGCCCGTGCGTCCAATATTACTAATCCATGTACTTCTGCTGAGAAGAACCATGGTTTGCGTAATGAAATATTTGCGAAAATATTTGAATATTTTCAGAAATTCTGCGGATGAATCCAAGAATTTAGGCTTGAGACAAGGCTCGCTCAGGCGGTAGCACTGATGCCCGTGCGTCCAATATTACTAATCCATGTACTTATGCTTGGAAGAACCACAGTTTGCGTAATGAGATATCTGCGAAAATATTTGAATATTTTCAGAAATTCTGCGGATGAATCCAAGAATTTAGGAATGATTAATTTATGACTTTATACTAGCAGAGCAAGTTGTTCGGGAGTTGTTCATCCCGTAATAGAAATTATGACTGAAGTATTCAGTACTCATGAGATATGCCGTTTTCCAGATGTGAGACTACATATCTATATACACTCTGAGAGAAAGTATTCTCCGTCAGAGGATTCGATGAGAGACCCGTGTCTCCATATTTACGCCTGATTGCAGAGTCAGAGGTTTGTGTAATTATGGGTTTACAATTTTAGCCTTTGTCGAAAATCCACCATCTACAGGCAGTCAAGTTGTATTTTGATGAGCATATTGCTCATCAAGGATATTGACATTTTCCCTTTTACTTTCTTAAAGATCTTCAAACGAAACAAAAGGATTAGCCAACGGAGAGTTAACAAGAGGGGTACAAGAGATACCTGAAACTGCCGCCTTTCTTTCCTTTTTAATGTTACGTTTCAGTCTATTTAAACTTGTCTTGAGCTCCGAGACACAATTATTGATGTGAATGTAATCTGAAGCAGACATTTTAGATTCAATACTTTCTTCAGTGAGTGGCAAGGCGTTTGAACTTTTATTTTTCCTTCTATGATTTTTTCTCTTCATAAAGTAATTTGAAGAGTCAATTATCCATATAACATTCTTCCCTTTATAGTTGTAAACAGGTTTTGTGTCATATTTACAATCAAGAATTGGCTCATCACAGCACGTTTCTTGATTGCGAGCAAGAACTTTTATTCCAGCAAAATGAGACGTAGGTTTGATTACTTCTTTACACATCCATACAAGAATGTTATGAAGTTTTTCATTCCATAGTCGAAAATGACATTCCTTTCAAGGTGACATTTGTTTCCGCAATAATAATAATTGTAGGGAATGTTTTTGACTGTTCTCATATGAGATGTTTTCAAAGGTGGACAACCTTTGTTAGATTTTCACTTTTGATGTCAGTGAAATTTTCACTTAGGAACTTGTCATTAGCACAGACAAAATTGATCTTACTAGTACTAGGAGCGTCTATTCCTTTATATCCCAGACCACGTGTATGACGATGTTCTTTACATGTTCCCAGCATAGTTGATAATTTTGTGGAGCTAACATTGAATCTTTTCAGATTCTCTTCCAATGATTTTACTTTATCAAGAGCAGCAGCTAGATCATCCTCCAATTGTTTATCTCTGGCGAGAAAGTTGATTTCTCTGTCGTTAAAACATTTTGTTGAGTGTCATAACTTGCTTCAGTTTCTGCAAGTCTTTCTTTCAACACAAAGAGATTTCGAAGAAGATTATCACATTCAGAATTCTTTGAATGCACATCTTCTTCACGATCTTTAATAATAGATTGTAAGATTTTGTAACCACAATCATATCCCTTAAAGAGTTTTCTCAATTTCCTGTTTTCTTGACAGAGAGGTTCCATATATTCATCCAAGCAAGCTGTTGACTTCTTTTTCTCTATGAGATGGTCAAAGATATTGATATATTGTGAGATTTACTCATCAACACTTTGTCCCTCTTATTAATCAGTTTCATTTGAAAGATCATCCAACTGTTCATCTAGGCTTTTTTCCCAGTCGATACACAATTTTAGTCAATGGAGAAGATATGAGATATTTCTCAGGGGACTCAAGACTTTAAACTAAATCAGAGTGCTTTTGAATTGGTGTTGCGTTGTTGGAGATAAGACTACTGTCCATAGACTCAGATTGTTACAAATACAGACTTGTGAGGTCTTAAACGTGTGTGCCTGCTCTGATACCAATTGAAAAAGTGGGGGTACAACAACCACACCCAATATTTCTCTTAGCAATCTGTATGGACAACTCTAATATAATTCCAAGAGAATCAACTAGACAGCCAGACTCGATCAATGGAAATATATCCAAGAGTTGTATCACTGTTTCACAATGTAATCATTAAATGAAACAGATAAAAATCCGCGAGCCTGATTATTATGGTAAACAACTTGAACGGTACCAAAGACCAATGTTCAAGTATCAATCAATTTAAATCAACAACCAAAGGTTGGATTATATAATTGACTGAACTACGCACAACCTGTGATATTTCAATTATATAGACAAATATAATGCGGAAAAAAAATAACACAGACACCAGAAATTTTGTTAACGGGGAAACCGCAAACGCAGAAAACCCCGGGACCTAGTCCAGATTTGAACACCATACTTTATTAAGCCGCTACATACACTAGCCTACTCCAAGTTAAATTCAGAATGGAATGTAGTTGAGCTCTAACCAATCTCACACTGATCAAGGTACAGTTGCTCTCCTTACATCTCTGAATCCCAGCAGGACTCTACACACTTGATTCCCTTAGATGATCTCACCCACAACTAAGCGTTGTTATGACCCAAAGTAGAAGACTGGATAAACCAATCTGTCTCACATAGAAAAGTCTATTAAATAGATAAATTTGTCTCCCACGGATAAACCAATGAGTTTTTTTTTTCTGTCTTTTGATAAATCAATGTGAAAAGGAACCAATTGATATACCAGACTTATATTCCCGAAGAACATCCTAGAAATATCAATCACCTCACAATAATCTTAATTGTATAGTAGTGAAGCAAGATATTGTGGAATCACAAACAATGAGATGAAGATGTTTGTGACTACTTTTTATCTTGCCTATCGCAGAATAAATCTCGAGAAATCTTAGAGAAGATAGTTCTTAATCACGATAGAAAATAGCAATATCAGAACACGCAACTACAGAGAAAATAGTTGGGTCTGGCTTCACAATCCCAATGAAGTCTTCAAGTCATTAGCCTACAAGGTTTCGTGAAAAACCTAAGGTTAAAGGAGATTCGACTCTAGTCGCAACTAGTATCACACAGGTGGTGTGGAGATTAGGTTTCCCAGTTGCTAGAGTTCTTCTTTATATAGTCTTTAAATAAGGGTTTGAAAGCTAAGTTACTTTGGTAACAAAGCATTCAATATTCACCGTTTAATAAAAAGCTGATCAGACTCAAGCTAATATATTTCAACCGTTAGATCGAACATAGCTTGTTACACACACATCAAAATTGACTTTATTAAGATATGAGTAACCGTACCTAAACGTGTGCACCTTTGTTAGCTCGACAATAGTTAACCGAGTTTAGCCATATGAACACTTTCATATCAACCTTATTCATCTTAACCATAACTAGTTCAAATGACTCAAATAAAACTATTTATAGGTTGTTCAATTGTTTATATTCTCATAGAAGTATTCAAGACATAATTGAAGCAAAATAGATTTTGATTCACTCAAATCAAGTCATGAACACTTTAGCCACGGTTATCAAAAGATTGCATTCCTTATTATATAAATGTATTAGTTCATGAACAAATGGATTTTAGAACATTATCCACTCAGGTATGCATACGGGTACGCATACCTAAATGGTCGGACTAAGTTTGGGTTCTCCAGTATGCGAACTGGCATGCATACCTTCCAAACTCAGCAGAAATTCCCGGACTTGAACCTCATGTCAGTACGCATACCGGTATACGTACAAGGTTCCCGGACTTTCACTAAACCAAGTAGTACACATACATGTATGCATACCATGTTTCCCGGACTTGGATTACATATATGTAAGTATGCATACTATGCTTATATCCAATTGTTCTAAACTCTTATTTCAATCATTAAAATATTCTCGGAAGATCACAATAGATGTCTCACACAAACAATTAGACTCAAAGAAATTTTCAAGTGATCGAATTATCAATATGAAACATTCCGAGTCTATATCAAATGAATGTGTCACACAAATCATGTAAGATGTTACCAGGCGATTTTCACATGATCATATTTTGACTTTCGTCAAGAATATAAGATGAACTTGGTTAAATTGAATGCTTACCAACATATATTTTGAGAAATATGTAAGCGATTTAAACTCAGCTCGAAATATCAAATGTGTATAATTGAAGTCTATATAGCTATATGACTTTTGTCTCAAATAAGAGATAGAGTAGATATACTTTTGAGTGATTGATGAGTTCAGGTATCCACATACCTTTTGTTGATGAAGTTCCACAAGCTTCCCTTAGTAGTTCTGCATATTTATTCGATAAACGCCGTGAAGTCTAATTCTCAACAACACTTTTTATCCTAATCAGAGACTTAGCTATAAGTATACTAGAAATCAAGAATTATATTTTTGGCAACTAAACTCGACAACAAGCTTGAGATAGCAACTCTTGCGAGTTCAACTGAGCAGTTCTCTAACAAATACTAAAGAACACCATGGAACTCAACAGAAAGGAATATAACAAAATCTCCAAATCATCAACACATAAGGTAATACCTAAATATCTTGATGATAGTCATTTCTATGATAAGTTTGGTTTTTATTTCAAAAGGAGTAAGATCCTTAAGAGTACAGATAAGGGGATATTCTTCAATACTATTAAAGAAAATAATTTGTCTCAACCAGATACTTAGTATCCTGGCTGAATACACTGAATCATAAAGTTCTCAAACAATTGTATGATGAGTTCAGTGTATATTGCACAATAGTTTAAAACTTGCAAAATTTATGGAAATATTCACAGGAAAGCACTTTTTTAAAATCTTTAATATTGAAAACTTTTGGTTATTCCATATTAAATGAGAATATTTGATTTACATAATCGATGACCAAGTCATTGGAAACTATCGGTATATAAAGTTTCGGTAATCTTTGCCTCTTAAAGAGAAAAATTCTTCTTTATTCCTCTGGAACAAAGAATTATATACAATACAGATTAGCATGCAAAAATTTCTGCAAGGGTTTCAGAAAGGTATGTTGAATAGATGGCATACGTTCCTTTCGGGTTCTATAATTTCAATGGAAACATAACCACCCCTTGCATTAATGTGAATCGTTCATACTCAATGATCGATTATGAAAAGGAGTTTCACAAGATGGCACGAACTTGTACATAAACTAAATTAGAGGTATTGATGTTGAAGCGTTCTCTTGAAAAATATTTACTTGTTCAAGCTCAACTTCTCAAGCAACAATAATTACTTCTGAAAAATACAAACAAATGAGAACCTAACTTACTCATGGTTAAGGAATTATTCTTCAATCAAGGATCTCTTCAAGGAATTCGGAGAATTATTCCTATCAAGCGAAAGAGATCTCAATATCGTGAAGAGATTTGCTTCTCGACAGAAAAATAGACATCAATGTTTGATTGGCTTCAATTATTTTATACGGTCTATTTTGAATAAAACTATCATTATTTATGAATAAAATTATTATTTTATCGTTTGCTTGTGATAGTTTCCGATTACATAGCCTGTGCATGAATGTATATATTTTTGCTATGTGTTTTGGGTTTATGGGATGTCTGATTTTGGTTTTCATAACCTTAATATTCGATCTCATATGATGTGAACCCTTATGGTTTGTGTGACTTTTTGATTTAGCGAGATTAAGTTCTAGCCCATGTTGGTAGGCTTTATCAAAGGATCATAAGATGTTCCGATTGAAACTCATATATGAAAAGTCACAATATGTTAAATCAATTTGTATTTTCATGAGTTGTTTTTAGCATAAATATATGTGTTTCGGGTTTTTCAACTTTTGTTATTGGCATGCATTATTTAAAAATCGATTCAACCTTTCTCTGGTAAAGGTTGTTCTTGTTGTTGTTCTTTTGTTCTTGCGAGAGGATAACAACATACTGGAGGAGAGTTCTTATGTGAACTTGTGCTTAATGATATATCTTTCCACGGAGAAGAGGATGCGGAATCTAAGGTAACGAATTTGTTAGTTAATCTTTTTCCTGTTTAAGATAAGCATGTTTATATTGCATATATTTTGCTTTTGCTTAACAAAATTTCGGTACAATTGATAAATTCCATTATGTTGTGTATGGATGTGTGTGTATGTGATTCAATTTTTTTCGTAAAAAAAAACTGTATCAATTTGTTTGGCTTATTGTTTGGTATCTTCTTTATTGTTGGATATCAAGCGTTTTTGCTTAACGAAATTTCGGTGCAATTGCGGTGATATAATGTCTATATTTGTTACAATTGCTTCCGGTTAAGAAAATAATTGTTCAAGTCAATTTATTTTGGTTTATATGTATTGTTTATGGCTTAAAAAAATACGGGATCATTTTTTTTAGCCCAATTCGATTCCGGATAAGTGAAACTGAGTTAATTCTGATCTTAGTTAGACTTATCAAATTGAAGGATTCGGTTATTCAAGTCTAATCGAATGTCTTGACAAGAAAAACAAGTTAACTAACCTAGTATTTGTCTTGTCTAAATAGAAATGTCTAAGTTATTTGCTGAATAATTAGAGCCTGATGAGAGAAATAAAGTTAATTCTGATCTTTATTTTGGTCTTATCGAAATAGGCGATTATATGTGTACAATCGGTTTAACAAGGGAACTAAGTTTCTTAGTCAATTTGTTAAGCTATTAGGGAAAATTTCTTCAGACAATAGTTTTCCTTAATAACATAGCAAAACTAAATTCATATAGTTTCGGTTTTAATATTGGTTATCTAAAGTGGTTATCCAACGCAATTGAGATCATTGTTGCAAAACACAACTCTGATGAATTGAATGTTGTTATTCATGACAAAAACCAAGATCAACATCATATGTCTATGTACGCTATGTCGAAGGAAGCTTGGGATATCTTAGAGACCTTATTTGAACGACATACTTTAGAAAATGAAGTAAGGCTTCAAAACCTAACTTCTGACTGGGAAAACCTTTGTATGGATGATGAAGAATCGTTTGAGGAACTTAATCACATGTTATCCGAAATAGTGAATGCCTCTCATGTGTTAAGTAGGATTGTTTATGAAAAGGATATTGTGATGAAAATTCTGAGATCTTTGCCAGCTCGATGTGAGTCTAAGAAACATGCCATCGCAAAAAGAAACGATTTTTCCAAAAGAAGCCTTGTTAGAAATTTAAAGATATAAAACACTCTCAGAATAGGTAACTCTACTTTTACTCCTGATGATGTGTTTGTTTGCCTTTGTCATGAAACACTTGTAAAGGAGGATGAGAATTCCTTAAATTCTTGATTACTGTTTTCACAACAGTTAAATGGGAACTTTGACAAAGGAAAAGAAGATCTCTTAAAATATCTTCTTATTTTAGTAAAAAAAATGACGGTAGGCCTCAGATCAATAAATACAATCCTCAATCCAAGTGTCTTGGTTTTGGACGCCGTATTGTATGTCTTGATAATGACATTTGTAATAAATGCTAAAGATTAATAGATACTATATACTAATACCCAGATGATGACCATGACCACAAGGTTGGAAATCTTACATTTTTTGTTGATGATCATGTTCGCTCAATAACGGGTGCCTTCATTAAAGAAATGTCAAACTTTCTTCTTAAAAAAGGGCAACTTCTTAAAAAGATTTATAAAGTAAAACATCAACTGGATATCCTGGAAAAACAACCAATCTGAACCAATATTTTTACTCATTATCTTAAGTCTTGTAGGATCAGAATATCACCACAATATTATTCTTGCGAGATTTACAACACTTCTGCGAATTCTTCACCAACATACTGCGAGTGTCGCAGAATGACCTAAAGAATGACGCCACAATATTATTCTTGCGAGATTTACAACACTTCTACGAATTCTTCACCAACATACTGCGAGTGTCACAGAATGACCTAAAATGTGACGTAGCAGATGACGGTAGTTGAAACATGAGAAGAATGTGACCATTCTGCGAGGGTTATATCATCTGCGATAGCTAGCGTTATCATTGCTGCGATAAGATCGCGAGTCAGATCCGAAATTAAAGGACAGCTTAGCTGTCATCCATTATGTAATTATCATATATAAAGAGACCCAGTAGGTTCAGAAGAGGATGATGAATTTTGGAACGCTAAGAAAGCTTTGAGGAGAGAGAAAATCCAAGAGAGCGATTGTATTCTTGATTTCTTCCATTTCCTGTAAACATCTCTGAGAATCAATTAATAAAGTGTTGTTTTTAATCTTCAAATATGTGTTGATTATTGTGAATTATTGTGAAGGGTGTAGTGTAGGTTTTCCTGCAACTACATTTTTGCGCCCGAAATAGGGATGAATTGATGATTATTTGAAGAAAAAAAATAAAAATTGACATTGACATTGACATTGAGATTGGAAGGAATTTGGAACAATTAGTGAAAGATCTTACGCAATATCCAACATTTTACTAAGATTAATGGCTAAAAGAAGAAGAAATACATCAGAACCTCCAACAACCGTAAGGAGGAGTAAAAGACTTGGAAGAGGAGAAACAAATAAAATGGGAGAATCTTCGAGAATAAGAACAAGAAAAAATAGAACAAGAAATGATGGAGAAAATCAGGTTCAACAGCCAAATCAGCAAACACCAATACAAGATAGAGCTGTGGATCATGATAGAGTAAGCGTGCATACTTGGCGATCAGATTCAATAGAAGAACCAGAAAATCGACAATTAAGAGATGAAAGACGAGAGGGAAGAAACCAAGAAATAAATGGAGGATTAATATATGGAGATGATGAAAATGAAACAGTAGAGGTTTTAAGACAAAGAATACAAGAGGAAAGGAGATTAGAGGCGGAAGAACGTGCAAATTTGGCAAGGCAAAACCATGAATTGATAATGGAAAACATGAGATTACAAAATAAAAGATCAAGAAGCACAATGAGATCAAGTTCGAGAACAATCAGAAGTGAGGTAAGAAGAAGATCACCTATAACAAATATTGAAGAAGAAAACTATGATCCAAATGGAGGACATCGCGAAAGGAGAGAAATAAGGGAAGATCGTTACATACAACAAGGTAAAATTCAACAAAATGAGAAAAACAACAGAAGGCATGAGAATGAACAGTGTCAGGCACGAAATAACCAAGATGGCGAAGAAGATCAAGAGGAAGGAAGGAGGATATTGTATGGAAGAGAAACTCTAAGAAATCAGCAGATAACTGAAAGAGAAATCGAGAGACATTATGCTGAACAAGCACGCTTAGCTTGCGAAAGGGAAAGATTGAGAGCAGAGGTAGAAGAGTAAGAATTCTAAGAGGCAATTAGCCAGAATAATCATGACAATCGAGAAAGAAGACATGAACAAATCCACAATAATGGTAATATTAACGAATAATACAATAGGGTACAAAGAAGAGTAGAAGAAAATCGCGGAAGAGAAAATGAGAGATATAATGGTGTCCGTATTCGTGAAAGAAATGTAATAGAAGATAGGGGAGAAAGACAAGAAGAAAATAATGGAGACAGAAATCAAAATCTCGCAACACAAGATAGGCAAGAACGCATGAGAAGGGAATCTGCACTGAAAAAACCAATGGAGCAAAATTTAGCTGGGAATGAGAAAGTTTTAAGAGAATTGGAAGAAATGAGGGGAATGTTAAATGATAGAAGAGAAGGAGGCAGAAGAAAACTTGATGAGGCAATTGAAGAAGCTGCAAAAACTCTATTCACTCAAGCAGTAAATTAGGAGGAATACCCCCAAAGTTCAACTTGCCAGCATTAACTAGTATTTTTGATGGATCTACATGTGCCATTCAACACATCAAAGCTTATGTGAGATGTATGCTACAGTGGGAAAATTATGATGATGTGTTGTGCAAATATTTCGCGTCAAGCTTAACTGGCGAGGCGCTAAAATGGTTTGAGGGTTTACCCAAGAATACTATAACTTCTTTCACTCATCTACAAACCATATTTTTGGGGGCATACATAAGTAACAATTCTGCGCGTCCAGGAATTGAAGATGTGTTTGGGTTAAAACAAAGGGTTGGAGAGAGTCTGAAGCACTTAACATTAAGGTGGAAAAAAATGTGCAATGAAATGGCTGGTAGAGTGGATGAAAGATACCTCATTTTATCTTTCATTAATGCTATGTTCGAAACCAATCTACTATATGTTCAAATTTTCAGAGTCAAAAATACCATCACAATGACTGAGCTATGAGAACTACAAGAAGAATACATTGCTTTGAAGGAGAAACAAATGAGATGGAATCATATCCAGTCGCAAACACCAGCTTAATAGCGGCAAACGAAAGTTTACTTCCTAAAATGATTAATAATGTGGCGAGCACCTTGAAGCCACAACAAGAGAAAGTGGTGATTGATAACCAGGAGAAGTTAGTAGCCATGGGAAGTCGAGATCAAGAGGAGTATGAAAGGGAAAGGAATTATTACAATCACGGTGGAAATAATAAAATTCAAAGACTTGATCAGCTACAAGAGACTTATGGCGGTCAGAGGAAAAATAATTTTAGAAGGCAAGGGAGTTAGAAGATAATATGGGAAGAAATTAAGATGCCACCTCTAAATGCTAGTATAGAAAATATTTGGGAGGCTATCATTTTGATGGAAAATATACCATCACCCTGGAATATAGGAAAAGAGACACATCCAAATAATCGAAATCAAGAATTTTGTCCTTACCATCATTTTCATGGTCACTCAATAAACGATTGCAGGAATGTAAAAAGAATAATTTTGAGGATGATTGATCAGGGAAAGTTAAATCATTTTCTAATAGGACATGTGCAATCTCAGCAGTTACCACCGGCACAAGATATTCGCAGAGTGAATACCGTAAAAGGAGCAGAAACATTTGTGATAGAGGTTGGAGACAAGGCGAAGAATTTGTTCTGTAATTCCATCATAAATTCATACAAGACTATTGAGGATTTCCACTACAACATTCTAAGCAGAGTCTTCGCGAGAGACGCAGATGGAAGAGAGATAATGAATATTGCGAGAGTCTCGCCATTAGAGGAGTGGAAAAAGAAAACTATTTCTTTCACTGCTGTAGTACCAGAATATTGCCACAACGATATTCTCATGATAAGAACAACGCTTTCACGAGAAGGTCAAATATTCCTATAAGTATAAATGACATTATTCACGAGAGTGTCGTGAGGATTCTTTAACAACATTTGGCGAGCGTCACGGGGAAGCATCATAATAGCTGACGATTGAAGAGACATGTTATGAGAGTGTTGTTTCACGAGGATTACAAAAGTTGGCGAAGATTAATATTGCAAATACCACGATGAGATCGCAGAATATATCCGAAAGAAGGGGAAAACTTAGCTGTCACCCACTATGTAATTTCCTATATAAAGGGTTCAAGTAAGTCCAGATGAGGAGGATGTATTTTTTAGAGTTGAGAAAATCTTTAGGAGAGAGAAAATCCAGAAAAGAAAGTTGTAATTCTGAGTTTGAATATTTTCTGTAAACATTTCTAAGATCTAAATAATAAAAGTGTCGTTTAATTCTTTAATCTTGAACTAGTTTCACTTAGATTTTTATAGGACCTTAATAGGGGTGTAGTGTGGGAAATCCTGCTACTACAACTGCATAAGAAGTACCAGATCCTGGCGAGATGCATGACAACCCACTTGTGGTAAGATTAGAAATAAATCCAAAACAAATAGAAGAAGAATATGAAGAAAGTGATGATGGTGAAACTGAAGATTCTTGGTCCATTAACATAGTTCTAATAGATACTGGAAGTTCAGTTGATATATTATTTTATCATACTTACAAAACCATGGGTGGAAGAGACGAGGATCTGATACCGTCAACCTATATGATCTATGGTTTCAATGGTACTGCCAACAAGACCAAATGGGAAATTACTATGCGGATTCCGTTAAAGGGGTTATCTTCCAAAGTTCAATTTTGTGTGGTTGACATAGAATCACCATATAACGCCCTAATTGGAAGGCCATGGTTACATGGAATTTTAGGTGTAGCGTCAACTTATCATGTTTCCACATCCCAGCGGTGTTGGAGTTATAAAGGGAGATTGGATTGAGGGAAGAAAGTGTTATGAAATTGACATGGAATCTTGCGAAGAAAGAGCAGCGAGGAATAGAAATTGGAAGCATAACATCAAGAAGAGGAAAAGAAGTGACAAATTAATGGTTGATACAATAGAACGGCGATAAGATGGGATACTTCAAAGTCAACACATACTAAAAGCAATTGATGGCGAGCGCCTTGCAGATGGATAGAAAATAACAAAATGCAACAAAAGGGCAGAAGCAGAAAGTAGTAAGTAGAAAGTTAAAATTATGAAATTTAAGAAATTTATGAATGATTTGTTGAATAAAATGTTTCAAAAGAATATTTCGTTTGAATGAAAAAGATGAAATTGAAGAATCATACAAGAGTTGAAATGAAAATAAAGAGAAGATCAAAGAAAATAAATTTTATCAGAGTTGCAATACTCGCAAGAGAAATATAAGAACGGGACGAACCTTTATGGCGTACACCCTAGTTCGCGAATAAAATTTCGTAAGAGGCAAATGTAAGACCTAAATTGCATCATATAAGGGGGTATCTCTTTGAGTGGCTCAGGGATAAGGTTATACCGCTGCTGGAACCTGAGTCATGGAGATTGGGGTTATTGAAAACCCATCCAGGAGAGGTACCTTGGATTTCCAACTATATAAGGTTATACCCTGGTTGTACGACCGAGGGTCTCTCCTAAGGAGTGCAGAGTATGATCAAGGCGCCAAAGTACACGGTTGAGCCAAGAGTGACCCGGGCGTACGAAACTACCCTGGCCATTCTTGGAAAGTCTTGGTTATGATGCACTTGGCCCGAAGAAAACCCCACTTAGGGCGCAGTTTTGTAACTATAAGCCATATAGGAATAAAGGACAAGAGGCTGCGAAAATAGCTGGTTGTTATTAATACCGGATGGTAGGAGCTAGTCTTGTATGGCCGATGTGCCCTCCTTGAAGGGGCAACCAGGGGGAAGATAAGGGCGGCACCCTCCATTAGGGAGCTGATAAGTGTATAAATACGACAATGTCATGGGGCTTTATGATCGCAAGAACATTTAGGCCTGTCATATTATCGCATGACAAATATTATACAGAGGAAACAAGCCATGAGAAAAAGTTAAGATGAGATCAATGGGTTTTTACATGAAAGTTTAAAGACTTCCTATGATTTCATCGCAAGACGACAATGTCATAAGGCTTTGTTTTCGCAAGGGAGCTTAGACTTGTCATATTGTTGCAGAGAAATTGACAAAATGCGGATAAGGCAAGATCAATGGGTCAATACATGTAAGTGTAAAGACGTCCTGCGATTTTGTCGCAGAAAAAAAAAAGTATCTAAATAAGACCTTTAACTAGGAAGGCAAAATAAGACCACAAGAGATCATAATTTTATACAGACATGACTTGCGATATTTACGCAGAAGTTGAGGCAAAGTTTATAAATAGATTTTATTCAACATTAATCTACTCAATCTTTCATATTGCAGATGAATAACAGAGGCAAGTATGGGAATGAACATAATGATAAGATTATTATTCATCTTTATATGGAAGATTTACGCAGATAGATAAAAATTAATAATCATGTTGATTAACCATTTTGAAAAAAAGAATTATTTTATAATTTATACATATAGAAGCAAAAGAAATTTATACATCAAGGAACCTTGCAGTAATATCACAACAAGAAGGAGATAAATGTACAAATATTACAAGGAGATTAAAAACAGGAAACAAAACTAGTTAGATCCATCATCATCCTCGCCAGATTTTTCTTCTTCTTTGCCTTCACCGTCATCTTTGCTGTATCCTTCATCTCTGCCAGATTCTTCAGCTTCACTGTCAGAGATAACAATATTTGGAATATTCTTTGGAACTTCTTCGGCGAGGAAAGGATACAAAGAGTGAGGAATGTTATGATCATCGCAGACCTTCTTGGCAGAATCATTGCAAACACCAACAAGAAGATTACTAAAATTGGTAGCAGTAATCTTTAATTGGGTCTTCAATTTTGAATATTTCTCATTTCGAGCAGCAAGAGTCTTTGCGAGTTGATTCTTATCAGCTTCAAGCTCTCCAATTATTTCAGATTATCTCTTCTCAGCTCCTGCGAGTATATAATAACAAGTTGGAAATTTTGCAAAAAACTATAAAAGACAAGAAATTAAAAAGGAAAAATAATTAACAACCTTCTCTTTCAGAAATCATGTCTTTAATTAAGGCCGCTTGTTCAACATGAACACTAACATCTATACCTAAGTTAGCTCTGGCATTGTCAAGAATCTTTGCAGCCCAGGAAAATTCGTCATCATTATTAATAAGAAGACGAGAACAAATTTGGTTTTCTCTTTCAACAAGATCCTCTCTCTCGCGGATAAGTTTATCTCTTTCAATTTGGACTTCAAGAAGGGTTTTATGAAAATTCGCTAAAGTTTGAGCTCCTTGCCTAGAGATACGATCTTTTTCATCTATAAGATCACTTTTTTGGGCTTTTAGAATCTTTATTTCTTCTTTAGAGTTAAGATATTGATGCTTGGATGTATTAGCTGCTCTCAAACGAGATCTGTGATCAATTGCTAAAAGATATATTTGGATCTAAGATCATCTACAGAAAGGGAATTAATCTGTTCATTTGAATAGTTGCTTAAGGATTCATTAAGGCGATTGAGAAGAGTATCATCGTCTATTGGATTTGGAAAAGAACGAAGGAATACAGCTTCGTCAGAAAGGTCGTAAACATCTGCGAAGAAGAAAAATAAGAAAAAATGCAAAGGAATACAAGGTTAAAGAAAAAGAGAAAGATTTCTTACCATAAAGTTGATCGTTCGCAGCTTGGAGGCTTGCGACCTTATCTCGCGAGGAAGAAAGTTCAGTTTCCAGCCGCTTGATCTTTTCTTGAAGGTCAGCAGACCCAGATTCCAATTGCCCGCGAAGACTAGCGGACTCAGATTCCAACTCCACATTCTTCTTGCGAAGAACGGTATTCTTCTTGTGAAAAGATGCGCGCCTCTTCTCCAAGTCTGAGGAAACAACAAAGGAAGCTCTTCCAGTCTGCGAGGGAACAATGTAAATTAAAACTTGGCGAGGAAATGAATACATAAATGTGGTGAAGAAATGAAAACATACCAGAATACCAAGAGAATTTAAGAGACTGGGAGTTATTGATCTTGAGATTCCTTAGAGGGAATCATTATCAACCAATATGGGAGCATTGCAGATCTTGGAAAGAGCCTGGGATACCCCATTAAGATCTTCATTTCTGTATTCATTTGTGATACCATGTGTAATATTGCCAAAAATGTTAGATAAATGGGCCATGGAAGATTCAGATTGGGAGGATTCCATTGCGGAAGGGATATCAGCATCAAAATCATCATCATCATCATTATCAGTATCATCATGAGAATTTTCTTCGTTAGATTGGGATGATGAAAGGGAAGTAGTTTGGATCTTTCTTTTCTTCGAGAGAGGACCAGTGGGTTTTTCCTTGCGAGGAGCACCAGATTTCTCCTTGTGAGACGTGTTAGATTTTTCCTTGCGAGGAGAACATTTTCTTTTCCCTTTGGTCCTCGCAACCACAACAGGTTCTCTTTCTTCAATAACCTGCGAACATAGATAAAGATAAGAAATATAGGCAACAATATATTGTTAATAATCATAAAGGAATATTTCTTACTTCATATGTGAGAGATTTAAGGGCTAAAAAGGTGATGGGCTTCCCAAATTTCTGGTAGTTAATTTTCAGCCTGTTAATCTATAAAGATTGGAGTAATCAGTGAGAGTATAAAAATATGAGGAAGATAATAATGATAATTATACAAAAATTTGAGGGAACACACCTCTTTATTCCTTTCAGGCCAGTTGAAAGCCCACGGCTGATATTCTGCGAGATTCGCAGGCAATGCATGAGGACCGAAGATGTAGGGACCCTCTAGACATAATGGAAAAATAAACCATTTGTCATCACTGGAGTGACGAGGGCCTTGATTATTACCCGTATGCCAATCGATGTCTAACATAAGAACTTTATCTTCAGCGATGTCATCCTTTTTTTGTAAGCGGACACCCAAACAAGTGATGTCCTTCTTCATAGGTATTATATCGTAATTTGCGAAGAAGTTCTCCACAGTATACTTCGCGGGAATAATTGGAACATATTTGAATTTAGGATTCTTCTTAGAATCAAGGTAGCGAGATTCTTTACCAGCACCGCGAGTAGCATACTTAAGCATTAAGCGAATGCAATCTCCACTCAACTGATATACCGCCCGCGAGAACTTCGCGTGAGAGAGTATCTCATAGAATAAAGGAAGTCCAGGGTCATAGAGAGGAATGGGAAGACCAGATTCAAGCTGGCCTTGCGAGACTATGATCTTCTCATGGTTACATGGAAGATCATAAAATAATGGAACAGAAAGTTCAGACTTTGGTTTTTGATTGGGAAACAAAGTAAAACCTTTGTTTTGAAGTTCTTTTTGAATCTTCTCGAAAGCAATCACATATTTGTGACCGGCTGCAACCATTTTTATTATGGGAATGAAGATTGAAAGAGTAAAAGATCGAAAGAAAAATTATAACAGTAGCATATCCGGAATTTACGGAAGAATAGTGAATTTGCAGAGAGATTACGGAGAGAAGGAAGAAAGAAGTAAAAACAAGAAAAGAGAAGAATGAAGAAGATATATATAGAAGGTAAAAAATCTCGAGAAGATAAGTGCAATTAATACAAGGAAGAGACGTGAACGGTTGGAACGCATCGATTGAAAGGGATGTGTCAGAAGTTGAATGGAAAAAAAGATACGTGTAACAAACCTGGCGAGGGAAAGATATATGTCAAAAGAACATAAAAAAATAGACAGCTGCGACATTTCAAAAGGTTTCGATTTCTCATAGTCATTTCCCTTCGCAGAAAAGACATGAGAAGAGGCAAGATGTAGGATCATAATATCGCCACAATATTATTCTTGCGAGATTAACAACACTTCTGCGAATTCTTCACAAATATACTACGAGTGTCACAGAATGACCTAAAGAGTGACGTAGCAAATGACGGTAGCTGAAACATGAGAAGAATGTGACCATTCTGCGAGGGTTATATCATCTGTGATAGTTAGCGTTATCACTGCTGCGATAAGATCGCGAGTCATATCCAAAATTAAAGGACATCTTAGCTGTCATCCATTATGTAATTATCCTATATAAAGAGACCCGGTAGGTTCATATGAGGATGATGAATTTTGGAACGCTAAGAAAGCTTTGAGGAGAGAGAAAATCCAAGAGAGCGATTGTATTCTTGATTTCTTCCATTTCCTGTAAACATCTCTGAGAATCAATTAATAAAGTGTTGTTTTTAATCTTCAAATATGTGTTGATTATTGTGAATTCTTGTGAAGGGTGTAGTGTAGGTTTTCCTGCAACTTCAAGTCTTGTAATGAGATGAATAAATATAATTCCAAATTAAGAAAACCTAATAAGATATATCATCAAAATTCTTTTAAGCACAATTTGTGGCTTATTTTCTCCAATTCTATTGAGAAAAATCATCATATTATTTCTAAAAATACAAGATTGATGCCTCAATGCTCCCTTTGTAAAAAAAAAAAATGGGGCCATTCCGATAATCTCTATGAAAAAATAATCAGACCTTTAAGGTTCTGTTCAGATACAGTCCGGCCCTTGAGAAAAAAATCTTCTCCGAAACATATCTCTAGGTCAGTCAATAAATAAGTATGGAAAAAGAAGAAAGTTCAGAAACCAAGAGAGATAAATCAATCAAGAATTATTGACAAAATCATATATATGATCTTCAATGTATTATTCATGTCTTGGGGGGCAACCTACGGGACATGAAGTAACCAAAGTCCTCATGTAAGAATTTTGACGTTAAACTTAATTCTTTGGGTAATAAGGAAAGGCGTCTTAAGAATGAGAAACTTCTCAATAATTTATTTATTCATGAACATCCACCCAACCCCCAACTGTTGGGAGGAATTGCTCTCTGGAATAATCCTCTGGTTAGTTCACATCTTCTCATTTGGATGAGAACTACTACATGATTAAGAGGGTAGGAGTGTTTGACTGATTGATGTTTAAATACCACTAAAAAGAAGATGCAAAATATTGGACTATCATATCTTTATAGACTGAAAAGACATCCCGGAACTGTTGAGATATGCTCCAGATAGATGTTTCCTTGATCAATAGGTTGTCATGACATGTTGGGTAATAAGGGTTCTTATGACCAAAATTCTTTTAGCATCATAATATTCATATTTGCACCACAAATTTGAGTTATAAATGTGACTCGGTGCTACCACATCGCTAAATAGTGAGTCCAAAATGTAATGAAACTGCTTATACTCTTGCAAAAACTTCCCTTGCCTATCTGACTCCTAAAAAAGAGACAAGAACATGATCCATGGGAATTTGTACATGATAAGCTAAAAATATATGCGCTAAGATGAATCTATCTTATCGTAGTGTTGATATTTAAACATAACAATAAATATGATAACTCCTTCTGAGAAAATTTGTCTACCAAAATAAGTTGTCTTAAATATGCGTTTATAGATAATTTTTGAATGTTTGGCCTTTGTAAAACTCTGTGAAAAGATACCTTTCTTTATCGACAATAATAAAGTCTGTATAAATTTGTAATTCACATTTTTCAAGGCAACCCAGTTTCGTAACCGTCCCCAGCAAGAAATTCATAATATATAAGGTTATAAAAGGAGGAGCCGCCTCTCATACCTTCTATGAAACTCTTTCTCCGAAGGTACATCCAATCATGTCTTCCTTTTCAAGCCTTAACTCTTGTAGAGAAGATAATGTATGAACTGTACTACTTCCCACTAAGAGAATTCACCTTGAGTCCTCTATGGTTAATCAAGTCAAGAAATAAGCAATTCTTTACCTCTTAATTATCATTAAAATTCTCTTGAATCTCAACTTAATGAGTTTTCTCTTAAATTGATTTTAGTGCTCAATCAAGTGCAATCTCTAAGCAATGATCTGAATTTCTTTCTAAAAATGGTAGAAGACACGTTCGAGAACGTTGAATCTATATTAGGCGTGATTGAAGAAGAACTTGAGGCATACATGTATGTTGAAGACTACACAACTTAGACTCCTGAGGAGGAGATATTTTTTTGTTTCTAGTTAACTCCTTGTAGGAATTTATTCTTATTGTTTTAATGAGGAAAAACTAACGTTTTAAGTAGTTTATGTATATGTTCTATATTAGCTACTTCAAATATTATCAAATATCAATTATTGAAGTTTATTTAGTTAAACTTTACTTTGATGATGATTGGGAATACCCAATCTTTATCGATTATTTTGTGTATTTTTTATTTTATGAGATTTGTTCTTTGCTATCATGTTTCCGGTGAAAAGAAAGGATATCCCGTATGTTCTCATTGGTTAAGCTCTGTTGATGGTGGATTTCTGATGAAGGTTAAATTTGTAAAATCACGTAAAAAGTATGTATCTTTGACCAGCATCAGAAACATAAAGGATTGCTGCCTTCACATTCCGCAAGAGAAGTGAATTTTAGTCCTGTAACCTTATCAAAGTAATAATATATGACGGCAATATTAGAGTCTTTGAGGCAGAACTTTCGATATTTGATATATTTTATCATTTTATGCTAAGCAGCTCAGCATCCCTTCTTGTATTTGAAATTCATTCAAAAAGACATCTTTGAACTGCAACTCTTCCCAGATGTTCATAACAATACAAAATAATATTTAGAATAAATATGATGATGCCATCTCATATCTCGATTATCGAATCAATTAAATGCCTCTAGACAAATTATATGCTAGTATAATTAAAGCAACTAAGTATTTAAATCTAATATTGCATATTCATCGGATGAATTTCTAGAAAATATTCTGCTACACCCTAATATTCTTCTGATATAATCCACGACATTTATCAGCTGAATCCCATTTAGTAATGAATATTCACCTTTCGGGCATAAGGGCCACCACCGTGTAAGCCCCGGGAAAAAGGAACATGTGTACTTAGTAATAATGCTCCAAAGAGCACCCAAAAACATGGATGAGCGAGAATAAGGAATATTGATCAAAAGAGGGAAAAAAAAAGAGGGAAAATATAATAAGATAAAAGGAAACCGTGCGGGACTGGGCCCACCGTCTGTCCCATCCGTCGGTGTTGTGGCCGGTCCTGCACTCCTTTTTATTTTTCTTGCTATTTTATTATTATTAATTATTCCTTTATCAAGGATTCCATGTTTGAATCAAATTATTTAATATCTCCATATCTTATCAAATATTGTTGATTTACAAAGCAAGTGGTCTCGCATCCTTTATGTCTTTACACCTTTAAGGGATATTAAAATAATAATATTTTAATATTTCCAAACATTGGCCTTCAAAGCAAAAAATCTATCTCCTCTTCAAAGTAGAATTAAAAGTTTCAGTCAAGATCAAACTCTACTGAAAATACAAGATAATGCTCCATGGATAATCAAAAAAATACCAAAATGCTCAGAAATGGTCCGCGGATGGCATGATGGCACTGCACCACCATGGTCGGTCCTTTGACCATCAAAATTCGGTCCCATTCCATTAATTGATTAATCATCCTACTTAATCCTCTACAGTCCATATTTAGTTCAACCTCTTTACACCAACTTGGATTATCATCCATGACTGCCTAGCCGGTCCCACCACCATCAATAGCCGATCCTAATACTCCTTGGTTGGTTCTTCTCTCTACCATAATTAGGTTTTGGAAAAGCGGGGGTCTAATTACCACACCCAATATTTCGCTTAACAATATGTATGGACTAACTCCAATATACTTTCAAGAGAATCAACTAGACAGTCAGACTCAATCTTAAGAAAAGTATATCCAAGAGTAGTATCTCAATTTCTCAATTCAATCCGCAATCAAACAAATAGAAATTTGCGAGCCCGACTGAATATAAGAAATGACTTGAACGGTACCAAAGACCAATGTTCAAGTGTCAATCAATTTATATCAACAATTATCTAATTGATTGATCTTACGCACAATCTGTGATATTTAAATTATATAAGATGAAAAGATGAGGGTGCCCAAATATACCTCAATCTAAAACTTTTCCACCTATAAGTCCTCTTACCGAAAGTGATTGTCTATGCACTGAGTCGAGACAATATAAAGAATAGGTATTCACACTTTGTGTGATTATCTAAGGATAAGAGATCGAGACAATACAACAATCAAAGTGTGATTACTTGATAATAGGTTCGGACTTAACACCAAACTCTATAGGATCACTATCAAATAATACGGAGTTAAAGTTTTTGTAATTTACTTTAAATTATAATAACAACAATAATAATTGCGGAAAACAAAAGTGTATGACACAACAAGATTTTGTTAACGAGGAAACCGCAAATACAGAAAAAACCTCGGAACCTAGTCCATAATTGAATAAGCCGTTATAAAAAATCACACCAACTTCGTATAGCTGAGATCAAGCAACTAAACCTATAGTTCACCAAGTTTTTTCAGTATCCATGTGCTTCCGACATTCAATAAGTGCACGCACTGGAACAATTCCTTTGGTTCGTATTCCAAACAGTAAAGTAATAACAAATCTGTTCGGTAACAACTCTATGAAATCTCAGTGATATGAGTTAGAAAAAGGCTCTTCTATTTAATCCAATAAACTCATTTGTCAGGTTTAGATCAATCTAATTAACAATTACCAATGTAATTGAGATTATATTTTTGTAATCAATAAGGATCTACCCAGATACTAAATACTGATGCCGATCTACGCAACTAATCAACCAAATCTATCAAAGATAAACCGATTATAGTTGGATCCCAGCCGATCAAGTTTTCTGCACACCAAAGATTATGAAACCCAATAAGAAATCTTATTCATCTTCAAATCTTCTTAAATCTTCAATAAATGCCTGCACACAACAACTTGAATCTCTTGTGATCAATCACGCACAGAACGGATTCTGTTAACAATGGATTATCACAAGATGTCTTTAGATCTACAAACAGTTCTAAATATCATGTATACACTTCGATCTAGTTTGAGTGAATATTATATCAGAAGAGAAGATTCTCAAGAATAAACAAACTAAGTGAAATCAAAGTTCAATAACCGTTAGTCAATAAAATCAAATCGAAAACTAATAATACTGCAATTATCTAGTTTCCCACCAACGGTACTCGTAGAGATTCTTGATCCCAAATAAGTCTTTAAACGAGCGGTCGTAAAAGATTTTGCCTAATTAAGGTACTTTCCTCTCTGAATAGACGGATCCACTAGTAACAACACAACAAGGTAGTTTTGATGGCTCTTAGGATAGTTTGCTCGAAATAAAACTTGGGTATTTATAGACCAAGGAAGTTTGGACACCAAGGAATTTCCAAAACCAAAATATTCTTAAGATATGCAATATATTTCCAAATCGGTTTTCATAATTCCTAGAAATGCTCTGTCCAAAAATAACTGAAATCCTACTAGAAAATATCCAATTAGTAAATGCACATTACTAATTTTTATTTTCCAGAGATATGCATTTTAATTGCTGGTAATTAAAAGCATATAAAATTAACAACCTTAATTAAAAGATTCTCAACTTATTTCGGTATGGGATCTCCTTTAGTTATTAAGGAATATCTTTGAACAATAAAAGATAAGAGTTACTGAACATGTTCAAAGTATGTCGACATCTTATTTATTTGTAAATTCTTTTTCATATTTACAATCTAGGAACCTATTATACCACACTTCTAAACAAGTTTAGAACTGGTTCATATGATTTCCAAGAACTATGTGATTGATCAAATATCAAGACACTAATCATGGGTTTAGGGTTCTACCAAACACAAGGATCGGTTCTACCTTAATATGGTTACTGGTATTGGTTACATCAGTTACCAGGATCGGTTACATCAATTACCAAGACCGGTTACCATATTCTCATGGTATTACTTGTGATCGGTCACACCAGTTACCAGGATTGGTCACATCAATTACCAGGATCGGTTATACCAATTACCAGGACCGGTTACACCAATTACAAGGATCGATTACACACTCTTTTGTGATCGATCATACCAATTACTAGGATCGGTTACACCAATTATGTAAGTACCCTCAAGCTCGTCAACATTATTAGACCTTTCAAGTGATGAATTAGCCGATAATAACTCGATTAAAGTAACACGAACGTTAAATAATAGAGATTAATATAAAAAAAAATTAGATACGAAACTAGTCTCGAAAAGTTATGCGAAATGGGCTACTCGAACGTGTCATTCGGATACTGGACGAAGAAGAAATCATCAAATTAGCATAAAGGGAAAATTAGTCTTTTTGCCATTAGACAGACCCGGGCTTCCCTTATCGCGGAGAGTGTGTGTTTAGTGTTCTCCGTTGGTATTATCTACCAAAATGTGTCAAAGAGAAGGCCATCACTCTTTTCTTCTTATCTATTTTTTCTTTCTTTTTCTCGTTCTCTTCTATTTTCTTTCTCTGGCGGAATCAATTCACCAGAACTGATATTGATTATGATTAGACGATCTAGAGAAGATTATTAGTTTGATTAATCGAGTAAGGAGGTGTTGGTTATCTCTGGAAGTGGATGAAAATGATACTACTGTAAATCGAAGATTGGGATATGAATTTAAGGTTTATATAGAACCAGTAGATGTTTAGAGTAGCAGATTGATAAAGAACAAATGGGTATTTGGTCGATTAATGCTTTGTCGCTGTTTAAGAAAGAAGTTGAAGTGATTGGGGAATTGATAAAACAGTGAACTTAGGGTTTGGGGGAAATACAGATGAAAAACTGGAAGATGAAATTGAAAGTCTTGGATGTTGATTGAAGATGGGTTTGTCACAAATCAAGAGTTAAGGTTGAATTTGAAGCTGAGAATGATGTCCTTCCCCAAATCAGGTAATTTAGGGTTTCCTTGATTTAGACCTGATTTATATGAATTCAGTTAAGAGTGAATGAATCTGATCTGGATTTGTTAAATTGAAGTTGTTCTGATTATATGGAGTTCAGTTTTGGTTTAGTTATGAAATTAAGATTTATACTCGGGATTCTGTTAATTGATATTTATGAAGAACAGTTAGTTGTTGGTGGTGGTTTGTGTAATGATAATTGGAGGTGATGTTAGTTATGGAAGTGGAGTTAGATTCGAATAAAATGGTTAGGACTCTGTTTTGTTGTGTTGAGATGAAAAAGATAAATGTATCAAGTGATGTATGTAATGGTGCAGGTGAAATGAGATAGAGAATTAGTTGTGAAGAATATTGAATTGAATGAATTGAAGATTTAGATGAATGTTAGAAGTCTACAAGGGAGCAGGTTTGTTAGTGGTACTGAACTGGTAGTACTGAAATGATTGAGTTAGATATGGTGGTGAGTGAGATTAACTGATCATGGGTGCTATTGAATTGAGATGCAACTGATCTTGCAAGTAAACTGGTTTGCAGAGATGAGATGGTAGTGTTTCTCAGACTCTTGTGGTGATGGTAATGGAACTAAGATATAGTCAAAATACGCGATCCTACAATTGAATTGCTGATTAGTTGTAATATTGTAGATGGGTTTGGAGTGGTGTGTACGAACTGTAGTAGAAGTATGAAGTGGTTGAACTGAGATTCACAGTGTTTGGTTATGTGTATGGGGTTTGGTATGAAACTGTTATTGCTTGGGCCTGCGAAGATTATAGAAGGTATGAGAGTTAGTTGTCATTGCAGGAAGGAACTGAAATGGGGGTGTTGGTTTGGGTTTCAGTTTTATATGTTGGATTCGATTTGGGTTGAACTGAGACACATAGGTTGAGTTAGTTGTAATGCTGTCATAGCAAAGGTTTAGTGAAAGCTTGCAGCCACTGCTTTTGCAGGTAAACTTAGTTTAGTGTTGTAATTAAGATATGAAATTTGTTTAAGATAAGTAATTGAGTTGATGTGTGTAGTTAGTAATGATGGTTGTAGGGAGTGGCTAATATCTCCAGTGGAGGCTTGCTACTGCAATTGCAGGTAAGCAGAGTTGTTGTTTGTAAATGAAATTCAAAGTTGTTTTATATAGATTGAAGTTGAACTTGAGTTAGAGTTATAAAGATAGAGTTGCAGTTGTAAGAACCTTTGGCATGTCTGACTAAGCTTAATTAGTCAGATTTAGTTTTGTTTAGCTGGCTCAGTTAATCTGACTGAGTCGAGTTGACCCTGTTAAACTAAGTCGAATCGGTATTAACTCACCGAGTTCCTGTCTTGACCATAGTTGACTCAATTGACCGATTTAGACTTGACCATTTGACCAGGACTTGACCAGTTGACAGAGTTAACATTTGATCGTGGACTGGACTTTGACATTTGACTGACGTTTACTGTTAGTTGACTCAGTTGACCGTTAGTGACCGTTAGTTGACTTTGGTGGACTTGGGCTTAGAACTAGTTTTCTTATTTTGATGAATTGGACCACTTGTGGTCTGAATTAGACTTTGGTTCCTTCTACAAAGTTGTAAAGATTCACAAGAATTATCTAATAGACTATATAACCAACCTAATTCAATTAGTAAACCTTAGCTATGCTAAAGATAGATAAATAAAATATGTAGAACCTTAATTGGGCCTAGAATAATTAGAAAGACTTGAATGATTTATGTGTGAGCCTTTTGGCTAGATTATTAGACTTCTTGTGTGATTAACAGTTAGTTATTAACAACGGTCGATTCAAGGATAAACCAGTAGATCATGGATCTCAAGGTAGGCGAGGCTTGTCATCAAAAGAGGTGGGAATCGATAACGAACTCTCTTGTATTCATTATTGTTTTACAAATCAATCTTTGTGCTGTGAAATTCATGCATATATTTGTGTGCTCTGTGTGGTATGAGATGTGTGACGACACAATATCAGTATTCTATGGATAGGGCGATACACCGCAATATTACACGGCTAGGGCGATACACCGCAATATTCTTCTTCCTTTATATATATTCAGTATTATATGGCTAGGGCGATACACCGCAATATTATTATGGCTAGGGAGATCCACCACAATATCATTCTTCCCTTATGTGCGGCAACACACATCTCATACATGGATTTTTACTGTTATTTATGAATGTCTATGAATAAGTTTCTACGATATGTTTTACTTTCTTTCCGTGTATTATCGTCTTTCGATAAAACCTGCATTGTATTCAAATCATATTAATGATTACTTGAAAGCTAATTTTTATTCCTGCTGGGCACCCCTTTTAGGGATGATGTGCTCACCCATTCCCACTTTCAGTTTCAATGACAGATCAGAGTAGCGCAGCAAAAGCTTCAAGTGTTGAGTTCGCTAGATGATTAACTTCTGCTATGTTTATTGTTGCATATTCTTTGTAAACCAAATCACTATTGTATATGTATCATTTGAGAGAAGATTATATATGTATATGTTAGAGCGGGGCTAGTTTTGGGTTAAGTTGTAGTAGATTTTTCTTAATTGAATGCTTAAGTGTTTGGTTTAGATTCGTCAGTGCCTCTTTATTTAGTTAAATTCTTGGATTAGTCAGCTGGTAGCTTAGGGGGGCGCTATAAAGTTGGTATCAGAGCTCACTATTAGATCTTATATGGGAAAAGATAGAAATTGCCAGTGCCAGTTAGTGAACTAGATTAGTTAGAACTCGGTTGTGAGATAAATCTTAATCACTAAAAGCTATTAATAATTAAAAGATTTATATGTTTGATTGTTTGTTCATGTATTAAAGTAAAAATTGTAGGGTACACCAATACTTTAGGATTTGATAATAATTAATCTAAAAAGTATGAACAAGTACATAATCCAATAGAAAAATAGTGAGATTAATACAATTGATAAATCTTGAAAGTTACATAAAATTTATGGAATACCTTGATTTATACATAGAAATCAACAATTTATAATCACATAAATGTTAATAATATTTTTGGAACTTAATAAAAATTGAAAGAGTAGTGAATAATGGTTCAACCATCAATGTTAATAACAAAAATATTATAATAGTAATCATAAAGCATAATAAATGTGATAATTTTGATAAGTAATGTTAGCGTTTCTTAATTAGTATTATATTGAACTTGAACTTAACTAAAATCTCACTAAAGATATATAACGATAGAAATAATAATTATGATTAAATAACTATGGAAAATTATTTACGCTTATCTACAACTAAGTTTTGTAAATTAAACTAAATTACAAATTATCTTTAATCTAATAAATGATCCAGTGAATCTATAAAATGAAACAAATGTACATGAAATAGTGACAATAATATTTAGATGATTAGTGTAATAATATTATAATTAGAAGAAAATCAATTCGTATATTAATATAATACTTTGCATTAATAACAAAATTTAAAGACTACTAGAATATATTATAATTTTATGTAGACTCAAATTTAAATCATATTAATTTGTCAACACCAATATTTAACAAGATATAATATACGAATTCAATCTAAAAAAAAAATCTATTATATCAATCTTTATGTGGATGTAAAATTATATTTAAAAAGATAAAAGATTAGTGTATCAACCAGACTATCAACTTAAGAATAACGGAAATAATAATATGGTTGATAATAGTATTCGAATAATTAGGCTAGTAGGAAATTTATAGTAGATTATGTTTGGAAAATTTATATAAAGGTATTATAGTAAATTTAAAGATATCAGATATTATAAATTGACATGAATCGAATTTGGATTACTTACAATGATAAAATAAATAAATAATAATAACGGTAAATAAAATAAAATCTGGTGATTAAATTGTTTAAAATGCTATAAAATTCATGAAGTAATTTTTTTAAGTTAAATCAGTTACAATTAAATTTAGAGATGAATTAGTCATAATAAGTTAGAACTTAATTAATCTTGATAGATTAATCTAGCACTGGAGAATAGTGAAGGTTGTGTTCTCTCTGTTCGTAGGAAGGCATTGTTGGGAATGGCCAACCTTGACAGGGCAACTGCATTCAGAGATGACTGATCATAGAAGTATAATTTAAATCTTTAGAAAACCGATAATTATAAAATCAACTAGAAAGATTCGTAGGAATCTCCCTTGTAATTAGAGACAAGTATTTTATAAGATAAAATTAGTTTAAGAAACTTAGACTTTCCTAATTGATAGAATCTAAATCTGTGTAGTTGAACCTAGAGCTACAAATTTTAGATATTAGTTGTAGAAAGCCATTTAGGTTTGTGAATTGTTATATGTTGCCTGCGCTTAGACAAGATATAAGGTTATTCTTTAAGGTGGGGAGTTTTGAAGATCAGAAGGGAAGTTCGATTTTCGAGGATGAAAATCATACAAGGTGGGGAGAATGTAAGGACCCTCAAGCTCGTCAACATTATTAGACCGGTCAAGTGACGAATTAGCCGATAATGACTCGATTAATGTAACAAGAACGTTAAATAATAGAGATTAATCTATCAAAGATTTAAATACGAAACTAGTATCGTTATATAGGTCTCTAAAAGTTATGCGAAATGGGCTACTCGAACGTGTCATTCGGATACTGGACGAAGAAGAAATCATCAGATTCGCATAAAGGGAAAATTAGTCTCTTTGCCATAAGACAGACCCGGGCTTCCCTTATCGCGGAGAGTGTGTGTTTAGTGTTCCCTGTTGGTATTATCTACCAAAACGTGTCTAAAAGAAGGCCATCACTCTTTTCTTCTTATCTATTTCTTTATTTCTTTCTCTCGTTCTATTCTATTTTCTTTCTCTGGCGGAATCAATTCACCAGATCTGATATTGATTCTGATTAGACGATCTAGAGAAGATTATTAGTTTGATGAATCGAGTAAGGAGGTGTTGTACTGGTGTTGGTTAGCTCTGGAAGTGGATGAAAATGATACTACTGTAAATCGAAGATTGGTATATGAAGTTAGGGTTTATATAGAACCAGTAGATGTTTAGAGTAGCAGATTGATAAAGAACAAATGGGTATTTGGTCGATTGATGCTTTGTCGCTGTTTAAAAAAGAAATTGAAGTAATAGGGGAATTGAGAAAACAGTGAACTTAGTGTTTGGGGGAAATACAAATGAAGAACTGGAAGATGAAATTGAAAGTCTTGGATGTTGATTGAAGATGTGTTTGTCACAAATCAAGAGTTAAGGTTGAATTTGAAGCTGAGAATGATGTCCTTCCCCAAATCAGGTAATTTAGGGTTTCCTTGATTTAGACATGATTTATATGAATTTGGTTAAGAATGAATGAATCTGATCTGGATTTGTTAAATTGAAGTTGTTCTGATTATATGGAGTTCAGTTTTGGTTTAGTTATGAAATTAAGATTTATACTCGGGATTTTGTTAATTGAGATTTATGAAGAACAGTTAGTTGTTGTTGGTGGTTTGTGTAATGATAATTGGAGGTGATGTTAGTTATGGAAGTGGAGTTAGATTTGAATAAAATGGTTAGGACTCTGTATTGTTGTGTTGAGATGAAAAATATAAATGTATCAAGTGATGTATGTAATGGTGCAGGTGAAATGATATAGAGAATTAGTTGTGAAGAATATTGAATTGAATGAATTGAAGGTTTAGATGAATGTTAGAACTCTACAAGGGTGCAGGTTTGTTAGTGGTACTGAACTGGTAGTACTGAAATGGTTGAGTTAGATATGGTGGTGAGTTAGCTTAACTGATCATGGGTGCTATTGAATTGAGATGCAACTAATCTTGCAAGTAAACTGGATTGAAAAGATGAGATGGTAGTGTTTCTCAGACTCTTGTGTTGATGGTGATGGAACTGAGATATAGTCGAAATATGCGTGCCTACAATTGAATTGTTGATAAGTTGTAATATTGCAGATGGGTTTGGAGTGGTGTGTATGAACTGTAGTAGAAGTATTAAGTGATTGAACTGAGATTCACAGTGTTTAGTTATGTGGATGGGGTTTGGAATGAAACTGTTATTGCTTGGGCCTGCGAAGATTATAGAAGGTATGAGTGTTAGTTGTCATTGCAGGAAGGAACTGAAATGGGGGTGTTGGTTTGGGTTGCAGTTTTATATGTTTGGTAGGATCGGAAAGATACCTAATATTGTGTATACTTCAAGTGCACAGTGTCGACAAGCAACACATGGCAAGCACAGGTCGAACCACAGAGACTTGGAGAGTGTAGAAGTTGATTCTAAATCCTTACTTAGAATTGATTCATAGAGTAACAAAAAGGGGTTTGATTTTGTCGATACGACGAGATATTGGCAAAGAATTAAACAGAAAGTAATTTGAATTAAAGTAAGCAATTAAATGAAGGTGTAAATACTGAGAATATGGATACTAGGGTGTTCAAATCCACCACTAACTTATGATATGCATTCAACTTGTAATATTATTCTTGTCCTCACAGCAGATTCAAGTCTACCGTATATCTAAGGTGTTTCTCTGATGGATAATTTAATCACAACTAAAGTATTTCTCCAAAGCATTAACTGTCTAATTAAAGCAAAACTAATCTGAGGATAAATATTTGGTTAAGCATGAGTTGTAGCATAATCAACATAGAGATATTCTAACTACAATGGATACATGGCATACATTGTGAGAGAAAGATGTTGACAAACTTGGATTAAATTATATCTTTAAACAATTCTAAACTTTCAAGAACAAGATACAAGATATGAATACATACCAATGAGTTAAGGCTTCATTTAAACCCTAGCAAATGAAATTAGAACATGAAGAACATTACAACAAAATTGAAATTTGATAAACTAACATGAACAAGCTATTCTTGGATGAGTTTTCAACACAACAACCCTCTCTATTTATACACAAAAATTCTCTCACACTTGGGATTCGAAATTTATTGTAGCAACCACTCAACAATTAAACAAAACATGTTTTCTTAATTGATGGATAGAATGGAATACAATGGGGGTGAGGTGGATGTTTTGGAAAGAATCCAATGGGGGTGAGGTGGATGTTTTGGAAAGAATCCAATGGGGGTGAGGTGGAAATGGATTTGGGTCTTGGGTTTTGGATCATGGGTTTTGGATCATGGGTTGTTTAATCCCATGAATTTGTAAATAGGTTGCCACTGATGCGCGAGCGGGTTGCAACACTTCCAACTTTCTTCTCTTTTGTCTTCTCAATTCTTCCAAGCTTTATTTAGTACTTAAAAACACAAAATTAATTAATACAAATATTTATTCTTGAAGATGGTAAGAATGCAGAATTTGGGATAATATATGACTTTGAAGCGCGAAAGATGAGTTAAGTGCCAATGAAAAGGTGTATGGATATGCAATATTTGGCACTCATCAATGTTGGATTCGATTTGGGGTGAACTGAGATGCATAAGTTGAGTTAGTTGTAATGTTGTCATATCAAAGGGTTTAGTGAAAGCTTGCAGCCACTGCTTTTGCAGGTAAACTTAGTTTAGTGTTGTAATTAAGATATGAAGTTTCTTTAAGATAAGTAATTGAGTTGATGTGTGTAGTTAGTAATGATGGTTGTAGGGAGTGGATAATATCTCCAGTGGAGGCTTGCTACTACAATTGCAGGTAAGCAAAGTTGTTGTTGTAAATGAAATTCAATGTTGTTTTATATAGATTGAAGTTGAACTTGAGTTAGAGTTATAAAGATAGAGTTACAATTGTAAAAACCTTTGGCATGTCTGACTGAGCTTATTCAGTCTGATTTAGTTTTGTTTAGCTGGCTCAGTTAATCTGACTGAGTCGAGTTGACCCTTTTAAACTAAGTCGAATCGGTATTAACTCACTGAGTTCCTGTCTTGACATGAGTTGACTCAGTTGACCGATTTAGACTTGACCATTTGACCAGGACTTGACCAGTTGACCGAGTTAACCTTTGACTGTGGACTGGACTTTGACCTTTGACTGACGTTTACCGTTAGTTGACTCAGTTGACCGTTAGTTGACTTTGGTGGACTTGGGCTTAGAACTAATTTTCCTATTTTGATGAATTGGACCACTTGTGGTATGAATTAGACTTTGATTCCTTCTACAAAGTTGTAGAGATTCACAAGACTTATCTAATAGAAAATATAACCAACCTAATTCAATTAGTTGTAGTTGTAGAATAACCTACAACTACACCCTCAGTAGAATTAGTAAAAACTAAAGAAGTTCTTGATGATGAATAACAATTTTCTTATTAATGTTCTCAATTGATTACAAAGAAGTGTCTAAATGGAATTAGAATAGTTACAACTTTCTCTATTCTCTTTCCTAAGATATTTTCTAATACTCACTAAAAGAACTCCCCGAATTTTACATTTGAACTCCTATTTATAGTAAACCTTATACAGCTGTATATGAGTTGCGAAGTATCGCAACTCATACTCGCAAAATTATTCCATCCTCGCAAAACTTCATATTTCTCTACGCTACTTATATCATCGTATCATTTTATGACTCTTTTCTCCTTTATTTATTACGATACTCGTGAACTATTACCTTGCGATATTTAGTACCTACATCTTGCCTCTTCTCATGTCAATTCTACTAAGAAGAAATGTCATGAGAATCTCTATTCTCGTAAATTTAATGTAGTTATTACCACCCATCAAGTTCGCAACATGTCTTTTTACTTTTCCCTCATCTTTTTGACACGTTTCTTCGTAACCGTTCTTTTCAACCGTTCATGCTTACTCGTATTAATGAGTTTTTATCTTCATCAAACTCTCCTATAAATATTATCCTTTGTTTTTGCTTTTTATTCTCTTATTCATCTTCTTCACCACTTCTGCCTCTGCAATCTCTTTTATCTTTTTTCACTTCTGCCTCTGCAATCTCTTTTATCTTTTTTCCTTTCTATTTTCCCTCTTATATTCAATGGCACCAAAGAAGAAAACTATTGAACAAATTAATGCGGAACTTGCTGATAGAGATCTTATTCTCTCTGAGATTGAAGGTTATGATAATAAATCTTCTCTCTGTGTGAAGCTCTTTACCAACTATGTTTGGGATGATCAGAAAATTTTAATCTCACGAGGTCAAATCCTCGCAGGTCTTCCTCTTCCTCTTTATGATGTTAATTTTCCTCTATTCTATGAAATTATTTCCCACCCCAATTTTTCTTGTGCCATTTACCAATTGACTGGTGATTGTATTCGCCTCTTAGTTGAATTCGAAAATCGTGCCGCTTTTGGGAAATCTTTGTATTCAGTTGATCTTAGGAAAACTGGATTTGAAAATATAGAAATTGTTGTTGCGAATTATATAGTTGAGGGTTTCTTCAAAAATTACACACTAATTCCTGAGAGGAAAGAAGATAATCGTTGGGGTGTTCGTCTTCATCGTAAAGCTAATATCGCAGCAGATGATATTCTCATGCACGATATTGATTATGCTTCAGGAAATAATAAGACACCTCGTCGTTCTAATGATGAAGATTGGTATAAGTACCCTTTAATATTATCAGGTTCTTATATTTCTGGGATAGTAGAACTTCCTGCGAACCTTCGTAACCGCTATTATCAACCTTGGATTTTTAGAAATGTATGTACTTCCATCTCCTTATCTTTTTGTTACCCTTTAATTTCAAATGAGGTAAGAAACACTCTTGTATTTTTCTAAACAATATATTGTTGCCTCTGTTTCTTATACTTATTTGAATTTGCAGGTTCCACTTCTTCCTGAGATTGTTGCGAGTGAAAATAAGAGTTCTACTTCTTCTAAAAGGCTTACTGCGAGACAACAAACTCTTCGTTCTGCGAAGGTTACCCAAGCTTCTGGTAGTCAAGATGATGCTCTTCACAAAGGAAAAAGAAAACTTCAAGATGTTGTTTACGAGAGGAGGAAAAAGAAGAAACTCTCAACCAAATCTCATTCCAATGTAATTTCTTCTAATGAGAACATTGAGGAAGATCTTGGTGATGAAGATGATAAATTTCCTGAGAAGGACTTTGGTTCTAATTCTGATACCCTTTCTGACGAAGGAGATGATGATAATAATGTTGATGAAGGTGGAAATGAAGACTATAGTATCCCAGAAACTTTTGCCTCAACAATGGTTAGCATCTCTGAGGCTTTCCTCCATTCTTCTCGTGGATTAGGAAATTCTCCTACAGCGAATGCTCGCAAACTTATTGCGAAGGCTTGTAAAGTTCCTACTATAATTGATAATAACTCCCTCAAAGGAATTTAAAGATTCGTCTTTCTTGCTTCATTATATGCTTTAGGTAGCATGGTAAGTTTCTTCTCTATTCCTTGTTTATTTCCCTTATTTTGTTGATTTCTAACCCCCTTTTTTCTTATTTAGGTTGGAAGAGTTAGTTGTGCAGCTGCTTCTGATTGGGAAAGACGTCATTCTATTGCTGAGAATAAAACTTTGAATCGTTGTAAGAAGTTAGAGGTTGAAAATTCAAATCTCCGTCAGAAAGTAGAGGATTTAAGTATTGATAACGCAGAATTAATATCCCATCACGAAGATAATTCACAATCTGCGAGCATCGCAATTGATAATTCTTCTCTTCTTGAGGAGAATAATCAATTAAATCTTGAAAATTCTTCTCTTCGTAATGATAAGAAGCAATTAGAAGGTAAATTCTTTGCGATGGTAATTATTTTGGTTACTTTTCCTTCGTAATTTGCTAATCAATTCCTTAATTTCTCTCCTTGCTGCAGAAAATTATGCGAAGATGAATAACGATCTGGAAACTATCCTTGCTAATCGTAATAAGAAAATTTCTGATTTGAGATCTCATCTTCTAATTTCCCAGCATAACCATAGTTTATATGTCAAGCGTTTTCGAGCTAAGATGACTCGCAAGATTTGCGAAGATAATGAAATTCCTCTCAAGAAGTACCATACGCTCCTTTCTGAAGAAATTCCTGAAGATACTCCATATCTGGAAATCTCTGAAAGTGAAGTTGAAAATGATAGTGAAATTGAAGAAGAAGATCATTTTGATGGGAATAGATCGCCTGAAAAATAACTTCACTCTTTTTTTGTATATCTGTTTTGTATCTTCACTCTTTTTTGTATGTCTGTTCTGTTTCTTTTCAATATAACACTTTCTTCTTGATTGCACTTTGAATCAACCCAACAATTTATTTTTCAAAGCTTAATTTTGAATTAATATTTCTTTGATGTTTGTTTCCCTTATTCGCATAACTTGATCATGTGGAGAGAAATAATATATCTTAAAGACTTAGCTTAGTATTCCCTTTCCCCTTATTATTGCTCTTCAGATGATCAACTCTTGCTGGAAGTATTAGAATATCCTTCTCAATTTATCTTACGAAGTTTTGTCTGATTGTGATTATGAATAAAAAGTCCTCCCTTTGAAGTATAAGAAATATTAAGTACTTAACCTTCGCAAAATTAAATATCCGTTGAAGAAGTATAATAAATATGATATACTCTTGAAGAAGTATAAATAGTATTTAATTTGTAGAAAAATATTCAATATATGGAGAAGTATAAGAAATATTTAATTCTCGTAACATTTTACGAGTATGAACTTATCTGTATTTGATTATTATCAAAATCGCATCTTTTGTTAAGTCTTCGTGAAAATTTTTCAATGATGTTATCTTCTTTGATAGGAATTCTTGTAAAAATTCTTCAATGATATTGACAGAGTTGTCTTCTCTTCAAGATTTCTTGATGTATATTCTTGTAAAATTTCTTCAATGATATTGACGAAGTTGTCTTCTTTTCAGATCTTCATAATGTATATTCTTGTATAATTTCTTCAATGATGTTGATGCAATGAATTTCATTAATTTCTGTGGTCTTATCATGCCTTCCTAAGTAAAGGTCTTATTTTTCCACCTCTTTTGTAGTAAATTTTTGTATTTGCGATAATATGACAAATCTGAACATTCTTGCGAACATACAACCTTGTGACATTATCGTCTTGCGATGAAATCGCAGGACGTTCTTACACTTTCATGCAAAAACCCATTGATCTCATCTTAACTTCTTTGAATAGTATTTTAGCCTCTTCAGGAATTGTTGTGACAATATGACAGGCCTAAATATTTTTGCGAACATAAAGCCCCATGACATTGCCGTCTTGCGATGAAATCGCAGGACGTATCTACACTTTCATGTAGTGACCCATTGATCTCATCTTAACTTCTTTGTTATGTTCTGCGAGTTCTTTATTCTTTTTTTTTTTTTTTTTTTTTTTTTTTTAGAAGGCTCGCAGAACTTCATTTGTTGCACAAATATGACAAGCCTTTATGTTTTCGCAAACAAGAAGCCTCGTGACATTTGCGTCTTATAGCTCGTATCAGCTCCCTAATGGAGGGTACTGCCCTTTATCTTCCCCCTGATTTCCCCTTCAAGGAAGCGTACATCGAGCATACAAGGTTAGCTCTTCCCATCCGGTTCTTCCAAAAACCAGCTTTTGATCGCAACCTCTTATCCTTTTTGCCTATAGGGCTTATAGTTACGAGGTTGCACCCTATGGGGTATCTTTGGGACAAGTGCATCATTTGCCAAGACTTGTCAAAAATGGCAGATGTGGTTCAACCTCACCCGGAACTCTTGACTCAACCATGTACCTCGGCGCCTTGATCGTTTTCTGCACTTCTTGGGAAAGACAGTATGCCTTAGTCGCCCAACCTAAATCTTCTTACACCGCATTTTATATTGCGTAATGTCGCTAGATTAGGTGAGAATCCAAGGTGTCTAACCCGGATAGGTACCCCATTATTGGGTTGTACCCCAAATTTTTTACCATGTACTAAGGGCCCTTGGTGGTGTTCCGGTTACCCTTAGCCACGTTATAGGTACCCCCTTAAATGACGTACTTTAGGACTTTGCCTCTTACGAAATATAGCTTCGCGAACTAGGGTGTACGCCACAAAGGTTTGCCTGTATAAAATTTTCTGCGGCTCTCTTTCTTTTTTTGGAGGCTGATCACAGATTGCGGTCTTTTATACGCAAATTAATGAAAGTTTAATCGCAATATAAATTTTGAAATTCGTAACTTTTCCCAATTTCCTGCGAGCAAACAATATTCGTAAAATTTATCACGAAATAAAAATTTTGTTTTGCCACATACCTTATTTCCACGAGCAAACATACTGATTACCTTCTTGTTTTATTATTTTCCTTCTTCTTTCTTCGCAAATCACAATCCCTTATTGTCATCGTAAATTTCTTGTATGATTATCATCGTAACTTTATTCTCTTTTTCCTTAATCCTCTGCCATTAAATTTTCACTTCTTTTCACAGCCTTTGCTCTTTTTCTCCAATTTTCCTTCTCAGCAGTTTTTTCCTTCGCAAACTTCTACTTCTGTATCGTAACATTTCTTTCCCTCAGCCCAATCACCCTTAATAATTCCAATACCCTTCATATGAGGAAAATTTATGCACTGATGTAGAGTGGAAGCTACGCCTAGAATTCCATGAAGCCATGGTCTTCCTATCAAAGCATTATATGGTGATTCGACATCAACAACGCAGAATAAAAGTTCAGTTCGCATTCCACTTAATGGAATTCGCATGCTCACTTCTCCTTTGGGATTGTTGGCAGTTCCATTAAAACCATAAATTCTGTAAGTAGAAGGTATTAAATCTGCATCTTTTCCCCCCATAGTTTTGTAAGCAGAATAGAAGAGGATATTGACAGAACTTCCCGTATCAATTAGAATCCTACTAAGACCAATTGATTCTTCCTCCATATCATCTTCGTTTTCTTCCATATTCATGTAGATTGCTAATCTTACTACCAATGGATTATCATGTGCTTCACAACCTTCTGGAATTTCAGTGGCTTCAAAAGAAATTTCACGTTTCTGCCAATCTTCAAGTCGTGAAATTTTTGCGATGTTCATTACTTCCTTTCCTTCACCATCCCTCGCATATACCCTGATTAACACATTATCATGAAAATCCTCTATGGTTTTATATGAATGAACAATGGAATTACAGAAAACATTCCTTGCTTTTGATCTCACTTCTATATGTAGGATTTCTTCTCCCTTTTCTTTTGTTGTGTTCTCCCTGCGAGTTATGGCTGGAGCCTGTGGTAATTGTTGCGACTGTGTCTGCTTAAGTAAAAATTGATTTAGTTTTCCTTGATCAATCATTCGCAAGATTATCCTCTTGATATTATGGCAATTATTTGTAGAATGTCCATGAAAATGATGATATGAACAAAATTCATGACTTCTTGGACCCATTGGTGGTTCCTTTCCCATGTTCCATGGAGTTGGTATATTCTCTACCAGGATAATTGCTTGCCATATCTTTTCTACACTTGTATTCAAAGGTGGCAACTTTATTTCTTCCCTTACCATTCTTTGACCTCCTTGACCGTTGTTATAATTTTGTCTCTGGTTCCCTTGTCCAAAATAATTTTGCCTTTGTCCCCCATAATTTTCTTGTTGTTGATCTAGTCTTGGAATTTGGTTATTTCCTATTCGATTATAGAAATTCTTCTCTCTATCATACTCTTCTTGATCTCTACTGCCCATTGCTACCATTTTTGGCTGGCTATCATTGATTTTATTCTCTTCTGAAATTTGCGAAGAAGTTTTTGAGGATGTTTGCGAAGTACCTGCTACTACATTGATTATTTTGGGAAGTAAATTTGCTCCTCCCTCTTGATTGCTAGTGTTTGTTACTGGATATGACTCCATACTGTTTTGCTTTTCTTCTAATGTAATGTATTCTTCCTGCAATTATCGTAACTCTGTCATCATTATGGAATTATTTCTTCTGAAGATTTGAACATATAATTGTTCAGTTGCGAACATCGCATTTATGAAGGACAGAATCAAGTATCTCTCATCCACGCGCCCTGCCATATCACTGCACATAGTCTTCCATCGTCTTACTAAATGCTTCAAACTTTCACCCACTCTTTGTTTTAAACCAAATACATCTTCAATACCAAGCCGTGAAGAATGATTTGTGATATATGCTCCAAGGAAAGTTGCTTGCAAATGACTGAATGACGTAATAGTGTTTTTAGGGAGTCCTTCGAACCACTTTAAAGCTTCCCCTGTTAAACTTGATGCGAAATACTTGCTGTGTGTATGCTTTAATGTGCTGAATAGCACATGAAGTACCATCAAAGATACTGGTAAGTGTGGGCAAATTGCATTTTGGTGGAATTCCTCCCAATTGTACTTCTCTAGCAAATGGAGTCCTCGCAGCTTCTTCTATTGCTTCATCTAATTGCCTTTTATCTCCTCCTCTTCTATTGTTTATCATCCCTCTCATTTCTGCTAATTCTCGAAAGATTCGTGCATTTGCCTCAGAATTCTCATCCATTGGTCTTTTTAATGCAGCTTCTCTTCTTCTACGTTCTTGCGCTTCCTCCCTTGCGATTCTTCGCATTCTATCATATTCTTCATTAATATTTTCATTTGCATAATTTTGCAAATATCTTCTTTCTGAATTATCATAATTGTTCAGTTGCATAGCATCTTGGAATTCTTGTTCTTCCCTTTCTATTATTCTCATGCGAATATCAGGAATTTCTTCTTCTTCATTTCTCCTTCTTCTGTGATTTATTTCTTCTTGATTTGCTTGTACTCTGATTCGAGAATTTTTTTCATTCCTCTCCACTTCTGTTTGTTGGTTTACAATTCTTCTCTTAATTCTTTCATACTCAACATTTTGTTTGTTACGAGCCTCTTCATGTCTTCTTACTCCATTCTCGTGATTGTTTTGATGTATTGCTTGTTGTCTCTCGCCTTCTTCCATAAGTTGCTGTTCTTCCTCTCGATTCTGATTGTTTTCTCTAGGATTTGGTCTTGTTCGTAAATTCCCCATGCTTTGTTCGTGGTTTGGTATTAAAATGAAACGATTCTCTTGATTTCTTTCACCTTGATTCTGCGCTTGTTCTTGCATATTATTTTCATTATTGATTATCGGTGAATTTTGTCCTTCTCTTTCTGTTCTAACATTTGATCTTGCAACACTTTGAGATTTCCTTCTTTGTAGTATCTCATTTTCCATCCTCAATTCTTGATTTTGTCTTGTTAAATTGGCACGTTATTCAGCTTCGATCATTCGTTATTTTTGGATTCCTTGTCTCAATGTTTCTAACATCTCCCTTTCTCTTTCAAGAATTGTTCCTCCCATCAATCTCCCATTTTCTCTGATTTGTGGTTCTCTATCTTATTCTTCTAGTGTATTAGTTCTCCAAGTGTGTATACTCACTTGATCATGATCTCTTATTTGGTGAGCTTGATTTCTTCGATTACTCCTTCTCCTACTAGGTTCTCCTGTTATATTTGCTTCTCCTCATGCGAGTCTTACACTTCTTCTTACTTCAGTTAATGGTTCTGATGTGTTTCTTCTTCTTGTCATTTTTCTGGTACAGGAATTCTTCAAATCCTGTTTCTAGCGCCAATTATGTAGATGCAGAATAACCTACAACTACACCCTCAGTAGAATTAGTAAAAACTAAAGAAGTTCTTGATGATGAATAACAATTTTCTTATTAATGTTCTCAATTGATTACAAAGAAGTGTCTAAATGGAATTAGAATAGTTACAACTTTCTCTATTATCTTTCCTAAGATATTTTCTAATACTCACTAAAAGAACTCCCCGAATTTTACATTTGAACTCCTATTTATAGTAAAACTTATACAGCTGTATATGAGTTGCAAAGTATCGCAACTCATACTCGCAAAATTATTCCATCCTCGCAAAACTTCATATTTATCTACGCTACTTCTATCATCGTATCATTTTATGACTCTTTTCTCCTTTATTTATTACGATACTCGTGAACAATTATCTTGCGATATTCAGTACCTACATTAGTAAACCTTATCTATGCTAAAGATAGATAAATAAAATATGTAGAACCTTATTTGGGCCTAGAATGATGAAAAAGACTTGTATGATTCATGTATGAGCCTTTTGGATAGATTCTTAGACTTCTTGTGTGATTAAAAGTTAGTTATTCACAACGATCGATTCAAGGATGAACCAGTGGATCATGGATCTCGAGGTAGGCGAGGCTTGTCATCAAAAGAGGTGGGAATCGATAACGAACTCTCTTGTGTTCATTATTGTTTTACAAATCAATCTTTGTGTTGTGAAATTCATGCATATCTTTGTTTGCTCTGTGTGGTATGAGATATGTGCCGACACAATATCAGTATTCTATGGCTAGGGCGATACACCGCAATATTACACGGCTAGGGCGATACACCGCAATATTATTCTTCCTTTATATATATTCAGTATTCTATGGCTAGGGCGATACACCGAAATATTATTATGGCTAGGGCGATCCACCGAAATATTATTCTTTCCTGATGTGCGGCAACACACATATCATACATAGATATTTACTGTTATTTATGAATGTCTATGAAGAAGTTTCTACGATATGTTTTATTGTCTTTTCGTGTATTAGCGTCTTTCGATAAAACCTGCATTATCTTCAAATCATATTAATGATTACTTGAAAGCTAGTTGTTATTCCTGCTGGGCACCCATTCCCACTTTCAGTGATAGATCAGAGTAGCGCATCAAAAGCTTCAAGTGTTGAGTTCGCTAGATGATTAACTTCTGCTATGTTTATTGTTGCATATTCTTTGTAAACCAAATCACTATTGTATATGTATCATTTGAGAGAAGATTTTATATATATGTATATGTCAGAGCGGGGCTAGTTTTGGGTTAAGTTGTAGTAGATTTTTCTTAATTGAATGCTTAAGTGTTTGGTTTAGAATCGTCAGTGCCTCTTTATTTAGTTAAATTCTTGGTTTAGTCAGCTGCTAGCTTAGGGGGCGCTACAAAGTTGGTATCAGAGCTCACTATTAGATCTTATATGGGAAAAGATAGAAATAGCCAGTGCCAGTTAGTGAACTAGATTAGTTAGAACTGGGTTGGGTTGTGAGATAAATCTTAATCACTAAAAGCTATTAATAATTAAAAGATTTATTTGTTTGATTGTTTGTTTATGTATTAAAGTAAAAATTGTAGGGTACACCAATACTTTAGGATTTGATAATAATTAATTTAAAAAGTATGAACAAGTACATAATCCAATAGAAAAATAGTGAGATTAATACAATTGATAAATCTTGAAAGTTGCATAAAATTTATGGAATACCTTGATTTATACATAGAAATCAACAATTTATAATCACATAAATGTTAATAATATTTTTGGAACTTAATAAAAATTGAAAGAGTAGTGAATAATGGTTCAACCATCAATGTTAATAACAAAAATATTATAATAGTAATCATAAAGCATAATAAATGTGATAATTTTGATAAGTAATGTTAGCGTTTCTTAATTAGTATTATATTGAACTTGAACTTAACTAAAATCTCACTAAAGATATATAACGATAGAAATAATAATTATGATTAAATAACTATGGAAAATTATTTACGCTTATCTACAACTAAGTTTTGTAAATTAAACTAAATTACAAATTATCTTTAATCTAATAAATGATCCAGTGAATCTATAAAATGAAACAAATGTACATGAAATAGTGACAATAATATTTAGATGATTAGTGTAATAATATTATAATTAAAAGAAAATCAATTCGTATATTAATATAATACTTTGCATTAATAAAAATTTTTAAAGACTACTAGAATATATTATAATTTTATGTAGACTCAAATTTAAATCATATTAATTTGTCAACACCAATATTTAACAAGATATAATATACGAATTCAATCTAAAAAAAAAAATCTATTATATCAATCTTTATGTGGATGTAAAATTATATTTAAAAAGATAAAAGCTTAGTGTATCAACCAGACTATCAACTTAAGAATAACGGAAATAATAATATGGTTGATAATAGTATTCGAATAATTAGGCTAGTAGGAAATTTATAGTAGATTATGTTTGGAAAATTTATATAAAGGTATTATAGTAAATTTAAAGATATCAGATATTATAAATTGACATGAATCGAATTTGGATTACTTACAATGATAAAATAAATAAATAATAATAACGGTAAATAAAATAAAATCTGGTGATTAAATTGTTTAAAATGCTATAAAATTCATGAAGTAATTTTTTTTAAGTTAAATCAGTTACAATTAAATTTAGAGATGAATTAGTCATAATAAGTTAGAACTTAATTAATCTTGATAGATTAATCTAGCATTGGAGAATAGTGAAGGTTGTGTTCTCTCTGTTCGTAGGAAGGCATTGTTGGGAATGGCCAACCTTGACAGTAAACTCGCATTTCAGAGATGACTGATCATAGAAGTATAATTTAAATCTTTAGAAAACCGATAATTATAAAATCAACTAGAAAGATTCGTAGGAATCTCCCTTGTAACTAGAGACAAGTATTTTATAAGATAGAAATTAGTTTAAGAAACTTAGACTTTCCTAATTGATAGAATCTAAATATGTGTAGTTGAACCTAGAGCTACAAATTTTAGATTTTAGTTGTAGAAAGCCATTTAGGTTTGTGAATTGTTATATGTTTCCTGCGCTTAGACAAGATATAAGGTTATTCTTTAAGGTGGGGAGTTTTGAAGATCAGAAGGGCAGTTCGATTTTCGACGACGAAAATCATACAAGGTGGGGAGAATGTAAGGACCCTCAAGCTCGTCAACATTATTAGACCGGTCAAGTGACGAATTAGCCGATAATGACTCGATTAATGTAACACGAACGTTAAATAATAGAGATTAATCTAACAAAGATTTAGATACGAAACTAGTATCGTTAGATAGGTCTCGAAAAGTTATGCGAAATGGGCTACTTGAACGTGTCATTCAGATACTGGACGAAGAAGAAATCATCAGATTAGCATAAAGGTAAAATTAGTATTTTTGCCATAAGACAGACCCGGGCTTCCCTTATCGCGGAGAGTGTGTGTTTAGTGTTCCCCGTTGGTATTATCTACCAAAGCGTGTCAAAGAGAAGGCCATCACTCTTTTCTTCTTATTAATTTATTTCTTTCTTTCTCTCGTTCTATTCTATTTTCTTTCTCTGGCGGAATCAATTCACCAGAACTGATATTGATTCTGATTAGACGATCTACAGAAGATTATTAGTTTGATGAATCGAGTAAGGAGGTGTTGGTACTGGTGTTGGTTAGCTCTGGAAGTGGATGAAAATAATACTACTGTAAATCGAAGATTGGGATATGAATTTAGGGTTTATATAGAACCAGTAGATGTTTAGAGTAGCAGATTGATAAAGAACAAATGGGTATTTGATCGATTGATGCTTTGTCACTGTTTAAGAAAGAAGTTGAAGTAATTGGGGAATTGAGAAAATAATGAACTTAGGGTTTGGGGGAAATACAGATGAAGAACTGGAAGATGAAATTGAAAGTCTTGGATGTTGATTGAAGATGTGTTTGTCACAAATCAAGAGTTAAGGTTGAATTTGAAGCTGAGAATGATGTCCTTCCCCAAATCAGGTAATTTAGGGTTTCCTTGATTTAGACATGATTTATATGAATTTGGTTAAGGGTGAATGAATCTGATCTGGATTTGTTAAATTGAAGTTGTTCTGATTATATGGAGTTCAGTTTTGGTTTAGTTATGAAATTAAGATTTATACTCGGGATTCTGTTAATTGAGATTTATGATTTATACTCGGTATTCTGTTAATTGAGATTTATGAAGAACAGTTAGTTGTTGGTGGTGGTTTGTGTAATGATAATTGGAGGTGATGTTAGTTATGGAAGTGGATTTGGATTTGAATAAAATGGTTAGGACTCTGTATTGTTGTGATGAGATAAAAAAGATAAATGTATCAAGTGATATATGTAATAGTGCAGGTGAAATGAGATAGAGAATTAGTTGTGAAGAATATTGAATTGAATAAATTGAAGGTTTAGATGAATGTTATAAGTCTACAAGGGTGCAGGTTTGTTAGTGGTACTGAACTGGTAGTACTGAAATGGTTGAGTTAGATATGGTGGTGAGTTAGCTTAACTGATCATGGGTGCTATTGAATTGAGATGCAGCTGATCTTGCAAGTAAACTGGTTTGCAGAGCTGAGATGGTAGTGTTTCTCAAACTCTTGTGTTGATGGTGACGGAACTGAGATATAGTCAAAATATGTGTGCCTACAATTGAATTGCTGATAAGTTGTAATATTGCAGATGGGATTGGAGTGGTATGTATGAACTGTAGTAGAAGTATGAAGTGATTGAACTGAGATTCATAGTGTTTGGTTATGTGGATGAGGTTTGGTATGAAACTGTTATTGCTTGGGCATGCGAAGATTATAGAAGGTATGAGTGTTAGTTGTCATTGCAGGAAGGAACTGAAATGGGGGTGTTGGTTTGGGTTGCAGTTTTATATGTTGGATTCGATTTGGGGTGAACTGAGATGCATAAGTTGAGTTAGTTGTAATGCTGTCATAGCAAAGGGTTTAGTGAAAGCTTGCAGCCACTGCTTTTGCAGGTAAACTTAGTTTAGTATTGTAATTAAGATATGAAGTTTCTTTAAGATCAGTAATTGAGTTGATGTGTGTAGTTAGTAATGATGGTTGTAGGGAGTGGATAATATCTCCAGTGGAGGCTTGCTACTGCAATTGCAGGTACGCAAAGTTGTTGTTTGTAAATGAAATTCAATGTTGTTTTATATAGATTGAAGTTGAACTTGAGTTAGAGTTATAAAGATAGAGTTACAGTTGTAAGAACCTTTGGCATGTCTGACTGAGCTTATTCAGTCTGATTTAGTTTTGTTTAGCTGGCTCAATTAATCTGACTGAGTCGAGTTGACCCTGTTAAACTAAGTCGAATCGGTATTAACTCACTGAGTTCCTGTCTTGACCTGAGTTGACTCAGTTGACCGATTTAGACTTGATCATTTGACCAGGACTTGACCAGTTGACCGAGTTAACCTTTGACCGTTGACTAGAATTTGACCTTTGACTGATGTTGACCGTTAGTTGACTCAGTTGACCGTTAGTTGACTTTGGTGGACTTGGGCTTAGAACTAGTTTTCCTATTTTGATGAATTGGACCACTTGTGGTCTGAATAAGACTTTGGTTCCTTATACAAAGTTGTAGAGATTCACAAGACTTATCTAATAGACAATATAACCAACCTAATTCAATTAGTAAACCTTAGATATGCTAAAGATAGATAAATAAAATATGTAGAACCTTAATTGGGCCTAGAATGATTAGAAAGACTTGTATGATTCATGTGTGAGCGTTTTGGCTAAATTCTTAGACTTCTTGTGTGATTAACAGTTAGTTATTAACAACGATCGATTCAAGGATGAACCAGTGGATCATGGATCTCGAGGTAGGCGAGGCTTGTCATCAAAAGAGGTGGGAATCGATAACGAACTCTCTTGTATTCATTATTGTTTTACAAATCAATCTTTGTGTTGTGAAATTCATGCATATCTTTGTGTGCACTGTGTGGTATGAGATATGTGCCGACACAATATCAGTATTCTATGGCTAGGGCGATACACCGCAATATTACACGGATAGGGCGATACACCGCAATATTATTCTTCCTTTATATATATTCAGTATTCTATGGCTAGGGCGATACACCGAAATATTATTATGGCTAGGGCGATCCACCACAATATTATTCTTTCCTGATGTGCGGCAACACACATATCATACATGGATGTTTACTGTTATTTATGAATGTCTATGAAGAAGTTTCTACGATATGTTTTACTGTCTTTCCGTGTATTATAGTCTTTCGATAAAACCTGCATTGTCTTCAAATCATATTAATGATTACTTGAAATCTAGTTGTTATTCCTGCTGGGCACCCCTTTTAGGGATGATGTGCTCACCCATTCCCACTTTCAGTTTCAGTGGCAGATCAGAGTAGTGCAGCAAAGGCTTCAAGTGTTGAGTTCGCTAGATGATTAACTTCTGCTATGTTTATTGTTGCATATTCATTGTAAACCAAATCACTATTGTATATGTATCATTTGAGAGAAGATTTTATATATATGTATATGTCAGAGCGGGGCTAGTTTTGGGTTAAGTCGTAGTAGATTTTTCTTAATTGAATGCTTAAGTGTTTGGTTTAGATTCGTCAGTGCCTCTTTATTTAGTTAAATTCTTGGTTTAGTCAGCTGCTAGCTTAGGGGACGCTACAAATTACTTGGATCGGTCGCACCAATTACAAATATCGATCATACCATCTTAGGTGATTACTTAGGATCGGTTACGCTAATAAAAGTCATACCAATGCATAAGTCGGGGATTGTGACTAGTTTTACCAAGATACATAACAAGTTATGATCGGTTCTACTAACTCACACATATTGGTAATCCAAATATATGCAATGAATAACAATATCAATAAGCCTAGCAATTTCCCCTTCGATTCATAAAAGAAGTTCATGAATGTACTTCCTTTAAACGAATGTAAATATTGTTTCCTATGGCGAAATCTTCACCCATACCCATACACATAATCACAATAGCATTCATACGATTTTGTCGATGTCTTATATACGAAGTTCAAAAGATAAGCGTTATACTTCATATTCTAATTCCTTAACACTATGTCTACTAGAGTATAATCATTCACAGCTTCGCAGTTATGTTTTCAATATAGCACAACTTGAAAGATACGTTGGGAATAGGGCTGCCCATGGTTTGGTTTGGCTTGGTTTTCTGCCAAACCCAAGGACCAAACCAATTTCTCTTTTAAGAAACCAAAAACCAAACCAGACCATGCTCGGTTTAGAATATTAGAAACCAGAACTATCCCACCGTTTTTTTTTTGGTTTTTCTGGGTTTTTTGGTTTTTTTTAATAAACTTTCATTTTTAACTCATAAATCAAAATTGTAAATCAAATCATCAAAATAATTTCTTTATTTATGGGTATACTCATTAAAATCATATATATTATACATATATAATTCAACATTAGATATATTTTCATTTATATTTGCTTTATTTATAGATATACTCATTGAAGTGAATATATATTATACTATGATGGAAAGTTCGCTACATATTATTATGGCTTTTGTCGGGTTTTTTGGTTCTTACTCTCGGTTTCTTTTTTGGTTTGGTTTTTTTAAATTTTTGGTTCTTTTGTGACATCAATCCAAAACCAACCACCTAAAATCGGTTTTCTCGGTTTTTGGGTTTCTTGGTTTTTGGATTTTCCGGTCTCTGGGTTTCTGGGTTTTTTTGTCGGTTTGGACCAGTTTGGTTCGGGTAGAAAACCGATCCATGGGCATCCCTAGTTGGGAATTAAATAGTTCAAGTCAAAATATTACTAACCTCAAGAGGAAGGATGATGTCATCGATATAGCTTGTTACTTCTTCACATTCTTCAAGTCGTCGAGCAATACTTGTATATCTCATTATCCTAATCTTTCTATCCTAACCTATATGAAGTTGTCTCTAGTACATTTTTTTTTCTAAATCATGAAATTTTATTACCAAAGGAATGAAAATTATTACAAAATATGACAACCAAAAGCAGAAAAAAAAATGATATCGAGTTTTGATTCACTAAAATATGACAACTAAACTTGACATACCAACGCTTGGTGGGTTCAACCGATCTATGCTATAACATAAACAAATATAATTCGGAAAAAAATAACACAGACACCAAAAATTTTGTTAACGAGGAAACCGCAAATGCAGAAAAACCCCGGGACATAGTCCAGATTTGAACACCACACTGTATTAAGCCGCTACATACACTAGCCTACTCCAAGTTAACTTCGGATTGGAATTTAGTTGAGCCCTAACCAATCTCACACTGATCAAGGTACAATCACATTCCTTACGCCTCTAACACCACGCCAGATTCTGCGCACTTGATTCCCTTAGATGATGTCACCCACAACTAAGAGTTGATACGACCCAAAGTCGAAGACTTGATAAACCAATTTACATCACACAGAAAAGTCTATTGTATAGATAAATGTGTCTCTCACAGATAAACCTATGAGTTTTGTTCTGTCTTTTGATAAATCAAGGTGAACAAGAACCAATTGATATACCAGACTTATATTCCCTAAGAACGGCCTAAAATATCAATCACCTCACAATAATATTAATCGTATGGTAGCGAAACAAGATATTGTGGAATCACAAACGATGGGACGAAGATGTTTATGACTACTTTTTTATCTTTCCTATCGGAGATTAAATCTCGAGCAAATCTTATAGAAGATAATACTCAATCACGATAAAAAAACAGCAATATTAGAACACGCAACTACAAAGAAAATAGTTGGGTTTGGCTTCACAATCCCAATGAAGTCTTCAAGTCGTTAACCTACAGGGTTTCGTGAAAAACCTAAGGTTAAAGGAGAATCGACTCTAGTCGCAACTAGTATCACACAGGAGGTGTGGGGATTAGGTTTCCCAGTTGCTAAAGTTCTCCTTTATATATTTTTCAAATCAGGGTTTGATAGATTTGAAACAAATCAATCAATATTCACCGTTAGATGAAACCTGATTTAAGAGCAAAGCTAAGTTTTCTTGAAACCAAAGAAATATCTCTCAATCGTTAGATGGTATTAGCATGTTACACACAAATGAAATGTACCTTCATTTAGATATGAGTAACTATACCTAAATGTGTAAACCTTGTTGGCTCAACAATAGTTAACCGAAGTTAGCCATATGAATACTTTCTTATCAACAACTAGTTCAAATGACTCAAATGAAACTAGTTATAGATTTGTTCAATTGTTTATATTCTCATAGAAGTATACAAGGCACAATTGAAGCAAAATCGATTTTGATTCACTCGAATCAAGTCATCAACATTATATCCACGGTTTGTAAAAGATTGCATTCCTTATTATATATGTAAACGGGTACGCATACTTAAGTAACCGGACTTGGACTGTTTTCGATAGTATGCGAACGGGTACACATACTATCACACATTCAAAACAACTGTTGAATTAGTACGTGTACAGGTACACATACAAAAGTTCCCGGACTTCAACTGAGTTTGCCAGTACACGTACGGGTACGCATGCGAGTATGCATACTATACCGGTCTTGGATCAACATATATGCAAGTACGCATACTATGTCTATAATCTAATTATGGTTAGGTGTTCTAAACTCTATTTCAATCATTGAAACATTCTTAGGGGATGACAATAGTTTTTTTCACTAACTGTTAGCATCAAAGTGATTTTCAAGTTATTGAAATAATGAATACAAAACATTCCGAGTCTACATCAAATGACTGTATCACACAAATCATGTAAGATGTTACTTGGCGATTTTCACATGATCATCTTTTGACTTTCGTCAAGAATATAAGATGAACTTGGTTGAAGCAAAAGTTTACCAACACATATTTTGAGAAATATGTAAGCGAGTTAAACTCAGCTCAAAATATCAAATGTGTATAATCGAATACTATATAGTAATACGACTTTTTTCTAAAGAAGGAGATAAAGTAGAAATAGACTTTCTGAGTAATAGATGAGTTTTAGTCTCCACATACCTTTTGTCGATGAAGTTCCACAAGCTCTCCTTAGTAGTTCTTCATCTTCAATTGATGAACGCCGTGAAGTCTAAATCTCAACTACATAATCTATTCTAGTCTGAGACATTACTATAAGTAGACTAGAAATAAACACTTATAGTTTTGATCACTAAACTTGACAAACAAGCTTGAGAGTTCAACCGAGAAGTGCTCTAACAGGTATTACTACATAATGCTCTGCAAAGCATAATTTTTATTATGATTAAACACTAATTAATTATCTTTACACAAACCCTCTGCAACTAACTTTGGTGAATCCTCGGAAAAGTACTTGGGTGCCACATGGCTGGTTTTACTGCCACCAATGTTCGATCCCCTCTTACCACTGGTTGGTTCTCACTCAATCATTTCCATTGAGCATTAATCAAATTAGGGTTTTGAACGTAATGCTCTGCAAAGCATAATTCTGAACAGGTTCGAATACCAATCTTTTCCATATTGATCCAGCTATCAATATTTTAATTATTTATTTAATATTCGGTCCAGCTACCAATATTTTAATTAATAATTTATTGATTTAACTATGAATATATAATTGCTCCGCAGAGAAATATTTCTCATATCAATTCAACTATAAATATTCGAGAAGCAATATTTCAAATTGATCCAGCTATCAATATTTTATTGGTTCATCAACCAATATCTAGTTGGTTCATTAGTTAATATTTTCTTGATCTATCAACCAATATTTTGATAGAATAATCTCTCTGATCCGTCATTCGAATTACTCATGACATGTGGATCGAGAATGAACCTTCTACAATCATTTGACAATATTCATCTTCATATGACTTGACACGTCAAAAATATATATTGGTTTTTGATCGAACCAGCAATCTCATTAAACATATACTTATTAGTCCAAGTCATTTGATTATTATTGCTGCTTCAGCTAGCACAGTAATATGACACAATCATGAGTGATCCATCAAACTAAGTGTTTATGGTTTATAAAGCATTGTTTTTATCTCAACAAACACTTCATACTTCATCCATATGAATTATGAACCATGTTCAATTCATCAATTAGACTCACAGTCTAACTAGGTCAGTGATTGACCATATAAATATTCGACTACAAAGTAGACTTTCGCATGAGACACCAATTAGTGTCATATGGGTGGATATTCACTAGGGTTTTGGTCCGTCAGCTTACAACAAGTACGATGTAGCAATATATTCACAATGATAAATGTGATTAAATCGTGCTGGCAGTTGAATGAGTAAACGAAATAGTAAATGGACAATCAACCAAGTCTCATGTGCAAAATGGAACTGGTTTACGTACAATTTTCCACTTCCCCATTCTTCCACTCTCTTCAATTGTCACCACTTATAGGAGATCAATGTGTTAACTACCTATGCAATAAGTCCTTAACCTATGATATGGACAACTTAGAAAGAACTCAGTTCATCTCATCAGATATCAGTCATCCAACAACCATATCAAACATACAGAAGATTTCTCTCGGTCTTACACAGAGAAATCATCTTCAAAGAAGTTCAACATATCACTCACAATCAATCAATTTCCATTGATCTTTATATATTATCAAGTTCCCTCCTTATTGATCCATCATTCTCGATCCTTCCTTGTGACCGAATCTAATCTGGAACTACCATTTCTTGGTTTAGGCCAAAGTCCTATAGATTAGTCTCTCGAACTCAAAGTACTCCCACGAGGTACATTTGTTTAAGGGTTTAGATGATTTGCTTCATCGATCACTTGTCTACTCCACCATTTTTACTCAAAAACTAGTGAACCTTTTTTACCCACGAACAAGATCTTAACTCTTTTTTTTCGTAACTAGCTAAAAAAGAGTAAACTATTTAGAAAATTACAATATTGATCTACCCACGATTACACTTTGTTAATATATTGTAAGTATTCCATAAGATGGTCTTAGTTGTCGCCTTACCTCGCTGAGTCCGTAACTGGCATGAAATAAGTTCGAGAAATTTAATCTCTACTTCCATATATGGCTAGGGAAGATATAATTCTTATATGAGTCATATCGCTCAAATTATGCTCTTTGTTGGTAACTGGCCCAGAGAATAATTTTTGTCGATGTTAATTTTCTCACGAAATCAATGTTTCTTGATGCCTCTAACATTAAGATCATTGTTTTTAACTTTTTTGTCCGTAACTGGTGAGAAGAGAGAAAAATATTTTGGGACACAAATTTACTAATAAAATGTCCAAGAAATCCTTTTCTTGTAGTTAGAGAAAGGTAGTTCATGTTGTTTACTTGAAAAATGACATCAAAAGGGGTAGAGTTCAATTTTGAACTTACGTTTAATTGTTATATCTTTGTGGGGACTGGGGAGTGCGGCTATGAAATTATAGGACATTATTGTACCTTTATCTCTCCTTAATGAAGATGCTAAGTTTCGAAACTTAGTGGAATCATCTTAAAAAGTTGGCATGTTATCTTAAGTTTGGGTAACTCTTTTTTGTAGTTCATTAAGATCCCTTCTCTTTCACCTTTGTCGACTTTGTTGACAAAAGGGGGGAGAATTATTTAGTAGTATTTTACTCTAACATATGTCTTCTCGAAAAATTATATAAGGGGAGTGAATTACAAGTTGTAGGTTTCTACCTATTATGAAAAAGAGACAAGTAAGGACTAAGGGGGAGAACATGTCACCATAATGTTGCTTCAAATTTTGGTACAATTGGACTTTGAGGTAGGTAAAAATATTATTCTTCGATGTAACAACCATTGAGTAGCTTGACTTGTCATTCTAGAAAAGATCTAAACGAGTATTCTCATAAGTTTTTATTCGCTACGGATATCCAACAACAAATGTGCTTAGATGACCATGGAAAAACTTAAAGTACAAAGAAATCAAGTAGATGTTGAAGATTAAAGAAATCAAACATTATGGAAATTAAGCCGAAAGGTTTATTTAATTGAATCTATATGTATTGAAAATTTTGTCACTAAATTGACAAATGAGGACAATATTAGAGCATCGCTTGAATTCAACGTTGCATGTATCCTTGAAAATACATAAATAGATAGACTCTTGCAATAGGATTTCTTAATTCCTGACTCTCTTGTGTCCTATTTGAAAAGCTAGAGTCGTCCTCTATAACCTAGCACTAGTCCAGAAGGGGCTATAAATGATGATCAGATCATGTTATAAAACATGATTTATCATGGTTTTCATCTGTCATTCGAACAGTTATTTATTTTATGTGACTCTTATAAATGACGAATAGATAACGTTATTAAGTACGACGACTAAAATTTGTGATTAAATATCATGTACATAATTTGTTATTAAGTATCACGATTATTGTATGTAACATACAATAACGGTTGATTAATGTTATAATAAGATCATGGTTACTATACGTGAAATATAATAACGGTTGAAATATGCCTTTTAAAAACCACGGATGATGTATGTTAATAAAATAATGGTTCACTCCTATTATAATTCGAGATATTTTCATTAAATAATTTTTTAATTCTAACGAGAAAGTTCTGTCATTTTTCTGGCTACCGATTCAGATATTGGAATTCAGATATTCGGAATCTGAATCATAATAAAGATATTGGCATTCAGATTTTCAGAATCTGAAATCCATTCATAATGATATTTGGTGTATCAGAAATTCATCCAAATTAAAAAAAAAAATAGACATTTAAACAAACTGACTTTATTAATTTACTAATTAATTTTTTAAAACAAAATAGAATATTCCAACATAAATTAGAATACATATCCTAACAACCCCAAGTTACATAATCTATTGTCACTGTTGCTCTAACTTGAATGCTCTCCTATGGGAGTCACATAGGCCTTTGGCCACCTAATAAAAGTACCAATAGGAACATTCTATCGTATAACATTGCACTTGGCTCAATGACTACATAAAGTATGCAGTTGTAGTCGTCATCAATCAGCACCGTAGTATCGACATATGCAACTGCAACCGGCTTTTTCCTTAAGTTCCTCAAAAATAAAAGACCAAACGACGAGGGTATTACTGACATCTCAATATCCTGTATATTTAACAAACAAGACCAAGTTAGTTTAAGAAATCATGATAGCAACATTGTATGCATTTGACAACACATTACTTAGAGCTATTAGAAATCACCTGCTGGTAAGAGCTATTAGAGATCTGATCAGTTACTCCAGTGTTGTTTTTCTGTCTTTCAGTATCCAACTGTGCTTTCAAAGCTTCGTTTTTCTGCTTCTCTTTCAGTACATTGTGTTTCTCTTCTTGCAACCTGGCATTCATAAACTCAAAAGCAAAAAACTAAGATTTAGAAACACCAGCACCCATTCCGCGTATGTATCCCTTTCGATCAGCGCCAAATGTCTAGCCATATTTAAGAAGAAAATTCAAATTCCATGAAATTCAATTAAACAATTAATGTAACACATGGGAATTTTTTAGACTACTGTACAGATGGAAAGTCACTAGTAAATCACAAGGTAGCAATAACAATATACACATAGAGGGAAACTTCAGTTATTAACAAATTTTTCCTATACAGTCTAGCACTTATGTCTTCAAACATATAAAAACTAATAAAATGTATATAGTGGTGCTGGTGTGGGCTACTTGAAGCAGCGATTACTACTAAAACATAAAATAAGAAAGTTCTACACATGCAAAAGTGTGATTGTAAGAGACTGAAAAAAAATTGCAAACCAAATCAGTAAGCATCACTGTAAGTGAGCAACGTAACCAATATCACCATCCATTATAAAAATTCAAGAAGAAATAATATTCATGTAACAACAAATTCACCACTAACCTTGGTAACATCATCGGTTCCAAAACACTTATGTGCTGAAGGATCTTTATCATATGATTCCTTCACTAGTGCCTACACATCAACAGAAGCCAACAGAGTAAGAGACTAACTTATATCATCAATATCAATAAACAGTATAAAAAATAGGAGAACTTACAAGTTTTGTAGCTGCCTGTGATTTAGAAGACGAGGGATCATCATCTAGGGTGGATCTATGTGTTTTTAGAAACACATCTGGCCTATATATCTGACCAGTGGGGCTTTTCTTTTCCTGTGACAAAATAATGCATTAAATACTTGCAAAAAATTTCATCACAAGACAACATCTGTGAGCCATAAATAAAGAAGAGGTTTACTAACAATATAAGTGCATACAAACGCTACGACTTTGAAGACTTTACTTAGGGATTCGTGAATCCAAGTTAGACTATCTTTTTACATGATAGTTTTTGTATCTAGATCTTGTTCTGATGGTTATCCTAGTTCATGGACTTAATAAAAACGCGGGTGTAGTTACCTAAAGAAGCCTATTATTGGGGCTTCACATTCCAATAGAGGGGCTTCACCCATGATTTTAGTGTCTATTTATTTGGTTAGGGGGTGTCCTAAAGGCATTTAAAAAGTCTAAGTTGACCTTCCATCTATTTAAATCTAATCAATAAAAAATCAAATCAGCTATTCTTTGACCACTTTAACAGTGATGGTGATCAAGAATAACCCAACTAAAATTGATACTCAACAAATCAATTAAGAAAACCACGATGAATGAAACCAGTGCATAATTTCAAATTTCTCAACTGCATCCAATGATTTTGTGATATTTCGACATAAACCCATCTATTTTCCCCCTATTTAGTGTTTGAATATTATTTGATTTATCGAAATAAATAGAAAAATTATGTTTGTCAAACCAGTTACAGTTAGATATGTTCAATTAATTAACTAACCGTAATTTTTTTTTCTGAAACTGTTACGGTTGGAAAACTAATAACTCATAACCGTAAAATAAAAATTAAATAAATACATGTATAGTTACGGTTAGGTTTCTAACCGTAAATATTTTTACTGTTGATTTCGACTATCAAAATTCAGACCGTAAATATTACTGAGTAACAATATTTTCCAGGTTTTTAAAAATTAGTTACGGTTGATTTTGATTTAAGATAACCCAACCGTAATTTTAGTACGGCTAGATTTTTTTTTGTTTAACTAACCGTAAAAAGATCTTGTGTTTCTGAAGTCAAAGTTACGTTTGGTTTTTAAGCGTAATTTACTCACGGTTTGTTTCAACTTGATGTGGCTAACAGTAAGTATCTACATACGGTTGGATTAATACAAACGTAGTGTTGTAATACTTATCCAAAACTCAAAATTCTTCCACCCTTTCTTTTTTTTTGGAAAAAGAAACAACTATTTATTGATAATGGATCCTGTGAGATTGGTTACATGCCCAAATTGGCTATTAACTTGAGAGCCATACCTAATGTAAACATTGTTGGTATTCAGACAATTCAAATAACCAAACACTTGGCTTGTACTTCCTTCTTCAAATATCGAATTTCTGAAAAATCCCCTCTTCGCGCCATCCTTTGTAGCATTTTTGGATTGAGTAAGTCTTTCCCACATTCTCATATCTTTATCATTCTTCCCCTTTTCCTTGTAAACTCTTACCATATTTTCCTGATCTTTCCTGTTGGTACTCCTCTCATTATCCATATCCCCAATTTCACAATCTCCACTTTGATTATGGTCTTCCCACTGCTTAGAGAAACTATAAGTAGAACTAGAAGTATCCTGCAGATTATGCTTCATTCTGCTCACCACTTCACACCAGTTATGCATGTTTCTCTCTTCTTTTTCTGACCAAACCCAGTCCCTTCCAAAAAGTATCCTTAGCCTATACATATTATACAACCTAATAAAACTTTTACTTGTACTACCTGTTATACACACCACAACTTTAAAAGAAATGAAATAATTATGTAGATTTAGATTAGTAGCTTCCTTGTAGATTTCTTTCACTGTCCAGCCTTTCCCAAAAAAGAAGTCTTCAGTGGACTCCATCACATACCAAGTAACTGCGACTTTTTCACATTTCAATTCAGACAGCCACTGCATCACTGTTACTATGGCGTTGCTTATATCCTCAATTACTCCTTGCTCAGCAACATTGCACCTGGCACCTTTGAACTTGCCTGTGAAATCAGTAACATATAACATAAGTAAAAGTTCATTATTTTGTTCTGTCTTAGCCATAGTGAAATAAGCCCTGTCACTGCCCTCTGCCTGCATGTTTTTTAAATTTCCTTTGTTGTTGATGTCTTCCTGAGCCATAACTTGGCTTACAATCTGATTTGCTACAGATTTATAACAAGGTTTAATCTTTTCAAAAGCACTCTGGCACCTAGCTTTCCAAACAAACAAAGTAGTTGTTGCACATATATTTTCCCAGTTAACATTATTATTACCAAATTTGTTTTTGTTTTGAGACCAACTTTTGAACCAAGATCGAAAGTTAAGACTTTTGGAAGACAGTTTCATACATTTTTAACAAATTCACAAGTCATAAATAAATGGTCAATGTTTTCAACTTCAGAATTACACAAATTGCAAGTATTATCCACATTAGCTAGAATTCTGCTAATAGTATCCCCAACTGGTAGCATGTCATGTAGACAACGATTTTTTTTTATTCTGGGTAACATTTTCATATTCCATAACATAGTCCAATTGATAGAACTAGTTGGATTATTGGGACCACTATTTTCATTCTTCTCATCTAAAACTTTGTACATAGACTTAACTGTAAAATTCAAGTGTGTAGTGTACCTCCACCTCAGTTTATCAGCAACCTTTTTGTCAATTTTAATCATTACAATTTTTTGAATCATATCATCTAAAAAGAAAATTTTGAGTTTTTTTAAATCCCACTCATTGACATTATCACTAAATAAATCTCTAACTTTACTAAAGCTTTGTTTCATTTCATCATTTAAAGGGACAACCAAGTTTTCTTCACCTGGAATCCATCTGTGATTCCAAATACAAATATCATTCCCATTGTTTACCTCCCAATAAATACCCTTCCTCAGATTGCTGAAACTTTTCGAAATTCCTTTCCAAAGCCAAGAATATGAAGGCTTAGCTTTATAATTGTTATCTAAAATATTCCCATTAGGGAAGTACTTCAGTTTAAAAATGACCCCCCCCATAAATATTTAGGATATGTTATTATTCCCCATCCTATCTTAGTGAACATGGCCTCATTCATTATTTTAAGTTTTCGAAAACCTAAACCCCCTTTAAGTTTACTCTTACTAACCCCAGACCAAGCTTTTATATACACACCTTTAGACTTCCCCTCAGTTTTCCCACAAAAGAAATCACGCTGTAGAGCCATGATTTTGTTGAGAGTATACTGAGGAATACGAAAACAGTTCATTTGATAGTTGGGTATAGTTTCTAATGTGGATTTAATGAGAACCTCTCTATCTTCCGGAGAAACATTCCTGTTTTTCCAACCTTTCAACCTGCCAGCAACTTTTCCTATTAAGGGATCAAGACAGAAAATTTTGGAAGTATTAGTAAACAAAGGAGCTCCAAGGTACTTGTCAGCAAGTTTGATTTTTTTAACTTTTAAGATTTTTATTATGATCCTCTGAAATTTATTTGGGAATCTACTACTAAAAAAAACACCTGATTTTTGAAGATTGATGAGTTGACCAGAACCTTCACTGAAAGTTTTGAAAATCTGAATAATATTTTTACTCTCAGCAAGGTTAGCATTAGCAAAGATCAAATAATCATCTGCAAAAAGCAGATGGTTGATTGGAGGACTGTTTTTTGTAACCTTTATACCATGAATCAACCCTTTGGATTGAGCCGCCATAAAAAAACGAGACAAACTTTCCATACACAGTATGAAAAGGTAAGGATATAAGGGATCTCCTTGCCTTATACCCCTCGAAGGATTAAAATTTAACCCTGGCGAACCATTTAACAAAACCGAAGAGGAAGTAGTGCTTATGCACTGATGTATTAGGTTACACCAATCACTTCCAAATCCCATTTTCTTAAGAACAACTAGCAAGAAAGTCCATTCAACCCTATCGAAAGCCTTGGACATATCTATTTTTATCCCCAAATAACCCCCCCCCCCCCCTTTTTCATAGTGTGAATTATTTCATGAGCTACCATTATGTTGTCAGAGATATGCCTATTAGGGAATAAGCCGATTGAAAAGGAGATGTTAGTTTATCCAGAAAAGGTTTTAACCTACTTGCTAACAGTTTCGAAACAATTTTATAAGTAGTGTTACACAAACTAATTGGCCTGAATTGACTAGCCTCATCCGGATTTTTAGTTTTCGGAATAAGAGAAATGAAGGTATTATTTATTTCTTTAAGAAGAAAACCAGTTTTAAAGAATTTTTGGACCATAGCTACAATGTCCACAGAAATTAATTCCCAGTTTTTTTAAAAAAATACCGCAGGAAACCCATCTGGCCCTGGAGAGGAACACGAAGTCATTTTAAAGATTATGTCTTTGATTTCCTCATATTGAGGAATCCTTATGAGAAGTAAATTGTCCTCATCAGTTATCAAACAAGGAATGTTATTTAAAAAGTCATTATTAATAACATGCTGAGAAGTAGTGGCCATTTTCGAAAAGTGTTTAAACAACACTTCCTTAATTTGGTTTCTACTCTCTAACCAAACTCCATTTTCATTTTTAAGAGCTAAAATTCTATTCCTCATGACTCTAGTTCTCATAAGACCATGAAAGTAACCCGTTTTTTTATCCCCTAACTTTAACAATTTATCCCCACTCTTTATTTTCAAAAACGATTCATTAATATTATACCACTTTTCAACTTTTTGATTTAACAATTTCAAATGCTCAGATTTATTTTTAGACTGACCGTTTTTACGGAAGTTTTCCAGATTTGTAATGGCCTGTTCCAATTTATAATGCACATTTCCAAACTGGTTCTTATTCCATAAAATTAAATTTCTTTTGCAAACCGATAATTTTGTCACCACTTGAAAACCAGGAGACCCAACCTGTTTAGTTAACCTAGAAACATTAACAACATCCATACAAGATTTTTCATCAAGCCACATACCAAAGCATTTAAAAGGTTTATCCCCATCTTTCCTATTCTGTTTGGTACTCAGGATAATCGGACCATGATCTGAAGCTATCGGACTCAGATGTGACACTTTAGCTTCGTTAAAGAGAGAATTCCAATCCTTATTGGCTAATCCTCTATCTAGTATTTTTTCAACTAATTCACCAAGAGTTCTGTGATTAGACCAAGTAAACGGATAACCCACAAACCCTAAATCTATTAACCCCGCTGTAGGATCAAAATATCGCCACAACGATATTCTCGCGATGGAAACGATACTTCTGCGAGAAGCCCAAATATTTCTACAAGTATTAACAACACTTTGACGAGAATGTCGCAAGATTCTCCAACGACATTTGGCGAGTGTCACAAAAGAATGATATAACGGTTAACGATTGAAGATATATGAGAAGAATAAGACTATTTCACGATGGTTATAAAGTTGGCGATGGTGAAGACTAAAGTTATGGCGATGAGATCGCAGAGTAGATCCGAATTAAGGGTAAATCTTAGCTGTCTTCCACTATGTATTTTCCTATATAAAGGGTTTAACTAAATCCAGAAAAGGATGATGTATTTTTGAGAGCTGAGAGAATTTTGAGGAGAGAGAAACTCCAGAATGAAAGTTGTACTTCTGAGTTTTGATATTTCTTGTAAATCTTCCTGAAATTGAATTAATAAAAGTGTTGTTGTTCATCCACAATTATGACTTAGTTTTCATAGACTCTTGACAAGGGTGTAGTGTGGGAAATCCTGCAACTACATTTTGGCGCCCGAAACAGGGAGAATCAAGCTAAGAAATCTATTATTACAACTTGAAAATTTGAAGAAATTGTTAGAATTAAAGAAATGGTTAGAAGAAGAAGAAACACTTCAGAACCACCAACAACTGTGAGGAGGAGTAAAAGACTTGCAGGTGAAGGAACATGTGAATTAGAAGAATCTTTAAGAATAAGATCAGAAAGAAATAGAACAAGAAATGAAGCAGAAAATTCAATTCAACAGCCGAATCAGCAAGCACAAACGCAAGATAGGGATGTGGATTATGATAGAGTAAGCGTGCACACTTGGAGGTCGGATTCAATGGAAGAAGCAGAAAATCGACAATTAAGAAATGGAGAAGAAGGAGATCAAATAATGGCTGTAGAATTAGTTCATGTGGGACGTGTAAATGGGACAGTAGATGATCTGAGGCAAAGAACACAGGAAGAAAGGAGATTAGAGGCGGAGGAACGTCCGAATCTAACAAGACAAAATCATGAGCTAAGAATGGAGAATTTGAGGTTACAAAGAAGGAGGTCACGAAGTACTGTAAGATCAAATTCAAGATCATTCAGGGAAGAGCCAAGGCAAAATTCCCCAATGAGAAATGTTAGAGAAGAAGTGCAAAATTTAAATGGAGAACAACGTTATAGAGAAGAAGAGATAATTGACGATCGTTATAATATGTGTAACAATAGAAATCAAGAGGGAAGGAACAACCAAATTTAAGAAGAGAATCCAGAGGAAGATAGAAGGATATTGCATGGGCGAGAGAATCAAAAGAATCAAAGAATAATTGAAGAAGAAATTGAGAGATACTATGCTGAACAAGTGCGCTTGGCTTGCGAGAGAGAAAGATTAAGAGCAGAAGTAGAAGAGCAAGAATTTCGAGAGGCAGTACGACAAAATAAACATGAAAATCGAGAAAGAAGATGTACACAAAATCGCAACAATGATAATATTCAAGAGGAATATGATAGGATAAAAAGGAGAATAGAGAGACAGCGAAGAGAAATGAGGAGAAATGAAGAAATTCGCAGAGAAGAAGATGGGAAACTGCGATTTCAAGAGGATGGTGAAAGAGAAAGTCGCAGAGAAAGACGAGATGATGATGAAGAAGGAGATACGCAAAATCTCGCAAGACAAGAAAGACAAGAACGCAAAAGAAGGGAAGCTGCATTAAAAAGGCCAATGGAACAAAACTCAGCTGAGAATGAGCAAATTTTGAGAGAATTAGCATAAATGCGAGGAATGATAAGCAATAGAAGAGAAGGAGGTAGAAGGAAACTTGATGAAGCTATTGAAGAAGCTGCGAGGACTCCATTTACTCAAGAAGTACAGTTAAGAGGAATACCTCCAAAATGCAATTTACCAGCATTAACCAGCATTTTTGATGGGACTACTTGTGTTGTTCAACATGTCAAAGCTTATGTTAGATGTATGCTACAGTGGGAGAATCATGATGCTGTGTTATGCAAGTATTTTGCATTTAGCTTAACTGGCGAGGCGTTGAAATGGTTTGAGGGATTACCAAAAAATACTATAACTTCTTTTGATCATTTACAAGCTACATTCTTAGGAGCGTACATCAGCAACAATTCATCGCGGCCGGGTATTGAAGATGTGTTTGGGATAAAATAGAGAGTTGGCGAGATTCTGAAGCACTTAACTATAAGATGGAAATCAATGTGCAGCGAAATGGCTGGAAGAGTGGATGAAAGATATATGATCCTATCCTTCGTTAATGCAATGTTCGCGACTAATTTACTATACATTCAGATTTTCATAATCAAAAATACAATCACCATGACAGAATTGTTAGAACTACAGGAAGAATACATTGATCTGGAGGAGAAACAAAATGAAATGGAATCATACCCAATCGTGAACACCAGCTCGCTGGCGGCAAGTGGAAGTTTACTCCCAAAAATGATAAATAATGTAGCGAGCACCTCGCAATCACAAAAAGAGAAAGTAATCATTGATAACCAAAAAAATTAGTAGCGATGGGCAGTCGAGATCAGGAAGAATATGAAAGGGAGAAGAATTATTATAATCGCGGGGGAAATAATAAGATTCAAAGACTCGATCAACCTCAAGAAACTTATGGTGGACAAAGGCAGAATAATTTTAGAGGACAAAGTAATCAGAGGATAATATGGGAAGAAATTAAGATGCCAGCTCTCAATACCAGCATAGAAAAGATTTGGGAAGCTATCATTTTGATGGAAAGTATACCCTCTCCGTGGAACATGGGAAAAGAACCCCATCCAAACAATTGAAGTCAAGAATTTTGTCCTTATCATCATTTTCATGGACACTCAGTAAACGATTGTAGGAATGTGAAGAGAATAATCTTGAGGATGATTGATCAGGGAAAGTTAAATCATCTTCTAGTAGGACATCCACAATCTCAGCAATTACCGCCAGCACCAGAAACTCGCAGAGTGAATGCTGTAAAAGGAGCAGAAACATTCGTAATAGAAGTTGGGTCTAAAGCAAAGAATTTGTTTTGTAATTCTATAGTGCATTCACACAGAACTATAGAGGATTTCCATGACAATATTCTGAGCAGGGTCTTAACGAGAGACACAGATGGAAAAGAGATATTGAATATCGTGAGAGCCTCGCCATTAGAGGAGTGGCAGAAACAGACTATATCTTTCACTGCACAAGAAGTACCAGAGCCTGGTGAGGAGCATGATAACCCATTGGTAGTAAGGTTAGAGATAAATCCCAATCAAGTAGAAGAAGAATATGAAGAAGATGATACTGAAAATTAAGATTCTTGGGCTCTCAATAGAGTTCTAATAGATACATGGAGCTCAGTTGATATATTATTTTATCATACCTATAAGACCATGGGTGGGAAAGATGAAGATCTAATTCCATCAACATACAAAATCTATGGTTTTAATGGCAAAGCTAACAAACCAAAGGGAGAAATTGAAATGCAGATACCGTTACAAGGAATATCTTCAAAAGTCTTATTATGCGTCGTGGACATCGAATCACCTTACAATGCCTTGATAGGACGACCTTGGTTACATGGTATATTGGGTGTTGCCTCCACTTATCACCAATGTATCAAATTTCCTCATCCTAAAGGTGTTGGAATTATTAAGGGAGATTGGGGAGAAAGCAAGAAATGCTATGAAATCGACATAAAGTTTTGAGAAGAAAGAGCTGAAAAAATAAAAATTGGAAGTACAAAATCAAACAACAAAAGATATGTGAAAAGTTAATGATTGATGCGATACAACAGAAATAGGATGTAAAAGCTGATGGCGAGTGTCTCGCAGAAAAGGAAATAACGGTAAAACGTAGCAGAAAAGCAGAATCAGAAAATAGTAAGTAGAGAGGTAAAATGATGAATTCCAGAAAACTCTATGAATGTGATTTGTTTGAAAAAATATGTAATTGAACAAGAATATTCTACTTGAAAGAATCGCAAGACTTTCAAAGTTATGAAATTCTATCAGAGTCACAAAACTCGCAAGAATAGCGAATAAAATTTCGCAGAGATTAAAAGAATGGGACGAACCTTTATGGCGTGCACCCTAGTTCGCGAATAAAATTTCGTAAGAGGAAAATGTAAGACCTAATAGCACGTCATATGAGGGGGTATCTCTTGACATGACTCAGCGATAAGGTTATACCGCTGCTGGAACCTGAGTCATGCAGATGATGGGGTTATAGAAAACCTATCCGGGAGAGAGATCTTGGTTTTCCAACTATATAAGGTTGTACCCTGGTTGGGCGACCGAGAATCTCTTCCAACAAGTGCAGAGTATGACCAAGGCGCCGAGGTACATGGTTGAGCCAAGGGTTCCCGGAGCGTACGAAACTTTATTGCCATCCTTGGTAAGTCTTGGATACAATGCACTTGGCCTGAAGAAAACCCCACTTAGGGTGCAGTCTTGTAACTATAATCCATATAGGCATAAAGGACAAGATGTTGCGAACACAACTGGTTGTTGGAAAATTCGGATATGGGGAGCTAGTCTTGTATGGCCGATGTTCCATCCTTGAAGGGGAAACCATGGGGAAGATAAGGGTGGCAACCTCCATTAGGGAGCTGATAAGTGTCTTAAGACGACAATGTCATGGGGCTTTATGATCGCAAGATCATTTAGACATGTCATATTATCGCGTGACGAAAATTATACAAAGGCAAAAAGCCTAAAGAGAAAATGTTAAGATGAGATCAATGTAGTTGCAGATTAACCTACAACTACACCCTCAATAGAATTAGTAAAAAGTCAAGAAGTTCTTGATGATGAATAACAATTTTCTTATTAATGTTCTCAATTGATTACAAAGAAGTATCTAAATGGAAGTAGAATAGTTACAACTTTCTCTATTCTCTTTCCTAAGATATTTTCTAACACTCACTAAAAGAACCTCTCGAATTTTACATTTGAACTCCTATTTATAGTAAAACTTATACAGCTGTATTTGAGTTGCGAAGTATCGCAACTCATACTCGCAAAATTACTCCATCCTCGCAAAACTTCATATTTCTCCGTGCTACTTCTATCATCGTATCATTTTATAACTCTTTTCTCCTTTATTTATTACGATACTCGTGAACTATTATCTTGCGATATTCAGTACTTACATCTTGCCTCTTCTCATGTCAATTCTACGAAGAAGAAATGATCGTGAGAACATAACCGTTACTTAGTCTTTTAAAACTTTGACACGTCTTTTGTAACCATTCTTTTATAGTTATTCCCTTATATAACTCCTTTATATTCTCTTCCTTTTCATCTTCTTATTTCCGCAATTCTATCTTCTACTCATACTCTCTATTACTGTTTTCTCTGCAATTTTTCCTTCTACTATATCTTCATGAGTTCTCCAAGGTAATTTCCTTTTATCTCCGCGCATTTCATTTGTTCTTTCTCTTTAATTTCTGTATAATTTGTTATCTGATTTTGGTTTTTTTTCAGCAAAAATAACTCCTCAGATGAAATCTCAACTAAAGAATCCAAGTCTTAATCCACGAAGAAGAAAATCTGAGAATCAAAAGGTAGTTAAAATACTTTGCCTTCTTTCCTGAACAATATATTGTTGCCTCAGTTTTCAATCTACATTTTGATTCGCAGGTTGGCGAAAAACCAAACCCTAGTAAGAGATCTCGAATAACTAAACCCACACCATTAATTCCGATTGATGATTTCCTTCCTGAAGTTGATAAGGAATTTTCCTCTCCTCCTCGTGAAAATTATTCTTCACACACTCCTGCCTCTACTCCATTACCTATCTTTCAATCTCCCATCAGTGTCAATTTATCAACACTTCTTCAAGATCAACCCTCACAGAATATTTCTTCAACTTCTTCTCTTGAAAAACAACCCTCGCAAAATATTTCTTCCACTTCTTCTTTTGAAAAACCTGTCTTGTCCCCAAATCCTTTGAGTGCTATTTCTCCGGACAATTTGCAGCTTGCTCTTATTCCTTCAAATTATTCTCCTCTTCCTCAGGAAATTCGAGATGAAATTTATTCAACTTTCCGAATGTTATATGAGAGTTTGACCAATACTGCGAAGTCTACTAATGTTCGTTCGCAATATGAGTTTTGCGAAGTTCTAAATAATTTCGTCAATCCAGACATTTCTTCTTCACGTCAATCTTTGGAAAAATAAATTGAATTGCTTCGCCAATCTTTGAAATCTTCTCAAGCAGAATGCGAGGATCTCAGTAAAGAAAATCATCATCTTCAGAATAATTCTCTCGACTGTGCGATTCTTCGCAAAAGAAATGATGAATTGAAAGGTATGATTACTATCTTCATATTTTTCCTTTTATTTACTTATATTCTTCATATGCTTGAAATATCCATTAAAACCCATTCCCCTTTATAGAATCCATCCAGAAATGTAGAAGATTGGTACTTCACCATGAATCAGATGCAACAGAATATCGAACCAAGCATGAAAGCCTCTCAAACCAATTCTCCCATTTATCTAATCTTTACTCGTATGCTCTTGACAACTCTGACGCTCTTTTTCAAGAAAATACTCAACTGATATATGATCGAAATTTTTTGAATGATGATATATCTCAACTTTTTTCTTCCTTAACTAAAGCTAATTTGAGAATAGAAACCTTATTAGAAGAGAACAAAACCTTATCAGAAGAGAAATGTTCGTTTTTGAATACAATGATTGTTTCTTCGCAAGAATTAAAAACTCTTCAGAATAAATGTTGCGATCAATAAAATCTTCTTTCTATGTTGAAAGGTGAACTTGAGGAATTAAAGAAGTCTTCAGATGCTGAAAGAAATTCTTTTGTTATTGAGAAGAATTCCCTTATTAATAAGAACATAGTCTTGAGTGCTAAGAAGAATCAACTTGAAGAAGATTATTCATCATTAAAAAGTCTTAATGCCAAACTTGCGAAGGATAAGAATTTTCTCCTTTCTAAAGATCAAAAGCTTCAATCTCGACTTAAAGGATTAGTTGGTGATGGTTTTGATAATGCGATGAATCAGATGAAGAATTGTTGTCTATCTTTAACTCAATCTCTTACTTCGCAAAGAGAAGGTAGTCATTAAAATTTGACTGCCTCTTGTATATCTTTTAAATTTCGTTATACTCGCAAATTTTATTCTTTGAACTTTGTTTTATTTGCAGAATCTGAGAACAACCTTGTAATGTGAAATCTGGATTAGAAGCCTCCTGTTCCGAGCTTCGTAAGAAGAATGCTTTGCTTTCTACCCGCTTAATCAACTCTCGTGACCGTGCTACTCGGAGATTCAACTATCTTGCTTATTCCAAATATATCGAAGATACCAATCATCAAAAATCTATACTTCGTGAAAGTCATCTGAAAGCTCAAGTCTTTACGAATAACATTCTCTTATCAAGAGGCTTGCCTCCTATGAAAATTACTCCTCTGAAGATATCTGACGATGAAGTTGCTCGTGAGCCTGATAGTGATTTTGACTATGAGAGTGATGATGAAGATCTTGATGATGAGAAAGAATCTATTCCTCAAGGAGATGTTTCTGTTGCATATTCTTCCAAGGATGATATCTCGCAAAAGTCGAAGGCTGCTAATGACCCTACTGATCTTAAATATCCAGCACAGAATGTTGATGAAGCATGATAACATTTCTTTTTCAATTTATCATTGACTCTCCTGTCCTCCTTTCTTTTGAATTCCTTCCCTTAATTACTGTTGGTTTTCTTTTTGCGAACAATTCTATTTTTTAAGAAGTACATCTGATATTTTGCGAAGATGATTTATCCTTTCTTTCTGATATTTTGCGAAGATAATTTATCCTTTCTTTAATTAAATTTCCCCTATTTGATCATATGAAGAGAAATAATATATAACTCATAGATAAATCTTAGTATCTCCTTTTCCCCCTATTATTTCTCTGTAAATGATTAAACGTTGTTTAAAATATTAGAATATCTGCCTCAATTTATCTTACGAAGTTTCAACTTGTTACGATTGTAAATAAGAAATCCTCCCTTTTAAGTATAAAAATAAAATATATGAAATATTTTATAAGTATACTACATATACAATACTTTTGAAGAAGTATTAGAAGTACCAAATTCGTCAAATGAAGAGATATAAGAAGTATTAGAAGTACTCGATCCACCAATATGAAGATATAAGAAGTATTAGAAGTACTCAATTCATCAAATGAAGAAATATAAGAAGTATTAGAAGTACTCAATTTACCAACTGAAGAAATATAAGAAGTATTAGAAGTACTCAATTCACCCACTGAAGAAATATAAGAAGTATTCAATCTGTGAATAATTACGTAACATATGACGAAGTATAATGATTATTTAACCTTCACCAAATGAAATATCCGTTAAAGAAGTATAATGGATATGATATATTCTTGAAGAATTATAAGAAGTATTCAATCTTTTGGAGAAATATTCAATATATGGAGAAGTATAAGAAGTATGTAATTCTCGTAACATTTTACGAGTATGAATTTATCTGTATTTGATTGCTATCAAAATCGCATCTTTTGCTAAGTCTTCGTGACAATTCTTTAATGATGTTATCTTCTTTGATAGGATTTTTTGTAAAAATTCTTCAATGATATTGACGAAGCTGTCTTCTCTTCAAATCTTCATAATGTATATTCTTGTATAATTTCTTCAATGGTATTGACGAAGCTGTCTTCTCTTCAAATCTTCATAATGTATATTCTTGTATAATTTCTTCAATGATATTGATGCAATGAATTTCATTAATTTCTGTGGTCTTATCATGCCTTCCTAAGTAAAGGTCTTATTTTGCCACCTCTTTTGTAGTAAATTTTTGTATTTGCGATAATATGACTAGTCTGAACATTCTTGCGAATATACAACCTCGTGACATTATCGTCTTGCGATGAAATCGCAGGACGTTCTTACACTTTCATGCAAAAACCCATTGATCTCATCTTAACTTCTTTGTATAGTATTTTATCCTCTTCAGGAATTGTTGCGACAATATGACAGGCCTAAATATTCTTGCGAACATAAAGCCCCATGACATTGCCGTCTTGCGATGAAATCGCAGGACGTCTCTACACTTTCATGTAGTGACCCATTGATCTCATCTTAACTTCTTTGTATGTTCTGCGAGTTCTTTATTCTTTTCTTTCTTTCTTTTTTTTTTTTTTTTTTTAGAAGGCTCGCAGAACTTCATTTGTTGCACAAATATGACAAGCCTTTATGTTTTCGCAAACAAGAAGCCTCATGACATTTGCGTCTTATAGCACGTATCAGCTCCCTAATGGAGGGTGCTTCCCATTATCTTCCCCCTGATTTCCCCTTCAAGGAAGCATACATCGACCATACAAGGTTAGCTTTTCCCATACGGTTCTGCCAACAACCAGCTTTTGATCGCAACCTCTTATCCTTTTTGCCTATAGGGCTTATAGTTACGAGGTTGCACCCTATGGGGTATCTTTGGGCCAAGTGCATCATTTGCCAAGACTTGTCAAAAATGGCAGATGTGGTTCAACCTCACCCGTCACTCTTGACTCAACCGTGTACCTCGGCGCCTTGATCGTTTTCTGCACTTCTTTGGAAAGACAGTATGCCTTAGTCGCCCAACCTAAATCCTCTTACACCGCATTTTATATTGCGTAATGTCGCTAGATTAGGTGAGAATCCAAGGTGTCTAACCCAGATAGGTACCCCATTATTGGGTTGTACCCCAAATTTTTTACCATGTACTAAGGGCCCTTGGTGGTGTTCCGGTTACCCTTAGCCACGTTATAGGTACCCCCTTAAATGACGTACTTTAGGACTTTGCCTCTTACGAAATATAGCTTCGCGAACTAGGGTGTACGCCACAAAGGTTTGCCTGTATAAAATTTTCTGCGGCTCTCTTTCTTTTTTGGAGGCTGATCACAGATTGCGGTCTTTTATACGCAAATTAATGAAAGTTTAATCGCAATATAAATTTTGAAATTCGTAACTTTTCCCAATTTCCTGCGAGCAAATAATATTCGTAAAATTTATCACGAAATAAAAATTTTGTTTTGCCACATACCTTATTTCCACGAGCAAACGTACTGATTACCTTCTTGTTTTATTATTTTCATTCTTCTTTCTTCGCAAATCACAATCCCTTATTGTCATCGTAAATTTCTTGTATGATTATCATCGTAACTTTATTCTCTTTTTCCTTAATCCTCTTCCATTAAATTTTCACTTCTTTTCACAGCCTTTGCTCTTTTTCTCCAATTTTCCTTCTCAGCAATTTTCCCTTCGCAAACTTCTACTTCTGTATCGTAACATTTCTTTCCCTCAGCCCAATCACCCTTGATAACTCCAATACCCTTCATATGAGGAAACTTTATGCACTGATGTAGAGTGGAAGCTACGCCTAGAATTCCATGAATCCATGGTCTTCCTATCAAATCATTATATGGTGATTCGACATCAACAACACAGAACAGAATTTCAGTTCGCATTCCACTTAATGGAATTCGCATGCTCACTTCTCCTTTGGGCTTGTTGGCAGTTCCATTAAAACCATAAATTCCGTAAGTAGAAGGTATTAAATCTGCATCTTTCCCCCCCATATTTTTGTAAGCAGAATAGAAGAGGATATTGACAGAACTTCCCGTATCAATCAAAATCCTATTAAGACCAATTGATTCTTCCTCCATATCATCTTCGTCTTCCTCCATATTCATGTAGATTGCTAATCTTACTACCAATGGATTATCATGTGCTTCAAAACCTTCTGGAATTTCAGTTGCTTCAAAAGAAATTTCACGTTTCTGCCAATCTTCAAGTCGTGAAATTTTTGCGATGTTCATTACTTCCTTTCCTTCACCATCCCTCGCATATACCCTGCTTAACACATTAACATGAAAATCTTCTATGGTTTTATATGAATGAACAATGGAATTACAAAAAACATTCCTTGCTTTTGATCCCACTTCTATATGTAGAATTTCTTCTCCTTTTTCTTTTGTTGTGTTCTCCCTGCGAGTTATGACTGGAGCCTGTGGTAATTCTTGCGACTGTGTCTGCTTAAGTAAAAATTGATTTAGTTTTCCTTGATCAATCATTCAGAAGATTATCCTCTTGATATTATGGCAATTATTTGTAGAATGTCCATGAAAATGATGATATGAACAAAATTCATGACTTCTTGGACCCATTGGTGGTTCCTTTCCCATGTTACATGGAGTTGGTATATTCTCTACCAGGATAATTGCTTGCCATATCTTTTCTACACTTGTATTCAAAGGTGGCAATTTTATCTCTTCCCTTACCATTCTTTGACCTCCTTGACCGTTGTTATAATTTTGTCTCTGGTTCCCTTGTCCAAAATAATTTTTCCTTTGTCCCCCATAATTTTCTTGTTGTTGATCTAGTCTTGGAATTTGGTTATTTCCTATTCGATTATAGAAATTCTTCTCTCTATCATACTCTTCTTGATCTCTACTGCCCATTGCTACCATCTTTGGCTGGCTATCATTGATTTTCTTCTCTTCTGAAATTTGCGAAGAAGTTTGTGAGGATGTTTGTGAAGTACCTGCTACTACATTGATTATTTTGGGAAGTAAATTTGCTCCTCCCTCTTGATTGCTAGTGTTTGTTACTGGATATGACTCCATACTGTTTTGATTTTCTTCTAATGTAATGTATTCTTCCTGCAATTCTCGTAACTCTGTCATCATTATGGAATTCTTTCTTCTGAAGATTTGAACATATAATTGTTCAGTTGCGAACATCGCATTTATGAAGGACAGAATCAAGTATCTCTCATCCACGCGCCCTGCCATATCACTGCACATAGTCTTCCATCGTCTTACCAAATGCTTCAAACTTTCACCCACTCTTTGTTTTAAACCAAATACATCTTCAATACCAAGCCGTGAAGAATGATTTGTGATATATGCTCCAAGGAAAGTTGCTTGCAAATGACTGAATGACGTAATAGTGTTTTTAGGGAGTCCTTCGAACCACTTTAAAGCTTCCCCTGTTAAACTTGATGCGAAATACTTGCATAACACAACATCATGATTCTCCCATTGTAACATGCATCTTATGTATGCTTTAATGTGCTGAATATCACATGAAGTCCCATCAAAGATACTGTTAAGTGTGGGCAAATTGCATTTTGGTGGAATTCCTCCCAATTGTACTTCTCTAGCAAATGGAGTCCTCGCAGCTTCTTCTATTGCTTCATATAATTGCCTTCTATCTCCTCCTCTTCTATTGTTTATCATCCCTCTCATTTCTGCTAATTCTCGAAAGATTCGTGCATTTTCCTCAGAATTCTCATCCATTGGTCTTTTTAATGCAGCTTCTCTTCTTCTACGTTCTTGCGCTTCCTCCCTTGTGATTCTTCGCATTCTATCATATTCTTCATTAATATTTTCATTTGCATAATTTTGCAAATATATTCTTTCTAAATTATCATAATTGTTCAGTTGCATAGCATCTTGGAATTCTTGTTCTTCCCTTTCTATTCTTCTCATTTTTCTCATGCGAATATCAGGAATTTCTTCTTCTTCATTTCTCTTTCTTCTGTGATTTATTTCTTCTTGATTTGCTTGTATTCTGATTCGAGAATTTGGTTCATTCCTCTCCACTTCTGTTTGTTGGTTTACAATTCTTCTCTTAATTCTTTCATACTCAACATTTTGTTTGTTACGAGCCTCTTCATGTCTTCTTACTCCATTCTCGTGATTGTTTTGATGTATTGCTTGTTGTATCTCAGTTTCTTCCATAAGTTGCTGTTCTTCCTCTCGATTCTGATTTTTTTCTCTAGGATTTGGTCTTGTTCGCAAATTCCCCATGCTTTGTTCGTGGTTTGGTATTAAAATGAAACGATTTTCTTGATTTCTTTCACCTTGATTCTGCGTTTGTTCTTGCATATTATTTTCATTATTGATTATCGGTGAATTTTGTCCTTCTCTTTCTGTTCTAACATTTGATCTTGCAACACTTTGAGATTTCCTTCTTTGTAGTATCTCATTTTCCATCCTCAATTCTTGATTTTGTCTTGTTAAATTGGCACGTTCTTCAGCTTCGATCATTCGTTCTTTTTGGATTCCTTGTCTTAATGTTTCTAACATCTCCCTTTATCTTTCAAGAATTGTTCCTCCCATCAACCTCCCATTTTTTCTGATTTGTGGTTCTCTATCTCCTTCTTCTGGTGTATTATTTCTCCAAGTGTGTATACTCACTTGATCATGATCTATTATTTGTTGATCTTGATTTCTACGATTACTTCTTCTCCTACTAGGTTCTCCTGTTATATTTGCTTCTCCTCCTGCAAGTCTTACACTTCTTCTCACTTCAGTTAATGGTTCTGATGTGTTTCTTCTTCTTGTCATTTTTCTGGTACAAGAATTCTTTCTCTCCCTGTTTCTAGCGCCAATTATGTAGTTGCAGATTAACCTACAACTACACCCTCAATAGAATTAGTAAAAAGTCAAGAAGTTCTTGATGATGAATAACAATTTTCTTATTAATGTTCTCAATTGATTACAAAGAAGTATCTAAATGGAAGTAGAATAGTTACAACTTTCTCTATTCTCTTTCCTAAGATATTTTCTAACACTCACTAAAAGAACCTCTCGAATTTTACATTTGAACTCCTATTTATAGTAAAACTTATACAGTTGTATATGAGTTGCGAAGTATCGCAACTCATACTCGCAAAATTACTCCATCCTCGCAAAACTTCATATTTCTCCGTGCTACTTCTATCATCGTATCATTTTATAACTCTTTTCTCCTTTATTTATTACGATACTCGTGAACTATTATCTTGCGATATTCAGTACTTACAATCAATGGGTCTTTGCGTGAAAGTGTAAAGACGTCCTGCGATTTCATCGCAAGACGGCAATGTCACGAGTCTTTGTTCTTGCGAGAGAATTTAGACTTGTCATATTGCCGGAGAGATATTGAAAAGATACTGATTAGAAAAGATCAATGGGTCAATACATGCAAATGTAAAGACGTCCTGCGATTTTGTCGCAGAGAAATGAAAAAGTTGGCCAAATAAGACCTTTAACTAGGAAGGCATAATAAGACCAACAGATTATTGCGATATTGCTCGCAGTATTTATGAGATTTGGCTAGTACTGAGGCATAATTTAACGCCAGTACTGAGGCATAATACATTTTTACTTCAACTAATATTTAATCTTTATGCAATTTTCTCTTATTGCAGATGAATAATAGAGGCAAGTATGGGAATGCATAGAATGATGAAATTATTATTCATCTATCATATGATAAAATTGCATTGATAAGTAACATACTTATATAGATCATTAAAAGATAACAGTTATATTGATTGTTTTGCAAAAGAGAATTGTTTTCTAACTCATACAGGCAGAAGCAAAAGGAGTTTATATTGTCGAAGAACCTTGCAGTTAATTACAAAAAAGGAAGAAATAATTATACAAAAAAGACAAAAGAAGAAGAAAACTAATTAGACCGATCGCCATCTTCATTGTCATATTTCTTCTCTTCATCATTGTCAGATTTTTCTTCATCATCAGAGTTTCTCTCTTGTTCATCATCACCAATACTATCTTCATCGCCAGAATCTCCAGCTTCACTATCATGGACAGTAGGTCTTGGAATTTCTGCTAGGATCTCTTCTTCTAGATCAGGATATACAGAATGAGGGATATTATGATCATCACAGACCAACTTAATGAATTTATTGTGAGTAATAACAAGAGATCTGTTAAAATTAGCAGTAGTAGCGTTGAGACGGTCCTTTAATCTTGAATACTTCTCATCGCGAGCAGTAAGTTTGGTCGCGAGTTGATGTTTCTCATCTTCAAGTTCTTGAAGTCTCTCGCGATAATTTTTCTCAGCAGCTGCGAGAACGTGACAACGAATTAGAAGCATTATCAGGAAGAATATTAAAATGAAAAGTTAGCAAGAATTGAACAAGTTAACAACCTTCTCTTTCAGAAATCATGTCTCTAATTAAAGCGGCTTGTTCAACGTGGAGACTAACATATACACCTAGATTGTTTCTAGCATTATCAAGAACTTTTGCATCCCAAGCAAACTCATCATCGCTATTGATAAGAAGACGAGAGCGAGCTTGAGTTTCCATCACAAGAAGATCTTCATTCTCGCGAATAAATCTATCTCTTTCCACTTGAGTATCATCGCTATTGATAAGAAGGCCATAAATATCTGCAAAATGGTTGCTTGAATAAGCTATAATGGGGTGAGAAGAATTAAGAAAGAAAGAAAATAGATTATACCATATAATTTTTGATGAGCTTTTTCAAGATCAGCGAATTTCTGCTTGTCAGCTGAGGCATCAGTTTCCAACTGCTTATTTTTTCCACGAAGATCAGCAACTTCTGCCTCCAGCTTTTCCTTCTCCTGACGAAGGTTATTAGTTTTTTCTTCTTGAATAACACGTCTAGTGTACAAATATGAAGCAACATCAAAAGAATCTCTTCCAACCTGCGAGAGAATTATGTAAATTAAGATTTGGCAAAGAGATTTGACGAGGAAACAAATACGAAAGTAGGATAAACAAGAGGAAACATACCATTATGCCAAGAGAATTCAAGATACTGGGAGTTAGCGATCTTGAAACTCCACTAAGAGAATCATTATCAACTAAGATAGGAGCATCGCAAATGTTGGAGAGATATTGAGATATTTTAGTAATAGCTTCGCCTCCATACTCATTTGGGATACCATGTTCAGTATCGCCAAATTTTTTAGAGATCTGAGCCTTGGAAGACTCAGAAGGGGAAGAATTCACCATGGAAGGAGCACCATTATCAACATTAAAATTATCCTCATTATCTTTATCTACATCAACATTTAGGTCATCAGAAATAGGTTGAGAAGTTGAAGAAGAAGAATGTTGAGTTTTTCTTTTCTTTGAAGGAGGATCGTCAGATTTATCATCACGAGGGGGAATAGGCTTTTCTTTAACAGAAGCAACAGATTTTCCTTTGCGACCAGTGGAAGATTTTCCCTTGGGTTTTGGTTCTAATGGTTCAAGCTCTTCAATCACCTGCGAGCACGGATAAAGATAAGAAATATGGGCAACAATATATTGTTAAAATCTATAAAAGAATATTTCTTACTTCATCCGTGAAAGATTTCAGATCTAAGAAAGTGCAAGGTTTCCTGTGAGTTTGATAGCTTAGTTTCATCCTATCAATCAGAGAAAAATCAAAATAGTTAGCGAAAATATAAAAATATGAAGAATATAGTGAACAATAATAATGCAAAGGTTGAGAGGATATATACTTCTTTAGATCTTTCAGGACAATTAAAGAACCATGGCTGATACTCTTGAAGATTCGAGGGCAATGCGAGAGAACCAGAGATATAATCTCCTTCAAGAAGTAATGGAAAAATAAACCACTTGTCATCGCTAGAATGGCGAGGGCCTTGATTGGTATTTTAATGAAAATCAATATCTAACATGACAACTTTATCTTTAGCGATTTTATCTTTCTTCTGTAAGCGGAATCCCCAGCGAGTGCGATCTCTTTTCATAGGAATTATGTCATAATTGATAAAGAAATTCTCCACAGTATACATCGCAGGAATGATGGGAACATCTTTGAATTCAGGATTTTTCGCATCATCGGGATAGAGAGAACCTTTATTAGCACCGCGAGAAGCATATTCAAGTAATAATCTAATACAATCTCCGCCCAGCTGATACACTGCTCGTGAAAATTTCTCATGAGAAATTATTTGATAAAACAAGGGACGTTCTGGGTCATAAAGTGGAACGGGGAGGCCAGCTTCAAGTTGACCTAGCGATACTATAATTTTGTTGTGAGAAAGTTGATGTTCAGAAAATAACTTGACAGAAAGTTCATACTTAGAATCTTGACTCGGAATTGTTGACAATGTAAAACCCTTGTTTTTGAGATTTTCTTTCATTTCGTTAAACGCAGTTAAATTTTTAGCACCGGCATCCACCATTTTTGAAGTATAGTATGGGAATGAAGGAAGAAGTTGAAAAAGAAGAAAGAAATCGCGAGAATAATGAATGCGCAATTTACGGAAGAACAATAAAGTTGCAGAGAAGAAGAATGAAGAAGAAAGTAAAAGAGAAAAAGATAAGAATGAAAAGAGTATTTATAGAAGAAGAAATTTCTCGAAGAAGATGAAAGTAATTAATGCAAAGAAAAAACGTGGGTGGTCAGATTGTAGCGGTTAGAGGAGACGTGTCAAAAATTTATTAGAAGAAAAGATTCGTGAAAACAGCTGGCGAAGGACGGAGAAATCTGAAAAGATAAGCAATTATGGCATTTTAGATTCTCATATCTTATCTTCTTCGCAGAAAAGACATGAGAAGAGGCAAGATGTAGGATCAGAATATCGCCATAACGATATTCTCACGATGGAAACGATACTTCTGTGAGAATCCCAAACATTTCTACAAGTATTAACAACACTTTGACGAGAATGTCGCAAGATTCTCCAACGACATTTGGAGAGTGTCACAAAAGAATGATATAACGGTTAACGATTGAAGATATATGAGAAGAATAAGACTATTTCACGATGGTTATAAAGTTGGCGATGGTGAAGACTAAAGTTATGGCGATGAGATCGCAGAGTAGATCCGAATTAAGGGGAAATATTAGCTGTCTTCCACTATGTATTTTCCTATATAAAGGGTTTAACTAAATCCAGAAAAGGATGATGTATTTTTGAGAGATGAGAGAATTTTGAGGAGAGAGAAACTCCAGAAAGAAAGTTGTACTTCTTAGTTTTGATATTTCTTGTAAATCTTCCTGAAAGTGAATTAATAAAAGTGTTGTTGTTCATCCACAATTATGACTTAGTTTTCATAGATTCTTGACAAGGGTGTAGTGTGGGAAATCCTGCAACTACACCCACTTTATTCACTGCTCTAACCGAATTATTTATTTCACCTCTATTTATTCTACCCACTCCACCAGTTTCATTCTCATGTAACGTAAGATTCAAATCCCCTATTACTAGACATGGAAGACTATTATTAGCTGACAGATGAGACAAGAGATCCCATGTTATGTTCTTGTTGTTTGGGTGACCATATATGCAACTAAGCATCCAATCTTTACCAGTTATTTGATCAGTTATGCAAGCATTGATAAATAACTATGAGTGTTCTATAATCTTTAAATTCACAGTGTCAAGCCAAGCCATAGCTATACCTCCTGATTTTCCTATTGGATTAATAATTTTAACATTTTCATAATGCACAAACCTCAAGAGACTTCTTACATTCTGTCTAGAATTCTTTGTCTCACTAAGGAAGATGATTTCAGGCTGCTGAATGAACTAAATTTTTAAATTGTTCTCTTGGATACTTCTTACCACAACCTTGAAATTTCCAAGACAAAACTTTCAAACTTCCAAACTGTATGCATTCTTTATACCACACATAATTGTGTAAATTCAAAATTTATATATCTACTAACATTCCATGCTTTTCATTTATCATTTTAATATTATAATACGATAGATAGTGTAAAACTTTGTGTACCTGGCTGTTTCTTGGTGCAGCTTCCACCATCTGATTCCTTGGATTGTGAGGAACAACTGGATGAATGCCTCCCGAGATGTCAATGATGTATTTATTGAACATGTCAAAAGGGTCTTCATAAGAGGTAATAGTATTTCTAATCATCTGAGGATTATCTAGAATTATGTTTTGCTCTCCATGAGAGAGCACAGGGGGAACTGGAATTAAATATTTAAGATTAGTATCAAAGATATGAGGGTAGCTATTATCAGGAACCAAAAGATATAAGTTAATAAAATTAACTGTCACTAAAAAAATCTCACCACTAGAGTATATTCCTCCCTCCTGAATAACACTAGAATTAGAAGCTTCACACCCTTTCGACTTTTTCACCATCTCTTCTACAATTATCGGAATAATACCATCTCCCCTCAGATAAGTTTGATAGTGAACCCAAGGAGATCACTTGCCCTGTTCTGATATTCTGATGCTTTATCAATTCTTCTTACTGCTTCCTCCATATCCACCTGAATATTATCATTTATAACCAATTTCCCCTCAGAGAATAATACCATATGTGCATCTTTCGAATTATCCAACACCACTTTTGCCTTGCCTTTTATTCCGTCCCTTTCCTCCATCATTCTCATGTCTTCATTAGCTCTTTCAGCGGCACCCACCATCTGAGCAGCTACCAAATCTAATTCAGATTTATTTCTGCTCTTCTCACCAGTATTAATGTGTTTACCTATCACGGAGCATTCACCAGTCCCTCCCTCAGTGGGTATAGTATCCGCCACCAAATAACGAGCCAAATCACTAGTGATGGCATTGATTTGTGATTTTCTCACTCTATGCACACTCATATCCACATGACCACTGTTCCCCGTTATCTGACGTTCTTCTTCCACATGTTCAACAATCTCTTCTACATTAACTGGATCTTCAATTATCATAACATCTCCTTCCACACACGGTTCAACACCATGATCCAAAACCCTACAAAGAGCACAGATCCTCCAAGGCATGGCATTATAGTTAACCTAAATCCATGCTTCCTCCTCTTGAGCCCTAACTAATACCCTCCTTGGTAGAGCACCCGTTACATTAATCTTGATCAACATTTTAACCGTCTTATGATCTGGTGATAATCCCACTGGTTCAGAAAACCCACACAATTCACCAATAGCAGCTGCCATTGCTCTATAGGCCGCAGAAGTAAGAAACTGAATTGGTATTCTACATAAAAACACTATGAATAGCTCATAATCCATGTTTATAGTAGCACCAAACACAAACCCTTGATTTGGAATTTAAATTAGCACCACTAAGTAGCCATCCAAGCACCAAGGACCATCATATTTTATTCTCAATATATCAATCTCTGATCCAAATCTGTATAAATGAACATTCAGTCTAGCTCTAAATTTCTTGATTATAACTTCTTTAAACATTGTCCATAGTTCTATAACCAAATTCCTGACTCGGCTAGTAAATATAGTGACTGGGCAGCAAATCCTTCCACCCAATCAAAGTTAGTTACATATATCCCGTACATGAGTTTTAAGATTATATAAAATTCATGCATATCTGCGCATGTGGCAACATATAATCCTTCACAAGAATGGGTACTTATTTAACCAGATGCTAACCAAATCTTTTGACCTATTGATTTTCATAACTAGTCATATAACACCAAGGTGAACAAACCTGTGGTACAAAAACTCCACCCATATGTTGAGAGTTACAAAAACTCCATTTTCCCTAAAAGTGATACAAAAACCCCAATTTGTTTATAAAGTTTAAATTAAATCATTCAAATTTTCTAATAATTCCATAACAGCCCTCCCATAATTAAATCTCTTCTTATCGTATTTCATTTCCTCTTTTTTCCGTATTATCCTCTTATTCTATTTACTATTTTCCTCCACCCTCTCCTGTAACACCTCCTCCTCCTCCTGCACAACCACCAAAATCTCGATCATTTCAAAAGAAGATCTGAATCATCCATGGCATATACAGATAAAATTTGAGGTTTGTTTATCGTTGAATGGTTGATTAAGGAGATCAATTCGTTGTTCTTTTGGAGACGCTAATCTTAAATTAAATTTTAGTTAGGTTTCGATTTGGGTTTTTAGATTTACTCGGTGTTGATTGTTAAATTAAATTATAGTTAGGTTTCGATTTGGTTTTTCAGATCTCTACTAGATTTTGATTTTGAAATTGGTGTTGTTACTGATGGATCTTAAGTAGGGTTCGTTGTTAATTGATATGTGTATAGGTTAGCATAAAAATATCTTCGTTTTATCAAAATATTTTAGGGATTATACGATTAGAATGGCATGATCTTTTAGTTTTGGTGGAGATTCCTAACTGGTACTGGGATTCATCTATTGCCGTCAGAATCCCCAAAAAATATTTCAAAGAAAATGAGTATGAATCCCAAATTGGAACGCATCTCATTTCATAAAGATGCTAGAATTTTTGGCTTTGATATTTTCTCCTTCCCACTGTTTCATTTTTTTTTTAATCTGCATCAAAATGACATTCATTTGTCATTGTCATGTGTAGCTTAATCAAAAGAGTCATAAGTTATTTAGTTAAAAATGAGAACCAGTTTACATGGTTTCTATCTATGCTGTTTTTTTTCCCTTCTAATTCGCGATTTGATTGAGTAAAATTTATCTTATTAAATATAATGGTTTCATATGATATATGAGGAAGCAAGTCAAGTTGCTAACGACCCTGTCGGGAGTATAAGAACAATGGATTCCTTTAGGTAATGACTTTGGATAAAAAGAAATGTGAAAATCCAGTTTAAGTTGGTATAAGGCGTGGATTAATTTGTGGGGTTGCATTTGATTAATGGGAGCTCAATTTGTGGAGATAGGAAGGATGTCAGTTGCTGATGTTTTTCAAGTAAGGCTTACCTCGATAGCTCTCAAAACCGTTCACTGAGATCTTAGAAAATAATAGTCGTTAATAATTATGTTCACTAATTTACTGCTTCAGTATGACGCGTCATTTGTTTATGGGGTTGATATAGGATATGCTCTAGTATGGGGCATCATTTGTTTATGGAGTTGATGTAGGATATGGACATGTATATTACTTGTTCGTATGATATTTAATTTAAAATTAGTTGTAATGTATACCAACAACGGAGCCTTAAGTCCCAAATTAGTTGGGGTAGGCTAAAATTCATTGTAATGTAACTATGGAAAAAAAATGTACAGTAATATCTTTCTGTAGTTTTTCATTTTATTGTTCTTTTCCATGGTTGTAGGTATACTTGTTATGTTAAATTCAACAGATGATAGATACGTTATTGAATACTAAATTGAAATGCTTATTTTATCAGGTGGCAGAAAAATTGCGTCGAGATGAACGTGTCTCTGTTATAGAGAGAATAAATTTGAGATATCTTACTGAACTCCCGAATAAAGTGAAGGTGTACTTGGTGACATTGGACCTATCGTTCATCTCCATACTCCTGGTATGGTTAATTACTATAGCATAAAAGTGTTTGTTGTTCTATATCTTAAACGTATATTATATGTTGTTGTATTTACTAGTGTGCATGTCTTATTTTTTTCTTTGTTATGCATGTTTATTGACTGAACCCTGACACAATGAACCCTAACATTTTTTTTTTATTAGCGCAACTGTCGTGCCATTCCCATAACCGTCATATGTGTTATTTTGATTTGCATGTCTTTGATTATTTTTTTCAATGTACATGTAGACATGCCATGTCAATCATGACATTTCAATGATGTCTTTTTATCACTGAACATGTATAATACCTCATGTAATTTTTCATGCAGTTGAATAAACATTTCCACGAAACCAATTATGGTTTCATCTTATTTATGATGAAACCAAAATTGGTTTTATCGTACTTATGATGAAACCAAAATTGGTTTCATCTAATTTTTGTCGACGAAACCAATTTGTTGGTGATATAATAATATTCTTTTTGTTGAAACCAGTTTTGGTTTCATCTAATATGTGATTTTGTTTCTTCAAATTTTATGTCGACGAAACCAATTTTTGTTGGTGATACGGTAATTTATGTTGAAATGAGTTTTGGTTGGTTCCAATTTTGTTTCTTTTTTTTTTACTTTTTCTCGACAAAACCAATATTATTGGTGATACGATAACTTTATGTTGAGACAAGCTTGGTTCAATTTTTTATTTAATTTTTTCCGATGAATGTGTCTCTAGGGATGTCAACGGAAACCCGTTAACCGTTAACCGTAACCGATTACCCGGTTGCCGTTACGCTTAGTTCCGTTATACCGTTAACCGTTACCCATTACCGCTAATGTAGCGGTTAATTTTAACCGACGGTAACGGCAATGGAAGACCTATTTCCGTTAACCGTTATTCCGTTAACCGCTAACGTGTACCTAGCACGTGTAAAATTCTATTTTGGGTACCTGCCAGGAAGGAAAAGAACTGTAAAAATGAGTGGAACGATTGTTTCTAGTTTTTTCTTTGATATATGAAGAGAAAACTTGCGACTGATGTTACCTTGTCTCCTTTTCTCTGATATAACTTGCATAATTTGGTACCGGGCCTAAGTCCAAGAACTGTTTCAGAATCCTGATTTATTAAATTGAAGGATTAAGGCAGAGAAGGCTTTCACTTCTGAATATTTTGCCTGACTGAAGAGTTTACACATTTGGTGGACAAGGTTTCTTTCTCACAGCTCACTGCAACATGGACCAACAGAGCTCGTTCCACTGTTTCGGCCTCTTTCTAGGAATGCAAGAGAAGGGATCAGTCAGTTTTGCGATGGACTATGAATTTGCTGCTAGATAAAAACCATCAGAAGAGTACGTCAGTAAGTACAAAGGAAATTATACATTCACAGGTGGGAAGGCAGTTGAATATAGAAACCTGTTTGCAATCCCATGGACGAACTTCATGGCTGACGACAGTCTTTACTTCATCAACGGAATCCTGCACTTAAGAGCCGAACTGACTATCAAACACTAAATCTGTGTGATATAACGGTTAATTCTCCGGAATTAACCGTTAACCGATAATTCCGACGTAACGGCAATGGAACTGATTTTGCAATTCCGTCGGCACTTAGCGGTTAACGGTTAACCGATAAGTTTAACGTCAACGGCAGAGCCATTATTTGTTTCGTTAAGTGCCGTTGACAGCCCTATGTGTCTCTGTTATAGAGAGAACAAATTTGAGATATCTTACTGAACTTACGAATAAAGTGAGGGTGTACTTGGTGACATTGGACCTCTCGTTCATCTCCATACTCCTAGTATGGTTGATTACTATAGCATAAAATTGCTTATTTTTATATATCTTAGACGTATATTATATGTTGATATATTCACTCGTGTGCCTGTCTTATTTTTTATTTGATATGCAAGTTTATTGATTGAACCCTGGCACAATGAAACCTGACATTTCATGAAGAAGAGAAGGAAGGTTCTCACTGGTACCATTATTGCAGGAGAATCTGAAACTACATATTTTGATTGCTCTCTATTTCTGCATGATGTTTCAATTAGCGATTCTCGTTATTGTAAATCTAATAAGATATCTAATATACCTGCAGCTACTATGGGTGAGTCTGTTAAAATATCTGTTTAGCAAGAATTCGAAGTAGAGGGCAGAGAAATCCATCATAACTATCAACCGGTACATCCACCTCCCTATGTTCAGCTAGACAATGGCAGCCATACCGAACATAGGCGCCACTTTACTCTATTCAAAAACTTGGTATCAAATTCATGTGTCTGCAGCTAAGGTTGGCATCAACGTAGTATTGTATTTTAGTAAACTTTAATTGCATCCAATGTTTGTGCCTAACTTCAACTCATTATTAAAAGATCCCTTTTCACCTTCACAGAACTGATTTAGGTGATGAAATTTAATTTTTTTTCTCTGAATAGGCATCCATTGATGCCATGACAAGGTCATTGGCCTTGAAGTGGGGCACTGATTATGATATAAGAGTCAATGAGATTGCACCAGGACCCATTAGTGGCACTTATGGATTGAGTAAGCTTGATCCTCATGAAATGAAAAGCATCCAATCTGGAGCCCCTATGCATCAGTTTATATCAGAAGAGAAGTGGGATATTGCTATGGATGTTCTTTACTTAGCTTTAGATGCAGGTAATCATGAAATTTCAATGACGTCTTTCTATCAATGGACATGTATAATACCTTTTTAAACCAATACCTCTTGCAGTCGAAAAAATATTTGCACGAATCCAATTATGGTTTCATCTTATTTACGATGAAACCAAAATTGGTTTCATCTAATTTTTGTCGACCTCAAAAAGAAGAAAACTTTTAGTTCTTGAGGCTAAAAATGAATTTGTTCCTAACAAGATTCTTTCGATTGTGTAGGCACAACATGGTTTCTCAAGGTCTAGTACGTGAAGATATTTTGGTTAAATCGAGATGCCAAGGGCGAGGGTAAAGACGATATAGTCTTTTGGAGGTGTAGACCCAAAGCACTATAATTAGTGAAAATGGATATTGGCAGGTGAGTTAATGAAATCATTTAATAAAAATTACTCATTTCTCGAAAACTACATAGACAACTTTTTTGAGGCTTAGATCAAGGTCATCATGGATTTTAAAAGACAAATAGCAAATTAATGAACTCATTAGAATTTTCCTGAACATTGTGGGAACGCATTATGGAAATTCAAGTGGTGTCGCTTAAGCTAGTAGTAGACAGTTGTGGCGTTAACAAATGATGTAAAACCTCATTAGTAATATCTTCTTCTATACCCTTACGATACTAGACCAGATGTGAATGTTGATTTTGTGTTTGATATTCAATGATCTTGAAAAATGTTGATTCTAAAAATTAACTTTCAGTTGGAACTCAAATGATGAAACCAATTTCGGTTTCATAATTTTTTTCTGTTTGGTTTCATCATTTTTTGTGGCAGTGGCGGCTGGTTGGTGGTGTTGCTCGGCGATGGTGGTGTTGCTCGGCGATGGTGGTGGTGTTGTGGTGGTTGGAGGTGGTCGAAAGTGGTGGAGGTGGCTGGTAGTGGTGGTGTAATGGTGCAGTGGCGGTGGTGGCGGTGCGGTGGTAGTGGTGGTGCGGTGGCGGTGGTGCGGTGACGGTGGTGGTGGTGCGGCGGCGGTGGTGATGGCAGTGCGGTGGTGGTGCAGTGGTGGTGCGGCGGCGAAAGTGGTACAGTGGCGGTGCTTTGGCGCCGGTGGTGGTGATGTGGCGGCGGTGGTGGTGTGGTGGCGGTGGTGTTGGTAGTAGTGCGGTGGTGGTAGTGGTGCAGTGGCGGTGTTGGTGCAGATGCGGTGGCGATGGCGGTGCAGCAGCGACGGCGGTGGTGGTGCAGTTGCGGCGATGGTGGTGCAGTGGCGGCGGCGATAGTGGTGGTGCAGTGGCGGTGGTGCTGTTGTGGTGTGTTGTTGTTGGTGGTGAGAATATAATAAAAAGTAAAGGTGGGGTTGATTTTTATTTTTGTTGGGGTGATTTAAACTAAAAGGGTAATATAGACAGTTTATGTTAAATGGGGTTTTTGTGAGTAATTTGTTTTGTTGGGGTTTTTGTACATGGATTGTGACACCTTTGGAGTTATAGCTCGCGGACTAATTGATTTTTAACATTACACGTTTTTATCTTTTGATCTATTCCTATCGAAAACAATAAAAACGCTTTTGATCTATTCAGTCGGTGGGTCACCAAATCCTTTGATCTATTCAGTGCGTGGGTCACCAAATCCTATCGTCAAATTAGCTAATTTACAATCAATCAGAGCCCTCCACACCACGTGTGTAACCAATAGAAACGGAAAAAATTTCGAATTACTGTTAGATATGAGAAGCCAACATACCAACCGTAAATTATTTACGGTCAACTTTGAAATATAAAAAACCAGTCTTAACTGGTTTATGGTGAGTTTTTTTTTTTTCAATTTTAACCAGTTACGGTTAGGAGTTTGTCATCACCTAACCGATAGCCAGTGTTACGGTTGGCTACAAAGGAAGAACCGAACCGTAAGTTAACTCTGAAAATTTAAAAATCCAATTTTTTAACGTAATAAAAATGACATTAGAGTTAAGTTAGAGATAAACCTAATTATTCCCAGCCTTTAATTTCTTCACTTTAGTTATTACAAAATTATTACAAATAAGGGTTGTTTAGTCATTACAGAATTATTTAAGATAAGTTTTTTTTTAAATTACTTATGGGTGACCTATTTTTGTCCTATTAGGTGACGCCCCTCTAATGGAATGTGAGGCCCCAATAATAGCCTTCTACCTAAAATCAGAAAGAGGTTAGAAGTGGGATTCTAGGATTTCTGAAAGTGAGTTACTGGAGGTTGAGCACGAACAGTCTTCACCTAAACCATGCATAATGGCCATTCAAACTGGTCTTAGGGAGGGAAGCAGATGAAGAGAGAGATCAGAGAATTCTAAGGTTTGAAGAAGAATTTTTATGAGAGGTTATGAGAAAGATATATCGTAGAATTCTCTAATCTCAGGTCGGTGAATAAAAGAATTGCCCTCCATGCCGTGTGGAGCAATTCTCCCGTCTCTTAAGGAATATATATAAACTAGGTTGAGTTTATCTCATTATTCTACCGCCTTTACTCTCTTCCGCGGTGAGTAATAATTCGGGTATTTCTCACACGTGCCATAGACCACCATACCAAAACCCTAATTATTATCCCCCCATTTGTGTGAAGCTGAGTCAACCTTCGTGATGACATGTTTGAGAGAGAAAAATATTCTCTTTAGCCGAGTCGTCAGAGATAAAGAGATACTCTCCGATTTGTAAGAATGATTAGGATGAGTCACGTGAAAAGGCATGGGATGCCTTAGAATTCGTGTGGAGAGGAGATTCGGTTCTTACATGAGGCTCGTGCCTACCATGGGGAATATTCTGCCTTATCTAAGATTTCCCGAGAGATTTGAATCTCTTCGAGATTTTGCAGAGTGATATGAATCACTTCGAGATTTTGCAGAGATATTTGAATCTCTCCGAGATTTTGTAGAGAGATTTGAATCTCTTCGAGATTTTACAGAGAGATTTGATAGTCTCCGAGATTTTGCAGAGAGATATGAATCTCTCAGATATTTTCTTAACGGATCTAAATCTTTCTATGGTCAGCTGGGACTCATCCTGGAGTGAGAGAGAAAAGGATTTGTACACCCGATTAATGCCTCTGCGAGTCTTTGTATCACTTGTCTTTGTCCAGTGTATTGATGTAATTTTAGATAGTGGTAAGTAAGGTTGTCGTTCACTCAGATTTGATGAGATTGATTTTAAGAATTAATAAATAAAATAAAATAAAAATATATACAAATATTGTCACAGGATGAAGAGATGTGCTGGGACTCAGGATTCGGCCAAACTCATAACAAAAGGTTCAAATATTAATTCTTTTAACAATTATCGCTCAACAAATAAAAACATAGACTCTTATTTTTGCCAAGGTAGATTCTCAAAATATTAATTGTAAATCCTAAGAATGGGACATCAAAACAATTAAGCAAGCATGACCCATCAAATGGAATGACAACTGATTAATCAAAATCATAATTCAAATTTAATTAGTGCTAAAGTCATAAAAAAGAATTAATTAAAATTACCCACGTATAACATTCGGCTTCCTCCGTCGTCCCAGTGATAGGGTCTAGCTTCGCATGGTGAAAACACACTCAAAGGAATTTTTCATTGCTCAAACCGTGTTTACAAATGATGAAAATTGAGAAAGACTATTAAAACCGGGTTTTGTAACAGTTATATGTGTTACAAACCAAACTGTTACAGAAACGATAACTACGAAGTGTCGCTGATACTGTAAAAATACGACTGTCTTCTATGGTCTTATGTTCTTCGTGTTCTTCTTCACCAGCAGAACTGGTTCTTGTCTGCAACTTGATTTTTCTCCGTCCTCAACTCTCTGTTTTCCCCCCTATCACTCTATAACCCTTCTATGATTCCCCATCACCATATATATACTCAACATGACCAAAATATATCGCATTAATGTCTCCAAATTCCCTCACAACAAAGCCATTACTCGGGAATATTTTCTTTCTCTTTTTGTAGCAGTACGGGAATAGCTCTTCATTTCTTCACCTCTCATGCGTCTGCTAGTACCCAACACACTCCAAAAACGTTCCATAAACGCTGTAGAAGCATTAAAATTCACTACAACCACACGAAATCCCGTGAAACTCTTCACCCATTGACGTTCTGCCATGTTTTATTCTTTCGGATTAACTAGCCAAACTTGATCGAAAGTAACTCCTATACCATCTCTGTTATCCTCAAACAGAACTTCCCAAACATTTTCAGCCATTGAATCTCACTAGAACACCTTCAAAATACGAACCCTATTTCTGCCAGTTTCAAACACATTTTTCCCGCCAAATTATGTTAGTCAAATGAAGAAGATGAGGGGTGCCCTTAGCGAAGACATGAGCGCCTTTAACAACTGGGGTGCCCTGAGATGCCCTTATCCAAAATGAGGGTGCCTTTATCACTTTCTCCTGGGGTCCAAAAAATACTTTTTGAGCAATTTTTTCCACACAAGTGTATTCCTCCAAAAATACCTACACAAACATAAAAACACCATAATAAGTACAAAAACCGAGACTAACAATAGAGACACTGAGGACAATTCAGACACAAAAATGTGTCTATCACGTAGTTGCAGGATTTCCCACACTACACCCTTGTTAAGATCTTGCTATAATCAACTCATAATTGAAGATTAAAAATGACACTTTATTATTTTGTTCTCAGAAATGTTTACAGAAATGGAAGAATTCAAGATTACAACTATTCTCTTGAAGTTTCTCTCTCCTCAAGACTTTCTTAACTCTCAAAAATACATCATCCTTTTCTGGACACATTGGGTCTATATTTATAGGGTAGTTACATAGTGGATGACAGCTAAGTTTTCCTCTTATTTCGGGTTGATTCTGCGATTGTACCGCGATAGTTACAATGTTAAATATCGCAAGTTTTGTAACCATCGCAAGACAAACATGCTTCTCTCAAGTTTTCTTCACTCGTCATTTATTACGTCGCTCTTTCGACTGCTTTTGTGACACTCGCAAAGTGTAGTTGAAGATCTTGCGGTGATGCTTGCTGGGAAGTATTGTTAATCTCGCAGAAAAGTATTGTAGCGATATTCTGGTCCTACATCTTGCCTCTTCTCATGTCTTCTTCGCAAAGTGGAGAGGATATGAGAATCTTCAATTCTTCAAAATGCTTGCAGCCTCTCTTCTTTCCATATTTTCTTCTCGACATTGCTCCGTTAATTTAGCTTTAACCGCCTACACGTGTTGTAAATTCATCTTTTTACTGACACGTCTTTACTCAACAGGTTATTCCCTATTGCCTATAAAAGGTAGAGTTAATCTTCAAAACTAATTTTCTTCTTCTACTTCTCTATCTTTTTCATTTGTTTATTTTATCTTCCGTCTGCAACTTTTCTTCTTCTTCATATTCTCCTGCTACTGTTCTAATGGAATCATCAAGGTATGTTTTTTGATTATAATCTTTATTTGATTCAATTTTTACTCATATTCTTCGATCTTCTCTATTTGATCCTTCATAACTCCCGTATTATGTCTTCTCTTCAGTGGAACTATCCCTAACACCCAATCCTCATGTCAAAACCCTAATGCTCGCAAAAGACCGACTGGGAAGAAGAAGAGAAGTTATGCGAATGATAAGGTGGTAAGAAACACATCCTATTTCTTAATAACAATATTGTTGCCTCTGTTTCTTATCTAAGTTATTATTCGCAGAATGTCGAGAACATTGCTAATCCTCCCAAAAGACCTCGTCAGTTTAAAGCTCTTGAGGCTGATTTCTCCATCCCCACATTAGCATCTGCAAGAGTTACTCCCATACCCTCGCAACTGGATCCTCTTTCTTTTACCTGCGAGAATATCGCTGCCAACACCTCTACTTCTTTTGATTCATTGATAAATCAATCTCCTGAAATTGTTGTGACTGAAGTTCCTTCTAGTCCTTTGTTGCCTTCAACTGTTGTTTTTCCCAACACTCCTCCTTCTGATAATACAACCATCGCAAATGACTCAAATCGTCAACTTGTCCTCGTTACCACTTCACCCTCTGCATCTCTTCCTCCATCGAATGAAATCTTAGCTGGAGTTGATGTTGCTTTTAAAATTTTATCTAACATTTTAGATGATGCTAGAAAATCTTCTACTGACTCTCTCCAATATGAAGCTTGCGAGACCTTACTTAAATATTTTGGCTCTGATAATACTGCTTCACGAGCATCTTTAGAGAATGAAGTTGAAACTCTGAGAAAAAGCCTTCAAGTCAAAACTTCTGAATGGATACTCTGAACCATATGCTTCGCAACTCTTCTCTTAACTGCGAGAACCTTCGCAGAAAAAATGACGAGCTGAAAGGTACAATTTTCCTGCCTTCACCCTTTTTTTTTTTTTTTTTTTTTTTTTTTCTGTTTTGCTTTTATATCCTCTGTACTCAAGTCTCCTTCTTAAATTCTTGATTCATATATTAGTTTCAAATCAGACTCGTTTCATGGAGAGACTTAAATTTGAATCTATTGCTGACGAAGCTCGTGTTGAAAGAGATTCTTGGATGGACCAATATAATATATTAGATAACCTCTACACATTTTCGATCGATCAAATAGATAATCTTACTAATGAGAATAACCAACTATCGCAAAGTCAAAATTTATTAAGTAACGATATTACTCGTCTCTCATATTCGTTAACCAAGTCTAACTTAGCGGTAGAATCTTTATCAGATGAAAATAGAACTTTATCCCAAGAGAAACATAGATTTTCAAGCTTGATGGCGATTTCTTCTCATCAATTGAGTAATCTACAAATAATATGTGATAATCAAGAGCAATCTCTTCGTTCCCTTAAAGATGAACTTAAGGAAGTAACTGAATCATCTGCTGCTGAAAAGGATAGACTTATCAAGGGTAGGTTAACTCTTAGTTTAAAGGCCAGTGAGCTTCAAGATCAATATTCTCAATTGAAGAAGTCTCATTCTTTACTAGCAAAGGAAAACTCATATCTATGCACCAGGGAAGAAAACATGAAGTCTCGTCTGAAGGGTGTGGTTGGCGATAAATTTGATGACGTTATGAATCAATAGGAAAACTGTTTCTTTACATTAATTCAAAACTTAACCTCGCAGAAAGAAGGTAGTCAATTGACTGCCTCTCTTGTTGACCTTTCTGTCAAATTTTGTGTTATATTTTTTGCAAAATCTTTGACTGAATGATCTTTTATCACTTTTGTTGCTCGCAGAATCTGAAAGAAGTCTTCATTTTACCATTGCTGATCTTACTGATAAATTGGATAAAGTTCGCAAAGAAAACAAGACTCTTACTTCCAATTATATTGAAGCTTGCGACAAAGCAGAAAGAAGACTTGATTATCTCGAGTACTTCAAAAATATAGAGATTAGGAATCATGACAGAGGTTTCCTTCGCAAGGTTCACCTCAGTGATGAAGTTCTTGTGAACGATATTCTGCTCTCCTATTCTCTCCCTCCTGTATCTGTTCCTCCTTTAGAAGTTGATGATGATGAAATTCCTCTTCCCATGGATAAGGAATTAGAATTCACAAATGATGAAGAAAATACCACTCAAGAAGATGATGAATAAGAAAGAAGTCCTCCTAAAGAAATAACTACAAGAGATGAGAAGAATACTGGTGAAGCTGACAATTCTGGCAAGAATAACGAATCTGGCGAGCAAGAATAGTGAATCTGGCGAGACAATCGTCAAAACTTGAATTTCATTTCTGCTTTCTTTTTCTTCTTCTTTCTTGCGAATAATGTAACTTTTGAAATTTTTAGAATTCAACTTTTGATTTTTTTACATTGAATATCCTCAAGGAAGATAATGAAATCTTATTTCTCCATTCCCCTACTTGCCCTTCATTATCTTTCTTGAAATGGTGAATTATTCCATGTGTATTCTTTCTGTGAACTGTGTGGCTATATTATTCGAGAAACTATGAATATATCTGCGATGTAATGAGTACAGCTGTGATATTCCGAAAAATTATGAAAGAGTTTACGATGTTATGAATCTGCCTTCTTATATATTCTCTTGCGGTGAACAAATCTTTCCTGCATCTGAAAATAGAATAGTTAATTTTTTAAGATTATTCTGTTGGTCTTATTTTTCCTTCCTAGTTAAAGGTCTTATTTTGCCAAATTTTTTTTTCTTTCTGCGACAAAATCGCAGGACGTCTTTACATTTGCATGTATTGTGGTTGGTTGTCAGCCAACACAAATATAATTTCACTTTCTTACTTCCTAAAATAAAGTAGTATGCAATAATAAAGAGTTCGTATCCACGAAGAGGCTTTTTGTTGTTATGCAAATTTTCAGTTTCTTAGTAACCAAAGGGGGGGGGGGTTTGAGTTATCAAAGCTATAAAACTAATTTGAAAGCAATAAAGTATTAAAGTAATCAATATGGAGAAAGTATTGGTCACGGGATAGTTTCATTCACAAACACATATTTTCATCAATGACTAGAATTGAAATTTAATCTCTCATTTACTAAAAGTCCTAGGATACCTTGATCGCAAGAATACCCCGCTAATTCCCTGATTTCATCACAACCACATTAAAATATGCATATGTGAATTCTTCCTAGAAAGCAACCTAAAGTGTAAAAGAAAATTAGATTTAACTCCCTAAAAGCAATAAGCTATTAGGAATAAGACTAATCAAGGCAATCGAAATGTGTAAAAGCAGTAAATCAATTTAACCCAAGTTATGATTCATATGTGACTAGTAGTATATATCTCTACAAGCACTACCCACATTTATGCTACTTAGAATCATGGATTAACAACATTTTCATATTGAAAACCCTAATATAGATCTAGAAATGAATGCAAATCAGATTTATTCCGGACTCAACCAATCAAACAATCAAATCATATACAATATAAACAATGAATCATAAACAAAAAACTTGAGACAAAACTAATGCATTGAATCAGATTTTATTTGTGAAATCCACTTTATATCCCATAACCAATAATGATTGTTTAGCTACTCATAGTATTTTGATTCATCATCATTATTATCAAGAATAAAATGAAGAACATGAAAAATAAACGAAAGCAAACCCTAGTAGAATCGCTCTCCTCCAAACTCCAGTAGAAAAATACGTGATAAGATGAGTCCCAAAATAATAGAAACTCCTTCTTTTATAGCTTTCCAACTTTCCAAATTAGGTCTTCAAAGCACATGGTCCAATACCAAGAAGTCCACTAAACTCATGTGTGTGAAAAACCCATGTGAAAATATGACCCAAAAATTGTTCGCCGGAAAACTGTGTTTTTGGCCGGAATATGGCAGGAATCCGGCGCCGGAAAATAGCTCAGGTGACCGGAAAAGTCCACCCGGTCACCAGTTAGAAATAACAGTCAACCGTTAAAAACTGACGGCTGACTAACGGTCAAACTCAGCGAGTCAACTCAGGGTCAACTAAGCCAGTTGAAACGAGTTAGTCAGGCAACAATTCTGCAGGTCATGGCCAAGATGGCCCTGAATCTTCTATGTTTCACCAACTGTAGCTTGCACTTGTTCACAGCCATGTTGTCCCTGTATTGCCACTCCCAACTTCAGAATCAAATTGCAGCTTCAATGCACAACTCTTAAATGAAATCTCATCTCACCCATTCTAAGTTGCCTCACTCAATCCCCATCCAAGCTGACAACCACAATCCATGGCACAACCAACCCTGCAATCTCATGGCAACATCACTTGCAATCTCAGTTCCTGTATGACAGCACAAGTACACCATTAGCCAACATCATTCTGCTCAGTAACATTTATAGCTTCATGCTTTGACAGAACCAAACACCAACACCCACCAGGCTCAATCTGTTGGCTGTAGCTTCCATGGGTTCAATCACCAATATCACCAGGTCCCATTTCTTCTCACCAGCATCACAGTTCATATCTTCCAGCACCTGCATAAACAATTCCACCTACACCTCAAACTATTACAGCTTCTTTGCAGAACACCTGCTATATACTTCCATCTGACCTGCAATGACCTACACCAAGCTATTTCTTCTTTTCGGTGACATGGCACCACCAAGACCTGTTACCAGTTCCATTATCACCCATTCTTAATCTTCACAGAAGCAGCTCTTTATCTTTGCATTGCATGAGTACACCCATTTTTACCACTACCACAATTGCACACAGTTCAGTTATGACTCAGTTCACAGACCACCATCAAACCCAGAAAGCCAACTCCATAATCGACTAAACTCAGCTGCAATTTCCACCACAGCCTCACTGTCAAGCTCAGAACCCATTGATGTTATTGTCGTTTCTCAACAACAACAACCAAAGCAAAACCAGTGCCCACCTGCCATTTCATATAATCTCTCCCAGTATTCTCAACTGGAACCCCTGCAAATTCACCACAGCTACCACTCTAGCCTCGGATCATAGCACATCAGCACAACCACCAGTGCAGCTGCAACTCCAATTCCATTTGAGCTCAAACCTGTCACTGCCATCACCTGCAACTCAGCTCAGTTGCATTTAGCTCCAATTCAATAACACATTCACTCACAGCAGCTCATAACCCACTTTCCAACAGTAGCCTCAACCCAAAACCCTGTTCAAGTCCATACATCTGCTACTTCTTGCAATTCTCCATTTCTGAGATTCACCAGCTCAGTACCCTGCACTGTAATTCCACCATGAGAAAGACACAGCTGTAAACCATCAACACCTTCTCTTCCCTACAGCACCAATTACCAGCTCCTTGTTTCTACAGCTTGCCTAATTAACTAAATTTCATTGTTTGAACAGCTCATTGTGGTTCACCATCTCAGTTCCCCACTGCCAAACTATTTGAGCAGCACCACCATCAGCTTCTCAATTTCATTCCAAGCTCCATCTCATAAACACCACCAACCAAACATCCATTGTCAAACTGATACGACCATTGACTCAGCTAACCCTAGCCTCAATTTCTTTGAGCTTCAACACTGAATTGGGTGTCATCACAGACCCTAGATTCAGTTCTTCTCCCTAATTTCAACAACACAGAACCCATAGAATCACCTCAATCAATCTGAAATTGAATCCAGCTTCTTTATTCGACAGATGCATCTCTTGATTCAACAGTAATGAATCGATCACAAACCCCTAAAATCTTCAGTACCCATCACTTCAATTCCTTTTGGGTTCTTTGATCTTCCATTCACATCCCCATCTCACTGTGTTGATCACTCAAACACCAGCAGAACTCGAGCCTCTCTCAATTTCCTCTAAGTATGGTGCCGCCATTGATTTCGAGCAAAGATGAGAAATAATGGCTAATGATAGGAAATGATTTCCTCACTAAATTTTAGGTATTGTGTAAGAATGGGTTGGATATAGCCACTCATAAGTAAAAGATAAGGGGTAACCAAAAATGATTTATGCACCCTTAAGTATATGTCGGCACCATGATGTCGGTCCGTTGCTTCTCTAGACTAAGCTGTCGTGGCAGTCTCATATTATCGGGTCGGCTCCGCGCTCGGTAAAACTCGCATGTGAATTGACCTCTTTGCCCTTTTACGCTCCAAATGAAAGATTTTTTCTTCGTTTGCCCCCAAGTGCTCTAATGCACCTAAAAACTCAAAATTAAACATAAGATACATATTTTACAAAATAAATAGCAAAGAAAGTATAAATACTAGATATAGAATTAGGTGTTTTACAACACCTATTAGATTCCCCCACACTTAGACTTTGCTAGTCCTCGAGCAAATAAAACAAAACTTATTCTAAAGAATACATACAATTCCCGTGAGCGTTTACTAGAAAAATACCCACAAAACCTCCATTTCCAACTTACAAGTTCTCCGAAATGATAGTATCCAACGCGCTAAGAAGACATAAAGATTCTGCACACTAGTCATAAGAAGTTAGACACATAAATAAACACAATCTCATTCTTAAAAGTTGAGAGATAAATAACCATCCCTTATCGAAAGAAATTCGGGTTCGGAGTGATCAAAAGTCTCGACTCTGCCTCACAAGAAAGGGTTTTATGAAATTGCACTCAATAATAAACAACTCTTTATGGGTCACACATGTGTCCAGGTAGGAATGAAGAGATAATCCTGCGACACGTTGAATAGTAGGAAGGCAAACCCTCCGAAATGTTTTGAAAACCCACATCTTTTATTCATTTTGAAAACCCTTTTTTTTCTGACGATCTCTTAGAAAGGAAATCAACCACTTAACGATGGTGGGAGTATGCTTACTTACCTCGTTATATGTTCGGAGTGCAGATATCACCACTCTCACAGCATCCATAGAAACGTCTTCGGTCTTCAATCATTGTCTTCATCTTCGGTCTTCAATTGTCGATGATAACTCTTGAACTTCGTAGAATCTTGACAATGTGATTCTTTCCATTGGCTTTATTGAATGAATACAAAACCAAAAATGAACTAAACAAACCTAAATATGATGCAATGAATAATTTATTTATTTTATTTTTTTACCTTTTTTTTCATTTTTTTTAAAGCATTAAATATAAAGTAAATACAAAATGAAAACAAACAAAAATAAAAACTAATGATGATCCTAAAGAACTTTTCTCTTGTCTTTTTTTTTACCTTTTTTTTAAAAAGGGAACTAGCATAATGATAACTATGTTCCAATTTTTTTTTTTTTTTTTTTTGAGACAAGAGAATATAATACGAATAAAAATAAAAATGCAAGTACAAATTCCATGGTGTGAGTACTTTACCGCTTGATTCTTCACAACTTGTATGTCTCGATATCATAAACTTCTTGAATTCTCATCTTGATAATCTTCACTCTTGTACAATAGTCTTCAACTTATAAAAATTCTGCCCTTGTCTTGTTGCTATACTTGAATCTGAAATCTGCTCATTTTTGTACCGTTGCTTGTAAACTTAGAACGTCTTCAACTTTCCTTCGAACTTGTGATGCTTCTCTTGTTGATGATGATGGTGTTTCTATGGACCTGTTGGTGTAGAGAGAGATAAAGTGGATGGTGCTAACTGCGAACAAGATTACAAGTGGTATGTAAGTTAGCAATTCGATGTCACCATTCATGATTGATAAAATAGCACTCAAGAGATCAAAATAGTGCTTCTATTGGTGGGAGGTTGGGTAGCTCACCATTCTACCCGGAGTTTATGTACGGTGACACACACTTTAAAAGCACATATTTAGACAGGTACAAAGAAGTGAAGGTCGGTGCCTCTCATGATGTAACATGGGTAGTCTCCACTATAGGGGACCACTACTCTACTACCGAATTCAGTCTACACCATATTTTCCACTGACATGGTTAAATCCAACTTTAACTCTCATACAAGTAAGAAACCCGATCATGTTCCCTGTCATCTCTAAGTTCAGTAACTCTTATGAAAATCTCGATGTAATCTTAGCGACATGGATACTATGTGACTCTAAACTAACTACAAATTGGAGTTTTTCATGCACTAATTTACACAAAAGTTGAAAATTTTGAAAAAAAATTACAATGCAAATGCTTAACCACTCCCCCACACTTAAACTTTACATTTTCCTCAATGTAAATTGAGTCATCCAAAGTAAGTCAAGGTGGGAAATTATGCATGACAAATGACAAGAAATCAGAAAAAAAAAATATAAGATAAGAAAAAAAAAACAAAAAAAACAAAAAAAACAAAAAAATAAGACAAAAAAATAAAAATAAGACAAGAGATACTCATCCTATGGGTTGCCTCCCATTTAGCGCTTGGTTTAAAGTCGTCAGCCCGACTATCTCCTTCCTTTCTACGACTCCTCCAGAGGGAGTGCATCCACAAAATTCGCTCCTTCCACCACTTCGGAATTGAAATTCTCATAATATGGTTTCAAACGGTGCCCATTAACTTTAAGTTCCTTGCCTGTAGCTATGCTATGAATTTCTACTACACCATGAGAAAACACATTAGTAACAATGAAAGTTCCGATCCAACGTGACCTTAATTTACCCGGAAATAAATGCGAGCGAGAATTAAACAAAAGCACTTTCTGCCCAACACAAAATTGTTTTCTAGAAATCATAGTATCATGAAAGGCCTTCGTTTTCTCCTTATAAATGCGAAAGCTTTCAAATGCATCATTGCGAAGCTCCTCTAGCTCTTGGAGTTGTAACTTCCTTTGCTTTCCAGCCCCATCCATCTCCATATTACATTGCTTAATCGCCCAAAACGCTTTATGTTCAATCTCCACGGGTAAGTGACAAGGTTTACCATACACAAGCCTAAAGGGAGACATCCTAATAGGTGTTTTGTATGCGGTTCTATAAGCCCACAAAGCATCATTTAGCCGCATGCTCCAATCTTTCCTTGTTGGATTCACCGTATTTTCTAGAATGGATTTCACCTCCCGGTTGGAAACCTCGGCTTGTCCATTTGTTTGGGGATGATAAGGTGTTGCAACCTTATGTGACACATTGTACTTATTCAAAAAGCTTTGCAAAGTCCTGTTGTTGAAGTGAGAACCCCCATCGCTAATTATGGCTCTTGGAATTCCAAACCTTGCAAAAATGTTAGTTTGCACAAAATCTGAAACAACCTTGGAATCATTAGTAGGGGTGGCCTTAGCTTCCACCCATTTAGAGACATAATCAACAGCAAGTAAGATGTAAAAATTCCCATGAGAGTTGACAAAAGGACCCATAAAATCAATACCCTATACATCAAAAAGTTTAATAAATTGAATAAAGGTTTGTGGCATTTGATTTCGGGCACCTAAATTGCCTGTTATTTGGCACCTATCACAAGTTGTGCAAAATATATGTGCATCCTTAAACAAGGTTGGCCATTAGAAACCGCTTTCAAGTACCTTGTGAGCGGTTCTTTTACTTCCAAAATGTCCTCCGCAAGCAGAAGAGTGACAAAATGACAAGATAGAATTAAACTCAGATTCGGGAACGCACCTTCTCATTACTTGGTCGCTGCCATGTTTTCATAAGTATGGATCATCCCATATGTATTGGTTTCCTAACCTCTTAAGTTTGTCCCTCTCAGCACGAGACAAGTTCCTTGGGATTTGTTTAGTTACCAAGTAATTCACAATATCCGCATACCATGGTTCTCCACATGCAATTGAGAAGAGTTGCTCATCCGGGAAACTTTCACGCAATGGGATAGCTTCCTTGTCCACAAAAAGACGGATCAAATGATCCGCAACGGTGTTCTCAATTCCTTTCTTGTCCTTGATTTCAATATCAAACTCTTGTAAGAGTAGAATCCATCGTATGAGCCTCGGTTTCGCTTCTTTCTTCATTAGCAAGTACCTAAGAGCTGCATGGTCAGAATAAACAACAACTTTTGTACTAATTAGATAAGAGCGAAATTTATCCAATGCAAATACAATAGCTAAAAACTCTTTTTCAGTGGTTGTGTAGTTTTGTTGGGCCTCATTTAACGTTCTAGAAGCATAATAGATAGCATGAGGTATCTTCCCCACACGCTGCCCAAGCACCGCACCAACCGCGTAGTCACTAGCATCACACATTAGCTCAAAAGGCTTGCTCCAATCTGGTGGTTTAATGATAGGGGCTGAAATCAAAAGTTCTTTCAAACGATTGAATGCCGCCATACACTTCTCATCAAAGTTAAAAACCACATCTTTTTGCAATAAGTTGCAAAGTGGTGATGCTATCTTGGAAAAATCCTTGATAAATCTATGATAGAAACCTGCATGACCAATAAAAGAACGTATCTCCCTCACCGTAGTGGGAGGGGTTAGAGCACGAATAAGGTCTATCTTAGATTTATCAACTTCCAAGCCCTTAGAAGATATAATATGGCCTAAAACTATGCCATGAGTTACCATGAAATGGCACTTCTCCCAATTAATAACAAGGTTTGTTTCAACACATCGTTCAAGGATTAAAGATAAGTTGTTCAAACAAAGGTCAAATGAATCACCAAAGACACTAAAGTCATCCATAAACACTTCAATGATGTTTTCAACATACTCGGAAAATATACTTACCATACACCTTTGAAAGGTAGCTGGAGCATTGCATAATCCAAAAGGCATCCTTCTATAAGAAAAAGTGTCGAAAGGACAAGTGAAAGTGGTTTTCTCTTGATCCTCCGGTGCTATCACAATCTGATTGTAACCTGAATAACCATAAAGGAAACAATAATAAGCATGTCCAGCTAAACGTTCAGGCATTTGATCAATAAAAGGTAAAGGAAAATGATCCTTCCTAGTAGTAGCATTCAACTTTATATAATCAATACAAACCCTCCAACCGGTTTGCACACGAGTTGGGACGAGTTCGTTCTCATCATTCTCTACCACCGTTACCCCTAATTTCTTTGGTACAACTTGTACCGGGCTCACCCACTTGCTATCGGATATGGGTTAGATAACACCCATTTCCAAAAGCTTGAGTATCTCCTTTTTCACAACTTACATCATGGGAGGGTTCAAACGACGTTGCGCTTCCCTTTTAGGCTTTGCATCGTCCTCCAAACGAATCTTATGCATACAAACGGCAGGGCTTATACCCTTGATATCAGCGATTGTCCATCCTATGGCCGTCTTGTGCTTCCTTAGCACCCTTAGAAGTTTTTTCTCCTGTAATTCACTAAGCTCGTTAGAAAAAATCACAGGTAACTCTTCATTGTCACCCAAGTACAAGTACTTTAAGTGACTTGGAAGAGGTTTCAATTCCAACTTTGGAGATTTAACAATATAAGGTAAAAGCTTTTCATCATTGCATGGTAAAGAAATAAAAGAGACATTATGAGTTTCCGGACATCCTTGTAGTGAGTTGAGATCACCAATGGCTTCCTTAAATTCGTTACCACACTCTACTCCATCATCCATGGATGTAGTTAAAACAGTTTCCAAAGCATCATCACCATTCAATTCAAACACTTTTTGCGCCAATGCATCCATAACATCAACGGAGAAACAAGAGTGTACATCACTAGGATATATCATCGTCTCGAAAATGTTGAAACGTATTATTTCTCCATCAAATTCCATAGTCAATGTTCCCTTGTCTACGCCAATGATCGTCTTAGCCGTTTTCATGAAGGGACGCCCAAGTAGCAATGGAAGAGACGAGTCCGGCGCACCTTCATCCATATCTAACACACAAAAGTCAGCTGGAAATACAAGTTGATTAACCTGCACAAGAACATCCTCAACAATACCCATTGGGTAAACATTAGAGCGATCGGCTAATTGCAACACAATTTCAGCCTTTTTCAAAGGACCTAGATTAAGTGAATTATACATGGATGCAGGCATAACATTAACGGATGCACCTAAGTCTAACATTGCTTTGTTAAAAGTGGTGTTACCAATTGTGACGGGAATTTCAAAGCTACCGGGATCCTTGCATTTCAGTGGGAGTTTGTGTTGTAAGATTGCCGAACCATTTTCCCCCACACTTAGCACTTCTTTGCCTTTAAGCCTTTGCTTGTTGGTACACAAGTCCTTCAACACTTTTGAATACTTGGGAACTTGCTTGATAGCATCGATAAGTGGTATATTCACATGAATCTTCTTAAGAACATCTAAAATCTCCTTTTCTAGTTCTCCCTTCTTAGAACTTGCAAATATGCGAGGAAAAGGCATAGGAGGAACATAAGTAGGAATAGGAGTTTTAGAGTTAGGAATAGGTACCTTGGGTGTTTGGGGAATTTCATCCCTCTTTTCCTCCGAAACCGGCTCCTTTGGAACTTCCTCTTCACCCAAATCAGCAACTTTGGGTTGCTCAAGTTGTGTACCACTTCTCAACGTAATGGCATTGACACCCTCTTTGGGTTGATAGGTTGAGAAGGGAGTCTCCCACTATTTTGTGCCTTTAATTTGTTGATATCAATCTCCATGGAGCCCACTTGAGTTTGCAAATCCTTAATCGCACTCTTGGTTTCTTGTTGGCTCTCCTTGAACATGGTAGAAATACCTTGCATAAAAGTTTGTAGCTTGGCATCGATATCGGAACCTTGATTTTGCACCGATTGTTGTGGTTGCTGAAATTGTTGCTGTTGTTGTTGAAATTGTTGTTGTTGAGGTTGAAATTGTTGTTGTTGAGGTTGAAATCCACTCGGACGGTTGAAAGTAGGTTGCTGAACCGCACCTTGCTTGTTAGCATAGCTGAAATTTGGATGATTTCTCCATCCCGGATTGTAGGTGTTGTAATAGGGATCATATCGTCTTGGTTGGTTTGGAAAAACCGCATTAGCTTGCTCCAACTCTTCACCATACGAAGGTAATATAACCGCAACCATCTTTTGCATCATGTGCTCCATATTGTCCATCCTTTGATTACGGTGTGATGATGATGAATCACTAACTTCATGCACTTTCCTCACCATTGGTTCACCTCTTGTGTAGAATTTTTGCGAGTTTGCAGCCATGCTTTCAATCAAATCGGTAGCTTGGGCCACCGTCCTGTTCACTAGTGCACCACCACCCGCAGCGTCAAGAAGATATTTATCACTTGATTGGAGGCCTTCGTAGAATTACTGGATTATCATAGCGTCACTGAATTGATGGTGAGGACAGCTTGCCACCAATCTCTTGTATCGCTCCCAACATTCATACAAAGATTCTCCCGCATGTTGCTTTATTCCACAAATCTCTTTGAGAATTTGAGTAGCCTTTGATGCAGGAAAATACCTCTCTAGAAAGATTTTCTTCAATCCGTTCCATGTAGTGACACTTCCACAGGAAAATAATACAACCAATCTTTAGCGCTGTCTACCATAGAAAATGGAAAAACTTTCATCATTGCACCATCGGCATCGGTCTCCGTTGGAAGCATAGCCTTGACAATGGTATAGAACTCCATGAGATGCTTGTTTGGGTCTTCATTAGCCATGCCATGAAACTTTGGCAACTCTCTAAGCAACCCCGGCTTGATCTCAAAAGTTTAGTTTGTTTGGATACACCACCGTTGTGCATCAAGCCTATGAGAAGCCAAATCCTTGAGTGTACGATTTGCATCTTCCATTGCTTCTTCTTCTTCTTCTACTAGTGGTTCTTCAACAAATGGAACCTCTAGTTCTTCTTCTAGTTATAACTCTTCTTCCACTTCTAACTCTTGCTCTTCCGTGTCTTGACTTGGTTGGAGTATTGTGCCTCTTCGAGTAGCAATCCCGCACCTTGGATAGTTCCAATCTTTAGAAGCCAGGGATTAGTACCTGAAAAACAATTCTCACAAAAAAGTAAGAATCAAGACAAGAAACAAAAAGCAAAGATAAAAGAAAAAATTGTAAAAAGAAACTAAAAACTTAATAACAAGCCGTTTGCCTCCCCGGCAACGGCGCCAAAATCTGGTCGGTTGTCAGCCAACACAAATTTAATTTCACTTTCTTACTTCCTAAAATAAAGTAGTATGCAATAAGAAAGAGTTCGTATCCACAGAGAGGCTTTTTGTTGTTATGCAAATTTTCAGTTTCTAAGTAACCAAAGGGGGGGGGGGGGTTTGAGTTATCAAAGCTATAAAACTAATTTGAAAGCAATAAAGTATTAAAGTAATCAATATGGAGAAATTATTGGTCACGGATAGTTTCATTCACAAACACATATTTTCATCAATGACTAGAATTGAAATTTAATCTCTCATTTACTAAAAGTCCTAGGATACCTTGATCGCAAGAATACCTCGCTAATTCCCTGATTTCATCACAACCACATTAAAAGATGCATATGTGAATTCTTCCTAGAAAGCAACCTAAAGTGTAAAAGAAAATTAGATTTAACTTCCTAAAAGCAATAAGCTATATGGAATAAGACTAATCAAGGCAATCGAAATGTGTAAAAGCACTAAATCAATTTAACCTAAGTTATGATTCATATGTGACTAGTAGGATATATCTCTACAAGCACTACCCACATTTATGTTACTTAGAATCAGGGATTAACAACATTTTCGTATTGAAAACCCTAATATAGCTCTAGAAATGAATGCAAATCGGATTGATTCCGGACTCAACCAATCAAACAATCAAATCATATACAATATAAACAATGAATCATAAACAATAAACTTGAGACAAAACTAATGCATTGAATCAGATTTTATTTGTGAAATCCACTTTATATCCCATAACCAATAATGATTGTTTAGCTACTCATAGTATTTTGATTCATCATAATTATTATCAAGAATAAAATGAAGAACATGAAAAATAAACGAAAGCAAACCCTAGTAGAATCGCTCTCCTCCAAACTCCATTAGAAAAATACGTGATAAGATGAGTCCCAAAAGAATAGAAACTCCTTCTTTTATAGCTTTCCAACTTTCCAAATTAGGTCTTCAAAGCCCATGGTACAATACCAAGAAGTCCACTAAACTCATGTGTGTGAAAAACCCATGTGAAAATATGACCCAAAAATTGTTCGCCGGAAAACGGTGTTTTTGGCCGGAATATGGCCGAAATCCGGCGCCGGAAAGTAGCTCAGGTGACCGGCAAAGTCCACCCGGTCACCAGTTAGAAATAACAGTCAACCGTTAAAAACTGACGGCTGACTAACGGTCAACTCGGTCAAACCCAGCGAGTCAACTCGGGGTCAACTAAGCCAGTTGACATGAGTTAGTCAGGCAACAATTCTGCAGGTCATGGACAAGATGGCCCTGAATCTTCTATGTTGCACCAACTGTAGCTTGCACTTGTTCACAGCCATGTTGGCCCTGTATTGCCACTCCCAACTTCAGAATCAAATTTCAGCTTCAATGCACAACTCTTAACTGAAATCTCAGCTCACCCATTCTCAGTTGCCTCACTCAATCCCCATCCAAGATGACAACCACAATCCATGGCACAACAAACCCTGCAATCTCATGGAAACAACACTTGCAATCTCATTTCCTGTATGACAGCACAAGTACACCACTAGCCAACATCATTCTGCTCAGTAATAGTTGTAGCTTCATGCTTTGACAGAACCAAAAACCAACACCCACCAGGCTCAATATGTTGGCTCTAGCTTCCATGGGTTCAGTCACCAATATCACCAGGTCCCATTTCTTCTCACCAGCATCACAGTTCATATCTACCAGCACCTGCATAAACAATTCCACCTACACCTCAAACCATTATAGCTTCTTTGCAGAACACCTGCTATATACTTCCATCTGACCTGCAATGACCTACACCAAGCTATTTCTTCTTTTCTGTGACATGGCACCACCAATACTTGTTACCAGTTCCATTAGCACCCATTCTTAATCTTCACAGAAGTAGCTCTTTCTCTTTGAATTGCCTGAGTACACCCATTTTGACCACCACCACAATTGCACATAGTTCAGCTGTGACTCAGTTCACAGACCACCATCAAACCCAGAAAGGCAACTCCATAATCGACTAAACTCATCTGCAATTTCCACCACAGCCTCACTGTCAAGCTCAGAACCCATTGTTGTTCTTGTCCTTGCTCAACAGCAACAACCAAAGCAAAACCAGTGCCCACCTGCCATTTCATAGAAACTTTCCCAGTATTCTCAACTGGAACCCCTACAACTTCACCACAGCTACCACTCTAGCCTCGGATCATAGCACATCAGCACAACCACCAGTGCAGCTGCAACTCCAATTCCATTTGAGCTCAAACCTATCACTGCCATCACCTGCAACTCAGCTCAGTTGCATTTAGCTCCAATTAAATAACACATTCACTCACAGCAGCTCATAACCCACTTTCCAACAGTAGCCTCAACCGAAAACCCTGTTCAAGTCCATATATCTGCTACTTCTTGCAATTCTCCATTTCTGAGATGCACCAGCTCAGTACCCTGCACTGTAATTCCACCATGAGCAAGACACAGCTGCAAACCATAAACACATGCTCTTCCCTGCAGCACCAATTACCAGCTCCTTGTTTCTACAGCTTGCCCAATTAACTAAATTTCATTGTTTGAACAGATCATTGTGGTTCACCATCTCAGTTCCCCACTGCCAAACTATTTGAGCAGCACCACCATCAGCTTCTCAATTCCATTCCAAGCTCCATCTCATAAACACCACCAACCCAACATCCATTGTCAAACTGATACCACCATTGACTCAGCTAACCCTAGCCTCAATTTCTTTGAGCTTCAATACTGAATTGGGTGTCATCAAAGACCCTAGATTCAGTTCTTCTCCCTTATTTCAACAACACAGAACCCATAGAATCACCTCAATCAATCTGAAATTGAATTCAGCTTCTTTATTCAACAGATGCATCTCTTGATTCAACAGCAATGAATCGATCACAAACCCCTAAAATCTTCAGTACCCATCACTTCAATTCCTTTTGGGTTCTTTGATCTTTCATTCACATCCCCATCTCACTGTGTTGATCACTCAAACACCAGCAGAGCTCGAGCCTCTCTCAATTTCCTCTGAGTATGGTTCCACCATTGATTTCGAGCAAAGAGGAGAAATAATGGCTAATGATAGGAAATGATTTCCTCACTAAATTTTAGGTATTGTGTAAGAATGGGTTGGATATATCCACTCATAAGTAAAAGATAAGGGGTAACCAAAAATGATTTATGCACCCCTTAAGTATATGTCGGCACCATGATGCCGGTCTGTTTCTTCTCTAGACTAAGCTGTCGTGGCAGTCTCATATTATCGGCTCGGCTCCGCGCCCGGTAAAACTCGCATGTGAATTTACCTCTTTGCCCTTTTACGCTCCAAATGAAAGCTTTTTCCTTCTTTTGCCCCCAAGTGCTCCATTGCACCAAAAAATCAAAACTAAACATAAGATACATATTTTACAAAATAAATAGCAAAGAAAGTATAAATACTAGATATAGAATTAGGTGTTTTACAACACCTATCATATTGACCCATTGATTTTGTCTTATCAATATTTTTTCAGCATCTCTGCGACAATATGATAAGTTTAAATTCTCTTGCAAGAATTATAGCTTATGACATTGCCGTCTTGCGATGCCTTTACACTTTCATGTAAAAACCCATTGATCTCATCTTAACATTTCTCTTTTGGCTCGTTGCCCCTGTATAATTTTCGTCACGCGACAATATGACAGGCCTAAATGTTCTTGCGATCATAAATCCCCATGACATTGCCGTCTTTAGACACTTATCATCTCCCTAATGGAGGGTTCCTCCCTTATATTACCCCTAGTTTCCCCTTGAAGGAGGGAACATCGGCCATTCAAGACTAGATCCTCCCATCCAGATCTGCCAACAACCAGTTTTTTTCCGCAGCCTCTTGTCCTTTATGCCTATATGGATTATAGTTACAAGACTGCACCCTAAGTGGGGTTTTCTTTGGGCCGAGTGCATCATATCCAAGACTTTCCAAGGATGGCCAGGGTAGTTTCGTACGCCCCGGGCACCCTTGACTAAACCGTGTACCTCGGCGCCTTGGTCATACTTTGCACTCCTTAGAAGAGGTCCTTATATAATTGGAAATCCAAGATCCCTCTCCTGGATAGGTTTTCTTTAACCCCAACATCTGCATAACTCAGGTTCCAGCAGCGGTATAACCTTATCACTGAGTCATGTCAAGAGATACCCCCTTATATGACGCACTATTAGGTCTTACATTTGCCTCTTGCGAAATTTTATTCGCGAACTAGGGTGCACGCCATAAAGGTCCGTCCCATTCTATTAATTTCTGCGAAATTTTTATTCGCCTTTTTCGCGATTATGCTCGCAGTTCTTGCTTTTTTATTAGGAGAACCTCGCAATCGTAATTTTTTTTTACAACGTACATGTATCTCTTATCTTGCAAAAGTTGTCATTGATAATACTTTTTCAGAAATAGTCTATTCCATGGTCTTTCAAGTCTTTGACCAACATCTCTTCCTTCAGGGTCCATTAGTTTGTATGACCCGGTTCCAACTATCTCTTTAATGATATATGGTCCATCCCATTTTCTCGCCAATTTTCCACCACTCTCTCGCTGATAACTTGGTGTTTCTCGCAGCACTAAATCACCAGGTTGAAATTCACGTTTTTTTAAAACGTTTGTTGTACTCGCGAGCTAATCTTCGCTGGTAATTTTCCATATGTTGCAAAGTTTTTTCTCTTTTTTCTTCTAATTCATCCAATTTATTTAAAATCATTCCAGCACTTAGATTTCTTTCCCGAGCCTCACTTTTTGTTGTAGGAATAGCTACTTCTGTTGGTAACACAGCTTCAACTCCATACGCCAAACAAAAAGGTGACATTCCAGTAGCTTCTCGTCTAGCTGTATTGTAGGCCCATATTGCATTATGCACCTGTTCGCACCATGCTCTGTGGTATCCCTCTAGTTTCTTTTTTAAGATATATGTGATTGTCTTATTAGTTGCTTCAGCTTGACCATTTACTTGTGGATATAGAGGAGCAGATTTTCCACACTTTATCTTAAATGCATTGAGTAACAATTCTATATTCCGCCCTTCAAATTGCTTCCCATTATCAGACACCAACTGTGCTGGAATCCCAAATATGCAAATTATATTCTCAAATATGAATGTAAAAATATCTTTATCGCGGATATGTTGTACTGCCTTTACTTCTCCCCATTTTGTGAAATAATCTGTTGCGACGATTAGGTATCTTCTTTATCCAGAACCAGGCACAAATGGTCCCACAATATCTAACCCCCATTTCCCAAAAGTCCATAAACTTATTGAAGATGATAATGGTGCTCATGGTGCATGTATCTTATTTCCATATCGCTGGAAATATTCACAACACCTTGAGAGTTGTTTTGCATCTTCATGCATATATGGCAAGTAATAGCCTTACATTTTTGTTCTATATGCCAAAGACCTTCCCCCACTATGATTACCAACGTCACCACTATGCAACATCTTCAACACTTTCTGTCCTTCCTCCATCGTCAAACATCTTAGCGATGGTCCATTAAAAGATCTGCGATATAATACTCATTCTCTTAGCTCATAATTGGTTGACCTACTTTTTAATTTATGTGCTTCCAATCGATTTATTGGGATTTCTCCTCTTGCCAAGTATGCATGAAGATCTACTCGCCAATCCGTAATGTTTCTCTTTAATTCCTCATCGCCAACTTTAACCATCATCACATCTTCTTCTTCCTCTTCTTCCTTGTTTATCGATGGTAATAAAAGTGTTTGAATTTTTATGCATCTCGCAGCTGGATTTGTCATCATACTAGATATGAAATCAATTGCATCTGCGAACTTATTATCTTTCCTTAATATGTGTCTCCATGTTATTTTTGGAATTCTCGCAGATAATTCTTCGACTAATCTTTTATACTTTCTTAAAGATGGTTCGTTTTTTGTGTATTCTCCTTTTATCTGGCGAATAACCAAGTGTGAATCACTGGTAATTCTAGCATTTTCCAACTTCATTTCTACTGTAAACTTTAAAGCATGAATCACGACCTCCTATTCTGTTTCATTATTAGTGGATGCAAATTCCAATCTAAATGAAAAAGCTGTTTTTTCTCCATCTGGTGAAATAAAAACAACTCCAATCCCATTTCCTTCCCCATTTGAGGATCCATCCACCAATATCTCCCATCTGTCGGGTTCTGTTAATAGCTCTTTTGGATCTCCATGTTCCTCTTCTACATCCATCATCTCTTCCACAACTTCATCATCTTCTAAGGGAAATTCAGCTAAGAAATATGCCATAACTTGTGACGTTGGCGAGGATAAAACTTCATATTGAATATCAAAGTGTCCTACTTGTGCATTCCATCTCTCAACTCTGCCTGATCTTTTTAAATTTTTCATTACTGACTCAATTGTCACTTTCGTTAACACTTTGACCTTATGTGCTTGAAAGTAGATGCGAAGCTTAAAAGTTGCATGTACCAATGCTAGAATTAGTTTCTCAATCTTTGAATAATTTCTCTCTGCAGAATTGAACGTTTTCCTGATGTAATAAATTGGTTTTTCTACCCCTGCATCTACTCGCAGCAACACAACACTTAGCGCATATGTGGTTGTTGTGAGATAAATCAATAGTTCCTCTCCCAGTTCATCTTTCTGTAAGATAGTTATGTTCATCAAATGTTCTTTTATTCCTTGAAAAGCCTTTTCACATTCATCTGTCCACTTGAATTTTGTTCCCTTCTTGAGTATATCGCGAATTGCTTGTACATTCATCTGTACAAGTGCAAGTAAAATGTTTGCAATTGTCTGAAGATCGCGAAATGAATCTTCCTAGCGAGGCTAAGAGTCCATTCAATTTTTGCACATCTTTTACCGTCGCAGGCGTTGGCATATCGCGAATTTCTTGTACTTTTTCCGGATCAACTTGTATTCCTTATTTTGATACAATATACCCCAGAAATTTTCCTGAAGTTACTCCAAAAGTACACTTATAGGGATTCACTTTAATATTAAATTGCCGCATTTGATCGAAAATCTCTTTCAGATCTTGCGCATGATTCTCAGCTTCTTTGCTTTTGATCAGCATATCATCTACATACACTTCTAATGTTTTATGAATCCATTTTGCAAACACCTTCTCCACCATTCTTTGATATGTTGCACCAGCATTTCGTAATCCAAAGGGAATATTTTTATAACAATATAATTCTCTTGGAGCAAAAAATGCGGTATGTTCTTGATCTTCTTCAGCGAGAGGGATTTGATTACATCCTTTATATCCATCCAGCGATGATATTCTGGCATTAACCGCTGCTGATTCAACCATCTGTGGGATATCTGGTAGTGGAAAACTATCTTTAGGACAAGCCTTGTTTAAATTAGTGAAATCTATACAAATTCTTATCCCCTTGTTCTTCTTTGGAACCACTACCATATTTGCAATCCACTCTGGATATTTTGCTTGCCTTATAATTCATGCGTCGCGCATCTTCTGTAATTCTTCTTCTATTTGAGAATGATATGTTGTTGTGATTTTCCTTATTCTTTCCTTAAATGGTCTTATATTTTTGTTGATTTCTAATTTATGACATGTTATTGATGTATCTATCCCTGGCATCTCATCCATGCTCCACGCGAAGATATCTTTATACTCTTGCAAGAGATTTATAGTTCTTTCTTCCTCATCTGCCTCCATCCTAGTCCCAATTTTCATCATTTTAGGCTCTTCTTCACTTCCAATATCTACTTCCTTTGTTGGTTCTGCTGCAGTATAACTGGATTTAGGTTCTCCCATTGGTGTTGGTGTTTTCATAGCTCTCGCGAGTTCATCTCCTTATCACGAGATTTCGCTGGGTATTCCTTTTCCTTCTTTTGCTCTTATCATGTAAACTTTAAATTCTTATTTCTTCTTTGTTTCTCTTGCCAATTTTCTGCGAGCCTTTCGCAGCTTTGGACGTTCTTCACAATTTCTTACTTCAATTTGGTAACACAATTTCACAAAATCTGTGTCTCCTCTAATTTCTCCAATTCCATTGGGTATAGGAAATTTGATGCATTGATGCTACAGCCTTGATTGCGTGTATCCATGGTCTTCCTAATATCATGTTATACGGTGATTCCACGTCTACCACACATAACGTTACTTGTGTTTCAATCTCCCCTAGTGGAATTCGTACCATTATCTCGCCTTTAGGTTTTGTTAAAGATTTTCCAAATCCATGAACATGATATGTTGAATAAGACATTTCTTCATCCTTATATCCCATTTTCTTGAAAGTATGATAAAATATTATATCTACAGAACTTCCTGCATCCACCAAAGTTCTATTCATAGCCCATTCTTCTACAGATTTTATTGATTCCTCCTTTCTCATTGGTATAGCGGATACTGTGATTACCAATGGAGAGGTATGACTTAGATTTTCTTCTGGTATTTCTGCTGATGTAAATGTGATCTCCTGCTTTTCCCAATATTTCAATGGTGATATTTTTTCTACTGTCATAATTTTCCTTCCTTCAAAATCCCATGTGTATCTTCCCCTTAATATTTTCATGAAATATATCAATCATTGTTCTTGTTACCATACCACACTCCAATTTTCAACCATCCTCTTTGATTCTAATCATCCTTCCTTCAAATATCTCACTGATTTGTTTTATGATTTTCTTAATCTTGAACAATTCTTATCTTCTTCTTCACCTTTTTCTATGATTTTGCTAATTCAATCCCTGTTTCGGGCACCAAAATGTAGTTGTAGGATTTCCCACACTACACCCTTGTTAAGATCTTGCTATAATCAACTCATAATTGAATATTAAACACGACACTTTATTATTTTGTTCTCAGAAATGTTTACAGAAATGGAAGAATTCAAGATTGCAACTATTCTCTTGAAGTTTCTCTCTCCTCAAGACTTTCTTAACTCTCAAAAATACATCATCCTTTTCTGGACACATTGCGTCTATATTTATAGGGTTACATAGTGGATGACAGCTAAGTTTTCCTCTTATTTCGGGTTGATTCTGCTATTGTACCACGATAGTTACAACGTTAAATCTCGCAAGTTTTGTAACCATCGCAGGACAAACATGCTTCTCTCAAGTTTTCTTCACTCGTCATTTATTAAGTCGCTCTTTTGACTGCTTTTGTAACACTTGCAAAGTGTAGTTGAAGATCTTGCGGTGATGCTTGATGGGAAGTATTGTTAATCTCGCAGAAAAGTATTGTAGCAATATTCTGGTCCTACATATCAAATACCCCCAAATTTATTATTTGCTAGTCCCAAGCAAATCTAATCTAGAAAATAAAATGACTACACTTAGCACGTGCAGTAAGACGTTAAACCGCTAGGTGACCCTAGTGGCGGAGTGTTGTCTCCGGAATGTTTACCAGAGGTGTACCTACAAAACCTTTACTCCATACCCTAGATATCTACGCAGAACCTTGGAAGGCACTAAAGAATCTCCTTGGCATACTTATTGAATACAGGAGGAAGTACCCTGATTCGAAATTCCAATTGTTGTACATGAGTTTGCACTCAAGCATACTAAAATTCATATAAAGTGACAGAGCTCTACTCATATAGTTTCTAGACATCATAAACCGGAGTCAACCAATCACATGGATAGATTAATAAGATGGATGTAGAGAAAAACATGGATGAAGTTGACTAAGGTGAACCTATCCTAATGGACTGAGATACTGGTCTGGACTAATATCAACACACTGGCATATACAAGGGAACAAGTGGTCGATAACCCTAACTCTAGGTCAACTCAGCTGGCATATACAAGGGTACCAGTGGTCGACTTTATTGAATTTATTCCGGTTGGTCTAGTGGTCTGGTCTTTTTTTTTTTTGTCTCATTCACTCTATTTTACCCTAGCAATGGTAAAAAGAAAAATAAAAGAAGTGATCAGGATTATTTCGATGTTTCCATCACGAGGATATGGCGAAACTATCATTTTTTTCTTCTAACACCTGAGATCTGTGCTTTTATGAATAGACTCTTCTAGATGTTTCCATCTAATCAGATTGGTTCCTCAACTCCTACAACCAAAATGTTTCCATCCACTTAGATTGGTTAGTGACATCCTTAATAGGCATAAATTTCTAGGCTCTGGAGTTTATTTATTAATACTGCAACTAAAAAGTTTCTCCCATACCCCCAAACTTAAATCTAACATTGTCCTCAATGTTCTAAAGATAGAATTATAAGCATGAACAAGGACAAACTGTTACCACTTGAAGTAAAAGAGTTAAGGAAAGATATTACCATGTTGCATGAATATTGGGTCACCTCCCAACAAGTGCTAAGTTTAAAGTCTTCAGCCAGACAATGGAAGAGATTAGTCACCTCAAAGAATCATAAAGTAATAACCGGAATAACTTCGGATCAACAAAACTAAATAGGGATATCACAAGTAAAAGGAATCTACAACATCAAAAGAAAATTAGCAAATAAAGCACACCCTTGTCTAGTTTCCTGTTTAAGACAACTACAAATAGCTATGGTTCAGGTTAAGGTTCTATAACTGGGTCTAGATAACATATTTTCATGGTTTGCAATTCCTCAAAAGTTAGATCCGAATGTTAAGGTCCTAGAGTCTGGAAAAACTCGAATAACAACTTAGAAGCACATAACATTAACCTGAATAACTGGGGATCCTCTAAGTCAATCAGATTTGACTCACATAGATGACCACAGTGGTGGTCATTCTTAGGCAAATGTGTTAACCATAATTTTATAAAGTAATTAGGTTTAGTCTCAAAACTTAATAACTGGCACATCTGAAATTCATATGTTCCCACAATTGTAAGGAAGATTTTTGGTGGGAAAACAAAGTCAATCGTGGTATCGTAGCATGGGTTAACCACATCAACAGAGGATGGGTTTCTAACAACTGAACTTCTTTATGGACATACATAGGTTCAGGAAAAAGTGTATGAAGATAATCTTGTAAAATGGTTGAGGAACATATGTCAAGTCCTAAGTGAGGGGACTTTCTGAGAGTTAAAGGTAAGGCACTAGGAGAGTGATGATCACCCCTAAACTTAGAGTTTTCAGTGTCTCTAGATAGACTAGTCACAATATCCCTAATTTCTAGATCATCATATTCTTGAAAATGGTCAATTGATTCTTCTAAGTTACAATCAGCAACCTCACTTATCTGTACGAGTTTATCTTCTTCTAAGACTAGCGTTTTTAACTCACTAGACTCTAAAACAGTATTCTCAGGGTAAGCTCTTTCCTCTAAACCATCATCACAATCATATAAAGGATTATCAGTGAAAGTTTCTAGTAAAGGCTCATTAACTAAGGTGTTAATCATAGTTACTTCCTCCGATTCACTTATAGGCACATCAAATAATGGATTATCCCCGGCAGCGATGCCAAAAATTGATGTGATCTCAATAATGTTGTAGAAAGTGGTAGTAAGGTTGTCGTTCACTCGGACTAGATGAGATTGATTTAAGAATTAATAAACTAAAATACTAGAAAAATATATATACAAAAAATTATAACGGGATGAAGAGACACTAGGACGCAGGATTTCACTACTTTTCATATTCTTGTGGTTCAGTCATTAACTCTATATAATATAGCTCAAACAAAAGAAGTTGTGACTCTAATTCTTTGCCAAAAATAGATTTCATAAAACATTATCTGTAAGTCGTAAGCATGACTCATCAAAAGTAATTAAAACCAAGCATGCGACATCAGACAAAATAACAAATAATTAATAGAAATCATAAAGCAATTAAATCTATGCAAAAAGTCATATAAAGAATTAACTCATTTACCACAATCATGAAAAGTTGCTTCCTCTGTTTCACTTATAGGAACATCAAATAATGGATTATCCAACATATTTCAGGCTAAAGGATCATGAACTACATCGTCTAAAATAGTGGCATCTCCAGTCAAATCCTCGTCCTTTCGAATAGGTGAATAATTATTAAAATTATTTGGATTTGAACTAGAATTATTATCATGGTAAAGCTCAGGTGGAGTAACAAATTCCTGATCTTTTTTTTTTGATAAACTGAAGCTTTATTAAAAAAGGAGGAAAAAAAGAAGGAGGGGGACTAGGCCTTACCTCCAAAGACAAAGAGAAACCAAAAACAACAAAACAAAGATCAATAGAGTTCCCAAAATGCCCGGGAACAAAGGCTACATATTACGAAAACGATAAAAAGGGAGGTCAGAGTTGTCCATTCCGATCTTATGCCTTACGAAATCCGGAGCACATCTACACCAACGCGACTCTTCAGTCGCTCCATGCTTGGCCAACAGATCAGCCACCGAGTTGCCTTCCCTGAATGCGTGTGAGCAAAAAAGTTGTATTGAGTTTGCGAACTTAATGCAGATATTCCAATTTGTCGATAAGAACCAAGGAACCATTCCAGGATTTTTAAAAGCCTGAATCACAAACATTGAGTCTGATTCCAGCCACAGCTTACGAATTCCCAAAGTATTTGCCAACCGAAGAGCAAAAATGGCCCCCCACAGCTCCGCGAAGATCGAATTTTCTGAACCCATGTTTTGCGCCAGACAGCCCTTCACTCGACCTTGCGAATCACGAAAAACTACACCACAACCCGCTGGCCCCGGGTTACCAATAGAGAAACCATCGATATTAGCCTTAGTCCAACCCAGCGCCGGCTTAATCCATTTGACCACCGTAGCTTTAGGAGGTTTAGGAGGAACTCTAATAATGCCCAGAAAGTCAAGGATTATCTTATCTGCTGAAGTATAGTAAGAGTAACCTCCACTGTTTTTGCTGGATTCAACAATGAACCTAGCCATCATCTTTGTTGCCTGAATTCCGGTTGTTACCTTGTGCTCGAATCTCAAGTTGTTTCTGCAAAACCAAATGATCCAGATGCAAGTAATAGCAGCAATCCAGATGAGATTATTTGTTTGTGAGCAACCTTTGAAGCTTCTGATAGATGCAAAAGCCCTTTGCATACTCCCACAGTCTATGTTGTGGCCAAACACCTGCATTATCCAATTCCACAGCGAATTAGCAAATACACATTCGAAGAATAAATGTTGTTGGGTTTCACCACAGCACGAAACTGTGCAGAGATTGCAGCAATTTACCGTGTCAGCACCACAGAATCTTACGTTGTCGTCTGTAGCAATGCGGTTCTGAAGCACCTTCCAGACCGTACACGCTCTCCTTGGTGGGGTTTTGGATTTCCAAAGATCTCTGAAGTCCATCTGCTCCACATCTCTTGGACGGTGAAATTCATATGCAGTTTTCATGTTGATGTCACCTGAGCTGCTACCCGTCCACACCTGCCTGTCCTCCATATGAGTAGCAAAAGGAGTTTCTTGAATCAGCTGAATGATGCCACCATCTAGCTCAGGCATGTAGTCCGGAAAACTCCACCTTCCATCCACAATGAAGTCCTGAACCCTGTTGTCTAAGTTTGAATTGTCCATCTCTAGAAAGTCCGCAATAGAATGGTCAAAATTAGAGAACCAAATATCATTCCAGAAGTCAATTTTGTCTCCTTTTCCAACCAACCAGATTAGCTTTTGTTTGATTATGTTCCATTGTTCTTTGTTCCCGTGCCAGATCGACGACTTTTTATAAGTTTCCTTTGAGAAACGCACCTTAACGAAGTTTCCCAGAATCGAATTACCTGTCATTATCTTCCAGGACATCTTCATAAGAGCTGCGTCGTTCAAGATTCTGAGCGATTTGATACCCAGACCACCCTCATTTATCGGCAGACAAACTCTTTCCCAAGCGACAGTGTTATGATGCACTATATTTATGTCCCCCGACCAAACAAAGTTTCTAACCCAATTTTCCATAGTTTTTATGAATTTTTGCGGCCACTTGTAGACATGGAAGTTGTACAGAGTTTTACTAGCTATTACAGAGTTTACTAGCTCCACTCTGCCCATCATTGATAACATCTTGGCTTTCCAGGAGGCAAACTTAATCTTAATATTATCAATAATGGAATGAAAGTGGATGGATCTCGGCTTACCTTGAAAGATTGGGACTCCGAGGTAACGAAATGGCAGATTACCCATTTGGATATTGTAAGAAAACGCAATGGAAGAGATCCTACGCTGTGCATACTTACTGGAATACATTGTACACTTTGCAGTGCTAATTTTCTGGCCCGAGTTATTACCATATTCCTCGAAAATTTTCATTAATGCCTTCACATTCCTTTTGGTTCCTCTACAGAAAACCATGATGTCATCTGCATACAAAACATGAGAAGGGAAAATTGTACCCCTCGGCGACGAAATGTGATTAATAACCCCCTTTCTGTAAGCATTGGAGATCGCAGAACTAAGGACATCTTCAGCCAAGCAAAAGAGTAATGGAGAAAGAGGATCTCCCTGCCGTACCCCTCTCTTGCACTCAAAATAACCCATAGCTTTACCATTGATCACCACAGAAAGTCTAGCAGACTGCTGAATAGATTTGATCCAGCCCACCACCCTGTCGCAGAAGCCATACGCTTGCAAACTCCGGATTAGAAAATTCCAGTCCAGCGTGTCAAACGCTTTGTGAATATCAAACTTGAGAGCAATGTTCCCACCTAAACATTTGTAATCTAGCAAGTTTATAGCCTCCGAAGTAGTTCCAATGCAGTCAAAAATGTCTTTGTTCTTCAGGAAAGCTCTTTGTTGAGGGGATATAATCTTCTGATCAACAGTGCTCATTCTCGTTGCTAAGATCTTACCAATAATCTTAAAGTAAAAATTGCTGAGCGCTATTGGACGGAATTTCTCAATTGCATCAGCTCCTTTCTATTTCGGAATAATAATGACATGACTTGGGTTTGCATTCGGGATTAGCCAACCATTTTGGAAAAAGAAATTTACCGAGTTTATAACATCCATACCTACTATGTCCCAGAAAGAGTTGAAGAAAATTCCACCGAAACCATCTGGACCCGGAGCTCCGCTGGTATTCATAGAGTCTACTGCCGCTTTTATTTCCAGACCATCCGGCATTGCAGTGATAGCAGCATTATCATTTGTAGTAATCTTAGTTTGTACATTCCGAGTGATGAAGTCAGTTGAGATATTTGCATCTTCCTTGTCATAAAGATTCTGAAAATAGGATAGCACATGATCTGAAATTTCCTCATGGGAGGTGAGCAGCTCATCATTAAACTTAAGATGTGTTATTTTATTAGTGGAAGTTCTAATCTTAGCATACTTATGAAAGAATTTAGTGCACGCGTCACCCTCCTTTACCCAATCTAGCCTCGATTTATCTCTCCAGATTTTTTTTTGAGTATTTAGAGCATCTACCAGCTTGTTCGAGGCCAAGGTTTCGATCAAATTAAGGTCATCAGAGTAACCCTCCTCCATCAGTTGATTTTTTACCTTTTGAAGATCCTTAGTAGCCTTATTGACATTCAGGTTAATGTCGCCGAAGATTTCCTTATTCCAACGCTTGAGCACCGACTTGAGAAACTTCAGCTTTTGAATAAGAACATACATGGGGCATCCGAAAAATTGTTGTTTCCAAGCATGTTCCACCACTTCTCTCAGTCCCGGATGATTCATCCAAGCGCTCTGGAATTTGAAAGAAGAGGCGAAAGTAGGATCACCCTTGCAAGCTTCAAACAACAGAGGGTAATGATCAGACTTGACCCTTAACAAGGTGCTGTAGACTGTCGAATTCCAAAAATCCAACCATTTTTCGTTGCAAATGGCTCTATCCAACCGCAGCTCAGTGTTGTGTCTTCCCCTGCGGCCATTAGTCCAGGTGAAACTAGCTCCCCTAGTATCCAGGTGATGAAGCTCATTTGATTCAGAGAAAGCTAAAAAATCGTCACAAGAGATTCTATTCGGAGGAGGGCCGCTAGATTTATCGTGAGCTCCCAGCACCGCGTTGAAGTCTCCTATTATGCACCAAGGCTGCATAGCATTGTTCATCAAACCCATCAGACGAGACCACAAATATTTCCGAGTAAGATAAGATGTTGATGCATAGACCCCTGCCAGGAAATACTCCATGTCTCCAATAGAGGCTTTGCAAGCAATTAACTGCGCCGAATTGTGAATCACATCAACCTTCATATTATCAGCACAAAGGCACCAGAGATTCGATCGCCGAGACCCCCTGTCATTAAGCGCCACCAGCTTCAGGTTCAGACTAGTCCAGTAGCTCGACGGAATAGAAGAAAATGCAATCCAAGGTTCTGCAATAAATAACAAATCCGGGGAAAGCTTACGACAATAATTAAAAAGTACAAGTTGAGTATCCGCGTTGCCAAGGTCACGCAAATTCCAGAAAATTGTTCTCATTGGGAAGGGTTTGTTTGGATCCTTGGACGCATAGTCCAAGGTTTCGGAACTGTATCTTTCAATTCCAGTATCTCCTTTTTTTTTTTTTTTTTTTTTTTCTGGGCTTTGGGCATCTCAGCTTCCAAGGATTCCTTAATGCTCTCCTCATCCCGCTTTTCTTCCTCTAAAGTTTCAACACTTGCAATATCATCTTCCGCAGTTTTCTCCACCGCTGTATCTTCCACAGTATTAGTTTCAACATGTTGAGGATGATCTTGTAATTCACTATTATCTTCTGTTGTATTATCCTTCCTACTAGTTTCAGCTTGATTGGTTTCTATGGTTGTCTCTTTTCGACCTATTTCATTCACTTCTATAGTCCCTTCTTTCTCCCCCTCCTTGTTCTTAATTATTTCTTTATCCGTGTCAGTCACATCTTTCTCCCCCTCCTTGTTCCCATTTTTTGGATCCATCGCCTTGCCCTCCGTAAGCAGACTACTCATATTATCCTCCGAGGAGTTTTCCCCATTTATATCCTTTGCATCCTGAAGTTGTGGACCTTTACCCAGCTCTTGTTTTCCATCATCTTTCTTATTTTTGTCAGCCTTTTTTTGCAGTTGATTATGTTTATTTTGTTTAGCAGTATCCTTGTTCAACGTCTCCATCTCAGTTATCTGTTGTTGTTGCTTCTTTTTGCACAGCCCTTCATCATGGCCAATTTTGTTGCAGAAAGAGCAGTATGAGGGGCGTTTTTCATAGACCACTCTAGCCTGGAAGAAATGTCCTTCTCTTTTAACACATATTTCCTCTATTGGTGTGATTTCCAAATCCACTTCAACTAAAACCCTTGCATACAATCCAAAGCTTTTTGTTGTAGTAGCATTATCTATAAGCAAAGGGTCACCTACCGCACTAGATATTTCAACAAAAGTTTTAGTCCTCCAATATTCATAACTTAGACCAAAAATTCTAATCCAAACCTGAGCTAGAGATTGGTGTTGATTGCTTGGGTTGAAATCTGGAATCCATTTTCTAAAATGGACAATACCCGGTTTAAGATTACAAGCGCCTACTGATCTTACATAAGCAGTATCTTCTTCACATGAGAATTTGAAACAAAAAAAACCCTTACCTAGTGTAGAGATCACCCAGGGTTTGATGTTCCAAATCTTGGAAAGTTTTTCATGAATATCTGACAGTTTCACCTGGATTTGACCCTTCGGTAGCACCAACCTCCCGATCAAGCAGTTTCTACAGTCTTGCACTCCTTTATGATACTCGTCTTCCGAGATACAGATCGAAACTTTAGATCCATTGAAATTTGGTTTTGCTAGATTTGACGAGGTGTGATCCGAAGATTTGAGTGTGTTGACGACATTAGCATAGGATCTATTGTTTTTGTTGTTGATTTCCTTCCCATCCGTTGTGTTTTTGTAGTACTGTGAATTTTTTTTTCGAGCACGCCATCCCAAGAACAGATTCCCTTAGTATTTTCCATTTCCTGTTTTCAAATTAGACGCCGATCTGAACACTAATCATTGTTGTGATGCTTTATTAAGGTTTTAAACCTGAATTAATTAGAGTAATACGCCGGATCGAGAAATTTTTCCAAAATTTGTGGAGCCCGATTCAGTCGCCGGTTTATAAACGATTCGCAGAGCCTCAAAAAGGTTTCTTGATTATGTTTCTTCGAACAAAAAAAAACAAAACAAATTCCTGATCACTATGCCTACATATTTCAAATTCTTCATCAACACTATCCTCACCATAATCATCATAATAACATGAAAATGGTCGAACCTTATCTAAAGTATTGCTTCCAATTCTAACCTCGTCCCTTTGATTATGTAAATAGAAATTTTCCTCATTTTCAAGGATGATTTTAGAAGCAATGTATTGGCAATTCAAAGAAATTCGAGCAATTCTTTCTTCCGTCTCTAACTCTAACCTACGTGTTGACTCAGCAAACTCACGTGTTGACTCAGTTAACTTACATGTTGACTCAGCTAACTTCCTGAGGTTATCTTTTAAAGAAGTTTCACTCACCGTTATAGTTCTTTCATCCATAACTAAGTCATATGTGTTCGCTAACTTATGTGTCGACTCAAGTAACTTACATGTTGACTCAAGTATCTTGCATGCTTCATCTAAAGAAGAGGAATTATAGGAATTTTGCTCGTATAACCGGTGGGCATGTGGATAGTAATTTGGCTCACCATGGTATGGGCCATAACCTTCAAAAGATTGGCGTTCCCGAACACTATTCACACTATGGTCAAAGTAATGTCCATTTTAAAAACTAGTCGTATATTCGTTGTATTGGCTATTGTAATACCAGTTCGACATCCTAACTGCAAGGGAATTCTACACAAACACAAACAAGGATGACTTGACCAAAAAAACTACTGATTTCTAGCAAACAAAAAGCATGATGGCTCCACTTAGATTGTTTCTAGACCAGCTTCTAATCATTCGAAAGGGAATTCGTTACAATTTAAGAAAACCCCTATGGAATCAATCTGAGTTTAAGTAAGTTGAATAGAGGCGAGGGAAGCTGTGTCGAGCTTTGATACCCAAGGCCTCACCACATTACAAGGCGGCGCAGTCACGCATTTAACTCATAGAAACCATCATGAACTTCGAAGTATGCTTTAAAGAGTAACCAATATTTTTCGAATGACTTTCCTATCAAGCTCGTTACCCTATCGGTCTCGTTCTAGTAAGTATTTTAAGCTTAGGTTCGTGTTTGGTATCGTTTTCCTAAGGCGGGCAAGAAGAGAACGGTAATGAAATCCGAACCCTTATCTTGTATGGTCAGTCCTTGCCCTTTACTAGGAAATTAAAGCAGCCGTATTCAAGACCTCAACATATATGCATACAAAATCATCCAGTAAACCCGCTGACAAGGGATTCATGGGTGTTTAAAATTCTTACCTCCCGTTTCAGAAGGGGGATGAACCGTTGAAGTCGACTCGGGCCACGACTCCTATGTCATGTACGAACCCGAGGGGCCGAGGTGATATCGTAATCACCGTCCTTCCCTGTGCAGTTTATATTTGAAACTACCCTTCCGTAGGGTTTAAAAAAATAAATAAAAAATAATAATGTCCAAAAAGAAAAAATAAAAAAAGGTCCAAAAATAAAAATATTACAAAAATATAACCCTAATTACAGTTTCTAAAAAAATAAAATAAATTTATTTACAAAATCTTCTTCTTCACTCCTTTTGGATTTCTCTATTCTTTCCTTTTTTGGGCTTTGCCTTTTTTTTCATCACTTTCACTTTTTCTTTAGCTTAGCTCCAAATATGAAAGCAAACAAAAATACCAAAACGCGTAAAAAAGAACAAAAATAAATATAAATAAAACCTAAAAACAAATCTATACACAAGTCCGCGTCGGTGGCGCCAAAAATTGATGTAATTTTAGATAGTGGTAAGTAAGGTTGTCGTTCACTCGGACTTGATGATATTGATTTTAAGAACTAATTAATAAAAACTAAATAAAAATATATACAAATATTGTCACATGATGAAGAGATGTGCTGGGACTCAGGATTCGGCCAAACTCATAACAAAAGGTTCAAATATTAATTCTTTTAACAATTATCGCTCAACAAATAAAAACATAGACTCTTATTTTTGCCAAGGTAGATTCTCAGAATATCAATTGTAAATCCTAAGCATGGGACATCAAAACAATTAAGCAAGCATGACCCATCAAATAAAATGACAACTGATTAATCAAAATCATAATTCAATTTTAATTAGTGCAAAAGTCATAAAAAATAATTAATTAAAATTACCCACGTATAACATTCGTCTTCCTCCGTCGTCCCAGTGATGGGGTCTAGCTCCGCATGGTGAAAACACACTCAAAGGAATTTTTCATTGCTCAAACCGTGTTTACAAATGATGAATATGGAGAAAGACTATTAAAACCGGGTTTTGTAACAGTTATATGTGTTGCAAACCAAACTGTTACGGAAACGATAACTATGAAGTGTCGCTGACACTGTAGAAATACGACTGTCTTCTTTGGTCTTATGTTCTTCGTGTTCTCCTTCACCAGCAAAACTGGTTCGTGTCTGCAACGTGATTTTTCTCCGTCCTCAACTCTCTGTTTTCCACCCTATCACTCCATAACCCTTCTATGATTCCCCAGCACCCTATATATACTCAACATGACCAAAATATCTCGCATTAATGTCTCCAAATTCCCTCACAATAAAGTCATTACTCGGTAATATTTTCTTTCTCTTTTTGTAGCAGTACGGGAATATCTCTTCGTATCTTCACCTCTCATGCGTCTTCTCGTACCCAACACACTCCAAACACGTTCCATAAACGCTGTAGAAGCATTAAAATTCACTGCAACCACACGAAATCCCATGAAACTCTTCACCCGTTGACGTGCAGCCCTGTTTTCTTCTCTCGGATTAACTAGCCAAACTTGATCTAAACTAACTCCTATACCATCTCTGTTATCCTCAAACAGAACTTCCCAAACAATTTCAGCCATTGAATCTCACTAGAACACCTTCAAAATCCGAACCCTATTTCTGCCAGTTTCAAACACATTTTTCCCGCCAAATTATGTTATTCAAATGAAGAAGATGAGGGGTGCCCTTAGCGAATACATGAGCGCCTTTAACAACTGGGGGTGCCCTTATCCAAAATGAGGATGCCTTTATCACTTTTCTCCTGGGGTCCAAAAAACACTTTTTGAACAACTTTTTCTACACAAGTGTATTCCTCCAAAAACACCTACACAAACATAAAAACACCATAATAAGTACAAAAATCGAGACTAACAATAGAGACACTGAGGACAATTCAGACACAAAAATGTGTCTATCATGTATCTTGCAGAGATGTGCTAGGAATCAACTGTGTGTCCATATAATGAGCTAACAATACCAGTGTTTCTAGAAAGGATGTTATAGGAGTCTGTCGAAAGGACCCATAGGTAGAATAACTAGCGTATCTCGCGGGGATGTCTTAGGAGTTATTCGGAAACCTCAGTAAGTTGATTCAGAGCCTAGAGCAGACATGACCAGTGTATCTCGCGATGATGTACTAGGAATCAATCATTGATCTCAAATAGGGTGAGTCATACTTACAGGAGATATGATTATCTTCGCTCTGGGTCATAAGTCTGACGAGAACGTATTTACACATCTACATAGCCTACATGACCATCAGCATCTCTTCGAGGATGTATACTAGGAATCATGGCATCACAATCAGCTCCGTCTCGCGAAGACATGCTGTAATTATGGCCGTTCTGGTTCATAAGTTTACTGGGGACTTTTTACGCTCTACAGAATCTATGTGACCAGCAATATCTTGTCGAGGATATGTGCTAAGAGTCACCGCATCACGACCAGTACTGTCACGCGGGGCGTATTCTAGAAATCATGGCTTAGAATTCCTTGAGGGCCAAGGGCTTAATCTTTCGTGAGAGTGGAAATTTTCCTATGGTCTTGAAATAACACTTTTACCCCTTATCCAAATTTCCCAATCTACATTAAGTCCCATACTCAGAGTAGAACCTCAATTGTTTTATGATGAGTATATAGATGGTTACGAATCGATCAAGCGTGAAATTGAAACTTTTTGCGGAGTCTCGGATGCTTAGTCTTCATTTGTTCTGATTCTGAACTTTTAATCGATTTGGGAATTTGAATTTATCGTGAATATTAATGATGGGAATTTCTTATCCGAGTGTTGTAGTGTTGTCATTACGAAATCCATGTCTCAGGCTTATATATTTGCGATTTAGGATTTATCTGATTAAAACCCTAATTATCAGCATTGCTCTTGATCTCACAGACAAATGTTGCGATGCTTCAATATGATCCACGAAGCTGGTCTAAGATCATTGAAAGGAGACAATATCTTGAGCTGATGAAAAATGCAAGTCATGGCATATCTCGTTGTCTAATTGGAAGATCCACCTTGCGTCAAAATGCTAGAGTTGATACTTGGTTACAAGTTAATGAGGACTTGTAGTTATGTTTTGAAATAGCCAACACTTTGAATTAGGATTTGATGAACCAGTTTTTTTTATTGCGTCTGAGCATAACTTGCATAATTGTTCAAAACCCTAATTCCTTTTTTTTTTTTTTACTCCTTCAGACACTCTAGAGAGGCCTGAAATGTGTGTATATATGTTGTGGAGTCGGTACCTTGTGTGATGAGAGCTTGTTTAATCACTTGTACCAATTAGACACCTCTTATTAGAGAAAATACATACTTTTGAAACTTAAGGGTATTTTCATCAAAAACCACAATAAGCTTGATTTTTCTTTGGAATAAGAGAAACATGGAGCCTCCCTAGGCATAGTTACATCTTAAAAGAGGGATTGGCACGTCTCTGGTCCTGGTTTTGGAAATCATGAATCTGAATTCCCTGTTTCGAGCCAGATTCCCTTTACTTTCTCTGAAATTCTGCCTTCCTGGATTCCGTTTCAATTCCATTCCTCTTCGAATACTTATAGAACTCAATGTTCACATGTATGAGGCCTTTGGAATGATTAGATGAGAGCTTGGTCGGTCCCTTGCTTTTTTAAGGCTTTGTTCTTTGACAACACCCAAAATTGCAATATAAGGGTATTTTGGTCAAAATCCCTTATGAGCTCGTTTTTGTTAAAGAGTAATGAGATGAAAGAGATTCAAAAAAGCTTATATAACCGTCCAAGAGAATGGGAGAGGCTCGTTCCCCTTTATTTTAGAATAAATCCCTTTTTTCACCAAATTCTTGAAATTAGGGTCATTTTCGTCAAAACCTTAATTCTCTTCGACTTTGATCCATATGAAAAAATTCCGAGAGAATAAATCACGTTCCACTGGACTATAAAACCATTCTCATGCATGGGAAGTTCTTGGACACGACTTGGAGGAGTTTTTGAAGGAGAAAAGACATTGGTTTCCTTATTTGATCCAAATTCCTCTAATTTCCTCTTTTAGTTCTAACTCCTTTTCCTTTTGCTTCAGGGCTTCCCTTTTGAAATAAAATTGAAAATATAAGTATTTTGGATGTGTACTAGGTTTAGAAACCGGTCCAGTATATCTCACGAAATCTATTCACAGTAGAATTCCTTGTTTAAGTTGAATTCCTTTTCCTTCTCTTAAAACTCCTTTCCTTGCTTGGCTTGAACTCTAGTTGGACGCATTGGAGGCTGAGATAACTTGAAAACCATGTGTATTGGTCTAGTTCCATGATTGGATAAGAACTTGATCACTTCTCTTGGACAAATCCCTTTTTCTTCAAAATTGCCAAAATATCGAACTAGGGCACTTCTGTGTTTACTTCTGCCATTTTCTTGATAAGTCTGTGTTCAAGGAGGTGGAGAAACTTCGGCATGAATTTTAATTTACTTGGGTAAGGATAGAAACAAGTATAACATGTCTTGGATTCTTTTTGGAAGTTGATTTCCTTGTTCAAGTGATATTCATCCTTTTATTTGAAGTAGAATTTATATTGCACTCTGAAGGAAATTCGCGTGCTAACTTTTAATGCTTGGTGTACTTGAATTGAGTTCTTAATAATGGCATGTTGAGTTATAGAATCTTTATTTTGCATAGATGGTAACCTTGTTCTTCTTTCAAAACTATACTAATCTTCAAACTGATGACATAAAAGTTAACAGAAGTACTTATCATCTTGAGTTTGCTGATGTAGATACCCATCCTTCGTTCTCCATAGAGTCATCTTCTACATTTCTTGATATTTATCCCTCCTTGATCATATATTCATATTTATTACACCATTTAATGAATAGAAGTAGTAGTATTTATCAAGGATTCACTTTGTTTAGGTGTTCGTCAAAAAACTTAAGATTTGAGACACTTAGGGAGAATAAATGTAAACTCTTCATACAGATTCTGATTTGAGTCCTCGACCAAAATTTGAAAGAAAATAGAATAGGCTTTCTAATTCAAAAGGAATAACTTGATTCCGAGTTCATTTGGCCAATCAAATCCGTGTATACTTTTGACTTCAAAAATCTCGTATAAAATTTCAGGAGTTTTTTCAGATTACACTTACTTCGGTGTTGGGACCACATCTCCTAGATCGTTTGTCCGTTTGGGGCGCCCTATTTATATGTTGTCAAGAAGACATATGGGAACATATTTTACTTAGGAAGTACCCTAGAATTCCTTATGCATTGTCATCTGTTTTAGAGTCTATACGCTGGAATATGAGGATATCTCCTTTCCAAAGGAGTCTTTGTTGTGTTTGAACCCTTGATGCACTGAAACTCTTAGGAAACTACCCCTTGGAGTGTTATGACCTAATTAACCTTCCTTAGATTTTCACAGGTCGTGAATTTGATTCCCTTGAGACAAAAAGTGTATGTGGCATGCTTATACGTTTTACCCTTTGTTATACAAATCGTATTTTCTGTGGCTCTTTGAAAAATATGGGTTTGAATAAAACCTATGAGTATCCCTGGGGACATGGATTAGTTGTCTTAGGATTGAAATAAGTGTAGGATCTCTAAGTATGGGGATATATTTCAATTTTTTCTTGTGATCTTGATATATATATTCGTTAAAAAGAAACCCTAATTTGCTTCGTATATATGTCTTCAAACCTTCATATTTCGTGAAATTCATTTGCCTTCCACTTTTGAATACTTAAGATATGGAAATACCTCAATATATGCCTGTTGAGAATAGAAAATAAATATTTTCCTTCAATTATGACTCAAGCGTCTATTAGTCCTTAGTTATTAGTACTTCTCACATTGAAGAAACTCAGAGAGATGAAGCACCGCCGCTGAATGTCACGGAATATCCTATTGGTGGTCTTGTTTTTCTTTGGTCCTAAAAAAAATCCTAGACTCATAAAGGAACTCGGTGTTGATGCTGGATCTTCAGATTTGTATAAGGATTGACGGCAAAGGTACGACCATGTTGCTACGATGAAGGAGATAAATTATGTCATTCATCCCTCTAGTTAATGACTTGTGACCGGTTTTCAGTGAAGCAAGGAATATAACTTTTAACATCACCCATCCTGGTCTTCTTTCTGGGAGACTTGCTGAGAATCTTCGCTTCAATGTGACGCGGCTGCTCGAATGACTCAACTCTGTCAGAGTCTGTTGGAGTGAGTTGAGTTCAGGTCCTCGTTTTTAGACAGGTTCTTAATCTAGAAGAGTATATGGTAAATAAAGAGTGTACATGCGTATCGAGATGCAGGGGCCAAAGTGAAGCAGCTGAACATGGATCAAGAGATTTTATTTAGGGGCTATGTCAGAAGATTTCTCCAGGGCTGATATTTTTCCTCTCTGAACCTTTTCCATATGCATCTGGTAAAGGAATAGGAACCTCATGAGTTTGAACTTGATCCAAACCCAAGATTTCTCCATCGGGTATTGATGAGCACAAAAGCGCGACGCATTTTCACCCATAAATACATTAGCTGGGACTCATTTTGTCACTAATAAACTTGTTTGTATGTGTTTTTTGTGAATTAAGCTCTTATGGAGAAAGTTTCCCGAAAAGTGGTTTTTGTACCCCGGAGGACACATGTTATTCGGACTCTCAATGTTGGTTAAGGGACACCTCAATTACTAAGGAACACCTCAACGGATAAGGGACACCTTCCTTACTATTTACACCCCCAAAAGGCAAGTGCTAAAGGGACACCTGTACATGATTAGGGGGAGGACATATTTCTTCATATATTTTACTTTTAATGCTTAAAAGGGACGATTTTTTATCTACAATCGTAACAAGTTGAAACTTCGTAAGATAAATTGAGGCAAATATTTTAATACATCAAACAATGTTTAATCATTTAAAGAGAAATAATAGGGGGAAAAGGATATACTAAGCTTTATCTGTGAGTTATATATTATTTCTCTTCATATGATTAAATGGGGCAAATTTAATCAAAGAAAGATTAAATTATCTTCGCAAAATATCAGAAAGAAAGGATGAATCATCTTCGCAAAATATCAGATATACTTCTCAAAAAATAGAATTGTTCGCAAAAAGAAAACCAACAGTAGCCAAGGAAAGGAATTCAAAAGAAAGAAAGACAGGAGAGTCAATGATAAATTGAAAAAGGAATGTTATCATGCCTCATCAACAATCTGTGCCGGATCTTTAAAATCAGTAGGGTCATTAGCAGCCTTCGACTTTTGCGAGATATCATCCTTGGAAGAATACACAACAGGGACATCTCCTTGAGGAATAGATTCTTTCTCATCATCAAGATCTTCATCATCACTCTCATAATCGAAATCACTATTAGGCTCACGAGCAACTTCATCGTCAGATATCTTCAGAGGAGTAATCTTCACAGGGGGCAAGCCTCTTGATAAGAGAATGTTATTCGTAAAGACTTGAGCTTTCAGATGACTTTCACGAAGTATAGCTTTTTGATGATTGGTATCTTCGATATCTTTGGAATAAGCAAGATAATTAAATCTCCGAGTAGCACGGTCACGAGAGTTGATTAAGCGAGTAGAAAGCAAAGCATTCTTCTTACGAAGCTCGGAACAGGAGGCTTCTAGTCCAGCTTTTGCATTACGAAGGTGGTTCTCAGATTCTGCAAATAAAACAAAGTTCAAAGAATAAAATTAGCGAGTATAACGAAATTTAAAGATATACCAGAGGCAGTCAAATTTTAATGACTACCTTCTCTTTGCGAAGTAAGAGATTGAGTTAAAGATAGACAACAGTTCTTCATCTGATTCATCGCATTATCAAAACCATCACCAACTAATCCTTTAAGTCGAGATTGAAGCTTTTGATCTTTAGAAAGGAGAAATTTTTTATCCTTCGCAAGTTTGGCATTAAGACTTTTTAATGACGAATAATCTTCTTCAAGTTGATTCTTCTTAGCACACAAGACTATATTCTTATTAATAAGGGAATTCTTCTCAATAACAAAATAATTTCTTTCAAAGATCGAAGACTTCTTTAATTCCTCAAGTTCACCTTTCAACAAGGAAAGAAGATTTTCTTGATCGCAACATTTATTCTGAAGAGTCTTTAATTCTTGCGAAGAAACAATCATTGTATTCAAAAATGAACATTTCTCTTCTGATAAGGTTTTGTTCTCTTCTAATAAGGTTTCTATTCTCAAATTAGCTTTGGTTAAGGAAGAAAAAAGTTGAGATATGTCATCATTCAAAAAAAATTGATCATATATTAATTGATTATTCTCTTGAAAAAGAGCATCAGAGTTGTCAAGAGCACACGAGTAAAGATTAGATAAATGGGAGAATTGGTTTGAGAGGCTTTCATGCTTGGTTCGATATTCTGTTGCATCTGATTCATGGTGAAGTACCAATCTTCTACATTTCTGGATGGATTCTATAAAGGGGAATGGGTTTTAATGGATGTTTCAAGCATATGAAGAATATAAGTAAATAAAAGAGAAAATATGAAGATAGTAATCATACCTTTCAATTCATCATTTCTTTTGCGAAGAATCACACAGTCCAGAGAATTATTCTGAAGATGATGATTTTCTTTACGAAGATCCTCGCATTCTGCTTGAGAAGCTTTCAAAGATTGGCGAAGCAATTCAATTTCTTTTTCCAAGGATTGACGTGAAGAAGAAATGTCTGGATTGACGAAATTATTCAGAACTTCGCAAAATTCATATTGCGAACGAACATTAGTAGACTTCGCAGTATTGGTCAAAACCTCAGATAACATTCGGAAAGTTGAATAAATTCCATCTCGAATTTCTTGAGGAAGAGGAGAATAATTTGAAGGAATAAGAGCAAGCTGCAAATTGTCTGGAGAAATAGCACTCAAAGGATTTGGAGACAAGACAGGTTTTTCAAAAGAGGAAGTTGAAGAAATATTTTGCGAGGGTTGTTTTTCAAAAGAAGAAGTTGAAGAAATGTTTTGAGAGGGTTGATCTTGAAGAAGTGTTGATAAATTGACACTGATGGGAGATTGAAAAGTAGGTAATGGAGTAGAGGCAGGAGTATGTGAAGAAGAATTTTCACGAGGAGGAGAGTAAAATTCCTTATCAACTTCAGGAAGGAAATCATCAATCGGAATTAATGGTGTGGGTTTAGTTATTCGAGATCTCTTACTAGGATTTGGTTTTTCGTCAACCTGCGAATCAAAATGTAGATTAAAAACTGAGGCAGCAATATATTGTTCAGGAAAGAAGGCAGAGTATTTTAACTACCTTTTGATTCTCAGATTTTCTTCTTCGTGGATTAAGGCTTGGATTCTTTAGTTGAGATTTCATCTAAGAAGTTATTTTGCTGAAATAAACCAAAATCAGATAACAAATTATATAGAAATTAAATAGGAGAACAAATGAAATACGCAGAGATAGAAGGAAATTACCTTGGAGAACTCATGAAGATACAGTAGAAGAAAAAATTGTAGAGAAAATAGTGATAGAGAGTATGAGTAGAAGATAGAATTGCGGAAATAAGAAAAAGAAAAGGAAGAGAATATAAAGGAGTTATATAAGGGAATAACTAAAAAAGAACGGTTACAAAAGACGTGTCAAAATTTTAAAAGACTAAGTAACGGTTATGTTCTCACGATCATTTCTTCTTCGTAGAATTGACATGAGAAGAGGCAAGATGTAGGTACTGAATATCGCAAGATAATAGTTCACGAGTATCAGGAGAAAAGAGTTATAAAATGATACGATGATAGAAGAAGCGCGGAGAAATATGAAGTTTTGCGAGGATGAAGTAATTTTGCGAGTATGAGTTGCGATACTTCGTAACTCATGTACAGCTGTATAAGTTTTACTATAAATAGGATTTCAAATGTAAAATTCGAGAGGTTCTTTTAGTGAGTGTTAGAAAATATCTTAGGAAAGAGAATAGAGAAAGTTGTAACTATTCTAATTCCATTTAGATACTTCTTTGTAATCAATTGAGAACATTAATAAGAAAATTGTTATTCATCATCAAGAACTTCTTGAGTTTTTACTAATTCTATTGAGGGTGTAGTTGTAGGTTATTCTGCAACTACAATCACGTTTCCATGGATAGTAAGGTATAGGTGTGAACACCAGCCTACCACCTACACACCAAACCAATCGGCCAGGACCGACCAAGCTTGGTCATCTTGAAACACGCGCCCGAAGTTGGCATAATGTTTGGATTTTAAAGCATTAGATTTCTGTCGTAAATTGATCTCGACCACTCAACCTCGCCGGAAAAATTGAGTGGCCTAGATCACACTTTCACGAGACAATAAGGTATGGGAGCTTACACCGTCATGCTGTCTACACGCATGCATGATCAGACTGGCCAAAATCGTGTCCAAAGATTGGATTCGACCAAGCTGAAGAGTGATGCTTGCGCACCTCTTCATAAATCCTAATTCCATTGACGGTCGCAGATGAGTGTCTCAAAGATCATCTTGTCCGTTCAACTTCACCTGCTTGGTTATACATCCCTGGTCAGGAGTTAACCGGTCAATGAGGTGTCTTGGTGATTGGGGAAAATTAGGCTAAGGCCCAACCCATGGATAATCCATAATGTGAGACCCTTAATTAAAAGATGTTTAAATCTAGGCCCCAAATTATTAAAAGACCTTGATACCCCTATGCATATTGTCAAGCCCATAATTAAATAAAATTTAAATGTAGGCCCCAAATTATTAAAATAGTATGTGATGATATTCCAACCACCGCCAACCACCTCCGACCACCACAACCACCGCCAACCACCTCCGACCACCACCGCCGGCAACCACCTCCGACAACCACCGCCGGCAACCACCTCCGACCACACCGCCGCAACCACCTCCGACCACCACCAGCCGATAACCACCTCGACCACCACCACCAGACACTACCTCCGACCACCGCCAACCACCACCTCCGACCACCACCAACCACCATAGCCACCGCCAACCACTGCCGGCAACCACCTTCGACCACCAACCACCACCGCCAACCGATGTCGCCGATAACAACCACCGTCGACCGACCACCGCTCACCACCACCTCCGACCACATTGATATTGCAAGTGTAACCGGAAGTTACACATGTATAAAAATTACACATGTTGTGTATTCAATAGTGTGTAACTTAAAGTTACACATCCATATGACATGTGTAATAAGAAGTTACACATAAATATGACAAGTGTATCCACAAGTTACACATGTGTAGTCAACAGTTACACAACAGAAGAAAAAAAATATATAAAAAATACAGCTATCGCATTAATATTAATTTACAATAATAACTTTGTTTACCAGCTATAGTAATCGATTGTTACTGAACACAATAAATGAGTTAAAACACTAGAAATAATCCACTGAAACCTATACTAGAAGTTTTGCATTTCTTTCTTGTCTTCCTCATTCCAAAATGCTTGCATATCTGCAACGAAATAAACATCCATGGATTAGGTTGGATGAATAAAAAGCAAAAAAAATAAAATATTATAGGAGAATTGTAAGGCAAAATTATAGAACATAGATCATAGAAAAGACGCATGATAACCCATCTTAGCATGTGTAACTTGGAGTTACACGTGCATCTATCATGTGTAATTGGCAGTAACACATGCATATGACTTGGATACCTAGCATATGTCCAGTGTAAAGACGAGTTACACATGCATATAATATGTGTAACTGAGAGTTACAGATGCACCTGACGTGTGTAACTAAGAGTTACACATCCATAAAAGCTTGTGTAACTGGCATGCGTAATTTTTTGGTTACAAGGTTTGTTCATAATTGACATGTGTAACTAGAAGATACTCATGCATCTGTCTAGTGTAATTCAGAGTTACACATGCATCCTACTAGTGTAATTAGGAGTTACACAAGAACATAACATGTGTAACTAGAAGTTACACATGCATCCTACTTGTGTAATGTGAATAAATGCGCAGTTTAGACATATAATTTGAAACTAAAAACAATAAGAAAGGGATCTAAAGAGTTGTACCAGCAAGCAAAGAAATGTCGTCTTCCCCTTCCCATTTTCAACAAGCATAACTACAATCTGAGGATCAACAAACTCTCCATCCATGATATGAAGCTCAAATTTTCCTATCTGCGATACGAAGTTAACGTCAAAAAATGAGGAGTTATATAGAACAATTGTAAGGAAAAATTATAGAACAAAGATCACAGAAAAGTTAATGATAACCTATCTTATCATGTGTAACTGGGAGTTACACATGCATCTGTCATGTGTAATTTACAGTTACACATGCATATGACTTGGATACGTAGCATGCATAATTTTTTGGTTGCAACTTTGTTCATTTTATCATGTGTAACTAGGAGTTACACATGCATATGTCTAATGTAAAGAGGAGTTACACATGCATATATCATGTGTAACTGAGAGTTACAGATGCACCTGACTTGTGTAACTGAGAGTTACACATGAATATGGGTAGTGTAACTAAGAGTTACACATGCCTGTTGTATGTGTAATTTGGAGTTACACATGCATAGTGGCATGTGTAACCAATAGTTACACATATATAGTGGCATGTAAATACTAAGTATATAATATTTAGTAAGAAATATTTAGCCATCATCACTTTCCTAAGCTCACCTTGAAGACCATACATTTCCAGTCCTAACATACATAAATTATTGAACATAATACAATTATACAAAATCTAATATCTTATGGTAATCAATCGGTCAAAGCAAAACTTGTTTGTGGACTCATAAAAGAAATAGGGATGTAAAACTACAGTTACACTGTTACAGCAAACAAAGCATATACGATGAGTAGTTAAATGAGAAATGACTGAATGTATACTGGGTAAGTAACAAAAAAATAAATAATATATGCAAAAAAGGACCATGGTAATAGTGAATCCTGAAGAAATGTTAACAAAATTGTGTAGCAGATCTTACAAGTGATGCATTAAGAAATGCTACTTCAGGTTCTAGTGTTTGGCAGCTCAGAGTGCAAGTGTCAAACTAGTATCATTCATTTATATACAGCCAGACAGAGAGTAGTGAACCATTTGAGGTAGGAAGATAAGCATCCTTCAGATATTCAATGCGAAGAATGGAAAAGAATTTAATGTGTAAAATTTCGTCTAGCAAAATGTGCCACATTGATTCAACTTACTCCATATCCAGACACTAGTGCTCCTTAAACACTGTGAACCCGATTTCTGCACTTTGGTTAGTAGAAAACTAAAGATACCATGGCTTCTTGTTTTGGGGGAATTTCAATTTCCTCTGTATATCATCAAGAAAGACACCGATATACTAAACCAAAAATAATCATTACCAATCCAGTAGTTAAAAAATTGAAGACATAGTTTGACATTCAACATGAAACTTCAGTTAGCCAGCATTACAAAATGTATGAAGCTGAAATATTTTCTATTAATTAACAGAAAACCAAGACTCAACAAAGGAACACACAACAGTGACATGCAATGTTTACTAAAATTTGCACATAAGAACATAGTAGATATACATGTTGTCCATCCAACGTCACATGCTCTAGATACCTATGCATCCTGGAAATTGCAATCACAGAATATATAAGTATAAATTTATTTCAATTCATAACAGAAATTATCTCAACCAAAAGACAAACAGTAAGCATCCTACACCAACTGAATTTCAAGCAACGGATAAAATAAAGCCTACTGAAAAATTTGATAATCCAAGTAGAATGCAAGACAAATTAAAAATATATTCATACATTTACAGAGATCCATGAAGTTCACGAACACAGTCTTTTTGGTGCCTTCACGTAGAACTTGTGGTGGCCTCATATCAAGTAATCTATAACCACCACCATCATACATACATATGGATAGAACAAGGATCTTACTTCTACTAAAAAATATTCATACATACCAAAAAAAAATCATCAAATTCCTAAAAACATACTTGTTTTATCAAATTGAATCAAACCTAATTTTACAATCTTCATCAATCAGATCAAAATCAACTAACCAAATGCACAACAACTGAACTGAAAAATAAAAATAAATCAAAACAAAACTGAACTATCAAAAATTAACCCTAGAAAATCAAAATCGAAATAAGAAATCAAACAAATCGAACAACTAGAACAGCACAATCAAAACGTACATAGATTCAAAATAGTAGAATCGACTGATTCAAGAAAAATCTCATGTTCTTCTCACCAGATCTGAATAGATACAATCAAAAATAAAAATCAAAACCTAATCAAATTAAGAATGAAGAACAAATAATGACGAAAACCTATTGAATCAAATCGAAAACCTTACCTGAAGTGGCTTTGAACAAATGAAACCTAGATTCAAATTCGATTGTTTGAATCGAATCGTTAGACTAATTGATGATTAAAACTGAATTTGTATCTGCTGAATATATTGACCTCAAATCATTACGGATCTGTATCTGTAAATCGAAGAAGAAGAAAAATCCTAGAAAATATCGCAGGAGCTCTGGAAGTTTACGAAAGAGAAATGAAAAAATGAATCTGGTTTTAGTATCTAAAACAAGGTATATATTCGGAGGGCTAGTTCTGGTATTTGTTATTTTTTGATGACGTCAGCAATCCGGAAGAATTCAAAACCTGGCCCCAAAAATAAAAGTTCTGGGCCTAGAAATATCAAAATGTGAAAGAATGGAGTTGATAGTGAAGGATCCATTTTGTGGGGCTTGTAAATATTGAACCCATATAGTAAGGGGTTATAGTATTTTTCACTGGTGATTATCATCCGCCACTCTACCACACTGTGATCGGCCCTGGGAGGACTTGCTTGCGCATCCTCCAAACTATTACATGAAGTAGGCTGGACATGAAGCTATTTTAAGACCCTCCAACAGCGATGCTTCATATATGCTGAATATATTCAATGCAGTACCTGCATAGAATACACACGATACTCCACAAGTATCGACTTTCTAAATAACTTAGTTATTTAACCTAGCATTACATGCTACCTTCTGTGGGTCCCATGATCCACACACTTGAGATATCAATCATGTCACAAATTGGGGGATACATATTGGGGTATTAGTTTGGCGGTTTACGGCGTGCAGTGTGCAACACGCCATCACAAGAACGTGTCAGTAAGACATGGACGATTAGTAATGATGGGAGAAGTGGGAAAGACCGTTCGTGTGACGCTAACACACAACTCCACTACTCCATCACTCCACTTCCTCCACTTCCCACGAGAAACGTGAATAAGGCTCAAATGACTTGTATAAATAGGTTCTCCTCCCTATTTCCAACGGAAGGCAACACAGAAACCAAGTGTTAATACGAAACATATTCAAACATCCAGAGCCTGCTTGCATTAATCGTAAGCCTGCTCACCTTTTCTGTTACAAGTCATAAACAAGCCTACACCTTCACAATCTCAACACCTTCTTCGCTTCCCTCCCTAAGATCAACCCCATATCCTTCACTTTGTGACCGAAACAAATATGGAACGGTCATTTCTTGGTTTAGGCCAGAATTATATAAATTGATATCTCGAATCAAAAGCACTCCCGTGCAGTGCATTTGTTTAGGGTTTAGTTTCATTTCTCATCCACACACCCCAAATTACCAAAACCAGCAGAAGTAGTTTTTACCCATAAACAACATCAACACTTCCCAATTTGACTGGTTCAGCTCAAAGTACCACCAGCTCCATTCTTGTCTTGAGCTTTTAACTCTCAGTGTCTCCCCTTATTGCATCTCAGCTCATTTACAATTCTTTCTTGTTCTTATATTCGCTACACCACCTGCAAATGTAGCTGCAACTCTCTGCATATTGTAGTTTATACCTGCCCTAGACATTCATCTAAATCACCACCAAATCCAATATGCAGCTTCAATAGAAACCAGTCCACCTAAAACCATCACATCCATCTTAGATACTATAGGAGTGTAATATCGCACACAACAGTAAGAATGCTAAATGGAGATAATCTTATGTATGCGAAGAGCACCGCACATAGCAAACTCAAGATGATGAAGTGGATGATCTCAACAAAGTCATGGGTAAAATGTAATGTTCTATGCGAAGTATAATCTGTGCGAGAATGTACATGAGCGAATATAATGCACAGTGATTCCGAAAATACTGGATCTCTTAGCTATCATCCACTATGAGGAATCCTATATAAAGGAAAGAAGTATTCACATGTGAGAGAGATATTTTAGTGAGTACTAGACAAGAAATTAGGAGAGAGAGAGTTATTTTGGAGAGCAAGTAAATCATTGTAATACTTCGTAAACAATTATAATTTTGATATTCAATAAAGAAACCAATATTATGATCACTTGATCTGTTTAGATATATTGGGATTTGGTTGTAGGATTTCCTGCAACTACATTTTTGGCACTAGAAACAGCTTTTGGTTGATAAATCCTAGTGGTGAATTCATAGAATCTTGGAGAAGTTGAGATCTAGAAATTCAAGATCGTAAGACTTGAACCTAATGATGAAGAAGGAATACCAGCAAGAAGGAGTAATAAAATTGCTGCAAGAAGGAGAAATACAAATCAAGATGAACATGATGGAAGAATAAGAGAAAATCAAGAAAACGTTATTCCAATTGAACCTCAACAAGAACAAGAACAGAATTATGACACTGATATAATGAGCGTTCATACTTGGCGAATAAATTCAACCGAAGAAGAACCACAAAAAATTAGAAACGTAGGAAGAAATGATGAGAGTGATGAGAACATGACAATCGCATAATTTAGACAAAGGATAATTACACAGAGACAAAGAGAGGATGAATAACGTGTGCATTTGATACGTCAGAATGATGATTTAAGAGAAGAGAATCTTATATTAAGAGAGCGGAGATCGAGAAGTACAACACGATCAAGATCAAGTGGGAGTTCATCAAGACAAAGCCGATCTAATCAAGGAGATGTTAGACGAAGAAATCACATGGAAACCATTGAAGAACACCTTCAGGAAGATGACAATTTACAAGACCAAAATAAGGGAAGAAACATAGATCAAGATTTGGGAAATAACATATATGCACATCCGCGTGAACTTATTTTTCGCACACAAAATAATTTTAAAGGAGAAGAAGAGGATCCAAGGATGGGACAGATGATATTACGTGGAAGAGAACTGTTGCGAGAAAGAGATAGACAAAGAAGAGAAGACATAGAAGAAAGAGAATTGGAGGAAACATTGAATAAAAATAATACTCGCATAAGGCAGTGTGACCGCTATCGCATAGATAATACGGATCAAGGAAGGATTATACCACAAGAAAGAGGAATATCAAGACATCGATATGAGCGCACGATCGAAGAGGAAAGATATGACGGAGCACAAGCTGATGCAAACAATGATACGCATATGAGAAGGAGAGAAGAGGCTGAAGAATATGAAATACAAGAGGCAATACGTCAAAATAATCATGCGAATAGATTGAGGAAAACCAGATTAAAAAGACATATACGAGATGATCCAGAACAACCTTCAAACACAGAGCTTCTTAAATAAATGGTGGAGTTAAGGGAAATGATGACTATGTGAAGCAATAGTGGTATGAAACAATTAGAAGAAGTAGTGGAGGAAGCTGGGAAAACTCCATTTACAAGGAGAATTCAAATGACAGTAATACCACCGAAGTGCAATTTACCAACATTCACTAGCATATTTGATGGGAGTGCTTGTGCGATACAACATGTGAAAGCTTACACTCGGTCCTTATTGCAGTGGGAAAAAAATAATGCAGTAATGTGTAAATACTTTGCCGCTAGCTTGGAAGGAGAAGCACTGAAATGGTTTGAAGGGTTACCAGTAGAGTCCATTGATTCATTTCACCAACTACAAAACATCTTATTAGGACAATATATAAGCAATAATATGTCAAGACCACGAATTGAAACAGTATTTGGACTTCGCAGATGGATAAATAAAATCTTGTGTCATCTAAAAACGCGTTGGAGAACCATGTGCAGTGAAATGATAAGACGAGTAGATGAATGACACCTGATTCTAGCCTTTATTAATTCTCTTTTTCCTACAGATTTTCTATACACACAAATTTTCAGAATAAAGGATACAATAACAATAACGGAGTTGCGCGAGTTTCAAAAAGAGTATATAGCACTTGAAGAGAAGAAAAGAGATATGGAGTCTTACCCAATGGCGGTTCCAGATGCAAAAGGTGGAAGTACTAGTTTACTACCATGAATGCAAAATGTTCCTGCGAGTGTTTCGCAAGGGAATCAAGGATGGAACAATGCAGAGATGGAGTAAAAACAGGTAGCAATGGGTAGTGCGGATCAAGAAGAATTTGAAAAGGAATATAGAGAAAAGAAATTCCGAAATTGGGAAGATAATGGTAAAGCTCAAATAATGGACAACTAATATGGAGGTTCTAGAGGACAACAACCGAACTATAATAAGAAATCTGGAAGAATAGTTTGGGAAAAGATAAATTTACCTAAGTTGAATACTACAATAGATAAAGTATGGGAAGCTGTCGTTCTAATGGAAGAGATCCCTGAGCCACAAAATGTAGGAGATGAGCCACCACCAGGAAGGAGGAGCAAAGAATTTTGTGTTCATCATAGTTTTCATGGCTATACAACAAGTAATTGCAGGAATGTGAGAAAAATCATATTGTGAATGATTGAATAAGGAAAGTTGGACCATTTCTTAGTACATCAACCAAAGAATCCACTACTACCACCACCACCAGAAGGAAATGCACATGGTAAAGAAGCAGGAAAGAATACCTATTTGATTGAAGTGGGTGCGAAAGAAAAAAACTTATATTGTAATCCAATTATACATTCTTCCAAAGATATAGAAGACTTCCATGATAACATTTTAAGCTGAGTGTATACGAGGGATGTCAATGGAAGAGAAATCTTAAATCTGGCAAAAGTTTCCCAATTAAAAGACTGGCAAAAGCAAGTTATCTCATTCAGTGCGGAAGAAACGCCAGGTAGAGGAGAATCGCATGAATGTCCATTAGTAGTGAAATTGGGGATTAATCTGAAACCAAAAATAGAGGATGAGGAAGACGATGAAGTGAACACTTTCACAATAAATAGAATACTCGTAGATCCAGGAAGTTCGGTGGATATTCTTTTCTACCCTACATACAAAATTATGGGGGGAAGAGATGATGAATTAATTCATTCAACATATAATATCTATGGATTTAATGGAACTACAAACAATCCAAAAGGAGAAGTGACAATGAGGATTCTTCTTCAGAACCTGCCTACATTAATTGTATTCTGTGTCGTGGATGTCGACACACCCTATAATGCTTTAATTGGAAGGCCTTGGTTACATAGTATTTTGGGTGTGGCATCGATATTTTACCAGTGCATAGAATTTCCTTTACCTCAACGCATTGGTATAATAAGAGGAAATACAGTTAAAAGTATAAATTGTCTAGTAATTGACGTTGATAGATGTGAAGAAAGAGAAGGTAAACGAAGGCATTGGAAGAAGCATGGTGCAGACAGTCAAAGAGCCGAAAGGTTAATGGTGGATGAAGTGTACAAGGTTCACAGCAAGGATATGCAGTATACTGATGTCAGATTGTCTGCGAACGATAGAGCTAAGAGAATCAGAGACATCAATTTTATAGAAGATGAAGGAATACAGAGGCAGAAATTGTGTACGCGAGATACAAGTGAGGAATACAATGGTTATCACATAGAGGAGCATAAGGTTTGCATGCGAGATAATATACTGAGAAGCATTTAAGAACTTAAGGAGATACAAAAGATGAAATGAGTAAAAGAGTAGTGTGGAGGAGATTGAGTAGCACTGGTAAAAAAGAAAAATTGTAAGATCACAAGATTAAATTTTTTTCTTATGTAAAAATTTCTTCGCATAGAAGAAATTAGTAAGCATACCTTGTAGTAGAGTTGCATAAACTCAAAGATCAAAAACAAAATGAAATATTCAAATTTCTTGTGTGAAAAAGATTGCATAATTTATAATAAGACCTTAACAAAAGGCAACATAAATGATATTTATTATCAGATTGGCTAGGAATCCGAATGTGGCGTGCAACCTAGTTCCCATACATGCAAGAGGCAAAAAAGTAAGACCTATCGCACGTCATAGTCGGAGAAACCTAGAAGGCATGACTCAAGGGAAAGCAACACCGACCCTGGAACTTGAGTTATGGAGATTTGGGGTGAGAATAAACGAAAATTCCCATCCGGGAGAGGTACCTTAAATTTTCAGTCTGAGATATTAATCTTAGGTTGAGAGACTAAGGTGTGAAAGTCTCTCCTAAGGAGTGCAGAAACTCAATCAGGGCTCTGAGGTACACGGTTGAGTCAATAGTTCCTGGGGCATCTGGAGCGTACCTTGCCATTCTTGACAAGTCCTGACTATGATGCACTCGGTCCGATACCCCACTTAGGGTGCGATCTCGCATACATAAACCATATCGGTGATGTAATGTGAGATTGCGAAATCAACTGGTTATTGAAAGGACAGATGGAAAGAGCCATAATCTTAACCCGATTGAGGTAAGATTCTTTGAAGGGGCAACCATGGGGAAGATAAGGACGACACCCTCCATTAGAGAGATGAATTGTGTCAAAAGACGTAAATGTTATGAGACTTTTTACTCATGGGAGTATTAAGACTTATCATATTTATGCGAATAAACCTGAAGAGGAAATAATACAAGAAAAAGATAAGATCAGATCTGTAGGATCAGAATATTGTCACAACAATATTCCTGCGAAATAAACAACAGTTCTGCGATACATCAACGATATTCTGCGATACATCTCAAAATGACGTAAGGAATGACATATCAGATGAAAACGACAGAAACATGAGAAAAGTGTGACATTTCGGCGACGAATCAATAAAACCTGCGAATGATTAAGGCGGTGCTAATTGCGATTTATCGCAATTATCCAGATCCGAAATTAAAGGGGATCTTAGTTGTAAATGAGCTGTCATGAGCTGTAATCCACTATGTAAATGCCTATATAAAGGAAATGAATAGTTCCAGAGAGGGAGATGAATTTTTGAGTGCTAAGAAGGTTTTTAGGAGAGAGAAAATCTTATTAAGTGTTCTGTGTTCTTGAATTCTGTAATTCTTTTAAGATCATATTAATAAAAAGGTCCTTAATCTTCAAATTATGTCATAAATATTGATATATTCTTGAATAGGGTGTAGTGTGGGAATTCCTGCAACTACATTTTGGCGCTAGAAACAGGGAGAATCAATTTGAGAAATTTCAAATTGTAACTTGAAGATTTGAAGAAATTGTTAGAATTGAAGAAATGGCTAGGAGAAGAAGAAATACATCAGAACCACCAACAACAGTGATAAGAAGTAAAAGAATTGCAGGTGAAGGAACAGGTGAATTGGGAGGATGTTTAAGGATCAGATCAGGAAGAAGTAGAATGAGAAATGGAGCAGAAAATTCAATTCAACCACCGAATCAACAAACAAGGCACAAGATAGAAACGTGGATTATAATAGAGTAAGTGTGCATACTTGGAGGTCGGATTCAATAGAAGAGGCAGAAAATCAAGAAGAGGAAAGAAATCAAGAAGTGGATGGAGGAGCAATTCATGAAAGACATGAGGTAGTAGATGATTTGAGACAAAGGATACAGGAAGAAAGAAGATTAGAGGCAGAAGAACGTGCAAATCTTACAAGGAAAAATCATGAACTAAGAATGGAAAATATGAGATTGCAAAACAGAAGATCAAGAAGCAGCATGAGATCAAGTTCAAGATCATATAGAGAAGAAACAAGACAAAATCACCCTATACAGAATATTGGCGAGAATTTGATAAATGATCATTATATTCCACGCGGTGAAACTTTGGACATTAGACATAATCAAGATGAGGGAGAAAATCAAGAAGAGAGAAGGAGAATGTTACGTGATGAAGAGATTCAAAGAAATCGCAGGATAATTGAAGATGATATTGAGAGGCATTATATTGAGCAGGTACATTTAGCGGGAGAAAGAGAGAGATTGCGAGCTGAAGTAGAAGAACAAGAAATTCAAGCAGCATTGCGTCAGAATAATCATGATAATCGAGAAAGACGACGTGTACAAAATCGTAATAATGATATTCTAAATGAGGAATATGAGAGGATTCGCAGAGATATAGAAAGGCAACGAAGAGAAACAGTAAGGGATGAGGAAATTCGCAGAGAAGAAAATGAAAGACAAATTAATTTGCAAATTCAAGAAGAAGAAAATCGCAGAGGAAGGCAAAATCAAGATGTTGAAGAAGAAGCGCGAAATATCGCAAGACAAGAAAGGCATGAACGCAGACGAAGAGAGGCTGCGTTGAAAAAGCCAATGGAGCAAAATTCTGATAGGAATGAGCAAATTTTGCGAGAATTAGCAGAAATAAGAGGAATGATAAATAACAGAAGAGAAGGAGGAAGAAGACAACTTGATGAGGCAATCGAAGAAGCTGCGAAAACTCCATTCACTCACGAGGTACAATTAGGAGGGATACCTCCAAAATGCAATTTGCCGGTGTTGACCAGTATTTTTGATGGGACTACATGTGCCGTCCAACATATCAAAGCCTATATTCGATGCATGCTACAATGGGAGAACCATGATGTCGTTCTGTGCAAATATTTTGCGTCAAGTTTAACTGGCGAAGCATTGAAGTGGTTTTAAAGTCTCCCCAAGAATACAATAACTTAGTTCATGCACTTGCAAACTACTTTCTTAGGAGCATACATAAGCAATAACTCTACACGATCTGGAATTGAAGATGTATTTGGATTGAAGCAGAGAATTGGCGAAAGTTTAAAGCACTTAATGATAAGATGGAGGACAATGTGTAGTGAAATGGCAGGAAGAGTAGATGAAAGATATCTCATTTTTTCCTTCATAAATGCTATGTTTGCGACAAATATATTATACATCCAGGTATTCAGAGTTAAAAACACAATTACTATGACAGAACTGCAAGAATTGCAAGAAGAGTATATCGCTTTGTAGGAAAAACAAAATGAGATGGAGTCATATCCAATTCTCGTAAGCACAAGTTTAGCCGCAGCAAATGGAAGTCTATTACCAAGGACGATTAATACAGTAGCAAGTACCTCCCAAAATCAGCGAGAGAAAATGGAGATTGATAATCAACGTAAGATAGTAACAATGGGGAGTAGAGATCAGGAGGAATTGGAAAAGGAGAGAAATTTTTATAATCGTAATAACAATAATAAGGTCCCAAGGTTTGATCAACCGCAAGAGACTTATGGAGGACAAAAGCAGAATTATTCAAGAGAGCAAAGAGGCCAGAGGATTATATGGGAAGACATCAAATTGCCACCTCTAAATACCAGTAAAGACAAGATTTGGGAAGCAATTATTTTGATGGAGAATATACCCTCACCATGGAACATGGGGAGAGAACCACATTCTAACAACCAAAGTCAAGAATTCTGCCCTTATCATCATTTTCATGGCCATTCTGTGAATAATTGTAGAAATGTAAAAAGAATTATTCTGCGAATGATTGAATTGGGGAAGTTAAATCATTTTCTAGCGAGATATCCACAACCTCAGCAATTTCCGCAAGCACCAGAAATTCGCAGAGTCAATGTTGCAAAAGAAGCAGAAACATTTGTCATTGAAGTATGAGCTACATCAAAAAAATCTATTTTGCAATTCAATTGTACATTCGCAGAAAACAATAGAAGATTTCCATGATAATGTGCTAAGTAGAGTATTTGCGAGGGATATAGAGGGAAGAGAGGTGATGAATATTGCGAAAATTTCTCCATTAGAAGAAGGGTATATTAATTATATGTCCCTACTTTTAACTCATAACAAATATATCCTTATGCAACAATAAATATGTCCCTCCTTTTTTATAACCTTATCCATTTAATATTAGATTACCTTAATACCCTCACTCATATAATATTTTTCTTTATTTCAAAATACAACAAATTTATTCCTCTACCACTTCACCACCACCACCACCATTCAACAACCACCACATACCAACCGCCACCACCACCAATATTCCACCACCACTCCTTCACCGCCACCATTACACCACCACTAGTCCTTCTCCACCACTAGTATGTTTCCGCCACTACCACAAATTCATCGCCGCCGCCACCGCCACCACCACTGCCACCGCCGCCGGTTCAAATTTTTTTGTATCAACAAAAAGTAGTTGATCCATTTCAGTTGGATCAAACAATGTATGTTTATCCATTGCAGTTGGATCAACAGTAGAAATTTATCCATTGCAGTTGGATCAACAATGGATGTTTATCCATGTTGATGGAAAAATGCTACCATTTCATCAGCTGCAGTTTCAGATCCACCAACAAAACCATCAACAGTAGAAGTTTATCTAGTTTATCTAAGAAAAAAGGATCAACAGTGGAAGTTGATCCAATTTTAGTGGATCAACAATGGATGTTGATCCATGAAAATTGGATCAATAATGATAGTTGATCCATGTAAAATGGAGTGAACTTGGCGTGAGTCGAACACGCATCATCTGACATGGAGTCAGTCATGCTACCATTGCACCACAAGTTCAACATTGGAACAAATTTATATGATTTAAACTACAAAACACGAGTTCAAAGGATCAACAACAGTAGTTGATCCCATATATATGGATCAACAACCATAGTTGATCCAATATATATGGATCAACATCATTAGTTGATCCAATATCATTACCTGCTTCAACCCAGATAACCACCATATTTCATTACCTGTAGCTTCATAAACACCAACAACTCCAAGACCAGCTTCAAAACCAATCTCAGTTGAATCAACAATGGATGTTTATCCATTTCAATTAGATCAATAGTGGATGTTTATCCATTGCAGTTGGATCAACAACCATAGTTTATCCAAAATATATGGATCAACAACCATAGTTGAATACAATGCATTAATACTACCATCCTGTATAAGTACTAGTTAACTCAAGTTTCAATAGCATAACCACATGGAAGATTATAAGAGCTTTCTTTCGCTAAAATGGATAAAAAGAGGTGTGCAAACCTTGTTGACATAATGGATTAATTTGTCCATTTGCTTGAACCAAGATTCTCTTATTGTAACTTCTGGATACTTGTAAAAACTTGGTAGGTTTTTGGGTTGTTTTTCAGTAATCTCTTATTGTAAGTTCAATTACCACATAAATAAATTCCTTCTTGTTCTTGGGTTCACTGTTCCTCCGCCATTCCTTGTAACTCCAGAGTACACAATTAGGCCAATAGAAACCTGTAGCTTCTTATTCTTCTTCTACTGCTCACAACAAGCACCGATATCACCAGCTTGCAACTATTCCCAGCCGGAATCACGGCTACATAAGTGATACTGCAATCGATCAGCTGCAACTGAGCATCACATACTCTCACTTTATCTCGAGTGCAAAACCAGCTACAGAGCCACCTCCTTTGTAATGGATAGAATAGCATCAATCTCACTAATATCATTCCCATGTAATCACCATTTCAACTTCAACTCCACCACTGGACCAGTTTATACCATCTTGTCCACCACTGCCTAACAATTGAAACAGAAATATCAAGCACTAATTCTTAGTTGTGTACAACCATTTCAACAACATAGTTAGTCAACCATTTCGTCTCAACCTGCAATGCCATCTCCTTGATCTTCAGAGCATCTCCAAACTCTCAATGCTTCAATCATAATAGCTGCAAGCATCAACACACTTTAGCTTGAGAACTAAGCTCATTCCCTGGCTGTTAACTCGTACCACCAGCTCCATCTTCTTTTCACTGATTTACAGCTCGAAATGATCAAAAAAAATGAAATAGATTTGTACCCATACCTCCCATCCATCTTGTCTTCAAAAATCAGTCAAAAACCCTTGGAATACACCCACAAAACTGGACAGCAACAACGTCATTTCTCGACTATTTCGGATACAGAAAACAGGCTCAAAACCAACCCAAATTATATAAATTCGAAAACTAATCTTTTGAATTCTCGCCATCCTTGCTCATCATTTCAAGCCTCTTCCCTGTCAGGAACCATTGATTCAATATCACAATTTCTTCCCTACAATGCCAACAAATTCACTTCACCTGATTTCTTTCCTCTTGCATTCGAACCTCTCACTGAACCCTTGTAAACAACCACTGGATCCATTGTATTTCTTCCAATTGATTTTTCGCTCGAATTCCCATCTCGATCTCCGACAAACAACAAGAAGAAATGTACCCTCTGCTGGATAGAACAGATGGACTCGATCCCCCTTTCTGTGTAACAAAGAGACCTAAATTTCATTCTTGAATTGTTTCCTCCTCCATCACATGTGTGCTAGGCTTGTTCATAATCTAAATCTGTTTTTTCATAATCTGGAGGCGGTGACTTTGACGATGGCGGTGGAATTTGTAAAACGATAATGGATTATTGCTGGTGGTAGTGAGAGCGATGGAGATGTTGCTTGCGGTGGTGGAGCGATGGAAATGGAGGAAAAATTTCCTCCATTTAATAGATCTGATGTTAACAGAGGTGGAGCTGGTGGTGGTGGTGGTGGAGTGGTGGTGGTGGTGGAGGTTGGTGGTGGTGGTGGTTGAAAGAAACAGAAAGAAGAAAGAAATGATTTTTTCAGATGTAAAATTGAATATGAACTGATTGAATCCGTGATTTTAAAAGAAATAGGTAGATAGATGAGAGGGAAAATTTGGAAGAAATAAAAATCTTATTGGACCCTTGATGGGCTTTTAGATAAAGAGGGACAAAATTATTATGTGATAAGGATATTTGTGTAGACCATCAAAAGTAAGGACAAAAGTTCAATTACCACTTAGAAGAATGGCAGAAACAAGTTATTTCTTTTACTGCACAAGAAATACCAGAGCCAGGGAAGATGCATGGCAACCCATTGGTGGTGAAGTTAGAGATAAATCCAAAATACAGAGAAGAAGAAGAAGATGATGGTGACGCAGCAAGTGATTCTTGTGCAATAGATAGGGTTTTAATTGATACTGGCAGCTCGGTAGACATCTTATTCTATAATACCTATCGTACAATGGGTGGAAGAGATGATGAGTTAATCCCCTCAACTTACAAGATCTATGGTTTTAATGGCACTGCGAATAAGCCAAAAGGAGAAATTACTATGGAAATTCCATTGAACAAGATATCTTCAAAAATTAAGTTCTGTGTAGTGGATATAGAATCTCCTTATAATGCCTTAATTGGAAGACCATGGCTCCATGGGATCTTGGGAATAGCATCCACATATCATCAATGCATAAAGTTTCCACATCCTCATGGTATTGGTATAATTAAAGGTGATTGGTTTGAAGGTAAAAAGTGTTATGAAGTTGACATTAATACTTGCGAAGAAAAAAACGCCAGAAATCGTAATTGGCAACATAACAGGAAGCAAACTCAGAGAGCAGAGAAATTGATGGTGGACAATATAGAGTTGCGGGGAAAGGATATATTATAAGAATAGTTTGTGCCAAAAGAATCAATGGTGATTAATCGTGCGAAGATGGGAAAAAGTTGAAATCTTCATTCTTCGCAGGAAAATAAACAAGTGCAAGGTGCTGGGAAAAAATTGAAATCTTCATTTCTCGCAAGAAAATAAAAATTAACCAGATATTGCGAATAATCATTCGTTACAGAAGAAAAGAAGTGCAACAATATCATGTTGCGAACAATCGAAAAACAAGAACAACAAGAAGTGTGCAGACAGAATATTAAAAGAAAAACTTTGCTCAAAAATAAGAATTTTTCTATTAAAAGAAAAAGATGATGATTTTAAATCATATAAGAATTTTTAATGCAAATGCATAAGACGGGCGCAAATCGCCTAAAAACATATAAGAATGGGACGAACTTTTATGGCGTACACCTTAGTTCGCGGATTCTATTCCGTAAGATGCAATATCCTTAAAGTGCGTCATAAGGGGGGTATCTCTTTGCATGACTATGGGAAAGGCTATACTGCTGCTGGAACCTAGTTATGGAGATTTGGGATTATAGAAAATCCATCCGGTAGAGATAACTTGGATTCCCAACTATATAAGGTTATAGCCTGGTTGGGCGCCCGAGAGTTTCTCCTAAGGAATGCAAAGTATGATCAAGGCGCTGAGGTACACGGTTGAGATGTGGGTGCCCGGGACGGATGAACCTACCATGGCCATCCATGGCAAGTCTTGGCTTACGATGTGTTCGGCCTGAAGAAAACCCCACTAGGGTGTAGTCTCGTAACTATAATCCATATAGGCATAAAGGATAAGAGTCTACGAAAACAATTGGTTGTTTCTAGAACCAGATGGGAGGAGCTAGTCTTGTATGGCAGAAGTACGTCTCCTTGAAGGTGCAACCAGGGGGGGAGATAAGGGCGATACCCTCCATTAGGGAGCTGTGTATCAAAAAAGACGGCAATGTCATGGGACTTTATATTCGCAAGAATATTTAGGCCCGTCATATTGATGCGTGACACAGACAGCAATGTCATGGGACTTTATATTCGCAAGAATATTTAGGCCCGTCATATTGCCGCGTGACAGGCCAAAAAACCTAAAAGAGAAATGATAATATGAGATCAATGGGTTTTTGCGATAAGATCAAAAGATGAGATAAATGAAATCAATGATAAGAGGATATAAATCGCAAAGACGTCCTGCGATTTCATCGCAAAGACGCCAATGTCATAAGTCTTAAAAAGAAAAGAGAGATTAATCTCGCAAGATGGCTTAGACTTATCATATTGTCACAGAGATCAAAATAAATGATAAGACAAGATCAATGGATTATTACATGTAAAAGTAAGAATGTCCTGCGATCTTGTCGCATAAAAGTGGCATAATAAGACCTTTAACTAGGAAGGCGAAATAAGACCACAAGAGAGGTTATATCTGTGAAGCATTATTTGCGATAATTCATTTAACATATTGCAGATTAATAACAAGAGGCAAGTATGGGAATGATGCATAGAATGGTAAATATTGTTATTCATCATTATATGATAAATTCATACAAGTAATTGGAGATTAATGATTATATTAACCATCTTGCAAAAAGAATTGTTTCTTGAATTTTTAATGACAAACAGATAGAAACAAAAAAGAATTTATATATTGAAAGACATCAGGAGCTGCAGATAATTCGCAGAATATTATAATTTGTCGCAGATAATTATCGCAAGAAAGAAAGGGAGAAATACAGAAGAAGATCAAAAAGAAAAAACAAAACTATTGAGATTTATCTCCATCATTATTTTTATCTTCATCTTCACCATCTTCATCATTAGTTCTTTCCTCATCTTCGCTTTCACTTTCATCTGCATCAGCCTCACAGTCAGAAATAACTGGTACTTGAGAACTGGCTGGGATATTATCCATAAGACAAGGATATAGACTAAGAGGAAGATCGTTATCTTTGCAAACTTTCTCAATATCATTATTGCGAAAGGTGAGAAGAGTACTACGCAAGTTTGAGTTGGATATCTTTACTTTCTTTTGCAGTCTAGAGATTTTTTCATTACGGGAAGCAATATTTTTCGCAAGACCACTTTTTTCTTCTTCAAGTTCTGCTATCCTTTTGGAATATTTTACTTAAAATTCTGCGATGATACAACAACAAATTAGAAACTGGTTGGAAATCTACAAGAAATACAAAGATATTGGAGGAGCAATAAATAACCTTATCTTTCATGGATCATTTCTTGTATCAAAGTTGCTTGCTCGGTATGAAGACTGTCATCTATCACTAAATTTTTCCTAGCATTATCGAGAATTGTCGCAGCCCATGCGAATTTATCATCACTATGAATGAGAAGATGGGAACGGGTTTGTTCTTCTCTTTTAAGAAGCTTAATGTTTTTATTCTTAAGTCTATCTCTCTCAAGTTCAGTATCAATAAGGGTATTGCGGAATTTTGATAGAGCTTCAGCGCCTTGAAGAGTAATGCGTTCTTTATCCTTATCAAGTTCATTTTTCTTGGCTTTTAAGACTTTGATTTTTTTTTCTCTAAACTCATCTCTGCAAGTATTTAGACTATTGGATGTACTCAAGACGGATCTATAATCCATTCTCATAAGGGAGATTTGATATTTAAGCTCATCAATGGACAGAGTATTAATTTTTTTTCGTCTGAATAGTTATTTAAAGCGTCATTAAGACGCTGAAGAAGAGTGGTTTCATCTATGGGTTCATTAAAAGAATTAAGAATGAGGGCTTCATCAGTAAGATTATAGTCATCTGCAAAATGGTTGCCCAAATAAGCTAAAATAGCGAGAGAAAAAAAAGGGGGGGGGGGGAAGACTTATACCAATAACTTGTTTGCAGAATTTCTCCTTGTCAACTAATTTCTGTTGAAGAACTTGAATTTCTACTTCAAGCGATTTGTTTTTATTAAGAAGCTCAGTATTTCCAGCTACTTCCAACTGTTTACATTTTTCGCGAAGAATGGAGATTTCAGCTTCATATTGCTTATTCTTCTCACAAAGTTTCGCAGATTCAGATTGTGAATCAGTAAGCCTTTTCTGTGATGATGATAATCTACTTTCTAATTCTGAAGCAACAGAAAAAGAAGCTCTAGCAGTTTGTGACAGAAAAGATAAAATGAGTAAGATAAGTAAAAGATCTTTGATACTCATGACAAATGTAAAGTTTACTACAAGAAAAATGAAGGAAAGGGGCATACCAACGAAGCTAGCGCATGAATAAAACTTGTATTAATAAATCTTGAGACTCCTTTAAGATCTTTATTATTAGTAAAATTGAAGCGTCGCAGATCTTTGAGAGATAGTCGCAAGTACGAGTAATATCATCCTCTCCAACACCTTGTATGGGGTTTCTAAAAATGTTTGACAATTGATCCATTGGAGTCTCAGGTTGAGAAAGACCCATCGCAGACCTAATTCTTGCGGAAGAAATATGTGTTGAAGTGCCCGCGGAAGCATCATTATTAACTCCACCATTCTTTTCAATCTCATTATTTTTATCAGCGGTAAGAGAAGTCTCTATGTGTGGAGAATTTAAAGAAGGAAGTGGTTGAGTTTTTTGGATTTTCTTTGGAGGACCATCAACAGTTTGATTTTTATTGCGGCGAGGAGAAGCACCAGAACTTTCATTTGGAGTTATTAATATTTTACCTTTATCTTTGGATATAACCGACGCGACAAATGGTATTTCCTTGAAAACAATCACACATAAAGATAAGAAACAGGGGCAACAATATATTTTTAAAGGTTATAGAAGATTGTTTCTTACTTTATCTGTGAAAGTTTTCAAAATTTGTAGGAGAGTGGGATTCCCAGTATTGGCATAGCTAAGCTTCATTTTTTCAATCTGTTAAAGATATTTCAATAATCAGTAAGAATAATACATTTATCCAAATCCGCGAATAATGATAAATTTTGCGAGATATACCTCAGAATTCCTTTCAGGCCAGTTAAAAACCCAAGGACGATACGCCACAAGATTCGCAGGATTCGCAGGAAGATCAAGAGTGCCAGAAATATATGGACCTTCAAGGAGGAGAGGAAATCCGCACTACTTATCATCTTTTGAGAAGCGTGGACCTTGGTTTTTACTTGAATGATAGTCTATATCTCGCATAAGAAGTTTATCCTTCGCGACCTTTTTTTTCTTATTCAAACGAACAGCCCAACACGTGCTCTCTTTCTTCATTGGAATCACTTGATAATTCGCAAAGAAATTCTCCACGGTATATTTCGCTGGAATAATTGGGATATCTATAAAATTAGGATGTTTTGCAGATTCAGGATAGCGAGATTCTTTACCAGCTCCACGAAAGGCATATTCGAGAATGAGACGAATACAATCTCCACTTAATTGGTAGATTGCTCGTGAAAATTTAGCGTGAGAAATAATTTCATAAAAAAGAGGGAGATCTGGGTTATAAAGAGGGATAGGAAGGCCAGCTTCTAGTTGACCTAGCGAAATAAGGATTTTCCCATTGGAAGAAGGAAATCCTGAAACTAGATCAATGGAGAGATCAGAGTCTGAAGATTGACTAGGGATCTCAAAAAGTGTGAAACCTAAAGTTTGGAGCTTCTGTTGGTGTTTTTGGAAAGTATGTTGACCTAATTTTTTAGCAGGAGCCATTTTTTAGTATGGGAATGATGATTAGGATGAAGAAGAATAAATAAATAAAATTGAAATAGTAATAGATCCGGAATTTGCGGAAGAAGATGAAGAACAGTGGAGTTGCAGAGAAAAAGTGAAAAGAGAAAGTAAAAAGAATAGGAGAGATTAGCGAAGAAGATATTTATAAGAGAAGAAGATTTTCGAGAACATAAATGCATTAAATGAAGAAAAGACGTGAATGGTTAGAATTTAACGGTTAAGAAAAATACGCGTAGAATATCTAGCGATGGAGTAGAGATGTGTCAGAGTGAAGGAAATGTGAAAAAACAAGGAGTTGTGGCAAATCAAGAGATTTAAATTCTCATGATCTTTATCTTCTTCGCAGAAAAGATATGAGAAGAGGCAAGATGTAGGATCAGAATATTGTCACAACAATATTCCTGCGAAATAAACAACAGTTCTGCGATACATCAACGATATTCTGCGATACATCTCAAAATGATGTAAGGAATGACATATCAGATGAAAACGACAGAAACATGAGAAAAGTGTGACATTTCGGCGACGAATCAATAAAACCTGCGAATGATTAAGGCGGTGCTAATTGCGATTTATCGCAATTATCCAGATCCGAAATTAAAGGGGATCTTAGCTGTAAATGAGATGTAATCCACTATGTAAATGCCTATATAAAGGAAATGAATAGTTCCAGAGAGGGAGATGAATTTTTGAGTGCTAAGAAAGTTTTTAGGAGAGAGAAAATCTTATTAAGTGTTTTGTGTTCTTGATTTCTGTAATTCTTTTAAGATCATATTAATAAAAATGTCCTTAATCTTCAAATTATGTCATAAATATTTATAAATTCTTGAATAGGGTGTAGTGTGGGAATTCCTGCAACTACAAGATCAATGGGTCAATACACTACAGTGTAAAGACCGCCTACGATTTCATCGCACAGAAATAAGGCAAGTTAAGACCTTTACATAGGAAGGCGAAATAATACCTCCTGAGATAACAAATGTATATAAACTACTGATTGGTTGGTAGGAAATTCTAAATAGGAAATTGTACAGAGGATACATATAACAAACATCTCAAGAAGAAGAAATTCATAAGGTTAAGTCTATCAAGATGCGTCAATTAACAGAGGCAAGAATGGGAATGCAAATGGAATGTTATTTTCCTCATTTGATAGCCTGATTCACATCCAAAAAAGAATGACATCTCGGACACGATTGCGAATAAAGGGAACTTTCATTTAAGAACGTAAAAATAATTACACGAAAATATACTAAAGACAAAAAAGAATTCACAACAAGGAAGATCATTAATCTTCACGTTCTTCATCTCGCTCAACCTCAGAGTCATTATTTTCTTCCTCAGAATCTTCATCTTCTCCTTCACTGTCCAAGATCTCGGAAATGGGTTCATTGTTAGGAATTTCTGGAAACTTATACCTTGAAGGAGGGATGTTATTCTCAAGGCAGACTTTCTTAACAACAGATTCACAAGCACGATTAGCATCATTACTATTATTCTAGACCATCATGGAAAAATTCTTCTTCAATTGATGGTATTTCGAATTACGGGTAGTCAACTCTTCTTCTTTAAAGGCCAAGCGATTCTTTAATTCTTCAATCTCTTTAAGATGATCTTTCTCGTTCTCTGCGAAGTTTGAGCAAACAAGTTAAAATAAAAGAAAATATTACTCCTAAAGAAGAAACAAGTATTAAAAGAGCAACATATGACCTTCATGATTAGAAATAATGTCTTTGACCACTGTGGAATGTTCAGCTTGAAGACTCACGTTTACAGCTAAACCATTCCTAGCTTCGTCCAAAACCCTAGCAGCCCAGCTAAATTCAGCTTCGCTCTCTGTGAGAAGCTGAGAGCGAATTAAATTTCTTTCTTCAACAAGTGTGCACTTTTTTCTCAAAGCTAAGTCACGTTCTTTTTGGACTTCAATGATGGATTCTTGGAATTTTTCTAGTGCATTTGCACCTCTAAGAGCAATTTCATCTTTTTCAGTAATAAGCTTATTCTTCTTTGCCTCTAAAACTTGAATGGTTTCCCGACTTTCGAGAAGACGATGTTTAAAGTTATTAAATGAAGATAATAGAGATCTATGACTTTTTCTAAGAGAAATATATCTCGGTCTTAATTCTTCCAAGCTAAGATTTTCAAATCCATGGTCAGGGTAATTATTTAAAGAGGAATTGTGATGTTCTAAAAGGATTTCGTCGGCAGGGAGATTGGAAGCTTCATCAGAGAGATTATAAAGGTCTGCGAATATACCAAAATAAGAAATATGAATTATCGCATAAAAATATAAGATTGAGGAAGGATAGGAATACATACCAATAAGTTCATTATTTCTTTCTCGAGCTTTGCGAATCCATTCAGAATTAGTCGAGTTTTCATTTTTATGCTTAGAGTTTTCATCCTTAAGACTGGTATTCTCTCGGTTGAGTTTAGAGATTTTTCTTTGGTAATCTGAGGAGGTTACATAAGCTAAACGAGCACCCTATGAAGATGAAAAAAAGCATTATGGTTAGAAGTAAAATAAAACTAAAGGAAAAAACAAAAATTAAAGATGAAAGTATTACCAAGGAACCGATAGTTGTAGATGGTGGATTTTCGACAAAGGCTAAAATCGTAAACCCATAATTATATGTATTCCTGATCCAGTAATCATATGAATATTGAGGCTCATGTCTCTTATTGATAGCATGAAAGCTCATGCCACAAGAATCTCTGGCTGAGAATACTGTCTCTCAGAGCACATGTAGATGTGTAGTCTCTTAGCTGAGGCAACGACATATCTTATGAACACTGAGCAATTTTAGTAACTATTTTATATAGAAGAATTCCATGGGTTAGTAATAAATATTCAACACACGGGCATCTGAGGTACCTTCGAGTAAGCCCCGACCAAAATAGTGCAGATGTACTCGACAATGATGCATTAACGAGCACCTGAACGCACGAATGAGTATTTAAAAATACGACAAGATGATGAACCTATGCAAATTAGGAAGAAAATGATAAAAAAAAGTAAAATATTAGTCAGGGCGCTAGGGGACTGGACCCACCGACCGGCCAGTCATGACGCGGCCAGTCCCGTGCCATTCTTATATTTTATCATATTTTATTTATTTTCCCTGATCTCATCAAAATCCTTTCATCTAAACAAATATCCTTTGTTTTAAAGAAACTCCTCAGTTTCATGGTGTTTCCTTCGCATCAAGGAAATAATATAAAATTGGGAAAGGTGTCACGGGACCGTTTCTGCTAGCTAGCCGGCTATGCCCTAGTCACGGCCAGTCCCACACCTCACAATTCCTCAATATTTTATTATGATTTCTCTAATTTCATTAAAACTCCTTAAACTCATGATATTTCCTTTATCCCATGAAAAATAATATAAAATTAGGGAAACACGTGTGACCGGGCCCTAGCCGGCCGGTCATGCCCTAGCTGACCCCACACATCGCATTTTATTATTATTATATTTTTCAAGTTTCCATAATCCTATGAAATTCCTTGATTTCATGATATTTCCTTCAAATTATGAAAATTCCTTCAAACCATGAAATAATACATAAAATTAGGGAAAAATCACGGGACCGGGCCCTAGCCGACCAACCATGCCCAAGCCGGTCCCACACGTCCCTTATTTTATTATTGTTATTATTTATGTTTTCCTCATCTCATGGAAACTCCTTGATTTCAACAGAACTCCTTGGTTTCAACAAACTCCTTGGTTATATGATATTTCCCTAAAATCATGAAAAAATATTATAAAAATAAGAAAATAGCGTGGGACCGGGCTCCTTATTCATATTTTCTCAAATGATTGCTCAAACGCACACCAGAAAATATCAAAATTCTCAGAACTAAGATACAAACACCTTGGTGACGTGAGCATATTACCTTGACCGACCAAGGTTGGCTCTTTGGCTTGCAAGAAGCCGGTCCCACGTATTTTCACAATTTTACCTAATTTGCGCAATTGCTCGTATTAGGTCCTGAACTCTTTCAAACAACCTGGAACTTCATGAAACGATCATCATTCGATCCTATGACCACCCAGGGCAAGTTTCATTACCCATTGGTCGGTCTCTCATCTCTTCATAATTAATTAGGTTTATCACCTAAGGTTCAGACGAGCATTATCTTAATAAATGATTAAACCAGCATTTAATCATCCTTTCATCAACAAACCAACTGGTCTTCAGGAGATCCTGATATTTGCTCACGTGAGCATTTGGGCGCTACATGGTCGACCCATAATCCCATGTAGCCGGTCCCTCTTCACTTCATGTTTAATTTCCAATAAACCATCAGTAAATCATCAATTGATCAAATTAGGGTTTTGAGTCCAAGGTTCATAATTCCATATTCAAACGCTAATAATTTTACATTGATCTCATGATCAACATTTTTTATTATACTCGGACCATTTTCCAGTATTCTAATTTAGTATTTATTTGGTCATGCTACCAATAATTCATCAAACGAGCAACATTTGCTCAAGTGAGCAATATTTGCTCAAACCAAGGAATATTGGTTCAACTATCAATATTCAACAATTCATCGAACTAACAATATTTGCTCACATTAACTATCAAAGTTTATTCATATATTATACCTCTGTCTCAACAATGGACACATCCAAGTCTCAGAACATTCTAAATCATGTTCGACTCAACAATATAAGGACTCGTCGTCCCATGAAGTCATGAAATCAGCAACTGACTAAATAAATACACGTCTTCCTTGCAGACTCCATAATTACACGAGTCATAAATCGTGTCACATGGGGGATATTAACTAGGGTTTTGGTCAGGAGGTCTACGGCACGTGTGTTCATAAAAACGATGAGAATGTGAGCAAGTCGTGCTATCAGTTGGAGGAGTTAACAAAGTAGTGGATGGAAAATCAACCAAGTCTTCGCACGTTGAGCAACTGGTTTTAACAGGATTTCCATTTCTTTACTCTTTGATTCCATCAACTATCACACTTCATGGGATCATGGTGTTTACAATTCTAGCAATATAAATAAGTCTCTGAATCATGATTGAAACAAGGACAATATCACGTCAAACAGACAACACGAGATTAATAATTCAACTATCAATAGAGCCAATTCAATCATTCAGAACTTATCTTATTTTCAAAATACAAAACATACCTACAATCTTCGATCACCATTGATCTCACACATTTCTCAGCTTTCCTCCTACAGATCGACCCATCCTCTCTTATGACTGAATTTACTCTGGAACGGCTATTGTCTTGGTTTAGTCCGGACTAAAGATTGATCTCTCGAATTCAAAGCAATCCCTTCTTGCAGTGCATCTGTGTGAAGTTAAGCATTTCAATCGGTTCAAGGAGTTTCCTCTGCACGGTCATGTCCTCAATTCCGTAAAAACCAGCAACTCGTTTTTCCCCATCTACGATAGTGAATTGGAGATTTGGACTTATCGCAGAGGAAGCTCCGTGAAGAGATGGATCATCCAAAGTAGGGGCATCACAGATATGGGAAACCATTCTAAAAGCACGATCCAAGTTGTGATTGCCAGCAACAGTCATAACATCTCCAGCAAAAAGATTGGATAAATATTTTAGATTAGAATCGATTGATGAATTCTCAGAAGCAGAAATGTCCTCATCACTAGACTCTGAGCTTGAAGAAGAATCATATCTTTTATTCTTTTTTGAGAGTTCATCCATCGCAGAAACCTTCTTAGATGACATTTTAGATGTAAGTCTCTTACCTTTACTCGAAGCCTTGGCCCCCAAATATTTCACCTGCGCGAATAATACAGATAAGAAACAGAGGAAACACTATTGTTAAAACTGAAGGAATGTTTCTTACTTTCTTATTCTGCGAAGGTGACATATCATGCGAAGTGTTGTTTCTCTTAACAGTCTGAAAAGAAAGGGACAAGCAAATAAGAAATATGTATCTCTTTGAAAGAATTTAAAAGTACATATGCGAAATTCCCATACCGCCTTTTTAGTCTCAGCTTCAGATAATGTAAACCTCCAAGGTTGATAAGAAGAAAATTTCTCAAGAAGAAGAACATCAGAGCCATCTTCAGTCTTGCCAGAGATGTAAGGACCTTCTAAAATAACAGGGAATTAAGCCAACTTGAGTCATTAGATCTGCGAGCGCTATTATTGGATTTATCGTTCCAATCAACATCTCGCATAATTCTTTTATCTTTAGCAATACCATCTTTTCTTCTTAGGCGAATGGCCCATTTCGTCCGTGTAATTTTCATAATCGCAACGTAGTAGTTGCTAAAGAAATTATCAAGGGTGTATTCGCCAGCATCAATGACTTTATCACGACACAGTTGATTTCGCACATCATAAGAGTAGGAGGTCTCTAATCCAGCTGCACAATGAGAATATTCTAGTGCTATTCTAATCGCATCACCACTTAACTGGAAAATTCCCCGTGTGAATCTATCATCAACAAGAATCTCATAAAACAAGGGAATTTCTGGGTTATACAAAGGGATTGGGAGAATTTGAAGTTGACCCAATAAAACTATAATTCTGTGATCATTCCACTGTTCAGAATTGATCAGATCTAAATAAAGTTTAGATGAGTAAGAAGATGATGAAGGTAGAGATATAGAGCAGCCTCTCAGCTGAAGATCGTTCTTTAACTTGTTAAAATCTGTCTCCATCTTTTTACCGATATGATCCATTGAAGAATGGGAATGAAGAATATCATAGAAGGTAATATCAGAAAAGGTAAAAGCAAAAAGTAAAAAGAAGAAAAGAGGAAGAAGAAAGAAGATATATAAAGAGAGGATAAGAAGATAACCCCAATTTTCGATGTTTGATTTCATTAATGCGAAGAATGAATAGATAAGAATAGGAGGTTAAAAGGATGTGTCAAGAAATAAGTGGTTAAGAATATAGGTGTAATTAAAGAAGACAGAAATTACGGAAAAGTGTCGGCAAGATAGAATACGAAAAGATACATATACGCGATACTATAGGATTGGATCTCATCGTATCCTTTTATCAAAAGATAAATTTGTGCGATATTAAAGGATAGTAAGAGGCAAAATGTAGGAGTGTAATATCGCACACAACAGTAAGAATGCAAAATGGATATAATCTTATGTACGCGAAGACCATCTCACATAGAAAACTCAAGATGACGGAGTGGATGATCTCAGCAAAGTCATGGGTAAAGTGTGATATTCTATGCGAAGTATAATCTGTGCGAGAATGAGTGAATATACATGAGCGAATGTAACGCACAGTGATTCCTAAAATAGTGGATCTCTTAGCTGTCATCCACTATGAGGAATCCTATATAAAGGAAAGAAGTCTTCACATGTGAGAGAGATCTTTTAGTGAGTACTAGACAAGAAATTAGGAGAGAGAAAGTTATTTTGGAGAGCAAGTAAATCATTGTAATACTTCGTAAACAATTATAATTTTGATATTCAATAAAGAAAACCCTATTATGATCACTTGATTTGTTTAGATATATTGGGATGTGGTTGTAGGATTTCCTGCTACTACAGATACAATCCCATTAATCAGTGGCACCACTATCTTCACTACAATATCCACTCAAGACAGCCTCAAATTTGAGCCACTAACCCAAACTAGCGAGATATAATTTCCCCTTGGTTCAAGCAGTTCTGCAAACACCATATGAGCATAAATTGATGGTGTGTCTGTCCATCGAGAAATCATCTTCTCCGATTCTCTAAATCCCTCCACATTCAAATCGGATGCAAACCCATAGTTCCATTCAGTGTAAAGTAGTCTCAATCACCGTCTTTCACTTCCACAATCCACCACAGCAACATCACTTCCTAGCTGTACGAACATAGAAAAGAGGGAAGAAACAAAGCTGCTTCTTTGAACTCAAAACACGGCCCGAAATTCTGTAACTCGAACAATCCAACTTCCTTGTCCAGAATTCTGTACGTGCTAACACTTAGGTGTTAAAATCTTCCAGGCTCCAGCAATATGAACCCTACAAACTTCAAACAGTCTCAGCACCACTTTTTGTTGAGAATTGATCAAACTTCAGCTCCCTAACAAGAAATATGAAGAGAACAAAATTCTCTTATAACTACGGTGCATAGCCAATATGACTAATTTTGTAGCTTTTCGTTCCTTTATGTAACTCCAAGTCATTTTACCTGGAAACATAGAAAACAAATGTAATATACAAATTTACAAAGTCATTTTACCTGGAAACATAGAAAACAAACGTAATATACAAATTTACAAGAAAAATAGCTAAGAAAAATGCAAGAAACCGATACTAGAAATAGGTGTTTTAGACGCCTATCAAATTCCCCCATACTTCATCTTTGCTAGTCCTCGAGCAAACAAAATTAAACAAAAATACAACAACTCCCTGTCGTTAGGGTGACGGTTACTCTTAGCATAAATAACAAACCTTTAAACCCCTAAGTGTCCCTAGTGGACGAGTTATAGTCTCGTGAGGGCTTACGAGAGGTACACCCACAAAACCTACTCCAACTTCAAAGCGTTCCAGCTTCCCAAGCATCCAAAGAGCTATGAGGACATAGAGTTTCTGCATGCTAGTAATAAGAAGTTAGAAATACTAAAGAACATATTCTCATTCTTAATGTTGAGTGAGAAATAACCACACCATAATGAGAGAATGCATGTTTGAGAGCGATCAATAAGCATTTCGCCTCGACTTATGCCTCACTTTAAAGGATTTATGGGTCTCACATGTGTGCAGGTAGAAATGAAGAGTGAAATCCTACACACGTTGAATGGTGGGAAGGAAACCTTCCGAAATAATTTCTGGAGACTCCACAAGATCGTGGAAATAAAAATATTTTCTAATGATCTCTAAAAAAGAAAATCAATCACTATTATCGAGGATGAGATTACTTACTCACCTTCACATTCGATTGCCAATTATGATAGCACCACTCTCACAACATCCAATAGAAACGTCTTCCTTCTGCTCGTCTTCTTCATCTTCTTGGTCTTCGGCTTCGGCTTCAACTATTGATGATAAACTCTTGAACTAAGATTCTTGACAATTTGTAACTCTTTCTCTTAAAATCCCTGTCGCTTGAAACTTCTTAATAGATTGTTCTTCCATCCACACGGCTTACTAAATAAATAAAAACTACAAACAATAACAATAACAAATTTTTCTTGTCTCATTTTTTTTTCTATTTTTTTTTTTATCAAGACAAGAAAAAAAATATAAAATACAAAATGAAAATAAAACAAAATATTGAAATATGGCCGAAGGAGAAGTACTTTACCACTTGATTCTTCACAACTTGTATTGTCTCGTATCATAAATTTCAATAACTCTCATCTTTTGATTTTCTTCGCTCTTGTACTTAGTCTTCCACTTTGATTTAAAATTCCGCTCTTTATATGTAAGTGTTCAACATGTATATGTAAAAATCTGCTCATTTAATGTTGCTTTACTTGGATATGAAATTTTCTCTTACTTGTATAGTTGCTTGTAAACCTTAAACGTCTTCAACTTTCCTTGTAGATTTTGATGTCGCTCCCTTGTTGATGATGATGTGTGTTTCTATGGACCTGTTGTTATCGAGAGAATGGTGCTAACTGCAAATAAAACTACAAGAAAGTGGCTTTCATCGATAGACGTCACTCTCATGATTGACAAAATTAGCACTCAAGAGATCAAAAATAGTGATGAAAATGCTGTGAAATTGGGTAGCTCACCATTCTACCCGGAATTAACGTACGGTGACACACACTCAATAGAAATCTCTTTAGTCAGCTACAAAGAAAATTTTGGTTTGGTGCCTCGGTTGATATGAAAATAGGTAGTCTCCACTAATGATTGATCAGCAACTTTAATAATGCATTTCCCTCTGCACCTCACTTGCATCACCGGATGATTAAATCCATTATTTAACACTCTAACAAGCTGTGTTGCGACGATACGGATACGGTATCGGATACAAGATACAATACGCGACTATGATACACCAACTTGAAAAACTAAAATACGGCGATACGGCATACTCAATATTGATCAGTAGTTTAACATAAATATATTATATATAAGATAGAAACTTAAAAAAATACATACATGTGTTTGCATGATAACTTTAAAAAATACATACATGTGTTTGCATGATTAAAATATAATATGTATGATTAACCTCACTGGTAGGCCTGTCAATGGAAGAATATCCGTCGGATGTTTAGAAATCCGATATCCGACAGGTTAAGCACTACCGGATATTCGATATCCGATAATATCCTATAGGATATCAAAATCAGATATCGATTCCGATAGGCTAAGCTGTCGGATATCAGATAAATATCCGATAATATCCGGTTATAACAAAAAATCTTAAAAACCCTTGTAAAACATTTTCATAATTGACATTTATCGGATATGTATCCGACAATATTCGATACTAGACTCGAAATTAGGATAAATTACAAATAAGTTCTTATACTATCGGATATTAATATTTCAGATGGGTTCTAATCCGTTTCCGATATGTTAAGGAAGTAATATCCGATAAAATATCCGATCCAATATCCGATATCCGATAAAACGGATACAATCCTATAGGATCTCGAATATTCGGAAACGGATTCCGGATATCGGACAAATATTGACAGGCCTACTCACTGGGGAGAGAAAAAATATGGATAAGAAGGAAGAAAGTCTAGAGAAATATCAGTGGACAGATTCAGATCTAATATGTTGTCACTATAGTTAAAACTTCTCATAGAATCTAGTAAAATATCTAATATTTAGTCAAAGTTTTCTAACTGAGTTGTATCTTGAAGTATTGGATGTATTAGTACGCGTATCCGTGTAAATACCTATCGATACTGATGATTATTTATTTTTAGGTGTATCGTAACACAGCTAACAAGCAAGAAATCCGAATGTAGTTCCCTAACACTTCCAAGTTCAGTTATGTCGGTCAGAATCTCTATGTAAACATACCTAGAAGTATGCTAGTGACTCTAAAATCTCTACAAATTGGAGGTTTTTTATGCAAAAATTTTGAAAAATTCTATATGCAAAATATCCAAACACTCCCCCACACTTAAACTTTACATTGTCCTCAATATTCATCTAAAGTAAAATCAAGGTGGGAAATCCTAATATGATATGCAAACAAAGTAAAAAATTAAAAGCAAAAGATAGAAATACAAAACCTATGGGTTGCCTCCCATGCAGCGCTTGGTTTAGAGTCGTCAGCCCGACTTTCAGCTCCAATTACTCCTTTAGAGGGAGGGGATCACTCAATTCTATGACCTCTTGATTCTCCGTCACAAATTGCTCATAATATGGTTTCACTCGATGGCCATTCACCTTGAAAATCTTCCCTGTTTTGGGACTAGAAAGCTCAACTGCACCATGAGAAAACACATTAGTAACAAAAAATGGTCCAACCCATCGGGACCTAAGTTTACCAGGAAATAACTGAAGACGAGAATGAAATAAGAGAACTTTCTTCCCTATGACAAATTTTTTCCGAGAAATCATCTTATCATGAAAAGCTTTAGTTTTCTCCTTGTAAATGCGCGAACTTTCATATGCATCATTACAGATTTCTTCTAACTCACTGAGTTGAAGCTTCCTTTGTTTTCCTGCGGCATCTAACTCCATGTTGCACATCTTAATGGCCCAAAAAGCTTTGTGTTCGAGTTCTACGGGAAGATGGCATGGTTTGCCATAAATCATCCTAAACAGAGACATTCCAATGGGAGTTTTGTACGCTATCCGGTACGCCCATAAAGCATCATTGAGTCTAAAGCTCCAATCTTTCCTTGTAGTATTCACCGTCTTCTCTAGAATGGACTTAATCTTCCGGATGGAAATTTCAGCTTGTCCACTTGTTCGTGGATGATATGGTGTGCCAACTTTGTGAGTAACATTGTACTTCTTGAGAAGAGCGTGGAAGGATCTTTGAAAATGGGAAACTCCATCGCTAATCACCACTCGAGGTGTGCCAAACCTAGAAAATATTTGTTCCTTCACAAACTCACAAACAACTTGAGAATCATTAGTCTTAGTGGCTCTAGCCTCCACCCATTTAGAAACATAATCAACATCAAGAATAATGTAAAGATTCCCATTCGAATTCACAAAAGGTCCCATAAAATCGATACCCCATACATCAAATATCTCTACTGGAAGAAATGGTGTTAGTGGAGTTTGATTTCTAGCACCTAGATTGCCGGTTTGTTGGCACCTATCACAAGCTTTACAAAACAAGTATGCATCCTTAAATAAAGTGGGCCAATAGAAACCACTCTCAAGAACCTTGAGTGACGTTCTCTTGGACCCAAAATGACCTCCACAAGCATATGAGCGACAAAAATTAAGAATAGATTGAAACTCGGATTCTAGGACGCACCTTCACATTATTTGGTCGGCACAATGCTTCCATAAATATGGTTCATCCCATGTATATTGCTTCGAGACCTTCTTCAGTTTCAATTTCTGAAAAGTTAACATGGTACTACGTACTTGTCCCGTCGCCAAGTAGTTCACAATATCAGCGTACCATGGAGTTGTGCTATCCAACATAAAGAGTTGATTATCAGGAAAACTATCATGCAAAGGAATTGCTTCTTCGGATGCAATCAATCGACTCAAGTGATCCGATACGGTCTTCTCACTTCCCTTCTTGTCCTTAATTTGGAGATGAAACTCTTGAAGAAGTAGTATCCACCTAATGAGCCTTGGCTTAGCATCTTTCTTTGTTAGCAAGTACCGGAATGCAGCATGGTCAAAGAAGACAATTACTTGCGTACCCACCAAGTAAGATCTGAATTTTTCAAGTGCAAACACTATGGCCAAGAGCTCCTTTTCAGTGGTTGATTAGTTAATTTGTGCGCGATTAAGAGTTCTAGAAGCATAATAAATGGCATATGGAACTTTACCATCTCGATGTCCCAACACGGCTCCCACAACATAGTCACTAGCATCGCACATCAACTCAAAGGGATTGCTCAAATTCGGTGGTTTGATGATTGGTGTGGTAGTCAACAACTCTTTCAAGGTGTCATAAGCCTTCTTGCACTTATTACAATCAAAGGTCACATGTTTTTGCAAAAGTCGGCACAAAGGCATTGCAATCTTGGAGAAATCCTTGATGAACCTCCTATAAAATCATGCATGGCCAAGAAAAGAGCAAACCTCCCTCACAGTTGTGGGGTATTGTAAGTTTCTAATCACATCTATCTTAGCTTTGTCCACTTCTAACCCCCTAGAGGATACAATGTGGCCTAGCACAATACCGTGATTCACCATAAAATGACATTTTCCCCAATTTAGCACAAGATTTGTTTCTACGCATCTTTTAAGAATTAGTGTAAGGTTATCTAAGCACTGGTCAAAAGAATCACCATACACACTAAAGTCATCCATAAACACTTCTATGATGCTAGCAACATAATCTGAAAATATACTTACCATACAACGTTGGAAAGTGCTAGGAGCATTACACAAACCGAATGGCATACGTCTATAAGCAAATGTGCCAAATGGACAAGTAAATGTCGTCTTTTCCTGATCTTCCGGAGCTATTACAATCTGATTATACCCTGAAAAACCATCAAGAAAGCAATAGTAAGAGTGTCCAGCCAATCTTTCAAGCATTTGATTAATAAATGGTAAGGGAAAATGGTATTTTCGGGTGGTAGAATTGATAATCAATGCACACACTCCAACCGGTCTGAATCCTAGTTGGAACTAGGTCATTATCTTCGTTTTTCACCACAGTGACACCGGATTTCTTTGGAACGACTTGAACTGGGCTTACCTATTTGCTGTCAGATATGGGATAGATAACCCCTACATCTAACAACTTCAGGATTTCTTTCTTCACCACTTCCATCATTGGAGGGTTCAAGCGACGTTGAGCTTTTGTCGTTGGTTATTCCCCCTCCTCAAGAAGTATTCGGTGCATACACATGGAAGGGCTAATTCCCTTGATATCTGCAATGGTCTACCCTATGGCAGACTTGTATTCTCTTAGCACACGAATAAGATTCTTTTCTTGCACCTTAGTGATATTTTTGGCAATAATCATCGGTAACTCTTCCATATCACCAATATAAACATACTTGATGTGATCTGGAAGAGGTTTCAATTCAAGGAAAGGTGCCTGCAAAATAGACGGCAAGAGTTTCTCATTAGTATAAGGTAAGGAAATATAAGAAACATCATTTCTAGGTGAGAGTTCTTGTAATGCAGCAAGAGAGCAAATGACTTCTTTAAACTCATCACATATTTCTATGTCACTTTTCATGTCATCATGCTTTCCACAATCAAAAATTTTCATTATAGCTTTCTCTAATGCATCATCACCGTCTAACTCAAACATTTGTTGAGCCAAAGAATCAACCACATCAACGGAAAAACAAGAATATACGTCACTTGGGTATCTCATGGCCTCAAAGATGTTGAAACTTATGGGTTCACCGTCAAATTTCATAGTTATGGTGCCTCTAAAAACATCAATTTTAGTTCTAGCGGTTCTCATGAAAGGTCCACCCAACAACAATGGTGTAGACGAGGAAGAATCTTCATCCCTCATATCTAGAACATAAAAGTCTGCATGAAAAATCAGCTCGTTAACTTGCACCAAAACATCTTCCACAACCCCTATCGGGTAAGTAGTGGACCTATCAGTAAGTTGAATAACAATACCAGTATCCTTAAGAAGATCAAGGTCTAACGATTCATATATTGAGGCAGGCATAACATTAATAGTTGCACCTAAGTCTAGCAAAGCACGATCAAACCTGGTTGTACCAATTGTACATGGTATAGTGAAACTACCGGAATCCTTCAATTTTGGTGGGAGTTTCTTTTGAAGATATGCGGAAGCATTCTCACCCACGTACATAACTTCATTACCGACCAATTTGTGCTTGTTAGTGCACAATTCCTTCAGGAACTTTGCGTAGCGAGGAACTTTCCTTATCGCCTCAAGGAGTGGTATGTTCACTTGAATGTTCTTGAAGATCTCATAAATCTCTTTGTATAGTGTCTCCTTCTTGGACTTTGCAAACCTACTGGGAAAAGGAGAGGAAGTGACATTAGTAGAAACAAGAGGTTTAGAGTGAGAATTGGTTACCAATTCATCCTTGTTAGGGGCTGTTTCATCTCTTGTTGCTTTATAACAGATTCACGGTGCTCCGGTGATGGTGCCGGTTTCTCCACTTGCTTCCCACTTCTTAGCTCAATAGCATTGACGTTCTCCTTATGGTTCAACGGTTGTGAAGGAAGTTTTCCAGATCCTTGTGCCTTGAGTTGATTCATATCACTAGCCAGTTGACTAATTTGGTTTTGCACATCTCTCATAGCCATCTCGGATTTTTGTTGGAATTGGTTGAACCCTTGCACTGAATTTGAAATCTCTTGCATACCTTGCATCATAAGAGCAAACTTGTCATCCACACTTGTTCCTTGAGTTTCTTGACGTGGTCTTTGCATGAATTGATACCCTTCCTTGTTGATTGAAAGTAGGATTTGTTGCAGCTTGCTTGTTGGCGTAACTGAAATTTGGATGATCTCGCCAACCCGGATTGTATGTGTTGGAGTACGGATCATATCTCGACCTTTGCTGATTTTGGTACATAGCATTTGCGTGCTCCATATTGCCTTCATGCGATGGAACAATCACTGCAGAAATTTGTTGCATCATCTCTCCATATTACTCATCCTTTGTTCCATATGAGAAGCTTCACCAACCTCATTAACCTTCTTGAAAAGGGTGTCTGATAGGGTGGAGAATTGCTGCGAATTGGATGCCATATTCTCAATCAAAGCTCTTGCTTGTGCAGGTATCTTGTCAACTAAAGCTCCACCACTTGCAGCATCAATCATTGGCCTATCATTTAATAAGAGTCCTTCATAGAAATATTGGATGATAAGTTGTTCCGTGATTTTGTGATGGGGACAACTTTGACATAATCTCTTATAACGCTCCCAATACTCATACAAGGTTTCACATGCCCTTTGAACAATGCCACATATCTCTTTCCTGATTTGTGCTACCTTGGATGCGGGAAAGTACATCTCAAGAAAGAGTTTCTTCATACCGTTCCATGTAGTAATACTACCTGCTGGGAGACTGTAAAACCACTCCTTGGCCATATCCTTAAGAGAAAATGGGAATGCTCTAAGCATAGCGTTATCAGTTTCAACGTCCCTTGGTTTCACACTTACAAGTACCATGTTGAATTCTTGGAGATGACGGTTTGGATCTTCCCTTGCCAATGAAACTTGGGCAATGAGTTGAGAAAAGTAGGTTTCAGCTCAATTTCTTCCTCCAATTAAATACACAAGGGTTGAGTGTTCAATTGTGGTGATGCAAGATCCTTGAGTGTTGCCATAACTACTTGTTCTTCCTATATGTCTGAATCTGCGAACTCGCTTGATGATGAACTAGGAGGAAGCAGAGTGTTAATCGCTCGAATAAAATCCTTTAGTTGAGTGCCGGATCGAAGACGGATACCAATGGGACTTGGTCTGCCCTCTTTAAGCATTCACAAAAGCAATAGTAGCTGAAAATAAGAGTCTCAAAAATTGTATTAATAATCTAAAAGTAAAACTAAAAGCGAAAAGAATAACTAAAAAGAAAAAATAACAACTTAATACTACCACTGCCTCCCCAGAAACAGCGTCAGTGGTTGTCATCCTATCAATAATAATTCTCTTATGCTACACAATTCTATAAAGAAGTAGCGAGGCAAGTTGAGTTCGTATCCACGGGAAGGTGTGAGTTTTAAGTTATTATGTAAGACAAATTGTTGTTGTTGAAAGACACAAATTCTGAAAATTGCAAAGATTGTAATTCAAATTATGAGATGAAATTGACTAGAGATTCATTCGCCATTACCGAACAAGATATTATTAATCATACAAGTTCTACTTCCAATTAATTTCGATTGTTAACAACTTTTAGACAAGTTATAAGTTCAACTAATCTTTACACTCCAAAAATCACCACATAGAATAAGTTCTCTAGCGGATTATAATCAAGTGAACCACCTAAAATAAGTTCTCTAGGTGTATTTCAAACAATTGCATTAATATTTATGAATCAAGTTGCTCCTAGCCACATGCTCATAAGTTCGACACGTTACCCTGGGTGATCTTTTACACGCTATTGCATACAAAATCCCTTTGCGATAAATAGTGCACCGCTACTTATGTAAAGAATACTCCAACAATTACGGATTAAAGTTCTCAATACTAGCATTAGAGTTGCATACGAGTTACCTAATTGCGCACTTAGATACCTAGCAAACACCTCATGGTCATATGAACGGTAAAAGACAATCAACAAAAGATATTTATCGAAAGAATAACTTGCAAGATTTGATTAATAAAACATGGTCGGAGTTTTGAAATCCTCCCCAATCAATAATGGAATTAGCTGTTCATAGTTTTGGTTTAAGCACAAAGGTATATTCAAAGTAAATAAGGTTCAAAGCTAGAGAAAACTCGAAAGCAAACCATACTGCAGCTTCAGAAAACAGGTTCAGGGACTGTTGTTGTAGCTTCTGTGTAGAGCTTCTCTTTCAGGATTTTTCAAACAATCTCCAAGCACAAAACTGGTCAGGAAGAGGTATGTTTTCTCTGTTCTGCTACGCCTCCTTATATAGCTTTTTTTTTAACTGCAATTCCGCGACCTAAACAGCTTCCAAACTTGTTCCATACAAACTCTGCCAGCTTCAAAATTTCAGCCTTCCATCTCATAAAACCAATGGCAAAGACAAAACTTTTCTGGCTGTATTCACGGCAGTAAACTCCTTCCAATACTGAAACTAATTGGTACCCAAGTTTCCTTATTTTGCACGACTTCTAAATCAGGTTCTAGCCCTTGCTAAGCACGCGTACTGAGCCATTGAACCATGGTTAACCAGCTAAGAACTGGGTCCATATTTCCACCATAACTGACCTGAATCATCACTGCTTATACAACCTTCGTGTGCACCCATTATATCCTGTCTAGATGACCAGAGAATGGTGCAGTCGACTGCAGCTGCATTGTTGACATTATAACTGCCAAAAACTCAACCTTTACTTACACAACCTCACCTTTATTCATTGACCTTCACAGCCACTACCCATTGCAGACAACCAAACTAACTATAGCAGCAGCATACTTCTACAAACTCAGTCCATCAGCAACATAACCTTAATTGCCTTGTACCAACCTCCATTACTGCCTACAGAGCCATGGCTCACAGCTGAACATAGCACAAAATTAGTACTTCCTTGCTGCCATAAACTCCACTTACAAAGCTCTGCCAATCTCCCAGCACAGACACCAAAGGCAGCAGCAACACACGCCTTGAACTGAACCTGTTGAACTCCAACAATCAGCCGAATACTTCATCCATTCACCCAACTGCGTACCAGCAACAACAATTGCAGTCCCATTATCTCTTTCCCTGTCACCAGTAACAGTTCACCATCTCTTCTTGCTGCCAGGAAAATTGTATACAGCTCATAAGCTCACGGCAAACCAACAGCAACACTTCCCAATTCGACTGGTTCAGCTCAAAGTACCACCAGCTCCATTCTTGTCTTGAGCTTTTAACTTTCAGTGTCTCCCCTTAGTGCAGCTCAGCTCATTTCCAATTCTTTCTTGTTCTTGTGTTCGCTGCACCACCTGCAAATGCAGCTGCAACTCTCTGTATACTGTAGTTTGTACCTGCCCTAGACATTCATCTAACTCACCACCAACTCCATTCTGCAGCTTCAATAGCAACCAGTCCACCTAAAACCATCACATCCATCTTAGATACGATCCCATTAATCAGTGGCATAGGCACCACTATCTTCACTGCAATATCCACTCAAGACAGACTCAAATTCGAGCCACTAACCCAAACGACTAGCGAGATATAATTTCCCCTTGCTTCCAGCAGTTCTGCAAACACCATATGAGCAGAAACTGATGGTGTATCTGTCCATCGAGAAATCATCTTCTCCAGTTCTCTAAATCCCTCCGCATTCAAATCTGATGCAAACCCATAGTTCCATTCAGTGTAAACTAGTCTCAATCACCGTATTTCACTGCCACAATCCACCACAGCAACATCACTTCCTAGCTGTACGGACATAGAAAAGAGGGAAGAAACAAAGCTGCTTCTTTGAACTCAAAACACGACCCAGAATTCTGTAACTCCAACAATCCAACTTCATTGTCCATCTCGAGCTCATGTTATTCAATTACAACCATCAGAAACCCTTTTAATTTACAGCTTAGATCCCCTTTCTCTGTCAATGTTTCATTCAAAATTTTCACCTTCAAATGATGACAGCAGGACCATCTTCAAGTTCTCATTCTCTGCTTCAGTTCACCTCAACCTTTGGCAGACGAACATTTAGCCGTGGCTAGCAGTGACGGAAATAAGTCCTGGAACAATGGCAATTGGTTTTCACTCTCCTTTCTCTACTTGTAAATTAGTTTCTCAAATTGGTCCAGGAGAGACCTAATTTCCCCTCGGCGCCTGTACTGTACGTGCCAACACTTAGGTGTTAAAATATTCCAGGCTCCAGCAATATGAAGCCCACAAACTTCAAACGGTCTCAGCACCACTCTTTGTTGAGAATTGATCAGACTTCAGCTCCCTGACAAGAAATATGAAGAGAACAAAATTCTCTTATAACTCCGGTGCATAGCCAATATAACTAATTTTGTAGCTTTTCGTTCATAGAAAACAAACGTAATATAACTCCAAATCATTTTACCTGGAAACATAGAAAACAAACGTAATATACAAATTTACAAGAAAAATAGTTAAGAAAAATGCAAGAAACCGATACTAGAATTATGTGTTTTAGATGCCTTGTAGTTGCAGGAAATCCTATACTACACCCTTGATAAGAATCTATAGAAATTAAGTCATATTTGAAGATGAACAACGACACTTTTATTATTCTAATTTCAAAAAGATTACAAAAGAAGTAAGAACTCATAAGTACAACTTTCTTTCTAGAGTTTCTCTCTCCTCAAGACTTTCTCAACTCTAAAAAATACATCATCCTCTTCTGAATATAATGAACCCTTTATATAGGGATTTACATAATGGATGACAGCTAAGTTTTCCTCCTATTTCGGATCTACTCTGCGATCTCACTGTAATCGCTACAATGTTCTTTCTCGCAAGAATGATGACCATCGCAGACCTCTTGTACCTCCTCCATCGTTAGCTTTTATATCTTTCTTCTGGATATTCTGTGACGCTCGCGAAATGTTGTTAAAGAGTCTTCTGTGACGCTCGCAAAAGTGTTGTTAATATCGCAGAAATAATGTTGTAGCGATATTCTGGTCCTAAATCTTGCCTCTTCTCATGTATTTTCTGCGAAGAAGAGAAGATCATGAGAACTAATACTCGCAACTTCTTTTCCTCTTATATTTTCTTCTCGACAAGGTTCCGTTAATCTAACCTTACCTCCTACACGTGTTGTTTTAGCCCTCTTTTTATTGACACGTGTTTGCTTAATAGGTCAATTCCTTTTTGCCTATAAAAGGTAGAGTTAAATTTCAGAATTAATTTTCCTCTTCCATTTCTTTATCTTCTTCATCCATTTACTTCGTTTTCCGTCTGCAACTTTTCTTCTTCTTCATATTCTCCTGCTACTTCTTTAATGGAGTCATCAAGGTATGTTTCTTGACTTATGATATTTATTTTAACCAATTTTACTTTTATTCTCCAACCTTTCTTATTTGATTCTTCATGTCTTCTTTTCATCGGAACTATCTCTAACACACAATCCACAACTCAAAACCCTAATATTCGCAAAAGACCAACTGAAAAGAAGAAGAGGAGTTCTGCGAATGATAAGGTAGTAAGAAACGCCCTCTATTTTTTAATAACAATATTGTTGCCTATGTTTCTTATCTGAGTTATTATTCACAGAATGAAGAGAACCCTGTTAAACTTCCCAAGAGATCTCGCAATTTTAAGACACTTGGGGAAGATCTCATTATGCCCACATTAACATCTGTGAGGATCACTCCCGCATCGTCGCAACTAAATCTTTCTTCTTATGTTTGCGAGAATATCGTTGTCCATACTTCTACTTCTTCTGACCCTTCGATGAATCAAGCTTCTAAAATTGATGTGACTGAGACTCCTCATAGTCCTCTACTGCCTTCAACTGTTGTTTTTCAAAATACCCCTCCTCTTGACAATTCAACCATCGCAAACGATTCAAATCGTCAACTTGCTCTCATTACTACTTCATCTTATACACCCCTTCCTTCATTAAATGAAACCTTTGCAGGTGTTGATGTTGCTTTTAAAATCTTGTCCAATATTTTAGACAATGCTAGAAAGTCCTCTACTGATCCCCTTCAATATGAAGCTTGCGAGACTCTACTCAAGTATTTTGGCTCTGATTGTAATGCTTCACGAGCGTTTATGGAAAATGAGATTGAAGCTCTGAGAAGAATCCTTCAAACCAAGACTGATGAATGCGATATTTTGAATCATAGGCTCCGCAATTCTTCTCTAGACTGCGAGAATCTTCGCAGAAAAAATGACGAGATGAAAGGTACATTTTTCTTGCCTCTGTTCTTTTGTTTTTCTATTTTATTTTTATATCTTCTGTACTCAAGTAGTTTTCTTAAATTCTTGATTCATATATTAGTTTCAAATCGGACTCGTTTCATGGAGAGACTTAAGTTTGAATCTATTGCTGATGAAGCTCGTTTCGAAAGAGATTCTTGGATGGACCAGTATAATAGATTAGATAATCTTTATACATATTCAATTGATCAAATAGATAATCTTACTAATGAGAATAATCAATTATCGCGAAATCAAAATTTATTAAGTAATGAGGTTTCTCGTCTCTCATATTCGTTAACCAAGTCTAACCTGGCGGTAGAATCTTTATCAGATGAAAATAGAACTTTATCCCAAGAAAAACATAGATTTTCAAGCTTGATGGCGATTTCTTCATAGCAATTGAGTAATCTACAAAGGATATGCGATAATCAGGAGCAATCTCTTCATTCCCTTAAAAATGAGCTTAAGGAAGTAATTGAATCATCCACTGCTGAGAAGGATAAACTTATCAAAGGTAGGTTAACTCTTAGTTTGAAGGCCAGCGAGCTTCAAGACCAGTGCTCTCAATTGAAGGAATCTCATTCTTTACTAGCAAAGGAAAACTTGTATCTACGCACTAGAGAAGAAAATATGAAATCTCGTCTGAAGGGTGTGGTTGGCGATAAATTCGATGACGCTATGAATCAATGGGAAAACTGTTTCTTTTCATTCATTCAAAACTTAACCTCGCAGAAGGAAGGTAGTCAATTGACTGCCCTCTCTTATTGACTTTTCTGTTAAATTTTGTGTTATATTTCTTGCAAAATCTTTGACTAAATGATCTTTTATCACTTTCACTCGCAGAATCTGAAAGAAGTCTTCATTCTACCATTGCTGATCTTACCAACAAATTGGATAAAGTTCGCAAAGAGAACAAGTCTCTTCTTTCCAATTATCTTGAATCCCGCGACAAAGTAGAAAGAAGACTTGATTATCTTGAGTACTTTAAAAATATAGAGATTAGGAATCGTGATAGAGGTTTCCTTCGCAAGGTCCACCTCAGTGTTGAAGTTCTTGTGAAAGAGATTCTGCTTTCCCATTCTCTCCCTCCTATATCTGTTCCTCCTCTAAAGGTTGATGATGATGAAATTCCTCTTCCCATGGATGAAGATTTAGAGTTTACTAATGATGAAGAAAATATCTCCCAAGAAGATGGTGAATAAGAAGAAAGAAGTCCTCCCAAAGAAGTAACTTCAAGTTGAAAAGTAATCGCTGATGAAGAATCAAAAGAAGAAGAAACTCGTGGTGAAAAGGATGCTGATGAAGTTGATAACTCTGGCAAGAATAATAAATCTGACGAGCAAGAATAATGAGTTTGGCGAGGCTTGAACTTTATTTTTTCTTTCTTTTCCTTCTTATTTCTTGCGAGCGATGTAACTTTTGAAACCTTTTTAGAATTTAACTTTCAACTTAGTTTACTTGGAATATTTTCAAGGAAGATAATGAAATGTTACTTCTCCATTCCCTTATTTGCCTTTTATTATCTTTCTTGAAATGGTGAATTTGCCATTTATTTGTATCTGCGATGCAATGAATACTGCTGCGATGTTCTGAAAAATTCTGAAGGAATCTACAATGTTAAGAATTTGCCTTCTTATACATTGCTCTGCGATGAATGAATATTTCCTGCAATCTTAAAATAGAATAGTTAATTGGTAAGATTATTCTTTTGGTATTATTTTGCCTTCCTAATTAAAGGTCTTATTTTGCCAAACTTTTTCAATCTGCGACAAAATCGCAGGATTTCTTAACATTTGCATGTAAAGACCCTTTGATCTTGTCTTATCCATGTTCTTTCAAAATCTTTGCGACAATATGATAAGCATAAACTCTCTTGCAAGAATTTAACCTTATGACATTGCCGTCTTGCGATGAAATCACAGGACGTCTTTACACTTTCATGTAAAAACCCATTGATCTCATCTTAACATTTCTCTCGTGGCTTGTTGCCTCTGTATCATTTACGTCACGCAACAATATGACAGGCCTAAATGTTCTTGCGATCATAAATCCCCATGACATTGCCATCTTAAGACACTTATCAGCTCCCTAATGGAGGGTGCCGCCCTTATCTTCCCCCTGGTTGCCCATTCAAGGAGGGCACATCGTTCATACAATACTAGCTCCTCCCATCTAGATTTACCAACAACCAGCTATTTTCGCAGCCTCTTGTCCTTTATGCCTATATGGATTATAGTTACAAGACTGCACCCTAAGTGGGGTTTTCTTCAGGCCAAGTGCATTATAGCCAAGACTTACCAAGAATGGCAAGGGAGTTTCGTACGCCCTTGGCTCAACCGTGTACCTCGACGCCTTGGTCATACTTTGCACTTCTTGGAAGAGATTCACGGTCGTCCAACCAGGGTATAACCATATATAGTTGGAAATCCAAGATCTCTCTCCCGGATAGGTTTTCTTTAACCCCAACATCTGCATAACTCAGGATCCAGCAGCGGTATAACCTTACCCCTGAATCATGTCAAGAGATACCCCCTCCTATGACGCGCTATTAGGTCTTACATTTGCCTCTTGCGAAATTTTATTCGCGAACTAGGGTGCACGCCATAAAGGTTCATCCCATTCAATTAATCTCTGTGAAATTTGTATTCGCTTTTCTTGCGATAATGCTCGCTGTTTTTGTTGTGCTTTGTTATCAGAAGAATTATTCAGTTGTAAATAGAGATAGAAGAATTTATTACCTATTTCATCATATAACATACCAGTCTCTCTTATCTTGTAGAAGATGTCATTGATAATACCTTTTCAGATATAATCTATTCCATGGTCTATCGAGTCTTTGACCAACATCTCTTCCTTCAGGATCCATTAGTTTGTATGCCCCAGTTCCAATTATCTCTTTGATGATGTATGGTCCATCCCATTTTCTCGCCAAATTTCCACCACTCTCTCGCTGATAACTTGGTGTTTCTCGCAGCACTAAATCTCAAGGTGAAAATCACGTTTGTTGTACTCACGAGCTAATATTCGATGGTAATTTTCCATATGTTGCAAAGTTTTTTCTCTTTTTTCATCTAATTCATCCAATTTATTTAAAATCATTCCAACACTTAGATTTATTTCCCAAGCCTCCCTTTTTGTTGTAGGAATAGCGACTTCTGTTGGTAACATAGCTTCAACTCCATATGTCAAACAAAAAGGTGACATTCCAGTAGCTTCTCGTCTAGTTGTATTGTAGGCCCATATTGCATTATGCTCCTATTCACACCATGCTCTGTGGTATCCTTCTAGCTTATTTTTTAAGATGTCTGCGATTGTCTTATTGGTTGCTTCAGCTTGACCATTTGCTTGTGGATATAGAGGAGTATATTTTTCAAACTTTATCTTAAATGCATTGAGTAGCAATTCTATATTCTTCCCTTCAAATTGCTTTCCATTATCAGATACCAACTGTGCTGGAATCCCGAATCTGTAGATTATATTCTCAAATATGAATGTAAAAATATCTTTATCGCGAATATGTTGTACTGCCTTTACTTCTCCCCATTTTGTGAAATAATCTGTTGCGACGATCAAATATCTTCTTTGTCCAGAACCAGGTACAAATGGTCCCACGATATCTAACCCCTATTTCCCAAAAGGCCATACACTTGTTGACAATGATAATGGTGCTCCTGGTGCATGTATCTTCTTTCCATATCGCTGGCAATCTTCACAACGCCTTGAGAGTTGTTTTGCATCTTCATGCATATATGGCCAGTAGTAGCCTTGCATTTTTGTTCTATATGCCAAAGATCTTCCTCCACTGTGATTACCAACATCACCACTGTACAACATCTTCAATATATTTTGTCCTTCTTCCCTCGTCAAACATCTTAGCGATGGTCCATTAAAAGATCTGCGATATAATACTCCATCTCTTAATTCATAATTGGTTGCCCTACTCTTTAATTTATGCGCTTCCAATCGATTTCTTGGGATTTCTCCTCTTGCCAAGTATGCATGAAGATCTGCTTGCCAATCTGTGATATTGCTCGCTGGCTCTCCTTCGCTAGCTTCTACCATCATTACATCTGTCTCTTCTTCTTCCTTATTTACCGACGGAAATGAAAGTGTTTGAATTTTTATGCACCTTGCCAATGGATTTGTCATCATACTAGATATGAAAGAGAAATCATCTGCAAGTCTATTATCTTTCCTGGATATATGTCTCCATTTTATTTTTGGAATTCTCGCAGATAATTCTTCAACAAGCCTTTTGTATTTTCTCAAGGATGGTTCATTTGTTGTGTATTCTCCTTTTATCTGGAGAATAACCAATTGTGAATCGCTAGTGATTCTCGCATTTTCCAAATTCATTTCTATCGCAAATTTTAAAGCATGGATCACGGACTCATTCTCTGTCTCATTATTAGTTGGCGCGAATTCAAGTCTAAATGAAAAAGCTGTTTTTTCTCCTTCTGGCGATATGAAAACAACTCCAATTCCATTTTCTTCTCCATTGGATGATCCATCCACTAATATTTCCCATCTGTTGGGTTCTGTTAATAGCTCTTTTGGATCTCCACATTCCTCTTCTACATCCATCATCTCTTCCACAGCTTCATCATCTTCCAAAGGGAATTCAGCTAAGAACTCTGCGATGACGTGTGATTTTGGCGAGGATAAAATTTCATATTGTATATCAAAGTGTCCTACTTGTGCATTCCATCTCTCAACTCTGCCTGATCTCTTTGAATTTTTCATTACTGACTCAATTGGCACTTTCGTTAACACTTTGACCTTATGTGCTTGAAAATAGATGCGAAGTTTGAAAGTTGCATGTACCAATGCTAGAATTAGTTTCTCAATCTTTGAATAATTTCTCTCTGCAGAATTGAATGTTTTACTAATATAATAAATTGGTTTTTCTACCCCTGCATCTACTCGCAGCAACACAACACTTAGCGCATATGTGGTTGTCGCAAGATAAATCAATAATTATTCTCCCGGTTCAGCTTTCTGTAAAATAGTTATGTTCGTTAAATGTTCTTTGATTCCTTGAAAAGCTTTTTCGCATTCATCTTTCCACTTGAATTTTGTTCCCTTTTTAAGTATATCGAAAAAATGTTTGCATTTGTGTGAAGATCGCGAAATGAATCTTCCTAGAGAGGCTAAGAGTCCATTTAATTTTTGCACATCTTTTACCGTCGCAGGTGTTGGCATATCGCGAATTGCTTGTACCCTTTCTGGATCAACTTGTATTCCTTCTTTTGATACAATATACCCCAAAAAATTCCCTGAAGTTACTCCAAAAGTACACTTATCAGGATTCACTTTAATATTGAATTGCCGCATTTGATCGAAGATCTCTTTCAAATCTTGCACATGATTCTCAGCTTCTTTGCTTTTGATCAGCATATCATCTACATACACTTCTAATGTTTTGTGGATCCACTTTGCAAACACTTTCTCCTCCATTCTTTGATACGTTGCACCAGCATTTCGTAAGCTAAATGGCATCTTTGTATAACAATATAATCCTCTTGGAGAAAAAAATGCGGTATGTTCTTGATCTTCTTCAGCGAGAGGGATTTGATTATATCCATCCAACGATGATATTCTAGCATTTCCTGCTGCTGATTCAACCATCTGTGGAATATCTGGTAATGGAAAACTATCTTTAGGACAAGCCTTGTTTAAATCAGTGAAATCTATACAAATTCTTATCCCCTTATTCTTCTTTGGGACCACTACCATATTTGCAATCCACTATGGATATTTTGCTTGCCTTATAATTCCTGCGTCGAGCATCTTCTGTAATTCTTCTTCTATTTGAGAATGATATGTTGTTGTGATCTTCCTTATTCTTTGCTTAAATGGTCTTATGTTTTTGTTGATTTCTAATTTATGACATGCTATTGACGGGTCTATCCCTAGCATCTCATCCATGCTCCACGCGAAGATATATGCATACTCTCGCAAAAGATTTATAGTTCTTTCTTCCTCATCTGCCTCCATTCTAGTCCCAATTTTCAGCATTTTAGGCTCTTCTTTACTCCCAATATTTATTTCCTTTGTTGGTTCTGCTGCGATATAACTGGCTTCAGGTTCTCCCATTGGTGTTGGTGCTTTCATAATTCTCGCGAGTTCATCTCCTTCTTGTGGGATTTCACTGGGTATTCCTTTTCCTTCTTTTGCTCTTATCATGTAAACTTTAAATTCTTCTTCCTTCTTTGTTTCTCTCGCCAATTTTCTGCCAACTTTTCGCAGTTTTGGACGTCCTTCATAATTTCTTACTTTAATTTGGCAACACAGTTTCGCAAAATCTATGTCTTCTCTGTTTTCTCCAATTCCACTGGGTGTAGGAAACTTGATGCATTGATGCAACGTTGATTCTACAGCCTTAATTGCGTGTATCCATGGTCTTCCTAATATCATGTTATACGGTGATTCCACGTCTACCACACATAACGTTACTTGTGTTTCAATCTCCCCTAGTGTAATTCGTACCATTATCTCGCCTTTAGGTTTTGTTAATGTCTTTCCAAAGCCATGAACATGATATGTTGAATAAGACATTTCTTCATCCTTATATCCCATTTTCTTGAAAGTATGATAAAATATCATGTCTACAGAACTTCCTGTGTCCACCAAAGTTCTATTCATAGCCCATTCTTCTACAGATTTTATTGATTTTTCCTTTATCATTGGTATAGTGGTTACTGTGACCACCAATGGAGATGTATGACTTAGATTTTCTTCTGGTATTTCTGCTGCTGTAAACGTGATTTCTTGCTTTTCCCAATCTTTCAATGGTGATATTTTTTCCACCGTCATAATTTTCCTTCCTTCAAAATACCGTTTGTGTATCTTCCCCTTAATATTTTCGTGAAATCTATCAATCATTGTTCTTGTTACCATATGACACTCCAATTTTATATAATCCTCTTTGATTCTGATCATTCTTCCTTCAATTATCTCACCAATTTACTTAATGATTTCCTTAATCTTAAACAATTCTTATCTTCTTCTTCTTCGCTTTTTCTTCAATTTTCGTTAATTCATTCCCTGTTTCGGGCGCCAAAATGTAGTTGCAGGAAATCCTACACTACACCCTTGATAAGAATCTATAGAAATTAAGTCATATTTGAAGATGAACAACGACACTTTTATTATTCTAATTTCAAAAAGATTACAAAAGAAGTAAGAACTCAGAAGTACAACTTTCTTTCTAGAGTTTCTCTCTCCTCAAGACTTTCTCAACTCTAAAAAATACATCATCCTCTTCTGAATATAATGAACCCTTTATATAGGGATTTACATAATGGATGACATCTAAGTTTTCCTCTTATTTCAGATCTACTCTGCGATCTCACTGTAATCGCTACAATGTTCTTTCTCGCAAGAATGATGACCATCGCAGAATAAACATAATCCTCTTGTACCTCCTCCATCGTTAGCTTTTATATCTTTCTTCTGGATATTCTGTGACGCTCTCGAAATGTTGTTAAAGAGTCTTCTGTGACGCTCGCAAAAGTGTTGTTAATATCGCAGAAATAATGTTGTAGCGATATTCTGGTCCTACACGCCTATCAATTTTCCTCGATTTTGGAGGAGTCGCTCTAGGTCCTTACATGTAATGAAGTTGTATGGCTGGTCCCTTTCCCTCGGACGTTCAGGAGAGGCACGAGGTTCTTCAGCCATGTAGGCCTGCGCCGTTGAAGTGCCTGCTCCGGGTGTACTGAACGCGTTCCTTGTTGGCTCCAGGGGTTTTCGTGACTCTTGCGGCAATCGTTCGGTTAAAGTTTTGAGAAAAGTAAGTATACCTCCTTCTGAGTTGGGTCATATCCGTTTGATCCCTAGCAAGAACTTCTTGCCTTTCCATCAAATCCATCATGGTAATAGGGGGTTGTCCTCCTCTTGTCCATCCATCCCCTCGCCCTAACGAGGCAGTGTCAGTTGCTCTAGTGACGACTGGAGGTGTTACACTTGAAGATATGCCGGGGTTTGCGGCTGCTCTGGCTCTGTTGATAGGAGGTGTCATGCCTACTGGAATCTCTCATGCTCCGCTGGTGTTGGTTTTAGAGGAGGCGTCTCCACGAGATGTATTGATCACATTCTGCACGGCATCTCCACTGACAGGGACATCGACACCGAGAGTGTTGTCAGCGCTAGTTCCATCGGATTTGATTGCTGATCCTGACCTAAGTTATATCATCTTGAAATCGGGATTAACAAATGAAATTGTAAATTTGGAAATTGATATTGCAACGAGAGATTAATCTCCCACTGTGGCCGCCAATTGTTTATGGGTGAAAACTGTTTCTGCGGTTTTTGGTAAATTTGGGTGTGTGTAGATGATAAACGAATCTAAACCATAAACAAATGTACTGCACGGGAGTGCTTTTGATTCGAAAGATCAATATGTACAATTCTGGCCTAAAGCAAGAAATGGTCGTTCCAAACTTGCTTTGGTCACAAAGTGAATGAGATGGGTTTGATCTTAGGGAGGGAAGCGAAGAAGGTGTTGAGATTATGAAGGTGTTGGATGTTCATGACTTGTATCTGAATGTTGAACTGGCTTGCATAATGTAATCTATCAGTTCTTGGTGTTTTCTGGATACGTGACAACACTTGGGTTTTTATGTGTCCTTTGGAAATAGGTGATGGACCTATTTATACAAGTCATTGAGCGTAACCTTTATCTCATAGGAAGTGGAGGAGGTGAAGTGATGGAGTAGTGAGTGTTAGATCACTACTTGGTTGAACTCGCATGCGTTGATATCTCAAGCATGTTTGTCAATGTTAGTGATCAAAACTATAAAGTCTTGATTTCTAGTCTACTATAGCTAAGGTCTCGGACTAGGATAAAAAGTGTATTTGAGCTCAAGAACTCCATGGAAATCATCATACAAGATGAAGGACTACTCAAAGAACCAGTGGATCTTCATCGACTAAAATATATGTGGAGACTTGAACTTATCTATCACTCAAAAGACTATCTACTCTATCTCCAATCTTGAGACAAAAGTCATTTTACTATATAGACTAAAGATATGCACATCTAACATTTCGAGATGAGTATATCTCGCTTATCTATTTCTCAAAATATGTGTGGGTAAAGCTTTCGCTTTAGCCAAGTTCATATTTTCCTAGTGAAGAAAGTCATGTTATGTTTCAATCACTTTGGAAATTTCTCTGACGAAAACTAGTTTGTGAATAACAACTATATGACGTCCTCTGAGAATGTTTCAATGATTGAAATGAGAGTTTAGACAATATAACCATAGGGGGATATAAACATTGTTGTGGTAACACATATATGTATAAGTCCTTAGAACTTGAACTGAAGTTTGCGAACTTTGTTGATCAAGTGAAAACCGGAACTTGAGCAGTCAACCCATTCCGCGAACGTGCGCAGTTCTAGAACCCGAGAATTTTTGCTGGAGTTGTATTTCTGTTTCAGTCCGCGAACTGACGGAAGTTCTCGAACCCGAGAATTTCTACTGGAGTTTATGAACTACAACCGGTTATGTGAGTCCGCGAACTTGAGTGGTTATGTCTAAAATCGATGTTCATGAACTTATTTAAATTATCTAAGGAATGCTATTGAAAACCGTGGCTTTATAGTTCATGAATCGATTCGAGTGAATCATATCGTTTTTTCTTCAATTATGTCTTGTGTAGTACATAAGATCTCATAGCAATTGAATAACTCTCTAACTAGTTCATTTGAGTCATTTGGACTAGTTATGGTGAAGAAGAATATGGTTGATATGAAAGTTATCATTTGGTTGACTAATATTGAACCAACTATTGTACACGTTTGGGTAAGGTTACACAAACCCAAAATCGTCAAGTACATGTGTGTATGGAAAGATAAGTTTTCTATCTTACGGTTGAGAGATATTAGCTTGTATCTAATCAGGTTTTCATCTAACGGTGAATATTGAATGCTAAATTTGTTAATAAGCTAACATTAATTGCAAACCCTGATTTGAAAGACTATATAAGGGAGAAGAACTCTAGCAACTAGAAAACCTAATCCCCACACATTCTGTGTGATACTAGTTTGCTAAGATAGAGTCGATTCTCCTTTAACCTTTGGTTTTCTTCTTATCTAACCAGGTTAACGACTTAAAGACTTCATGGGGATTGTGAAGCCAGACCGATACTAATTTTCTTGTAGTTGTGTAATCTGATCTTGTTGTTTATATCGTACGAGTACAATTGTAATAATTGGCTTGAGATTTCTATCTCCGATAGGCAAGATATAAAAGTAATCACAAACATCTTCGTCTCATCATTTGTGATTCTACAATATCTTTTTTCGCTGTGTCGATTAAGACTATTATGAGGTGATTGATAAAACTGAGATGTTCTTCGGGAATATAAGTCTGGTTTTATTGATTGGTTCTTGTTCACCTTGATTTATCAAAGACGGAACAAAACTCATAGGTTTATTCGTGGGAGACGAATTTATCTATCTTGTAGACTTTTCTGTGTAAAACAGATTTGTTTGCTAAAGTCTTCGACTTTGGGTCGTAGCAACTCTTGGTTATGGGTGATATCAGCTAAGGGAATCAAGTGCGCAGTATCTTGCTGGGATCAGAGGCGTAGGAGCATAATTGTACCTTGGATCATTGTGAGATTGATTGGGGTTTAACTACAGTCCAGACCGAAATTAATTTGGAGTAGGCTAGTGTCTATAGCGGCTTATTACAGTGTATGTTTAATCTGGACTAGGTCCCGGGGTTTTTATGCATTTGCAGTTTTCTCGTTAACAAAATTCTTGTGTATGTGTTATTTCTTTTCCGTATTATATTTTTTTATATAATTAAAATAATACAGGTTGTGCGTTGTTCAATCGATTAGAATATCTGACCTTATTGGTTGTTGAGTTAAATCGATTGACACTTGGATATTGGTCTTTGGTACCATCCAAGTTATCTCTCTTTGATTAGACTCGTGAATCATATTTGCTTGAGTAAATCAAATCGAGAGATTGAGATAATAACTCCTTGAGATATTTTCTATTGATTGAGTCTAGTTTGATTCTCTAGGAAACAACTCGGAGTTGTCCATACAGATTGCTAATCAAAATATTAGGTGAGGTTGTTAGACCCCCACTTTTTTAATTGGTATCAGAGCAGGCAAACACGTTCAAGAACTCATAAGTATGTGTTTGTAGTGATCTGACTCTATGGACGAAAAAGTCTCTTATAACGCTTCACCAGGATTAAAAAACAATGGTAGAAGAAATTTTGATAAACTAGTTATCCTCCAAAGGTTCGATGAACAAATCCAGATCAATTCTGATCTTATTGAAGAAATTGCAATCCTAAAGGATTTGAAACCCAATTTAAGTTCCTTAATGGATATGGTAACTATAATAGTTCCTCTCTAAGGAACCGTCATATACCAGGTGATAAACAACGTATAAAGGTTGTGAAAACTGATGTGACTCAGAAATGTTCTACCAATCTTAAAGGTGTTGGTCTATGTTTGTTTTGTGATTTCTCTAATCACTTTGAACATAATTGTGTATCTATGTTTGTTTTGTGATTCCTCTAATCACTTTCAACATAAGTTGCAAGTGATCTTTATAAGAAAACTAAACAACTTCTTACGTCTCTAAAAAGACATACAGAACTATTAGAAAACACCAAAAAGGGTAGCACTAATAGTATGTGAGCATTTGCTTTAAAATCAACATCACCTTTTCAATGGTTTCTTGATAGTGGGTGTAGCAGACATATGACAGGTGATCTTACTTGGTTTGTTTCTGCAGAAGACTATGAAGGAGGACTAGTAACATTTGGAGATGGAAGATGTTGCTTTATAAGTAATAAGGTAACGATCAAGTTACCTGGCGTACCTGAAATTTATGACGTAGTCTACATAAAAGGTATGACTGCAAATCTTCTTTCGATTAGTCAAATATGTGACAAGGGCCATCGAGTTGTCTTCAATGCAAATGGATGTGACATTGTGGACAAAACTGGGAAAGTAATCTTTCAAGGAATTTGTGGTAAAAAAAACTGTTATCTTCTCGATAATCAGTTTAGCAATTGTTGCAATTTGACTAAGGTGGAATCTATACATCTTTGGCATGACCGTTTTGGTCACATCAATTATCGCCTTCTAACTAAGATCATTAACAAAGAACTTGTTAGAGATGTTCCAAAAATCGATGCAAAGATTGAAGGTGTATGTGGTGCCTGTCAAAAGGGTAAAAAAACAAAAGTTCACCATAAATTATCTCGAGATATTCTCACCAAAGCCCCACTTGATTTAATTCATATGGATCTCTTCGGACCAATTCAACATCCCACTGTTGCTGGCAAGAGGTATACTTTGGTTATGGTATATGATTACACCAGATTCACTTGGGTTGCATTCCTATCTCATAAGAATGAAACCCTTGGGGAATTCAAGATTATTGTGAGTAGAATCCAGAACGAACAAGGTCGTAAACTAAAGAAAATTAGGAGCGACCGTGGAACCGAATTCAAAGACACTAAAGTGTTTGAATTTTGTGACGAACTGGGGATTACTCAACAATATTCTCCAAATATTACTCCTCGATCTAATGGAGTTTCCGAAAGAAAAAACAGGAATATTCAAGAGATGGGCAGGGTAATGCTCCATAACAAGAATCTACCTTTAAGATTTTGGGGAGAAGCTGTTTTTACAGCATGTTACTTGATCAACCGTGTTTACTTACGTTCTAAAGCTCTCAACACTCCTTATGAGTTATGGTATGGTAGAAAACCTAACTTACACTATCTCAGAGTCTTTGGAAGTAAGTGCTACATACTAAATGATCGAGAGCAAAGAGGTAAATTTGATACCAAAAGTGATGAAGGTATTTTCCTTGGCTATGCTTCTGACAGTCGTGGGTTCCGAGTATTTAATCTCAGAACACAAGTCATGATGGAATCTACTAATGTTATTATTGATGATATTAGTAATTTCCCTCATGATAATTCTTCTACTGAGTTACCTCCAACTGAGACAATTGAGAAAGTCAAGGAAATATCGGAATTAGTTGAAGTCATTCCAACTGTTACTGATCTTGATATTTCCAGTGATGAGGAGAAGCACACTGATCAGACCGCCCCTGACGAACCAGAACGTGTTCCCCCTCCACAACACCTCTAGGTTCAAAGGAATTATGATCCAAACAGTATTATTGGAGGAAATGATTCTACAGCTAGAACAAGAGAACATCTTCAAAATATTTGCAATTTTGGTTGTTATATGTCTCTTGTAGAACCAAGAAATATTGATGAATCTCTTAATGACCCCGCTTGGGTGAATCCTATGCATGAAGAGTTAAATCAATTTCAAAAGCAAGACGTATGGGAACTCGTACCTTGTCCCTCTAATGTTAATATTGTTGGTACCAAATGGATATTTAAGAACAAGTATGATGAATTTGGTACAATCATTAGAAACAAAGCCAGGCTTGTCACTTAAGGATACTCAAATATTTAAGGTATTGACTTTGATGAAACCTTTGCACCTGTGGCACGCCTTGAGTCCATTAGGCTCTTATTAGCTCATGCTTGTTTTCTCAAAGTTAAACTTTTTCAGATGGATGTAAAATCTGCGTTCCTTAACGGGATTTTAAAAGAAGAAGTCTATGTTGCTCAACCAAAAGGGTTTGAAAACCATGACTTTCCAGATCATGTTCTTAAACTCAAAAAGGCTTTATATGGGTTAAAACAAGCACCTAGAGCCTGGTTTGAAAAAAATTACCACTTCTCTTATTCGGAAAGGTTTCTCAAGAGGTGGAGTTGATAAGACCTTATTTACCAAATGGAGTGGGAAAAACGTTGTCATTGATCAAGTATATGTAGATGATATTATCTATGGATCAACATCTGAGAATCTAGCAAAGGACTTTCAAGTTTCCCTGGCTAGAGAATTTGAAATGACATTGTTGGTGAATTAAAATTCTTTTTAGGGTTACAAATTCAACAACATAAGGGTGGAATTTACTTATCCCCGGAAAAGTATGCAAGATATCTAGTAACACGATTCAGCTTGGATAAGTCTTCTCCGAAATTTACACATATGCCTACTACTGGTAAATTACATAGAGATGAGAAAGGAGTAAAAGTAGATCAAAAAATGTATCGATCTATTATTGGAAGCCTTTTATATCTAACAGCTACTAGACCTGATATTTCTTTTAGTGTTAGTTGTTGTGCTAGATTTCAGGCTGATCCAAAGGAATCTCATCTTGCAGCTGCAGAAAGGATCATATGTTATGTCAATCACAAAGTCGGGTATGGTCTATCATACACTTTTGATACTAATACTGATCTTTCTGTCTATTCTGATGCTGATTGGGCAGGATGTGTAGAAGACATAAAAAGTACATCAGGGGGTTTCTACTATGTAGGACTGAATCTTGTTGCTTGGCACAGTAAGAAACAAAATTCACAATCCTTGTCTATATGCGAAGCAGAGTATATTGCTGTTGGCTCAACTCTTATGGATGAAACAAATGTTGGTAGACTATGGAGTTGATACTGGAATAATGAAGATCTTTTGTGATAATTCTAGTGCGATTCGAATCACTGAGAATCCTGTTGAGCACTCAATAACAAAGCACATTGACATAAGGTACCATTTTATTCGAGATCTTTATGAGAATGGTATCATAAATATGGAATTTTTGCCTTCTGAACAACAGTTGGCTGATATTCTCACCAAACCATTAGACACTGCCACTTTTCAGCACTTAAGGAAGTCTATTGGTGTTGGTTTGGTTCATTAGTTACTTCAGTAACTCTTTCCCCTGTGCTTATCTTGATCTTTTGGGCCATTGAGTTAGAACTCCAATAGGTGAATACCTTGTTTGTAGTTGATTCATTCAATCTTTTCTGTTAGTGTGAATAATTCCTTCTTTTCTTTTGAAATTAAGGTCGCTCTTGTTCCTCCTCAGGGAATGACATTTTATAGGGGAGAGTTCTTTTGAACTTGTGCTTAATTGGCAAATCTTTGTGGGGATTGCGGCTGTGGAATATTATAGGGGTTATCTTGCGTCTTTATAATCTCCTTGATGAATGCATTTAGCTTTGGCTTTATGATTGCATCTAAACAAGATGATACATATTTACCTTTGGTCATGAAATGTCTCTTACGGAAATTTCATTAGGATCCCGTTCTTGTAACTTTGCCAATTTTATTGACAAAAAGGGGGAGAATTAATTGTAGTTCACACTACAAATACATATGGTTTTTCGGATCATTATGTAAGGGGGAGTGGTTTCCATGTGAGATGGAGTATTGAATAAGGGGGAGTGAAGTATCACCATAGTATTGTTGTTGAAGTTGTGATGCAATTGGACTTTGACGCTGTGAAATAATACTATGACACTGTATAACAATGATTGAGAACCAATGCTTTTCTCATTTTTATAGCTACGGATTTTCAACAACGATGATGCTAAACTTACAACCCTTGGGATCATTGGACTACTTGGAAGTGACGAAGATTTCGAGTATTGTTAAAGATTAGACATGTGGAATAGGAGCTACAAAGTTTATTTATATATTTTTCGTATTCCATATGTATTAATAGTTTTGCCACTAAAATTGACAAAGGGGGAGATTGTTAAAGCACTTCTCGGTAGAACTCGCATGCGTTGCTATCTCAAGCATGTTTGTCAATGTTAGTGATCAAAACTATAAAGTCTTGATTTTTAGTCTACTATAGCTAAGGTCTCGGACTAGGGTAGAAAATGTAGTTGAGCTCAATAACTCCATGGCAATTATCATACAAGACGAAGGACTACTCAAGGAACCAGTGGATCTTCATAGACTAAAAGGTATGTGGAGACTTGAACTTATCTATCACTCAAAAGTCTATCTACTCTATCTCCTATCTTGAGACAAAATTCGTTTTACTATATAGACTAAAGATATGCACATGTGACATTTTGAGCCGAGTATATCTCGCTTATCTATTTATCGAAATGTGTGTTGGTAAAGCTTTCGCTTTAGCCAAGTTTATCTTTTCCTAGTGATGAAAGTCATGTTATGTTTCAATCACTTTGGAAATTTCTCTGACGAAAACTAGTTTGTGAATAACAACTATATGACGTCCTCTGAGAATGTTTCAATGATTGAAATGAGAGTTTAGACAATATAACCATTGGGGGATATAAACATTGTTGTGGTAACACATATATGTATAAGTCCTTAGCACTTGAACCGAAGTTTGCGAAATTTGTTGATCAAGTGAAAATTGTAACTTGAGCAGTCAACCCAGTCCGTGAACGCAGCCCGCGAACGTGTGTAGTTCTCCAACCCGAGAATTTATGCTGGGGTTGTATCTCGGTTTCAGTTCGCAAACTGACGAAAGTTCTCGAACCCGAGAATTTCTGCTGGAGTTTGTGAACTCCAACCGGTTATGTGAGTCCGCGAACTTGAGTGGTTATGGATCAGAATATCGCAACAAGGATACACTTGCGAAATATTCACCAATAACACATTGCGAATGTCGTAGAATAATTTAAGAGATGACGTAGCAGAAAATGACAGCATAAACACGAGAAAGGTGTGAAGATTTAGCGAGACTTAGGACATTTGCGAAAATTGTACATTTGTAAGCTTGCGAAATACCGCAAGCCAGATCCTAAAATAAAGGACAGATTAGCTGTCATCCACTATGTAATTCCCTATATAAAGAACCGAGCATGCTTAAGAGAGGGGAGATCTTTTTTTAGTATTGAGCAAGTCATTAAGAGAGAGAAATTACAGAGCAATTGTTAATTTCTTAATTTCATTTCTTTCCTTTCTTGTAGAATTCGTGAGATTAATCAATAAAGATTGTTATTGTTCATCCATAAATGACTTGATTGTATAAATTCTTGTGAGGGGTGTAGTGTGGGATTTCTTGCAACTACATATTGGCGCAAGAAACAGGGACTGAAAATTGAAAATTGTGAAGATCGTCGTAAAGATTATTCAAATCAAGAAAATGATGAAAGAAAACAGTAAAATAGTTGAAGAAGAGACAATCAAGATCAATGAACATAAAAGAAGTTTGGAGTGTAGCGTAATCACAAAAACAATGATTAATGAATTTCATGAGAACATTAGAGGAATGATACATAAACGAGACTTTGAAGGAAAGAAAATTATGACAGTAGAGAAGATATCGCCCTTAAGAGATTGGGAAAAGTAGAAAATTACATTTATAGCTGCAGAAATACCAAGAGAAAATTTGAGCCACACATCTCCTTTAGTAATCACGGTAACCACACAGAAAGAAAAGAAGAAATCCGCAAAAAAATGGAAGAATGAGCGGTGAATAGAACTTTAGTAGATACACGAAGTTCAGTGGATATAATGTTTTATCATGCATACAGAGGGATGTGATACAAAGATGAAGAAATGACTCATTCAATGTATCATATTCATGGCTTTGGAAAATCTACAACAAAACCTAAAGGAGAAATAATGATGCGAATTTCGCTAGGAGAAATTGAAACACAAATAACACTGTGTGTGGTGGATGTGGAATCGCCATATAACATGTTGTTAGGAAGACCATGGATACACGCAATTAAATCCATAGCATCAACATTACATCAACGCATCAAATTTTCAATACCAAGCATAATTGGTAAAATAAGGGGAGATATTGATAGTGCAAAATCATTTTATCAATTTAAAGTGAAACATTATAAGGAAGCGAAAACTTCGTAGAAAGATGGCGAAAGAGGCAAAAAAAAAAGAAGAGTTTAAAATTTACATGATTAGAGCAAAAGAAGGGAAAGGAATATCCAGCGAAATTTCAGAAGAAGGAAACGAACTTGCGAAAGTGTTAAAAGAACCAACACCCATGGAAGAACCTATGGCCAGTTACACCGCAGTAGAACCAACAAAGGAAGTGAATGTTGGAACTAAATAAGAACCCAAAATACTAATAATTGGGACTAAGATGGAGGCAGATGAAGAAGGAAGAACTATTAACCTTTTGCGAGAGTATAGAGATATTTTCGCATGGAACATGGATGAGATGCCTAGAATAGATCCGTCTGTGGCGTGTCATAAGTTGGAAATTGACAAAGGTGCAAAACCATTTAAACAAAGAATAAGAAAAATCGCAACGACATATCACTCCCAAATAGAAGAAGAGTTGCAGAAGATGCTTGATGCAGGAATTATAAGACAAGCCAAATATCTGGAGTGGATAGCAAACATGGTTGTAGTCCCAAAGAAGAATAAGGGGATAAGAATTTGTATAGACTTTACTGATCTAAACAAATCTTGTTCGAAAGATAGTTTTCCATTACCAGATATTCCACAAATGGTTGAGTCGGTGATGAGAAATGATAGAATATCTTCTCTAGATGGATACAAAGGTTATAATCAAATTCCTCTTACTAAAGAAGATCAAGAACATACTGCTTTTTTCACTCCAAGAGGATTATACTGTTATACAAAAATGCCATTTGGTCTGCGAAATGCTGGAGCAACATATCAAAGAATGGTGGAGAAAGTGTTCGCAAAGTGGATACACAAAACATTAGAAGTGTATGTAGATGACATGTTAGTAAAAAGTAAATAAGCTAAAGATCATGTACAAGATCTGAAGGAAATTTTTGAACATATGCGACAATTTAATATCAAGGTGAATCCTGAAAAATGCGTTTTTGGAGTTGCATCAGGAATTTTTTTAGGTTACATTGTATCCAAGGAAGGAATACAAATTGATCCAGAGAAAGTGCAAGCAGTTCGCGACATGCCAACACCAGCGACAGTGAAGGATGCACAAAAGTTAATTGGGCTCTTGGCTTCGCTGGGAAGATTCATTTCGCGATCATCAGATAAATGTAAACATTTCTTCAATATACTCAAAAATGGGACAAAATTCAGATGGACAGATGAATGTGAGAAAGCTTTCCAAGGAATAAAAGAACATCTGATGAATATATCTATTTTGCAAAAGGCGGAACCAGGAGAAGAATTATTAATTTACCTTGCGACAACTTCGCATGCATTAAGCGCTGTGCTATTGCGAATGGACTCAAGGGTTGAAAAACCAATTTATTACATCAACAAAACATTCAATGCTGTAGAAATAAATTACTCAAAGATTGAAAAGCTAATTCTAGCATTGATATACGCAATATTTAAACTTCGCATATATTTTCAGGCACATAAAGTCAAAGTATTGACAAAGGTACCAATTTAATTGGTAATGAAGAACTCAAAGAGATCAGGCAGAGTTGAGAGATGAAATGCGCAAGTAGGACATTTCGAAATTAAATATGAAATGTTATCTTCACCAAAGTCACAAGTTGTCGCAGACTTTTTAGCAGAATTTCCTTTAGAAGATGATGAAGCTGTGGAGGAGATGATGGATATAGAAGAAGAGCATGGAGATCCAAAATACTTGTTAACAAAACCAAATAGATGGGAAATATTGGTGGATGGATCCTCGAATGGGGGAGGTAATGGAATTGGAATTGTCTTAATTTCTCCGGAGGGAATGAAGATGGATTTTTCATTTAAATTGGAGTTTGCATCCACTAATAATGAAACATAATATGAAGCTGTGATACATGCATTAAAATTCGCAATAGAAATGAAATTAGAAAATGCTATAATTACCAGTGATTCGCAGCTGGTTATTCGATAAATAAAAGGAGAATACACAACAAATGAACCATCTTTGAAGAAATACAAGAAACTTGTGGAAGAATTATCAGCGAAAATCCCAAAAATAAAATGGAGGCATATATAGAGGAAGGATAATAGACTCGCAGATGCTTATGCTTTCATTTCAAGTATGATGACAGTTCTAACTGCGAGATGCATAAAAATCCAGACACTTATATCACCATCAATCAATAAAAAAGAGGAAGAAGAAGTAGATGTAATGATAATAGAAAGTGGTGAAGAAGAACAAACAGACAATATCGCAGATTGGAGAACAGAACTTCATGCATATTTAGCAAGAGGGGAAACACCAAGAAACAGATTGGAGGCACACAAATTAAAGAGTCGTGCAACAAATTATGAACTAAGAGATAGGGTATTGTATCGAAAATCATTTAATGGACCATCACTTAGATGTTTGACATGAGAAGAAGGATAAAAGGTGTTAAAAATGTTACACAGTGGAGATGCTGGAAGTCACGGTGGAGCAAGATCTTTGGCATACAGAACAAAAATACAAGGTTATTATTGGCCATATATGCATGAAGATGCGAAGCAAATATCAAGACGTTGTGAAGATTTTCAGCGGTACGGAATGAAAATACATGCACCTGGAGCACTGTTATCATCTTCAACAAGTGTATGGCCCTTTGGAAAGTAGGGATTAGATATTTTGGGACCATTTGTACTAGGATCTGGACAAAAAAGATACCTAATTGTCACAACAGACTATTTCACAAAATGGGCATAAGTAAAGGCAGTACAACACATTCGCGACAAAGATATCTTTACATTCATATTTAAAAATATCATTTGCAGATTTGGAATTCCAGCATAATTGGTATCTGACAATGAGAAATAATTTGAAGGGAAAAACATAGAAATGTTACTCAATGCATTCAAGATAAAGTGTGGAAAATCCACCCCTCTATATCCACATGCCAATGGACAAGCTGAAGCAACAAATAAGACAATCACAGACATATTGAATAAAAAGTTAGAAGGACATCATAAAACATGGTCCGAACAGGTACATAATGTAGTCTGGGCTTACAACACAACTAGGCAAGAAGCTACATGAATGTCACCTTTCTGTTTGACATATGGAGTTGAGGCAGTGTTACCAACAGAAGTTATTATTCCCACAACAAATAGAGAGGATTGGGAGAAGAATATTAATGCTGGCATGATCCTAAACAAACTTTATGAGCTAGAAGAGAAGAGAGAAAGAGATTTACAGCATATGGAGAATTATCAACGAAGATTAGCTCGAGAATACAGTAAACGTGTCAAAGCACGTGAATCTCAAACAGGTGATTTAGTTCTTCGCGAGACGCCAATTCACCAGCGAGAAGGTGGTGGGAAACTAGCAAAAAATGGGATGGACCGTACGTTATAAAAGAGATAATTGGAACGGGGGCATACAAATTGATGGATCCAGTGGGTAGAGATGTTGGTCAAAGACTTGACGGACCATGGGATAGATTATATTTAAAGAGATATTACCCGTGAAGGACTTTGAGAAACCTTAGATAATGAAATAATGTATGATGCAACAAAATGAATATGAATAAAAAATTTATGGAAGAGCTGCTGCGAGATTATTCAAGATCAACATAAAATGAGAAAATGCAAAAATTTCGCAAGAGAAAATAGGAAAATAATGACATATTAGAATGGGACGAACCTTTATGACGTACACCCTAGTTCGCGAATAAAATTTCGCATGAGGCAAATGTAAGACCTAAAGTGCGTCATAGAAGGGGGTATCTGTTGCATGGCTCAGGGATAAGGTTATACCGCTGCTGGAACCTGAGTCATGGAGATTTGGGGTCCATGAAATCCCATCCAGGAGAGACACCTTGGATTCTCAACTTGAGCATATGACTTAAGTTGGGAGACTAAGGTAATAAGGACTCTCCTAAGGAGTACAGAGTATGATCAAGGCTCCCAGGGCGTATGAAACTACCCTGGTCATTCTTGGAAAGTCTTGACTATGATGCACTCGGCCCGAAGAAAACCCCACTTAGGGTGCAGTCTCGTAACCATAAGCCATACATGCAAAAGGGATAAGAGGCTGCGAAAACAACTGGTTGTTGTCAAGACTGGATGGGAGGAGCTAGTCTTGTATGGAAGAAGTACGTCTCCTTGAAGGGGAAACCAGGGGGAAGATAAGGGAGGCACCCTCCATTAGGGAGATGATAAGTTTCTTAAGACGCAAATGTCATGAGGCTTTTTACTCAATGGAGTATCAAGGCTTACATGCAAGTGTAAAGACATCATGCGATTTCGTCGCAAGACGACAATGTCATGGGGCTTTAATTTCGCAAGAAAATTTAGACCTGTCATATTGTCACATAAAAAATGACAAAAGAACAAAAAGTTAAGGCAAGATCAATGGGTTTCTACATGAAAGTGCAGAGACGTCCTGCGATTTTGTCACAATAACAAAAGGTGGCAAAATAAGACCTTTAACTAGGAAGGCAAAATAAGACCACATAATAGAATAATTTTTTTATAAATGCTAACTATTCTTTATGCAGATCATTCATCGCAAGAAATATAATGAGAGGCAAGTATGTGATTCATAAACAAGAGGCATTATCTTTCTCGCCGCAAAGTATTAAAAGAGTAAATTTCAAAGTTGGTTGAGGTACATTGTTCGCAAAAAGTAATGAACATGAAACAACTCAAGAAGACGGAATTAAATAAGAAGCTCAATCCTCAATGTTGACTTCGCCAGAAGGAGTTAATGGGCATTCTTCATTATTTTTTTTCATTCTCTCCAGTATTCTCTTCAGCATGATTAAATCTAGCTTCATCTCCACCTTGATGTTCGCTAGTGATAGTTTCTTTGAGAGGAATTTATTTTTCATCTCCGTGTTGGTCATCACCAGCATATGCTTCTTTAGTAGGATGTTCTTCCACTTCATCTTCTTCCTGAGAAATAGCTTCCATGTCACTTTCATAATCAAAGTCACTATCAATAGCACGAGGAATTTCATCATCATCTACTTCTAAAGTTGCAATTGATACAAGAGGAAGAGAATTGGACAACAAAATTTCATTCACAAGAACTTCATCTTTAAGGTGAACTTGGCGAAGGAATGAGTTTTGGTGATTTCTATCTTGGATATCCTTGAAATAGGCAAGATAATCAAGTCTCCTTTTTGCTCGATCGCGAGAACGAGCAAGGTGAGCAGCGAGCTATGCATTTTCCTTGCGAATTTTAGAATACTTCAAATCCAAATCAGAAAAGGAAGAACGCAGAGATCTCTCTCAGAATCTGCGAAATGAAAGAATAATTTTTTTTTTAAGATAAAGAATTAGCAAGCAGCATATTATAAACAAATTCAACAGAGAAAGAATAGCTGAGGCAGTCAAAATGACTACCTTCCTTTTGCGAAATTATGTTTTGAATTAGTTCCAAGCAAGTATTCTCCCAATGATTCATCGCATCATCAAATTTATCTCCAACTAAACCCTTCAGGAGAGATTTTAGATTCTTTTATTTATAGATGAGAAAAGTATTTTCCTTCGCAGGTGAAGAATAAGATTCTTCTAATTTAGAATATTGTTCTTTGAGCTGGCTTGCCTTTATACTTAAAGCTATTCTACCCTGGATGAGTGTATTTCTCTCAGCAATAGATGATTCGGTTACTTCCTTAAGTTCATTTTTCAGTGAGTGAATAGATTTTTCTTGGTTATAACACACCCTTTGAAGAGTATTTAGTTGCTGCGAAAAGACCACAACCTTATTTAAGAGAATTCACTTTTCCTGAGATAGAGTTTTGTTTTCATCTGATAAAGTTTCCATCTCTAAGTTAGCTTTAGTCAAAGAATAAGAGAGGCGAGATATTTCATTACTTAATGAGTTTTGCTCCTGAACTAATTGAGTATTCTCTTTGGTAAGGTTATTTATTTGATCAAAAGAATATGTATGAAGGTTATCTAATTGGTTATACTGATCCATCCAAATATATCTATCAACATGAGCTTCTTCAGCGGCAGATTCAAACTGATATCTCTTCATTATTCGTTTCTTGTTTAAAGATTAGCGTACGAATGAAAGACTTTAAGAAAATTGCATGAGAAACGGATAGAATTACTTATAAGATAAATCAAAGGAGAAGATCAGAAAATCATACCTTTCGGTTCATTATTCTTCATGCGAAGAAGTTCAAAATCCAGCGAGATATTTTGGAATTTTTGATTTTCCAAACGAAGAGTATCACGTTCCAAAGTCATCATTTGGAGATTCTTGTTCAAAATTTCCACTTCCCTCTCCAATGTTGTTTGCGAAACCATTCTCTCAGAGCCAACATACTTATTTAAAATTTCGCAAGCACTCAATTTGATGGGGTTAATGGAAGATTTCTTGACACCATCCAAAGCATCAGATAAAGTTTGGAACACAATATCTATCCCATCTAAAACGTCTTTGGAAAAGGGAGAGAATTCAGATGAAGAAATGGTGATATTAGAAGATTGAGGAACTGAATAATTTTTCGTAATAACTGTATCATTTGAAGGTGAAGTTTGGGGAAAATTAGCAGTTGGGATTAAGGAAGAGTCGATTTGAGAAGCATTAACAATAGGAGAAGAAGGGTTTTCATTCACAGAAGAGTTAATAAGATGGATTTCATTCTTAATAAGACCAGTTGAAGGGGAAATGTCTGAGGCAACATTTTCGCGAATGAGAAGTAAAGGTTCAGATTGCGAAGGTACCGCGGGAGATTTTAAAGGGATAAGTGAAGAAAATGGAACAGAAGTTTCAACAATCTTAAGATGACGAGATTTCTTGGGGGGGTTGATGGTATCTTTGTCACCCTGAGAATAACAATCCAAATAAGAAACAGAGGCAACAATATTTTTATTAAAAGAATAATGTTTCTTACTACCTTATTATTCGCAGACTTTCTTTTTCTCGCAACAACTTTGGGACGTGATTTTTTGGGAGAACTAAGGTTTTGAGTTGTAGATTTAACATTAAAAGTGCTTTTGCTGAAACAGAAACAGTATGGGAATTACACAAAAGACAAAATAAACAAGATGATTCCAGTAAAATAAGATCAGTTTCAGCAAATAAAAAGGAGAAAAGGAAGAAAACTAACCTTGCTGATTCCATGGGATCAAAAAGAAACAATAGCAGGAAGATAGGGAAGATGAAGAAAGTTGCAGACGATGAAGAGTTACAGAGAATATGAAAGATGAAGACAAAGTAAAAGAACAAAATTATTTATTCATCAGGTTCCTCTTTAAATAGACAAAAGAAGATGACCAGTTTAACCGATAAATAAAGGAATGATGACATGTATAGACAATTACGCTAAATTTAAGGAATCTGGCCGATAGAGAAAAACATTGGAAATATGGGCAGCTGCGGTACTTTGAAGTACAATTTCTCATGACATTTTTTCCTTTACAAAGAAGACATGAGAAAAGGCAAGATGTAGGATCAGAATATCGCAACAAGGATACACTTGCGAAATCTTCACCGATAACACATTGCGAATGTCGCAGAATGATTTAAGAGATGACGTAGCAGAAAACGATAGCATAAACACAAGAAAGGTGTGAAGATTTAACAAGACTTAGGACATTTTCGAAAATTGTACATTTGTATGCTTGCGAAATACCGCAATCCATATCATAAAATAAAGGACAGATTAGCTGTCATCCACTATATAATTCCCTATATAAAGAACCGAGCAGGCTTAAGAGAGGGGACATCTTTTTCGAGTATTGAGCAAGTCATTAAGAGAAAGAAAGTACAGAGCAATTGTTAATTTCTTAATTTCATTTCTTTCCTTTCTTGTAGAATTTTTGAGATTAATCAATAAAGATTGTAATTGTTCATCCAAAAATGACTTGATTGTATGAAATCTTGTGAGGGGTGTAGTGTGGGATTTCCTGCAACTACAGTTATGTCTAAAAACGATATTCATGAACTTATTTAAATTATCTAAGGAATGCTATTACAAATCGTGGCTTTATAGTTCATGAATCGATTCGAGTGAATTACATCGTTTTTGCTTCAATTGTGTCTTGTGTAGTACATAAGATCTCATAGCAATTGAACAACTCTCTAACTAGTTCATTTGAGTCATTTGGACTAGTTATGGTGAATAAGAATATGGTTGATATGAAAGTTATCATTTGGCTAACCATTTGGTTGACTAATATTGAACCAACTATTATACACGTTTGGGTACGGTTACACAAACCCAAAATCGTCAAGTACATGTGTGTATGGCAAGCTAAGTTTTCGATCTTATGGTTGAGAGATATTAGCTTGTATCTAATCAGGTTTTCATCTAACGGTGAATATTGAATGCTAAATTTGTTACTAAGCTAACATTAATTGCAAACCCTGATTTGAAAGACTATATAAGGGAGAACAACTCTAGCAACTGGAAAACCTAATCCTCACACATTCTGTGTGATACTAGTTTGCTAAGATAGAGTCGATTCTCCTTTAACCTTTGGTTTTCTTCTTATATAACCAGGTTAACGACTTAAAGACTTCATGGGGATTGTGAAGCCAGACCGATACTACTTTTCTTGTAGTTGTATGATCTGATCTTGATGTTTCTATCGTACGAGTACAATTGTAATAATTGGCTCGATATTTCTATCTCCGATAGGCAAGATATAAAAGTAATCACAAACATATTCGTCTCATCATTTGTGATTCCACAATATCTTTTTTCTCTGCGTTGATTAAAACTGTAGGACCAGAATATCACTACAGCGATATTCCCGCGAAATAAACAACACTTCTGCGAGAATACCGCGATCTCTTCAACAACACTTTGCGGGTGTCACAGAGTAGGTTAAAGAATGACGTAATAGATGACGATTGAAGAAACACGAGAAGAGTATGATTGATATGCGATGGTTACAATGCTTGCGATATTTCATATTATAACTGTAGGATCAGAATATTGTCACAACAATATTATTGCAAAATAAATAACAGTTCGACTATACATCAATGATATTCTGTGACACATCTCAAAGTGACGTAAGGAATGACATATCAGATGAAAACGACAGAAACATGAATAAAGTGTGACATTTCTGCGGCAGATTAATAAAACCTGCGAATGATTAAGGCGGTGCTAACTGCGATTTATCGCAAGAACTCAGATCCGAAACTAAAGGGAATCTTAGCTGTAAATGAGCTGTAATCCACTATGTAAATGCCTATATAAAGGGAATGAATAGTTCCAGAGAGAGAGATGAATTTTTGAGTGCTAAGAAAGTTTTTAGGAGAGAGAAAATCTTATTAAGTGAATTGTATTCTTGTTTACTGTAATTCTTTTAAGATCATATCAATAAAGAGGTACTTAATCTTCAAATTGTGTCATAAATTCTTGAGTTGGGTGTAGTGTGGGAATTCCTGCAACTACATTTTGGCGCCAAGAAACAGGGAGAATCAATTTGAGAAATTCAAATTGCAATCTGAAAGATTTGAAGAAATTATTAGAATTGAAGAAATGGCTAGGAGAAGAAGAAATACATCAGAACCACCAACAACAGTGAGAAGGAGTAAAAGAATTGCAGGAGAAGGAACAGGTGAATTGGAAGGATCTTTAAGGATCAGATCAGGAAGAAGTAGAATGAGAAATGGAGCAGAAAATTCAATTCAACCACCGAATCAACAAACACAAGAACAAGATAGAGATGTGGATTATGATAGAGTAAGTGTGCATACTTGGAGGTCGGATTCGATAGAAGAGGCAGAAAATCAAGAAGTGGAAAGAAATCAAGAAGTGGATGGAGGAGTAATTCATGAAGGGCATGAAGTAGTAGGTGATTTGAGACAAAGGATACAGGAAGAAAGAAGATTAGAGGCAGAAGAACGTGCAAATCTTACAAGGCAAAATCATGAACTAAGAATGGAAAATTTGAGGTTGCAAAACAGAAGATCAAGAAGCAGCATGAGATCAAGTTCAAGATCATATAGAGAAGAAACAAGACAAAATCACCCTATACAAAATCTTAGCGAGAATTTGATAAATGATCGTTATATTCTACGCGGTGAAACTTTGGACATTAGACATAATCAAGATGAGGGAGAAAATCAAGAAGAGAGAAGGAGAATGTTACGTGATGAGGATATTCGAAGAAATCGCAGAATAATTGAAGATGATATTGAGAGGCATTATATTGAGCAAGTACATTTAGCGGGAGAGAGAGAGAGAGATTACGAGCGGAAGTATAAGAACAATAAATTCAAGCAGCATTGCGTCAGAATAATCATGATAATCGAGAAAAACGACGTGCACAAAATCGTAATAATGGTAATCTCAATGAGGAATATGAGAGAATTCGCAGAGACATGGAAAGGAAACGAAGAGAAACAGCAAGGGATGAGGACATTCGCAGAGAAGAGAATGAAAGACAAATTAACTTGCAAATTCAAGAAGAAGAAAATCGTAGAAGAAGGCAAAATTAAGATGTTGGAGAAGAAGCGCGAAATATCGCAAGACAAGAAAGGCATGAATGCAGACGAAGAGAGGCTGCGTTGAAAATACCAATGGAGCAAAATTCTGATAAGAATGAACAAATCTTGCGGGAATTAGCAGAAATGAGAGGAATAATAAGTAACAGAAGAGAAGGAGGAAGAAGACAACTTGATGAGGCAATCGAAGAAGCTGCGAAAACTCCATTCACTCAAGAGGTACAATTAGGAGGGATACCTCCAAAATGCAATTTACCGGTGTTGACCAGTATTTTTGATGGGACTACATGTGTCGTCCAACATATCAAAGCCTATATTCGATGCATGCTACAATGGGAGAACCATGATGTCGTTCTGTGCAAATACTTTGCGTTAAGTTTAACTGGAGAAGCATTGAAGTGGTTTGAAAGTCTCCCCAAGAATACAATAACTTCGTTCATGCACTTGCAAACTACCTTCTTAGGAGCATATATAAGTAATAACTCTACACGACCTGGAATTAAAGATGTGTTTGGATTGAAGCAGAGAGTTGGCGAGAGTTTAAAGCACTTAACGATAAGATGGAGGACAATATGTAGTGAAATGGCTGGAAGAGTAGATGAAAGATATCTCATTTTGTCCTTCATAAATGCTATGTTTGCGACAAATCTAGTATACATCCAGGTATTTAGAGTTAAAAACACAATCATTATGACAGAATTGCGAGAATTGCAAGAAGAGTATATCTCTTTGGAGGAAAAACAAAATGAGATGGAGTCATATCCAATTCTCGCAGGCACAAGTTCAGCTGCAGCAAATGGAAGTTTATTACCAAGGATGATTAACACAGTAGCAAGTACCTCCCAAAATCAGCGAGAGAAAATGGGGATTGATAATCAACGTAAGATAGTAGCAATGGGGAGTAGAGATCAGGAGGAATTGGAAAAGGAAAGAAATTTCTATAATCGCAATAACAATAATAAGGTCCCAAGGTTTGATCAACCGCATGAGACTTATGGTGGTGAGGCAGAATTATTCAAGAGAGCAAAGAGGTCAAAAAATTATATGGGAAGATGTCAAATTGCCACCTTTAAATACCAGTATAGACAAGATTTGGGAAGCGATTATTTTGATGGAGAATATACCCTCACCCTGGAACATGGGAAAAGAACCACATCCTAACAACCAAAATCAAGAGTTCTGTCCTTATCATCATTTTCATGGCCATTCTGTGAATAATTGTAGAAATGTAAAAAGAATTATTCTACGAATGATTGAACAGGGGAAATTAAATCATTTTCTAGCGAGATATCCACAACCCCAGCAATTTCCGCAAGCACCAGAAATTCACAGAGTCAATGTTGCGAAAGACGCAGAAACATTTGTCATTGAAGTAGGAGCTACAGCAAAAAATCTATTTTGCAATTCAATTGTACATTCGCAGAAAAAAATAGAAGATTTCCATGATAATGTGCTAAGTAGAGTATTTGCAAGGGATATAGAGGGAAGAGAGGTGATGAATATTGCGAAAATTTCTCCGTTAGAAGAATGACAGAAACAAGTTATTTCTTTTACTGCACAAGAGATACCAGAGCCAGGGAAGATACATGACAACCCGTTGGTGGTAAAGTTAGAGATAAATCCAAAGTAAAGAGAATAGGAAGAAGATGATGGTGACGCAGCAAGTGATTCTTGGGCAATAGATAAGGTTTTAATTGATACCGGAAGCTCGGTAGACATATTATTTTATCATACCTACCGTACAATGGGTGGAAGAGATGATGAATTAATCCCCTCCACTTACAAGATCTATGGTTGTAATGGCACTGCGAATAAGCCAAAAGGAGAAATCACTATGGAAATCCCATTGAACAAGATATCTTCAAAAATTAAATTATGTGTAGTGGATATAGAATCTCCTTATAATGCCTTAATTGGAAGACCATGGCTCCATGGAATCTTGGGCATAGCATCCACATATCATCAATGCATAAAGTTTCCGCATCCTCATGGTATTGGGATAATTAAAGGTGATTGGTTTAAAGGGAAAAAGTTTTATGAAGTTGACATTAATACTTGCGAAGAAAGAAACGCCAGAAATCGTAATTGGCAACATAACATGAAGCAAACTCAGAGAGCAGAGAAATTAATGGTGGACAGTATAGAGTTGCGGGGAAAGGATATATTACAAGAATAGTTTGTGCCAAAAGAATCAATGGTGATTAATCGCGCAAAAAAAAAAGGGTTGAAATTTTCATTCTTCGCAGGAAAATAAACAAGTGCAAGGTGCTGGAAAAAAAAGTTGAAATCTTCATTTCTCGCAAGAAAGTAAACAAATAACAAAGTATTGCGAACAATCATTCGTCACAGAAGAAAAGGAGTGCAGCAATGTCATGTTGCGAACAGTTGAAGAACAAAAATAGCAAGAAATATGCAAACAGAATATTAAAAGAAAAACTTTGCTCAAAAATAAGAATTTTTCTATTGAAAGAAAAAGATGATGATTTCAAATCATATAAGAATTTTTAATGCAAATGCATAAGACGGGCGCAAATCGCCAAAAAATATAAGAATGGAACGAACTTTTATGGCGTACACCTTAGTTCGCGGATTTTATTCTGTAAGAGGCAATGTCCTTAAAGTGCGTCATAAGGGGGGTATCTCTTTGCATGACTATGGGAAAGGCTATACTGCTGCTGGAACCTAGCCATGGAGATTTGGGATTATAGAAAATCCATCCAGGAGAGATAACTTGGATTCCCAACTATATAAGGTTATACCCTGGTTGGGCGCACGAGAGTTTCTCCTAAGGAATGCAAAGTATGATCAAGGCGCCGAGGTACACGGTTGAGCTGTGGGTGCCCGGGACGGATGAACCTACCCTGGCCATCCATGGCAAGTCTTGACTTACGATGTGTTCGGCCCAAAGAAAACCCCACTAGGGTGTAGTCTCGTAACTATAAGCCATATAGGCATAAAGGATAAGAGGCTACGAAAACAACTGGTTGTTTCTAGAACCGGATGGGAGGAGCTAGTCTTGTATGGAATAAGTACGTTTCCTTGAAGGGGAAACCAGGGGGAGAGATAAGGGCGATACCCTCCATTAGGGAGCTGTGTATCAAAAAAGACGGCAATGTCATGGGACTTTATATTCGCAAGAGTATTTAGGCCCGTCATATTGTCGCGTGACACAGACAACAATGTCATGGGACTTTATATTCGCAAGAATATTTAGGCCCGTCATATTGCCGCATAATAGGCCAAAAAGCCAAAAAAGAAATGTTAAGATGAGATCAATGGGTTTTTGCGATAAGAACAAAAGACTTGATAAATGAAATCAATGATAAGAGGATATAAATCGCAAAAACGTCCTGCGATTTCATCGAAAAAACGCCAATGTCATGAGTCAAAAAAAGCAAAGAGAAATTAATCTCGCAAGAAGGCTTAGACTTGTCATATTACCGCATAGATCAAAATAAATGATAAGACAAATCAATGGATTTATTACATATGAAAGTAAGAATGTCCTGCGATCTTGTCGCATAAAAGTGGCATAATAAGACCTTTAACTAGGAAGGAAAAATAAGACCACAAGAGAAATTTTATCTGCGAAACATATAACAGATTTTTTTTGCGATAATTCATTTATCATATTGCAGATTAATAACAAGGGGCAAGTATGGGAGTGATGCATAGAATGGTAAATATTGTTATTCATCATTATATGATAAATTCATATAAATAACAAACAGATAGAAGCAAAAAAGAATTTATATATTGAAAGATATCAGGAGCTGCAGATAATTCGCAGAATATTACAAGTTGACGCAGATAATTATCGCAAGAAAGAAAGAGAAAAATACAGGAGAAAATCAAGAAGAAAATAGAACTATTTAGTGGTAATTGAATTTTTGTCCCTACTTTTGATGGTCTATACAAATATCCTTATCACAAAATAAATATGTCCCTCTTCATCCAAAAGCCCATCAGGGGCCCAATAACAAATTATTAACTTCCAAATATACCCCCTGTGTGTTATCTTCTTTTTAATTTCTTAATACTTCATTTTTTTCTTCTTCTCGTATTTCTCTTTCAAGAACCACCAACAGCTCTGCAACTACCACCACCAGATCCGCCGCCCGTCGCCGCCACCACCACGTCCATCGCTATTAGCAACAGATCTATCTATCTACCTACTATCTTCTTCTTCTTTTCTTAATAGCAGCGACGTCTCGAGTTTAATTTCTTAGATGATTTGAAGTTCAGATCTGAACCGAGAGAAGTTTTGGTTCGATTTGAGATGGAAGAAGTTGGTTATGGCAGAGAGGGATGAATCGGATGATGAAAATGGATCTTTTCGATCTTATAAGATAGGAGAAATGATAATTTCTGCTACTGGTGATTGATAAGATGCGGTTGAATTCAAGAAAAGAGGGGTTTTGATGTGGTTGTTGTTGCAGTTGGTGATGAAAATTACAGGTGGTAGTGTTGAGCTCAAGAGAATAAATGGTGTTGTCTGTTGGGATTTTGGATAACTCGAGTAGAATTAGAATGAATGAGACTATAAGATGAAGATTTTTGTTAATCATGGTGCCGTTGAAGATTATAAATATGGTTAGGGTTTTAAATCTGTGTTGCAAGTTACTTATGATTATGCAAAGATAAGAAAATAGAGGAATTATCAGTTCGAATTGATTCGGTGTTATATTTGATTTGGAGTTTGAAATCGAGAACTGGAAGAAGGGGGTATGAGTTATGAGGAGATTTACCTGTTTCTGTTCAAATGAAATTATCAGATTTGGAACAGATTCGAGATGGGTTTGGTTTGAAACTTTGGATTGATCAAGAGAAGAAATGGCGGTGAGATTTCCTGATTCTGGTAATGAAATTGAGTGATCTTTGTGTTCTTTGAAGTTGAAGTGCCAGAGAACTGAAATTGGTGATCTCTGATAAAGTGTAGCAAGGGTTTGTGCTCAGTGGTGCAACTGAGGTAGCTGGTAGGTTATGGACTAAGATGGAGCTGACGTTGGAGAGATTCTCGTGTGCTAATCAGTCACCAGTCTATGTTGCATCTCAGATAGAACGGTGAAGCTGCTGTTTGAGATGGAATGGCAGTGGAAAATATATATTAAGTACAAATTTTGCAAGATTGAATTGTAGTAGTGATTGCTGTTGATATTACATTGCTAATGGTGCAGAGATGCTTTGGTGATTAATTGCAGAGATTGGTATGAGGCAATAGAACTGTTATAGGAAATGAAGTTGTGTGTTAGATGTATGCTTAGGTTGCAATCTGAAATGAACTGGAATGGAGAAGCTACAACTGCAGGTGATGTTGCAGTAGGATAAATGAGCATCACAGGTGAGTGTTTTGGACTGAGCTTGGCAATGGAGTAATGCTGAAATCACAGGTGTGTGCTCAGGCAAGGCAAGGAAGAAGAGATTTGAGCTGGTGGTGCTATGAAGATGAGTGAGTTTTCTGTAGTGAATAAGGTGAGAAATTGTAGCTGACTAACTGGTGATGTGCAGTGCATGGGATTGAATGGAGTTGTAAATGCCATAGAATGAGGTTTAAGATGATTGCAGTGAAGGTTTGAGTTCAATATGGAGCTGGAATTGCAGTTGAGTATGGCTTAAGAATAGTGGTTTGAGCTAATGGGTTCTGAGAATTACAGAAGCAGAGATGAAGCATAGGCTTTGGTGGTACTGTTAGTGGTATTGAATACATAAACTCATGTTAACTGATGAACTTGTTGTTATGTAGAACTGCAATTGTAGTATGTTGGTTTGCAGGTGGTTGTTGATTCAACTGAAATGGATAAACATCTATTGTTGATTCAACTGAGATTGTTTTTGAAGCTGGTCTTGGAGCTGTTGGTGTTTATGAAGCTACAGGTAATGAAATATGGTGGTTATCTGGGTTGAAGCAGGCAGTGATATTGGATCAACTATGGTTGTTGATCCATATATTTTGGATCAACTATGGCTGTTTATCCATCTATATGGGATCAACTACTGTTGTTTATCCTTTGACCTCATGCTTTTGTAGTTTAAATCATGTAAATTTATCCCAATGTTGAACTTGTGGTGCAATGGTAGCATGCCTGACTCCATGTCAGATGATGCGTGTTCGACTCACGCCAAGTTCACTCCATTTTACATGGATAAACTATCATTATTGATCCAATTTTACATGGATCAACTTCCATTGTTGATCCACTAAAATTGGATCAACTTCTATTGTTGATCCTTTTTTCTTGGATAAACTAGATAAACTTCTACTGTTGATGTTTTTGTGGGTGGATCTGAAACTGCAACTAATGAAGTGGTAGCATTTTTCCATCAGCATGGATAAACATCCATTGTTGATCCAACTGCAATGGATAAATTTCTACTCTTGATCCAACTGCAATGGATAAACATCCATTGTTTGATCCAACTGAAATGGATCAACTACTTTTTGTTGATACAAAAAAAATTGAACCAGTGATGGTGGCGGCAGCGGTGGTGACGGTGGTGGTGGCGGCGGCGACGGTGGTGGTGGTGGCGGCGACGACGAATTTGTGGTGGAGGAGGACTAGTGGTGGTGTAATGGTGGCGGTGAAGGAGTGGTGGTGGAATATTGGTGGTGGTTGCGGTTGGTAGGTGGTGGTTGTTGAACGGTGATGGTGGTGGAATGGTAGTTGAATGTTGGTGGTGGTGGTGCTAGTGGTGGTGGTGAAGTGGTAGATGAAAAAATTTGTTGTATTTTGAAATAAAGAAAAATATTATATGAGTGAGGGTATTAAAGTAATCTAATATTAAATGGATAAGGTTATAAAAAAGGAGGGACATAATTATTGTTGCATAAGGATATATTTGTAGGGAGTTAAAAGTAGGGACATATAATTAATATACTCAACTATTTATCTCCATCATTATCTTCATCTTCGTCTTCGTCTTCACTATCTTTATCATTAGCTCCTTCCTCATCTTCACTTTCATGTTCAGCCTCACTATCATAAACAATTGGTACTTGAGAACTGGCTGGGATATTATCCATAAGACAAGGAAACAGACTAAGAGGAAGATCGTTATCTTTGCAAACTTTCTAAATAGCATTATTGCGAACGGTGAGAAGATTACTACGCAAATTTGAGTTAGATATCTTTATTTTTTCTCGAAGTCTTGAGATTTTTTCATTACGGGAAGCAAGATTTTTCGCAAGACCACTTTTTTCCTCTTCAAGTTCTGCTACCCTTTTGGAATATCTTCCTTCAGATTTTGCGATGATACAACAATAAATTAGAAACTGGTTGGGAATCTACAAAAAATACAAGGATATAAGAGGAACAATAAATAACCTTCTCTTTCATGGATCATTTCTTGTATCAATGTTTCTTGCTCGGTATGAAGACTGACATCTATCGCTAAGTTTTTCCTAGCATTATCGAGAATTGTCGCAGCCCATGCGAATTCATCATCACTTTGAATGAGAAGATGGGAACGGATTTGTTTTTCTCTTTTAAGAAGTTTAATGTTTTCATCCTTAAGTCTATCTCTCTCAAGTTCAAGATATCAATAAGGGTATTGCGAAATTTTGATAAAGCTTCAAAGACCTTGAAGAGTAATGCGTTCTTTATCCTTCTCAAGTTCACTCTTCTTGGCTTTTAAGACTTTGATTTTTTCCCTAAATTCATCTCTGCAAGTCTTTAAACTATTGGATGTACTCAAGACAGATCTATAATCCATTCTCATAAGGGAGATATGATATTTAAGCTCATCAAGGGACAAAATATTAATTTTTTTATCTGAATAATTATTTAAAGCATCATTAAGACGCTCAAGAAGAGTGGTTTCATCCATGGGTTCATCAAAAGAATTAAGAATGATGGCTTCATCAGTAAGATTATAGGCATCTGCAAAATGGTTGCCCAAATAAGCTAAAAAAAAAAAAAGGAGAGACTTATACCAATAACTTGTTTGCAGAATTTCTCCTTATCAACTAATTTCTGTTGAAGAACTTGAATTTCTACTTTAAGTGATTTGTTTTTATTAAGAAGCTCAGTATTTCCAGCCACTTCCAACTGTTTACATTTTTCGCGAAGAATGGAGATTTCAGCTTCGTATTGCTTATTTTTCTCGAGAAGTTTCGCAGATTCAGATTGTGAATCAGTAAGCCTTTTCTGCGATGATGATAATCTATTTTCTAATTCTGAAGCAACAGAAAAAGAATCTCTTGCAGTCTGTTACACAAAAGAGAAAATAAGTAAGATAAGTAAAAGATCTTTGATATTCATGGCAAATGTAAAGTTTACTGCAAGAAAAATGAAGGAAAGGGGCATACCAGCGAAGCTAATGCATGAAGAAAACCTGGGTTGATAAATCTTGAGACTCCTTTAAGATCTTTATTATTAGTAAAAATTGAAGCGTCGCAGATCTTTGAGAGATAGTCGCAAGTACGAGTAGTATCATCATCTCCAATACCTTGTAAGGGATTTCTAAATTTTTTTGACAATTGATCCATTGGAGTCTCATATTGAGAAAGACCCATCGCAGACCTAATTCTTGCGGAAGTGATATGCATTGAAGTGCCCACTGAGGCATCATTATTAATTCCACTATCTTTTTCAATTCCATTATCTCTTTCAGCGATAGTAGAAATCTCTTTGAGTTGAGAATTATCAGAAGGAAGTGGTTGAGTTTTTCTTATCTTCTTTGGAGGACCGTCGGTGGTTTGATTTTTATTGCGGTGAGGAGAAGCACCGGAACTTTCATTTGGAGTTGCTACTCTTTTGCCTTTATCTTTAGCTTCAACTACCGCGACAAATGGAATTTCCTTGAAAACAATCACACCTAAAGATAAGAAACAGGGGCAACAATATATTTTTAGAGATTATAGAAGATTGTTTCTTACTTCATCTGTGAAGGTTTTCAAAATTTGTAGGAGATTGGGATTCCCAGTGTTGACATAGCTAAGCTTCATTCTTTCAATCTGATAAAAGATATCTCAATAATCAGTAAGAATAATACGTTTATCCAAATATGCAAACAATGATAAATTTTGCGAGATATACCTCAGAATTCCTTTCAGACCAATTAAAAATCCAAGGACGATACACCGCAAAACTCACAGGATTCGCAGGTAGATCAAGAATTCCAGAAATATATGGGCCTTCAAGGAGGAGAGGAAATCTGCACCACTTGTCATCTTTTGAGAAGCGTGGACCATGGTTTTTACTTGAGTGATAGTCTATATCTTGCATAAGAAGTTTATCCTTCGCAACCTTTTTATTCCTATTCAAACGAACAGCCCAGCACGTGCTATCTTTCTTCATGGGAAACACTTGATAATTCGCAAAGAAATTCTCCACGGTATATTTCGCTGGAATAATTGGGATATCTTTAAAATCAGGATGTTTCGCAGATTCAGGATAGCGAGATCCTTTACAGCTCCACGAAAGGCATATTCGAGAATGAGATTTAATACAATCACCGCTTAATTGGTAGATTGCTCGTGAAAATTTAGTGTGAGAAATAATTTCATAAAAAAGAGGAAGATCTGGGTTATAAAGAGGGATAGGAAGACCAGCTTCTAGTTGACCTAGCGAAATAAGAATTTTCTCATTGGAAGAAGGAAATCCTGAAATTAAATCAATGGAGAGATCAGAGTCTGAGGTGCGACAGGATCTCCAGAAAGTGTGAAACCTAAAGTTTTGAGTTTCTGATGGTGTTTTTGGAAAGTGGGTTGACCTAATTTCTTAGCAGGAGCCATTTTTTAATGGGAATGATGATTAAGATGAAGAAGAATAAAGAAACGAAATTAAAACGATAATAAGATCCGGAATTTGCGGAAGAAGATGATGAATAGAAGAGTTGTAGAGAGAAAATAAAAAGAGAGAGTAAAAAGAAGAGGAGGGATTAGCGAAGGAGATATTTATAAGAGGAAAAGATTCCCGAGAACATCAATGCATTCAATGAAGAAAAGACGTGAATGGTCAGAATTCAACGGTTAAAAAAAAAAGACGTTACGAGGAATAAATGAGAGAAGAAACACGTGTAGAATATCTAGCGATGGAGGCAGAAACGTGTCAAAGTGAAGGAAGCGCGAAAAGACAAGAAGTTGCGACAAATCAAGAAACTTAAATTCTCATGATATTTATCTCCTTCGCAGAAAAGATATGAGAAGAGGCAAGATGTAGGATCAGAATATTGTCACAACAATATTATTGCGAAATAAATAACAGTTCGGTGATACATCAATGATATTCTGCGACACATCTCAAAGTGATGTAAGGAATGACATATCAGATGAAAACGACAGAAACATGAATAAAGTGTGACATTTCTGTGGCAGATTAATAAAACCTGTGAATGATTAAGGCGGTGCTAACTGCGATTTATCGCAAGAACTCAGATCCGAAACTAAAGGGAATCTTAGCTGTAAATGAGCTGTAATCCACTATGTAAATGCCTATATAAAGGAAATGAATAGTTCCAGAGGAGAGAGATGAATTTTTGAGTGCTAAGAAAGTTTTTAGGAGAGAGAAAATCTTATTAAGTGAATTATATTCTTGTTTACTGTAATTCTTTTAAGATCATATCAATAAAGAGGTACTTAATCTTCAAATTGTGTCATAAATTCTTGAGTTGGGTGTAGTGTGGGAATTCCTGCAACTACAATAACTGTTGCGATGAGATCACAAAGTAGATTTGAAATAAAAGGAAAACTTAGCTGTCATCCACTATGTAATTTCCTATATAAAGGGTTCCTATAGATTCAGAGAAGGATGATGTATTTTGGAGAGTTGAAAAAGTCTTGAGGGGAGAGAAACTTCAAGAGAATAGTGGTATTCTTGATTTCTCCCACTTCTGTAATCATTTCTGAGAATTAAATGAAAAAGAGTCGTTTTTAATATTCAAGTATGAGTTGAATACTATGAAATCTTAACAAGGGTGTAGTGTAGGATTTCCCGCAACTACATGGTGAGCGTCGTTTACTCAACAAAATAAAAAGATATTTCCCACTAATTAAATATAATATAGCGGTAGTAAGAGATCGTTCCCACGAAGAGTAATGTAATTGATATGTTATCTAAATCGGCGAAAATATAAAAGAAGGATAAAAAGAAAAAGATATTGAAGAAATACTTCGCAGTTACTAACCGTTAACTCAACATTGTACTCGTTTATCTCTTGTTAGAAGCAATTGTCACCAACCGTAGGAAAGCAGGTACGCTTAGCAATCCCCAAAAACTCCTTGTATCACCGGATACGGAAGCGCTCGACTACCGGATTCTATTCAAAAGAACCACCTTGACACGGAAGCGCTCGACTACAAGATGTAATTCCCAGAACGCATTACGTTTTGTGAATTTAGGTTTGATCCCAGCAGTAAAACTCGGTACGCTTGGTCCACTTACTAGTGTTGTCTTTACTCGCAATTGCTCCACATAATCCCTCCATAAGGTCTTGCGATTTCTACTTGTGTAGGAGATGAGAGACAATTACGGGTCGACTCAACTCTCTACTAGCATTAGAATGATTAATAAACTAATCTGGTTGCACACCCAAACCAATCTAAGAACCAATCATAAACCTTCGATATAGTAAAAACAATCCACAATGAATCAATTTAAAACTTGAAACAAACTTGCAAAATAATTGAGCTTCACATTAGAACTTTGAATTCATCCTTACAATATAAAAAGAATAGAAAAGAGATAGTTCTCCCCCCTAAGGGGGAGAAAAACGGTGAAAAATATATGTGTCAAGAAGATATTTGATATCTAAAATTCTGCCTAGGGTTCTCTATATATAGAGTTTTGTAACCTCCTTCTTAAGAAACTAGAAAACCTAGCAAAAATAGGAAAGTGCACCTCCTCTTGAAGAAAACTAGTAAACCTAGCAAAAATAGGAGAGTGTCCCGTGCATGAAATCCCGGACCAAAGAAGGTTGCAAAACCCTGGCCAAATTCAAAGTCACGGCCAAATAACCGCACCCTTAATTTCGTGTAAAACATAGGGAGTATTGGCTACAAGCCTGTTGGGCTCGTGCACCCAACTGATCTAGCCGGCCCACTTAAATTCTCAACTGTCAATGACTTCAGTTTTGGCCCATTAAATTTTATCTCAGCCATCTCGAGCTCTTCCATGCGTCCATGCATATTACCACTCTCTCCATTACAACCTCAGACTATGTATGCCCTGACTCTGTCCAAATACAAATCCACTATCCATGTTCTCCCTTACTTCCCAGCAGCTGTGGTCGTGAGTTTCTCTCCAAACAACTCTCAAAATCAGCCGACAGTCTCACAGCAAACTCTACCATCAACAACCATTAATAACATTCAACCTTGTCCTGCTCTTTGAGCTACAATTACCGTGACAGCAAACTCTGGACATCGAATGCACTACTGTCTTCATCATTGATCACTCTCAGTTCCAGCAGCAAGTCCTTGCTCATCGCTCCATATTACAACTCATAACTTCATCGACGAACGTCAGTAACTCCAGAAAACCTCCACAGAAACTTACAGCTCCACTTCCGTTCATTGATATTTCTCTGGCTATCCATCTTCACGAGCTCCACCATCAACTGCCAGTAACAGCGTCACGTTATTTTCCATAACCACTTCCAAGCTCCCGTGGCTATATTCTTCCATGCACATCCAAACTAAGCTCCACCTTTATGCAAACAACAACAGCTCGACTCAATCCTCATTTCCACTGCCATAAACCACCACATTACTGCCATCATCTCTCTCGTAACTCAGCACCCATGTCTTCACCGTTTCGAGTTCACTGCCAGCATATCAACCTCACTAACCAACTCCAACGTTGCTGTTGCCATGCATTATACAACACCCATTACCATCTCTGCTCATTCTTCACGGTACAAGCCATCAACCATAGCCAAGCTCAACCACAAACTACCAACTCTATTTCTGCCATGCACCGATCTGCTCCATGCATGAAGCCTTCACCCTTAACTCTCGTTGCTGCTAATAACATCGTCAATCTCCACTACCATTGACCACAGCAGTCAAGAATCTCAAGACTCAGCTTCACTTCCTCAATTCCATAATTCCCTATGGCTCTTACTGTAGCAGCAAGCCATCGTTTTACCGAGATCAACAACACCAGCAGCCATCATCCACTGCTATCGCCCGTAATGCTAGCAACATCTGCCAACATTCTACCCTGAGCTCAACTACGTCGGCCAACCACATCTCCATCGATTACCATGCTCAAATTCGAGCAACACCACATCCTCACCAACACGTTCAGCAGTAATTAGATCACGTCTCTTTTTCAGAAAAGCCTTGTCATAAACTCCAAATACCAACTCACATAATAAGCTGTACAATTCATCAGAACTGTTCAACTGAACTAGGTGGGCCTCCCAACAGTCCATGGGCTCAGCGTTGAGGTGAAGCCAACCAGCTACTTCTGTTAATTGTGATTTATTGCAAGCCCCTCAGTAAGCCCATAACTAAATCATACAGTAAAGCTCAAAAAACCACCTAGCTTGTGGTTGTAAAGCCCTGAACTCTGGTGCAGTTACGATATGATTTCCCATGCAATGATAACTCCGTCTCTCTTTTTGGAAAAATGGACGATTCTTTGTTCTTTTTGGGAATAAGCTCCAAAATTCCCATAAAATATAAAAAGAAAGATAATAATACAATTTTACACGAAAACTAGCTAAGAAAGCAATACCAATCGATACTTAGAGAGGTGTTAATATACACCTATCAAATTCCCCCACACCCAAACTTTGATAGTCCTCGAGCAAACAAAACGAAATAAAAATAAAATATAACTCCATGTCGTGAGGATACGGTTACTCTTAGCATGAATAGCAGGCCTTTAAACCCCTAGGTGTCCCTAGTGGACGAGTTATAGTCTCGTGAGGGATTACGAGAGATATACCCACAAAATCTTTACGCCAAAAAGAATAACACACCAATTAACAATTACTCCCCGGCAACGGCGCCAATTTTGGTGAGCGTCGTTTACTCAACAAAATAAAAAGATATTTCCCACTAATTAAATATAATATAGCGGTAGTAAGAGATCGTTCCCACAAAGAGTAATGCAATTGATATGTTATCTAAATCGACGAAAATATAAAAGAAGGATAAAAAGAAAAAGATATTGAAGAAATCCTTCGCAGTTACTAACCGTTAACTCAACATTGTACCCGTTTATCTCTTGTCAGAAGCAATTGTCACCAACCGTAGGAAAGCAGGTACGCTTAGCAATCCCCAAAAACTCCTTGTATCACCGGATACGGAAGCGCTCGACTACCGGATTCTATTCAAAAGAACCACCTTGACACGGAAGCGCTTGACTACAAGATAATTCCCAGAACGCATTACGTTTTGTGAATTTAGGTTTGATCCCAGCAGTAAAACTCGGTACGCTCGGTCCACTTACTGGTGTTGTCTTTACTCGCAATTGCTCCACAGAATCCCTCCATAAGGTCTTGCGATTTCTACTTGTGTAGGAGATGAGAGACAATTACGGGTCGACTCAACTCTCTACTAGCATTAGAATGATTAATAAACTAATCTGGTTGCGCACCCAAACCAATATAAGAACCAATCATAAACCTTCGATATAGTAAAAACAATCCACAATGAATCAATTTAAAACTTGAAACAAACTTGAAAAATAATTGAGCTTCACATTAGAACTTTGAATTCATCCTTACAATATAAAAAGAATAGAAAAGAGATAGTTCTCCCCCCTAAGGGGGAGAAAAACGGTGAAAAAGATATGTGTCAAGAAGATATTTGATATCTAAAATTCTGCCTAGGGTTCTCTATATATAGAGTTTTGTAACCTCCTTCTTAAGAAACTAGAAAACCTAGCAAAAATAGGAAAGTGCACCTCCTCTTGAAGAAAACTAGTAAACCTAGCAAAAATAGGAGAGTGTCCCGTGCATCAAATCCCGGACCAAAGCAGGTTGCAAAACCATGTCCAAATTCAAAGTCACGGCCAAATAACCGCACCCTTAATTTCGTGTAAAACATAGGAAGTATTGGCTACAAGCCTGTTGGGCTCGTGCACCCAACTGATCTAGCCGGCCCACTTAAATTCTCAACTGTCAATGACTTCAGTTTTGGCCCATTAAATTTCATATCAGCCATCTCGAGCTCTTCCATGCGTCCATGCATATTACCACTCTCTCCATTACAACCTCGGACTATGTATGCCATGACTCTGTCCAAATACCAATCCACTATCCATGTTCTCCCTTACTTCCCAGAAGCTGTGGTCGTGAGTTTCTCTCCAAACAACTCTCAAAATCAGCCGACAGTCTCACAGCAAACTCTACCATCGACAACCATTAATAACATTCAACCTTGTCCTGCTCTTTGAGCTACAATTACCGTGACAACAAACTCTGGACATCGACTGCACTACTGTCTTCATCATTGATCACTCTCAACGCCAGCATCAAGTCCATGCTCATCGTTCCATATTAAAACTCATAACTTCATCGACGAACGTCAGTAACTCCAGCAAACCTCCACGGAAACTTACAGCTCCACTGCCGTTCATTGATATTTCTATGGCTATCCATCTGCACGAGCTCCACCATCAACTTTCAGCAACAGAGTCACGTTATTTTCCATAACCACTGCCAAGCTCCCGTGGCTATATTCTTCCATGCACAGCCAAACTAAGCTCCACCTTTATGCAAACAACAACAGCTCGACTCAATCCTCATTGCCACTGCTATAAACCACCACATCACTGCCAGCATATCTCTCGTAACTCAGCACCCATGTATTCACCGTCTCAAGTTCACTTCCAGCATCTCAACCTCACTCACCAACTCCAACGTTGATGTTGCCATGCATGATACAACACCCATTTCCATCTCTGCTCATTCTTCACGGTACAAGCCATCAACCATAGCCAAGCTCAACCACAAACCACCAACTCTAGTTCTTCCATGCACCGATCTGCTCCATGCATGAAGCCTTCACCCTTAACTCTCGTTGCTTCCAATAACATCGTCAATCTCCACTGCCATCGACCACAGCAGTCAAGAATCTCAAGACTCAACTTCACTTCCTTAATTCCATAATTCCCTATGGCTCTTACTGTAGCAGCAATCCATCGTTTTACCGAGATCAACAACACCAGCAGCCATCAGCCACTGCCATCTCCCGTAATGCTAGCAACATCTGCCAACATTCAACCCTGAGCTCAACTACGGCGGCCAACCACATCTCCATCGACTACCATGCTCAAATTCGAGCAACACCACATCCTCACCAACACGTTCAGCAGTAATTAGATCACGTCTCTTTTTCAGAAAAGCCTTGTCATAAACTCCAAATACCAACTCACATAATAAGTTGTACAATTCATCAGAACTGTTCAAGTGAACTAGGTGGGCCTCCCAACAGTCCATGGGCTCAGCGTTGAGGTGAATCCCACCAGCTACTTCTGTTAATTGTGATTTATTGCAAGCCCCTCAGTAAGCCCATAACTAAATCATACAGTAAAGCTCAAAAATCCACCTAGCTTGTGGTTGTACATCCCTAAACTCTGGTGCAGTTACGATGTGATTTCCCATGCAATGATAACTCCGTCTCTCTTTTTGGAAAAATGGACGATTCTTTGTTCTTTTTGGGAATAAGCTCCAAAATTCCCATAAAATATAAAAAGAAAGATAATAATACAATTTCACACGAAAACTAGCTAAGAAAGCAATACCAATCGATACTTAGAGAGGTATTAATATACACCTATCAAATTCCCTCACACCCAAACTTTGCTAGTCCTCGAGCAAACAAAACGAAATAAAAATAAAATATAACTCCATGTTGTGAGGATACGGTTACTCTTAGCATGAATAACATGCCTTTAAACCCCTAAGTGTCCCTAGTGGACGAGTTATAGTCTCGTGAGGGCTTAAGAGAGATATACCCACAAAACCTTTATGCCAAAAATAATAAAACACCAATTAACAATTACTCCCCGGCAATGGCGCCAATTTTGGTGAGCGTCGTTTACTCAACAAAATAAAAAGATATTTCCCACTAATTAAATATAATATAGCGGTAGTAAGAGATCGTTCCCACGAAGAGTAATGCAATTGATATGTTATCTAAATCGGCGAAAATATAAAAGAAGGATAAAAAGAAAAAGATATTGAAGAAATCCTTCGCAGTTACTAACCGTTAACTCAATATTGTACCCGTTTATCTCTTGTTAGAAGCAATTGTCACCAACCGTAGGAAAGAAAGTACGCTTAGCAATCCCCAAAAACTCCTTGTATCACCGGATACGGAAGCGCTCGACTACTGGATTCTATTCAAAAGAACCACCTTGACACGGAAGCGCTCGACTACAAGATAATTCCCAGAACGCATTACGTTTTGTGAATTTAGGTTTGATCCCAGCAGTAAAACTCGGTATGCTCGGTCCACTTACTGGTGTTGTCTTTACTCGCAATTGATCCACATAATCCCTCCATAAGGTCTTGCGATTTCTACTTGTGTAGGAGATGAGAGATAATTACAGGTCGACTCAACTATCTACTAGCATTAGAATGATTAATAAACTAATCTGGTTGCACACCCAAACCAATCTAAGAACCAATCATAAACCTTCGATATAGTAAAAACAATCCACAATGAATCAATTTAAAACTTGAAACAAACTTGCAAAATAATTGAGCTTCACATTAGAACTTTGAATTCATCCTTACAATATAAAAAGAATAGAAAAGAGATAGTTCTCCCCCCTAAGGGGGAGAAAAACGGTGAAAAAGGTATGTGTCAAGAAGATATTTGATATCTAAAATTCTGCCTAGGGTTCTCTATATATAGAGTTTTGTAACCTCCTTCTTAAGAAACTAGAAAACCTAGCAAAAATAGGAAAGTGCACCTCCTCTTGAAGAAAACTAGTAAACCTAGCAAAAATAGGAGAGTGTCCCGTGCATCAAATCCCGGACCAAAGCAGGTTGCAAAACCCTGGACAAATTCAAAGTCACGGCCAAATAACCGCACCCTTAATTTCGTGTAAAACATAGGGAGTATTGGCTACAAGACTGTTGGGCTCGTGCACCCAACTGATCTATCCGACCCACTTGAATTCTCAACTGTCAATGACTTCAGTTTTGTCCCATTAAATTTCATCTCATCCATCTCGAGCTCTTCCATACGTCCATGCATATTACCACTCTCTCCATTATAACCTTGGACTATGTATGCCCTGACTCTGTCCAAATACCAATCCACTATCCATGTTCTCTCTTACTTCCCAGCAGCTGTGGTCGTGAGTTTCTCTCCAAACAACTCTCAAAATCAGCCGACAATCTCACAGCAAACTCTACCATCGACAACCATTAATAACATTCAACCTTGTCCTGCTCTTTGTGCTACAATTACCGTGACAGCAAACTCTGGACATCGACTGCACTACTGTCTTCATCATTGATCACTCTCAGTGCCAGCAGCAAGTCCAAGTTCATCGTTCCATATTACCACTCATAACTTCATCGACGAACGTCAGCAACTCCAGCAAACCTCCACGGAAACTTACAGCTCCACTGCCGTTCATTGATATCTCTCTGGCTATCCATCTGCACGAGCTCCACCATCAACTGCCAGCAACAGCGTCACGTTGTTTTCCATAACCACTGCCAAGCTCCCGTGGCTATATTCTTCCATGCACAGCCAAACTAAGCTCCACCTTTATGCAAACAGCAATAGCTCGACTCAATCCTCATTGCCACTGCCATAAACCACCACATCACTGCCAGCATCTCTCTCGTAAATCATCACCCATGTCTTCACCATCTCGAGTTCACTGCCAGCATCTCAACCTCACTCACCAACTCCAACGTTGCTGCTGCCATGCATGATACAACACCCATTACCATCTCTGCTCATTCTTCACGGTACAAGCCATCAACCATAGCCAAGTTTAACCATAAACCACCAACTCCAGTTCTGCCATGCACCGATCTGCTCCATGCATGAAGCCTTCACCCTTAACTCTCGTTGCTTCCAATAACATCGTCAATCTCCACTGCCATCGACCACAGCAGTCAAGAATCTCAATACTCAACTTCACTTCCTAAATTCCATAATTCCCTATGGCTCTTACTGTAGCAGCAAGCCATCGTTTTACCGAGATCAACAACACCAGCAGCCATCAGGCACTGCCATCGCCCGTAATGCTAGCAATATCTACCAACATTCAACCCTGAGCTCAACTACGTCGGCCAACCACATCTCCATCGACTACCATGCTAAAATTCGAGCAACACCACATCCTCACCAACACGTTCAGCAGTAATTAGATCACGTCTCTTTTTCAGAAAAGCCTTGTCATAAACTCCAAATACCAACTCACATAATAAGCTGTACAATTCATCAGAACTGTTCAAGTGAACTAGGTGGGCCTCCCAACAGTCCATGGGCTCAGCGTTGAGGTGAAGCCCACCAGATACTTCTGTTAATTGTGATTTATTGCAAGCCCCTCAGTAATCCCATAACTAAATCATACAGTAAAGCTCAAAAAACCACCTAGCTTGTGGTTGTACAGCCCTGAACTATGGTGCAGTTACGATGTGATTTCCCATGCAATGATAAATCCGTCTCTCTTTTTGGAAAAATGGACGATTCTTTGTTCTTTTTGGGAATAAGCTCCAAAATTTCCATAAAATATAAAAAGAAAGATAATAATACAATTTCACACGAAAACTAGCTAAGAAAGCAATACCAATCGATACTTAGAGAGGTGTTAATATACACCTATCACTACAAAACCTATTGTGAGGTGATTGATAAAACTAAGTCGTTCTTCGGGAATATAAGTCTGGTTTTATTTGATTGGTTCCTGTTCACCTTGATTTATCAAAAGAAGGAAAAAAACTCATAGGTTAATTCGTGGGAGACGAATTTATCTATCGTTTAGACTTTTCTGTGTGAAACAGATTTGTTTGCTAAAGTCTTCGACTTTGGGTCGTAGCAACTCTTGGTTGTGGGTGAGATCAGCTAAGGGAATCAAGTGCGCAGTATCTTGCTAGGATTAGAGGCGTAGGATCATAACTGTACCTTGGATTAGTGTAAGATTTATTGGGATTCAACTACAGTCCAGAACAAAGTTAATTTGGAGTAGGCTAGTGTCTGTAGCGGCTTAATACAATGTATATTTAATCTGGACTAGGTCCCGGGGTTTTTCTGCATTTGCGGTTTCCTCGTTAACCAAATTCTGGTGTCTGTGTTATTTCTTTTCCGTATTATATTTTTTTATATAATTAAAATAATACAGGTTGTGCGTTGTTCAATCGATTAGAATATCCGACCTTATTGGTTGTTGATTTAAATCGATTGACACTTGGATATTGGTCTTTGGTACCATCCAAGTTATCTCTCTTTGATTAGACTCGCGAATCATATTTGCTTGAGTAAATCAAATCGAGAGATTGAGATAATAACTCCTTGAGATATTTTCTATTGATTGAGTCTAGTTGATTCTATAGAAAAAAACTCGGAGTTGTCCATACAGATTGCTAATCGAAATATTGGGTGAGGTTGTTAGACCCCCGCTTTTTCAGTGGGGTCATGTAGGAGTGGTGATTGTTACGTGATCACACCTTTGCCCACTTATCTCATCACTGTTAACCGTCCTAATTTTCCTGACACGTTCTTGTAATGGCGCGTTGCACGCTGTAAACCACCAGACCAATACACCAGTAAGTATCCCCTAGTTTGTGACATACTTGATTTCTCGAATGAGCGGATCATGGGACCCGAAATAGCATTCGGTGCAAAGTTAAATAACTAATTTATTTAAGGAATTGATATTCATGAAATACAGGGTATACTTGATGCATGTAATGCATCAAACACAATCAATATGTATGAAGCATCACTGTTTTAAAGATTAACTGAATAAGTCGCGGATTAAGCGTCTTAAAACAGCATCACGTCCAACCATCTTCGAATGATCGTTTGGAGGCCGCATGGGCGAGCTGTCCCTTGGTCGATCGCTCCCTGTGGAAGAGTGGCAGACGGTGATCACTAAGGTGCTCCATTGATCATCTAGCTTTTAACCTAGGCTATCCGACCAAGATGGAAAAGTTAGATGGACAAGATGCTTTACGGCATATATCTATGACCATTGATGTAATTTTAGGGTTTTTAAGAGGTGCGCAAGCATCACTCTTTGGCTAGACCGAATTTAAGCATGGGCGTGGTTTTTGGTGGGACCGACCGGGCATGCGTGTATACGGCCTGCCGGTGTACATGTCCATACCGCTTTGTTTCATGAAGGTGCGATCTAGGCCACTCAACTTGTCTGGAAAAGATGAGTGGTCATGATCAATTTGCGACAGAAATTCGTTGCCGTAAAGGATTTAGAGGCCGCGCGACATACCACCTTTGGGCGTGCGTTTCGAGGCGCCTGGCCATAGTCAACTTTGGTCATCCGGTCACATGCACAGGTGGGCCCATGGTGATCACGTCAATATCCTTGGGACCTCTTGAGTCTATGCTTACACCCTCCGTTTAGGCTGGCGAAGATGGATGGACACGATCAAACTACGACATATATGCATCGCCGCAAACCCTAATTAGGGTTTTTAAACAGTCACGAACGCGTGACTTTGGCCAAACGTTTTGTCAAGCCACGCTTCCCCTTTGGGAGGTCCGACTATGTGGGGCCCACTTTGGTCTGATATTGAACATATGTGCACCTTCCTGATGGTCCTGAGTTCAATTTAAGCCATCCAAATAGGCTGGCTAAGTTGGTGGTTGTGATGTAAGATTCTCAATGACACACTTCTATCCTAATCCGAGACTTGAATTATTGTAGACTAGAAATCAAGAATAGTTTTCATCAACTAAATTTGACAACAAGCTTGATATAGAAACACTTGTGAGATCGGCCGAGCAATGCTCTAACACTTTATATCAGTAACAAGATAGATAGAAATCACTAAGTTCTCTTTGTCTCATACTTGTGATTCCTCAAGATAGATATTTAAACTTTTATTTTATTTATTTGGATCGTTTTTGAGAGATGGTTAATAATCCAGGCTTATCTTCTAAAGAGTGAAAGTGTTTCGAATTTGTGAGGTTTGCTGGACTTCATTTATTGCAAACAGATTTCCAAACCTAGATTAAAACATATCAAAAGGGACATCAAAGAAGCTTGTCTGTTAGTGGTAGATAAGTATTAAAAGTCTTCACTAAGGATAAAGCAACTCTTAGGATTAAAGGACGTCATCTAAGGGAATCAAGTGCGTAGAATCTTGCGAGGTTCAAGAGATGGAAGGCAAACGATTGCAACTGAATTTCTCGGAAGCTTAATTCGGTTTCAACTATATTCTAGTCTGAAGTCTAATATTAGGCTAGTGTCTGTAATGGTTTAATACAATATGGTGTTTAAGATGGACGAGGTCATGGGATTTTTTGCAGGTGCAGTTTTCCTCGTTAACAAAATTTCTGGTGTCTTGTGTTTTTTCTTTTCCATATTATATTGCTTAACTTTATAACAGGAATAACACAAGTAGTACATAATCAATCAAGATAATTCAAGTGCTTATTATTTGAGATCAACAAGAACTCTTGTTGTTGTTTAAATTTATATATTGAAATATAGAATGCAAATTCCGGATATGACTAGATTGATCTTGAATATTGATTTCTCAGATCATCCAAAAATTCTTTTATACATTCAGGTATACGGACTTTTGGTATATACATATTGATTGTGGAAGGAAAGATAAAAACTCTATATAGAATCTTCTTCAAGGGTTTTTACTTGATCTACGTATGACTGTATTAGGTTTTGTTCATAAAGGTTTCCAAACGAAATTTTTTGGTGGTGTACTTGGTACCTTCGCCTTTTCAGTATGTTGTCAAGATTGAGCAACTACTTTTTTGCATTGACACAAGAGGATCGATTAAACCTCTTTTTACTAGGAAGAAATTGGATCACTAAAGACGTTTTCCAAATATCATACAAGGAGTAATGGGTGTTGTGAGATCTCTGTTTTAGATACATGCCTATGGAAACTGATGGCTGTCGTAAATGCAATCAAATTAATAATCTTATTTCCATACAATTAACTGGTAATATAATGGAAGTAAGGATCGTTCCCACGAAGAGCAGTGAGTTTTAGTTGTCAAAGAGGCGTTTTGTTTTGGATTTTGAATAAAATAATCAAGGAAAATAAAGTTGAATTGTAACCAATAGAGAGAGATGATCAATGAATCCTTCTTTGTTAATAAACCATCAATGAGTTATTATAGTTGCATACTCATTGTTAATCATAGATTATCACCAACCATGGAATAACATCTAGCTCAGTGTTGTTCCCTAAATTTCTTTTATCACGGAGTACGGAAGCTCTCCAATACCAGATTCTATTTGTCTAGACCACCTAGTAGTAGCTCACTCAACATGTAATTTGGTCGAATGATTCATTTTTTGTGAATTTATAGGTTGATCTTAGTAGTTAGACTCTTAGCTCAAGGTCCACTTTCTTGTGTTGTTTATACACAAAATCACTTCACAGAATCCCTCTGTAAGGTCTCGTGTTCTTTACTTGTGTAAAGGTTATTTGACGATTACTTATCTCCTAACTCAATACTAGAAATAGATTAAATCAATTTAGTTGCCCACCTAAACAATCTACCAATCAATCATAAGTATTCATAATCATATAAAAAAACGATAATCATATGAAGAAATTCAAAGTGGATATATATAATAATTCAAATCTTGTTTACAACTTAGAATTCATCCTCAATAAATAGGTGTTTAGCTACTCATGGATGTAGAACCATCCATGGTATACATATAAGAAAAGTAAAGAGATAATGTTACGAAATAAGAATCGCCCTGAAACCCTAGCTTTCGCTCAGTGTGTTGTTTCTTCTCTCCAAAGCCTTACAATTTCGTGATCCCTTGATGTGATATTATTTTACATGACCTAATACCTTTTTATATGTTGACATTTCTTGGCCATCAAGTATCTAGTTTGGTTCAAGAATCCGACCCGAACGTATGAAATAAAGACCCTAACCATGAGTTTCGGCCTTCCACAGTATGCATACCCGTTTGCATACTTAAATTTCAGTTAAAATCCAGGGGAATAAGTATGCATACCCGTTTGCATACTTTTCATGTCTTCGGTATTCAATAAAAAGCTTGTTTTGGCCACAATTTCTTCGCCCAAATTCGGAATTACCTCATTCTTTTTGCATTATTTTCCTCTTTCAATTCTCTTCAAGATGCTGATAGATATTATGAATTTGAATGAGTTATGCTTGGTATTTGTCCCGTATCTTGATTTTGAGCGTTTTGCTCCTTTTTGTCGCACTTCTTCCGCTTCTCTTGGATTTGGGCACTTGGATACTTGGAATAATTCTATTCCTAGATATTTTCAGAACTTTGTATCTCCTTTTTGGATGATTCACCTAATAGAGGAAAATAAGATAAAACAAGAGTAATAATACGAAAATATGCAAGAATAATAGCTTAAACAAGTATGGAATAGACATTAAAATCATATAAATAATGCACTTATCAAATTTCCCCGCACTTAACTTTTTCTAGTCCTCGAGCAAACTAAATAAAACTAATCCTAAATACAACAACTCCCTTTCATTGAGAATACGGTTACACTTAGCTAATGCAACATGCCTTTAAGCCCCTAGGTGTCCCTAGTGGACAAGTTGTAGTCTCGCGAGGGTTTACAAGAGGTATACACACAAAACCCTACTCCAATTTCCCTCCTTGGAAGAATTTCTTAGGACAGATACAAAGTAGTAGCTAATAAGATAATCAACCTACATATGTTCTTTCAACACACCATTAAATACCCCCCTGATATCAAACAATTTTCATTACTCTAATGCAGTCGAAAGGAGTTTATCACACTTTATTTTGGTTAATGTTTATGAGACCATGTTTTTGATTCTGGAAGTTACTTTGCTTAACATAATATCACGTTTCATTTCTTTGATTCAGATATTTTCAGTAACATCAACGTGATATTTATGTATTCAACGTTCAACATACTTGATGTTTTTAGTGTTGTCTCTCTAAAAACCTTGTCGAGTAACAAAACCCTTTGGGAAAAACTATTCTCGATTGAAGGGAAAAAGAGTACAACACAACTTCATTTCGAAGTAAAACATGTCGACATCATATCCTTGGATCCTCCCCCTGATTACTTTCAGAGTTATTCCAGACATTTCCTTTAGTCATGTACTTTTCGAAACTGAATATCATCAATGACTTAGGAAATAGTCTACCATATCTCCCCCTGATTACTTTTGTTGGAGAAGAGATTATTGATCTTTCATAATCAACAACCTTTTGATTGCACTTTCGTTAACATACCTTTTTATATCTTTGCATGGATAATACAAATTTTTGTCAATGGTTACTTTTAAGTATATGATTACATTCCAATGATGTTGCGTTGGCGCTGAGCTATATGTCGCTAAAAAGTTCACTGAGGATGTCACATTTGGTCGAGTATATTATGTTAAGTACAATGATGCGTCTATTATACTTAGATAAGGAAATTTCATCTTCCGACACAACTTCGTCATCTTCCTTTAGACAAATTGGTCATTTATGTACATTTAAAACTCGACTAATCATGGGACTGCTAGCAGGATGCATATCCTTATTAAATTTCCTGACAATGGACATATGCAAACTGGTGGAATAATATACCACAAGCGTGGTCTTCTAGTTCAGAGCATAGATAAGATCGAGGTTTCCAAGGATTTTCATCTCAAATTCAGATTTTAAATAACTTGTAAGATCTCTTATTCCATTAAGAGCACTTATCATGTCCATACAGTCGACATAGATAGCTATAATTCTGAATCAGGAATTTATTTAATATGCATGGCACAAAACCTTACTTGTTTATCCCTTACCAATCAAATAGTCTCTTAAACGGGTATACCACATCCGCCTGATTGTTTAAATCATTAAGTGAGTGTTCCAGTGTAACTGCAAACACACTCCGTGGTTTAGAGTCATTCACTTGGGAAGAAAAAGGCCATCATGCACTTTTGCAAATATCTTTGAGTCTAAATCTCTAGAGATATAACCACATCTACTTTGTTTCAAGTTCTTTTGAAAACTACCAAGCAAACTAATTAACTGAATATTATGATGTTCAAAAGAGTAAGCGATCCAGGGGTTTGTGAGAAACCTCTCGCCACAAGGTGATTCTTTATACTTTAAGACCTCATTCTTATCACTACACTTTGTGACAAATAACCACATATGTCCCACAGGATTTACACTTGGTTGGTTAGCATTACCACACAAAATACCTGTATATTTGTCAAAGAACTAAGTTCTACCTGGACTGCTTAGGACAAATATGTTCTTTATTTGAAAATAATAAAAAATAAACATGGTTCGATCTCATTTTGATCTACTTATGGAGCAACTATTTATGAATTATATTATCACTGTGCATGCATGATCTTTCCATTGAATCATGTGTATTCTCATAATCCGTCAGGATTTTATTGTTCTCTAGAATCATTTAAAACTTTGGAGAAACCTCCCGTTTGATTCATAGACATATTTAGAGATAATATTATGAGATTATTTCAGATGATATAATTAGTTTGTGCCTAACTTACCTATTTCCTTTCTAGGTGAGCATTGATTGAACCTAGTAGTCTCTCCATCTTCCTATATGGAGCCACAGCCTCAACCACACTTCCACCAAGTGTAGTTGTAACACCTTAGTTTACGGTGCATATCCTTTACTAAGGATTTTTAACCTTACAAGCACGTTTGTAGTTGGTATGTGTGATCTCGTCAGTTTAGAGACATCAGTGTACATTCCGAAAATTGATAATCCTTTTTTCACTACACATTTCCATTTGTGGAGTATAGGATTTTATATGTGACAAAATGGGAACACACCACGAAATTCCCTATCGTTCCCTCAGAAAATACTTTTTCCTGTCTCCCCTAACGACGGGAAGACTATCCCAGTAAATTGACTATCCACAAATCAGCGGTTGAGAGATCGCCTGTCAAAAGGTTCAAAATGAGGATAATTATTGGAAATTCTTTTCCAACATAGTCACTTAATCATTTTGATGACCCATCATATACGATGTGGGGTCGTAATGGCACATATAGTGCAACCAAAAATGCGTAAGAACACATAGTGTCAAGCTTATATCCAGTTACCAACTGGTACGCAAAGAATGGTTGACCAATTGTGGGTCTAATACGAATAAGTGAAGATGCGTGTAATATTGTATATTCTCAAAGCAGTTAAAGGTAGGTTTGTACGCATAACCATTCCTTAGGTACCATCTGTAACCTTTGATGATAGCCTTTGCAAGACCATAGGATATAGGATTCTCTACATTGATCCTATTAAACATGCAATAACCATCAAGTCATTTGTTATGAGCAATAACTGATTCAATGTGTCGAATCATCCACCAGAGCCATAAATCGCTTGAATGGTCCGCATTCTGCATGGATATATGTTTACTAACAACACTTTATTTCTTTGAAGAATGAGCTATTTACCATTTTCATCTAAGTAAAACAGGATGGTCTTAAATCATGTTTTACTAAAGAAAGACTTTGTAAGATGAGTGGCGTGCTTTCTTACTTTAAAGCATAACGGGGAGAGGCAGTGAAAATCTAGTAACTTTAGAAATCACTAATTGTGGTAGATGTCGTAACTTCACATTCTACTAGTTCATTGTTTTGTCACTCAAATAAAGTGATGCTCGTGTTAGTACTTTCAAAACGAAACATCGTGTCACAACCAATGTGCCTTATGGTTATGTCAAAGTATTTATAAATCAATCCCAATTAGTTCATTGTTGGGGTTAAAATTGATTCAAGCAGGAACACCCTTCCATATTCCTTCCATAATATATAGATGCAATCAACTCCATTCTCATTGTAAGTTTCCAAAAAGGTAGGTAATAGTTCACGCAGGAATACCCTTTTCACTTAACAAGGTGGGATTAACCTTTAGTACATACAGATATAATGCGACTTTTAGTCTTTGTTCCGTCTTGGCAACAAAATTTTGAGCAGTAATTCGCTCGATGATCCAATCATCGTAGTTACATTATAAGGAATTAGTTCAACAACTAGTGCATATTCCTTAAATTAGGGGAAGAAAAACAACTATCAGTTAGACATTTGGGTCTTGAGAGTTTTAATAAGTGGTGTGGCCTTATTACGTAACAAAAATGGGATTCAACTCAAGTACTTTAGAGTGAATATATATTACATTTCACCCAATATATCTCAAGTTCTTTAGAGAATATATGTCTCGTATTTTCATTCCATAAGTACATGCATTGGATCTAGTTCAACTGAATAAGATAGTCAATTGGCTAGGAAAATTTCTTATTGCCATTAAAGTTGATGTGAAAATTGGTTGCTACTATGATACACACATTACATTGTATACCAACACCTATGACCAGGTGCATTTCCAACTCTTTCGTTTATGATGGGAGCTAGAATTACATTTTAGTTGATCCCATTTTTGGTTGATACTTGTGTGTTGGCGTTAAAACGACCAAAGACAAAAGTACATCTTTGTATCATGATACATATGTCCCTATGCACATATTTTATTATACTAGAAAGTGGATTACATCCCACAGAACATTCACGAAAAAAATATCAAGTATCCAATATTGATGCTCAAGTACTTCTAAGCCCCAAATGAATACATTAGAATTGAGTTGGTACAATCAATTGAACCAAAAAAAAATATTATTCAAATATAGCCAATATCATATTCAAGAGAACTAAATAACATTAACCAAAATTCTTAATAAACGAGATCATATTCATAATTTAAATTGACCGTTTATATGATGTGGACTTATCTTAAAGGTGAAAAAAACCCAGAACTAGGCATGTTCTTAAAATAAATAAATAAATAAGCCCAGCAAGTATTTAATATTAAAACCCACATTAACATTAGTTACATACCTCAATCCATGGCTTTGGTTCCATCCATATATATGCAGAACCGGAACCCACTCAGAAATGCACCGCCGACGGATACTAGAATGGAGAGAACGGGATAGGGCTAACCCGGGCAGGAAACTGGGCCGGGTCGGCTGGACCGAGACTGAACCAGTTTGGCTAGACCGGAACTGGACCGGATCTGGTTTGGACATGATAGCACCTGGAACGGGACTGGGACTGGGACAGGATACCACCCGGAATAGGACAAAGGATCGGACAGGACCCGGAACAGGACAGGGGATGGGACAGGGCTCCCTTCCTCTTCTTTTCCGAGATGATGAACCCAAACAAAACAATTGTTTGTTTGTTTTTTAAAAAAATTCTATTTTTTCTTGTGAACGCGAACAGACGGGATCTCGGAAAATCAAACATATTTTCTTTCACAAGAATTTCCTTCACAAGTTAACATACATATATACAAATAAGTATATGTATAATACAATCCAATCAATGCATCGTAGATTTATACTCAAACCATCAATCATCGTCATATATTTAATAGGGGAAAAAAATAGAATTTAATCAATCCAAAGAAAAACGGGAGAAAGTAAATCCAACTTATCTTTGACGATGATCGCATAACTGCCTTGATGTAAATCTAAATCCCTAAATTTTCATTTGTGGGATTCTCGTGGTTAATTAAAAAAATATCCTCTGATTGATGAGAACCTCAAAAAAATAATCTCTAGCGGCAGGGAAAATCTCGTGCATGATAATGTATTTAAGGGAAAAACAGAGAGAAGACCAAGAGAATGAGAAACGTCAAGAGGGGTTATATTTGTTAGAGCATTGCTCGGTCGAACTCACATGTGTTTCTATCTCAAGCATATTTGTCAATGTTAGTGATCAAAACTATAAAGTCTTGATTTCTAGTCTACTATAGATAAGGTCTCGGACTAGGATAGAAAGTGTAGTTAAGCTCAAGAACTCCATGGCAATCATCATACAAGACAAAGGACTACTCAAGGAACCAGTGGATCTTCATCGATTAAAAGGTATCTGGAGACTTGAACTTATCGATCACTCAAAATTTTATTTACTCTATTGATAGGTGTCTAAAACACATTAATATTTATCTATTGTTATTGATTTCTTTGCTAAGTTTTCTTTTAAATTACGTATTTTATGTTTGCTTTTGAGTAATTAGGTACTTTGGAGTCATTTGGAATAAAAGAAGAAGAAACAAGGCAAAAGTGTTATTTCATGTGCAACTGCTGTTGGAGATGAACTATTTCTCATTATTTGCTTCTATTTCTTAAATATCTGTCTGAAAAGCATGTCAGCTTAGTGATGTAATTTCTGTCTGAAAAACATGAGAGCTTTAGTGATGAAGAGACATTGAAGAGAAGAAGTGAATCTGAGAAATAAGAGACGGATGATGTCGGCGAAAGAATTTAAAGAGAGCAAAAGCGTCATTTCTGGAGCAAATGCTATTGGGAGCTCGACCAAGGATAAAGGGGATATTATGGAGTCACTAAATGTTGTCATTTGGTGGCTTATATTTTGCTGGGTGCCTATAACACTTCTTATCATTACTCAGCCCTAAAATTCAGAAGAGAATTGATTTCTCAATCATTTTCCTATAGTATTCAGAAAAGAGAAATGTTTCTCTTTATTTCTGAGTTTCATCTAAAGCCTGGAGGCACCATCAAGAGACTGAGAGATTGAGAGAATTTTTATGGGTGAAAACTATTCTTGCCGGTTTTGGTAGTTTGGGGTGTGTGGATGAGGAATGAATTTAAACCTTAAACAAATGCACTTCGTGGTGAGTGCTTGTAGATTCGAGAGATCAATCTGTGAAAGTCCGGCCTAAACCAAGAAATGGCCGTTCCAGACTTGTTTTGGTCACAAAGTGAAGGAGATGGGGTTGATCTTAAGGAGGGAAGCGAAAAAGGTGTTGAGAATGTGAAGGTGTTCGCTTTACAGGACTTGTATCGGAAAGCTGAACTGGCTTGCAGGATGTAAGCTATCAGTTCCGGTGTTTGAATACGATTATATCAACACTTGCCTCTGTTATCTCATTTTGTTATGTTATTCTTGTTTGAAAAATAGGGCAGAGAACCTATTTATACAAGTCTTTTAGCCTAACCTTCTTATCTCTTGGGAAGTTGAGAAAGTGGAGTGATGGAGTAGTGGAGTAGTGTGTTGGTGTTACACGACCAGGATTTCCCACTTCTCCCATCATCACTAACCATGACTTCCTGACACGTTGTTGTGATGGCGCGTTGTGCGCTACACACTGTACACCGCCAGACCAATACCCAAGTATGTATCCCCCAGTTTGTGACATGATTGATGTCTCGAGTGTGTGGATCGTGGGACCCACAGAAAGTAGCAGGTAATGCTACGTTATTTAGGAAATGGATACTTGTGAAATGTCGTGTGTATACTATGCAGGTACTGCATCGAGTATATTCAGCATGTATGAAGCATCGCTGTTTGAGAGTCTCAAAATGACTTCATGTCCATCCTACTTCATGTGATGATTTGGAGGTTACGCAAGAAAGTCCTCCCTTGGCCGACCACATAGTGGGGTAGAGTGACAGATGGTTATTACCATGACTCCGTACTGACCAATTAACACCTGACCAGGGTTGTGTAACCAAGCCGGTGAAGTTGGACGGACGAGATGATCTTTGAGACACTCATGTGCTACCGTTGATGGAATTAGGGTTTATGAAAAGGTGTGCAAACATCACTTTTCAACTTGGTCGAATCCAAGCTTGGGACACAACTTTGGCTAGGCCGGTCATGCATGTGTGTAGAAAACATGACGGTTTAGGCACCCATACCTCATTGTCTCACAAAAGTGTGATCTAGGCTAGTCAATTAGTCCTGCGAAATTGTGTGGTTGAGATCAATTTGCGACAGAAAATTGGTGCCGCAAAAGCCGCACATCGTACCAACTTCGGGCGGGCGTTCCAAAAAGACCAGGCTTGGTCGGTCTTGGCCGATTGCTCCAACGTGTAGGTGGTAGGTTGTGTTCACTCCTATTCCTTACCATCCCATGAAAACATGATCTAAGCCACTCAATTCTTCCGGCGAAATCGAGCGGCTGAGATTAGTTTGCAATTTGGAAGGAGCGACCATGCATGTTGGAGGCGCGCGAACCGAGGAGAAAAGGAGAGTTCGGTCTTGGCCGATCAGGTGAGAGGATAGACGGGTCCACGGTGGTCATGTTGGTATGACCGGACCTGCTTTGATCTGATCTCGGACCCTCCATTCGTGCCGGAGAAAATGGACGCTCGTGATTTCAAAACCCTAACTTTGGGTTTCAAGGCCGTGCATCATGCTCCATTCGAGCGAACGAATTGGAATAACTAACCATAGTTGGTCCTGACCGATTGGTCAGGTATGTAGGTGGGTCCACGGTGATTGTGTTGACATGCTACGTGCTCTTTGAATTAACATCTGCACCCTCCATCTATACCTGCGAAGATGGATTATTGAGACTATTTTGCGACACATGTAATATGCCGCAAACCCTAATTTAGGGTTTTGCGTCCATACTGCTATGGTTTGGACGTTTTGGCAAGCTAGGACAATTTTTTGGGGAGGCAGACCATGCGGGACCTGCATTGGTTCGGCAGCGGATGTTCCATACCTTCTTGGGGGTAATGGAATTGATCTGGGCCATCCAATCATGCTGGTGGAGTTGGATAGTCATGATCATATCCATACTGATATTGTCAGTCCGGATGCTCAATCGGGCTAGTATAACACACCGAGAGTTGCATCCTGTACGGGTATTTCGTACATGTTTCATTATAATGCTTGGAGATTTATGTTGCTTTGATGAGAGAAACACTCAGTCGTCATGTCGCACTGATAATGAGTACATGAAATACAAGGCTGGTTGCGCATTAATTAATAATGCAGGAAATTCACTGGGGTATATGGGATTGTTGCTACATGCTCAAACCTGGATGAATTTCGTGTATTTTATTCACATAATGGGATTGTTGCCACATGCTCCATTCTAGGTGAAATAAAGTGAAGGAGTATCCATCACTCATTAATGGTCTTATCTTTTACAAGATGTTAGCGCATAATTTTTAGGTTTTACAAGTTTACCCTTAAATGAAAATCCACCATCAATATTAAGTCCCCTGCCTAGCACATAATGGTTACACTATTGTGGGGTAGGCATGAGATGGCGACAAATTTGTACACTAAAATGACCAAGTTAAAGTGAATGCATATTTACCGGATAGGTTGACCTCGTCAGGTATTGCCTTGGGAGTCTTGGTTAGGGCTGTGAAGGAAGCAGGACTTGTTCTGGTGAGTCGCTTTGGTTTATTTGTACAAGAGAGAGCTCGGCCCCTTCCTTGGGTCAGGTGTACTCCCTTTCATCATACGGCAGCCTCCCTCAGATGTATGCAATAAGCATCGTTGATTGCTATCCCGAAATAGTAGCCTCCATAGGTGGTAAGTAAAGACTTCTTATCTCCTGGGATTCTGTCGACTTGCGAGATTATAAAGAATCATCTCACGTAGTTGTTCCTTCCATATCTCAGGTACTGCTCCGTACTTATCTGATCTCCTGATCGACTGATTGATTTTTTTTATAACTTTTTTTTCTTTGCAGTTTAACATGGAGGCGTTGGACGACCATCATATCACCTATCCAAAAAGAAGCTTCGAAGTTGATAAGCCGGAAACCCATGTGCACGAAGAAGTAATGTCTAAGTTCGACCTTCCACTTCGCGAAGTTGGCCGTGCTATACAGGGGATGTCTATTTTGCACCTGCGTATTGCCAGAGGACGTATCTGTGCCCTTTCAGCTGCGATTGACATGGAGGAGCGGTGGAGGCGCGAGGAAGCATTGCAGGCACCAGTAAGCGCAAGGACAGACAAATTTGCAGCGCGGTTGAAGAGGTGGAGGGTTGAGCATAAATAACCTCCAAATGAAGATAAGTGCGATTACCCAATCCAGGGCAGCGTGATAATTCTCGATTCCGACATAGACGAACCTGAATGTTTGAAAGCAACCGGCATGACTCCTAATGCTGTTGTGGCCTTTGATGCTCCTGCTGATGATGTTGGGATGAAGTGCGTTGCTACGGAAACATCTGATGCGGAAGCTGAGGCAGATCGGAAAGTAGGAGCATCACCTTTAGAAACGTCTGTTTTATAAGCTGAGGTAGATTCGAAAGGAAGAGCATCACCTACGGAAACGTCTGTTGCAGAAGCTGAGGTAGATCCGAAAGGAGGAGCATCAATAGGTGATGGGATTGAAGAAAAACTTGACGGTGGTGCAGGCGCGGTCGACCCCCTTGACGACTAAAACCTCTTTTCTTCTTTTCTTTTTTCCAAGTATATTCTGTAATTTGTGAACATCTTCCTTGTACTCAGTGGCAACCGAGTTCAAGGTTTTCTTCTATTTGATTGTTTGAATAAAGGTTTTTGCTTTATAGCCCTTTGTCCTGTGTTCTTGATGCAAGATCTTCCTAGCCTTTCTGGGGTGAGTGGCTCAAAGCTTATTCCCTTTCCGTGCATATATTTTCTCTCAACTCCTTTCAGGATGTTTTTGCTTAGGGTTTCCTTCCTGACCTGCTCTAGTGGGTTGGTTTAGGCTGGACTTTGTGTCTTTAGGGATAAAGAGGTTCTCAGATGGAAATAATACTTCAATTAATTTAAAAATTAAAAATCGAAACATAACTATGAATGCAAGTATTGCAATCATTTTCTAGAGGAATTACAAATATGATGTGGAATTGTAAGGGAAAACACACTGGAGGAAGTAGCACAACATCTCAAAGCGTGTAGGATGCTGGAAAGTGAGAGCACAACGTCTTCAGTATGGTAGGGTTTGAGCCACCACAAGTGAATTGTTATGCCTTATATCTTGTCAGCGTTGATGAGTTTGCAGTAGCCGCCTATGATGACATCTGCTACCAGGTACGGTTCATCCTCCTTCTCGGTGGGTGAATTAGGTAAGGTAGCCATTTTCACCGTAATGCTTCCAACCTTGAATGCAGTTGTCTTCGTTACCAGGTCTCCAATTTTGAATGGGTTTGGACGTGTAGACATCAGGGTCTTGGTTTTGTCGTCTTTGGTCGATACAGTTTCTAGACTCCTGACAAACTGTTTAAAGGGGCCGACCTCCCATTCACATCTCTTAGCCAAGGTTGGTTTTTTGGCTAGAGCCAGTCCCCAAGACTTACCAGAATGATGGGCGGTTGGTTGTAAAAAGGGTTGCGTAATGAGACTTACTTGAGATCAGAACCTTTCAACGTACGCTGACAGGCTCTCCCCGGGAAGTTGTGTCACATTGGCAAGTTGTTGGTGCGGCAATAAACAGTCGTCAGTTCCAGAAGGCGTATTGGAGATTCTTTCAGGTATCTAAGCCGGTAGAGGACATACTCCTAGCATTGCCCTGTTATCATGCATCCAAGGGCGTCCTAGGATCATGTCATAATTGGGATGATCTTTGACTATGTAGAACTTTGCTTGTGTCGAGGCATCACCCAATTTGACTTCAAGATCAATGTATCCATATGCATCTCTGAGTTCTCCTTCTGGATCCGTAACCACAGTTGGGTGACGAGTAGCATCCTTCTTCAGAATCATTTCCGCTCTCAAGGTCTTGAAAGTAATGATGTTAAATTTGGAGGCCATATCAATCAACGCGCTATCGAACTCAATGTTTCTCAAATGAATGACGGTTAGGAGTCCCCAGTTTCCTTTGCTCGCATCTTTTAGGAAAGACTAAGGTTCCTGGACTGCTTCTGGATACAAATGCCTGCATGAAATAACGCGGTTGAGAGCCGTAAATATGTCTTGACGCTGTCCCTTGGAGAAATACAAGATTTCACACAAGTGCTCCATCATAGATTGTACAGTCTTGCGAACAGAATCCCCAGAAATCATACAGTTCCTGATAGGAAGAGGATCTCTATGAACACCTTCATTTACAAGTTGGAGTTCTCATGTCTCTATCTTTTCCCTGAAGATTTGTTTCATCATGTTATAATCTTTGGTTGGATGGTGAACGAATCTATGGTAGCAACAGTATTTAGGGTCCTCCATGTCTTTCTCAGTTGGAGGACGTCTGATAGGAGGCATCTTGATGGCGTCGTCTTGGATCCACGCTTCTAAGAGTTCTATCACTTCATTCATGGGGAAAGGAAAACCTGTATCTTCGGTGTCTTGCGCATAAGTTTTGTCCGCTCCTTTCCGAGATGAAGTCTTGTGTGCCGGGGATTCCCGCTTGGTTTGTTGTTCCGTCGCTGAAGCTTTCCTTTTTTATCCTCCGCCTACTACACTCACAGAAGGACCAGTGTTGTATTGCTTGTTCGTGAGACGCCTGCTTCCTCGACTTTCACGTGAATCTTTATTACGAACAACTCTGGTTCTTTCTAGCAATGTTGGTGCAGTTGTTGCTGAACGTTTGACAGCTTCATGGAGTTCAGAGAACGTTTGAAAGTCCAGATTCTCTAATAGAGCGCGGTATATGGGTATCATCCCATTGATGCACAACTCCACCAATTGTCGTTCGGTGACATTCGGGTCATGAAAATCCAGTGCTTGGGTTCTGAACCTCTTAACGAAGTCATTGGGATGCTCGTTGTTCCGCTGAAGAATTCTTCCCAGATATGAAAAGGTGATCTGTTCGGATACGAAGAAATACTTTCTGTAGAAAGCACTGACCATCTCATTCCAATTGGGTATGTTGTTAGGTGCAATGTTGTTGTACCAGGTGTACGCCCTTCCCGTAAGTGACTTTGAAAATTATTTTAGGCGGAGAACATGATTGTATTCATGCTCCCCAAAAGATTCTAAGAATCGAGAGACGTTTTCATGAGAATTACCAGTACCATCATAGAGGGAGAATTTGGGAGAGGTGTAACCTCTGGGAAGAGGAATTTGTTGCAAATCTTGAGGGTACGGCGGCTGATTCTGGTTTACATCCGTTCGGTCCCTTTTGCCTCGATTTTGGAGAAGTCGTTCCAGGTCCTCACACGTGATGAAGTTGGATGGTTGGTTCCTTTTTCTTGGGCGTTCATGAGAAATGTGAGTTTCCTCATCTATACGGGCCAGGATGGAAACGTCTCCCCCAGGTTTTCATGAACCTTGCGGCAATCGTTCAGTCAAAGTTTTGAGGAAAGTGAGTACGTCTTTCTGAGTTGCGGCCATATCCGTTTGGGTCTTAGACAGAACTTCATGTTTCTCCATTAAGTCTGCAATGGTAATGGGTGGTGGTCCTCCTCTTGTCCCTCCGTCTCTTCGTCCTGATGAAGGAGTGAAAGTTGTTGCCCTTGTGACCACCGAAGGCGTTACACTTGAGGAAATGCTGGGATTAGCGGCTGCTCTGGCTCTGGTGATGGGAGGTGTTACACTTACTGGAATATTTCATGCTACGCTGGAGCTGATGGTAGAGGCGATGGCTCCACGGTATGTATTGACCACAGTAGCTCCACTGACAGGTACATCGACACCGGGAGTGTTATCCGTACTAGTTCCATCAGAATTGATCCAGACCTGAGTTTCACCATCTTGAAATGAATTGTTGATTGAATTGGTTCTAAGATTTACCCTTTGAAATTGACAAAATCGAATCGGATTTCGAAAAAACTGACTTTACAACTGAGAGATTAATCTCCCACTGTGGTCGCCAATTTTTTATGGGTGAAAACTATTCCTGTCGGTTTTGGTAATTTGGGGTGTGTAGATGAGGAATGAATCTAAACCTTAAACAAATGCACTGCGCGGTGTGTGCTTGTAGATTCGAGAGATCAATCTGTGCAAGTTCGGCCTAAACCAAGAAATGGCCGTTCCATACTTGTTTTGGTCACAAAGTGAAGGAGATGGGGTTGATCTTAGGGAGGGAGGAGAAGAAGGTGTTGAGAATGTGAAGGTGTTGGCTATACATGACTTGTATCAGAAAGCTGAACTGGATTGCAGGATGTAAGATATCAGTTCTAGTTTTTGAATACGATTGTATCAACAGTTGCCTCTGTTATCTCGTCTTGTTTTGTTGTTCTTGTTTGAAAAATAGGGCGGAGAACCTATTTATACAAGTCTTTTAGCCTAACCTTCGTATCTCGTGGGAAGTGGAGAAAGTGGAGTGATGGAGTAGTGTAGTAGTGTGTTGGTGTTACAAGACCAGGCTTGCCCACTTCTCCCATCATCACTAACCGTGACTTCCTGACACGTTCTTGTGATGGCGCGTTGTGCGCTGCACGCTGTAAACCGCCAGACCAATACCCCAGTATGTATCCCCTAGTTTGTGACATGATTGATGTTTCAAGTGTGTGAATCATGGGACCCACAGAAAGTAGCATGTAATGCTACGTTATTTAGGAAATTGATACTTGTGAAGTATCGTGTGTATACTATGCAGGTACTGCATCGAGTATATTCAGCATGTATGAAGCATCACTGTTTGAGAGTCTAAAAATGACTTCATGTCCAGCCTACTTCATGTGGTGATTTGGAGGTTGCGCAAGCAAGTCCTCCCTTGGCCGACCACATAGTGGGGTAGAGTGACGGATGGTGATTACCATGACTCCGTACTGACCAATTAACTCCTGACCAGGATTGTGTAACCAAGCCGGTGAAGTTGGACGGACGAGATGATCTTTGAGACACTAATCTACGACCGTTGATGGAATTAGGGTTTATGAAAAGGTGCGCAAGCATCACTTTTCATCTTGGTCGAATCCAAGCTTGGGACACAACTTTGGATAGGTCGGTCATGCATGTGTGTAGACAACATGACGGTGTAGGTTCCCATACCTTATTGTCTCACGAAAGTGTGATCTAGGCCACTCAATTCGTCATGCGAAGTTGTGTGGTTGAGATCAATTTGCGACAGAAAATTGGTGTCGCAAAAACCGCACGCCGTACCAACTTCGGGCGGGCGTTCCAAGATGACCAGGCTTGGTCGATCTTGGCCAATTGCTCCAACGTGTAGGTGGTAGGCTGGTGTTCACGCCTATGCCTTACCATCCCATAAAAACATGATTTAAGCCACTCAATTCGTCCGGCGAAATCGAGCGGCTGAGATTAGTTTACAATTTGGAAGGACCGATCATGCATGTTGGAGGCGCGCGAACCGAGGAGAAAATGAGATTTCGGTCTTGGAAGATCAGGTGAGGGGATAGACGGGTCCACTGTGGTCATGTTGGTATGACCAGACCTGCTTTGATCTAATCTCGGACCCTCCATTTGTGCCGGAGAAAATGGACGCTCGTTATTTCAAAACCCTAACTTTGGGTTTCAAGGCCGTGCGTCATGCACCATTCGAGCGCATGAATTAGAATGACCAACCATAGTTGGTCCTGACCGATTGGTCAGGTATGTAGGTGGGTCCACGGTGATTGTGTTGACATGCTCCGTTCCCTTTGAATCAACATCTGCACCCTCCATCTATACCTACGAAGATGGATGGTTGAGACTGTTTTGCGACACATGTAATATGCCGCAAACCCTAATTTAAGGTTTTGCGTCATACTGCTATGGTTTGGACGTTTTGGAAAGCTAGGCCAATCTTTTGGGGAGGCCGACCATGCGGGGCCCGCATTGGTTCGGCATAGGATGTTCCATACCTGCTTGGGGGTTATGAATCGATCTGGGCCATCTAATCATGATGGTGGAGTTGGATGGTCGTGATCATATCCATACTGATACGGTCAATCCGGGTGCTCAATAGGGCTAGTATAACACACCGAGAGTGGATCAATCGGGCTAGTATAACACACCGAGAGTTGCAGCCTGTACGGGTATTTCGTACATGTTTCATTATAATGCTAGGAGATTCGTGTTTCTCTGATGAGAGCAACACTCAGTCGTCATGCCGCACTGATAATGAGTACAGGAAACTGGTTTGGTTGCGCATTAATTAATAATGCTGGAAATTCACAGGGTATATGGGATTGTTGCTACGTGCTCCAACCTGGATGAATTTTGTGTATTTTATTCACAGAATGGGATTGTTGCCACATGCTCCATTCTAGGTGAAATAAAGTGAAGGAGTATCCATCACTCATTAATGACCTTATCTTTTACAAGATATTAGCGCATAATTTTTAGGTTTTACAATTTTACCCTTAAATGAAAATCCACCGTCAACAGAGAATTAGAGAGGAAATTGGTGGTAGTGAAACTAGTTGTTTCTGCTGGAGAAAATCGATGTTGTTGCCAGAGATCGCGATGTGTATCGAGTTGAGATTAACAGCTCCGTTTAAAACCAACCCAAAGAAGGAAATGGGTTTTTTCTGAATCAAGAAGTAGCTCAAGATATTGATGAAGAAATAACAATGAGGAAATTGGCAGAGATTGGGGTTGATTTAGGTTACATCTTAATATAAAATTGAGTTCTTGTTGCTGTTATGGAGTAGTGAATGGAAGAAATACAGATGCAAGAGCTTTAAGGGTTCTGTGGTTCGTGTTGGTTGCAATCTGTAATGAAAGTGTGATTGAATGCTTGAGTATTTTAATGGTTGTCCGTAAACTCAAATTTGCAGGGAGGAATGATGCATAGGAGTGGCTAAAATCACCACAGAAAACTCACCTCTTTCACCACCAGAAAACGCACAGCAAGTGCTCGAGAGATAGCCTAACTGAGCAACTACTCTTGCTGCAACAACGGCTGGCCATGAGTTTCAGGGTTCCTAGACAGTTAGGAGTTTATTTTGAAGTTGAGATGCTACTGAAGTTCTTAGATGAATGTTAGGAATATGTGCAAATGGTTGAGTGCAGATTTGTTGCTGCTGAGATGAAGATGTTGTAGCTACAGGATTTAGACAGTGATTAATGGTGTTTTTTGTTGGTTGGCATTGAAGTTGCATTGACAATGACAGAGATAATGTTGATCTGGTGAAGTATTGTTGATGCTTGTTGCCGTTCTGCAGTGGATGTGTTACATTAGCGATAGATGTATACTTAGGCTGCAATGGAATGGAGTTATGTTAGTTTGTAGTGAAATGAGCTTGGGGAAGTGATATTGATGCTGCTGCAATAGATGAGTTATGCAACTATAATGGAAGCAATAGATGGTAAGACAGAGTTGGTTGTTGGTAGCTAAGATTACAGGAAAAAGAGATGAGAGTCTACTGCCGATGGAAGGTGTTACTGAATTGTGGTGGTATGAACCTGAGGGTGCATGCAGAGGTATATTACAGTGATTATAGGGAGCTGATGTTGAGTTTTGAGCTAAATTGCAGAAGGGATTGTAGGTTCTGGTTAATGTGGCATGAAATGCAGCTGATAGCTACAAGGATAGAGGGCTGGATGTGTTTGTTAGCCGTTTCAGATGGTAGATTGGTATGAGATCAAATGGAAGTGGTGGAGCTGAGCATGCAGAAAGAACTGGTTATAGAAAGAAAGCTACAAGGATAGAGGGCTGGATGTTTGTTAGCCGTTTGGTGTTGGCTCAATCAAATGGAGTTGGTGAAAGAACAAGATAGAGAAAGTTCTTGAGCTGAGTATTACCCAGGGTTACTGCAGATTCTGTGAGCTGAGTTCTGGTAGTCGACTTGGTTAAGAATTGGGTGTGCTTGTGCCTGAAATTTAGATGAGAGGGGCTAGTGATGTACTACTGTTGTGAATCTGTACAAGGAGATGGAAGAATGGGATATGCAAGCAACTATTACAGTGGACTAGATGATGCTATAGCTGATAGTGATAAATATTGCAGGTGAAGTAAGGCGGTTGGTGTGTTGAAGCACCGCCAAGAAAGAGTGGAGTTGTGCAGCGCCATCTTGGTGCAACGCATCTCTGGAATGTGCATAATGGCCTAGGCCATGGAATCTCAAACAAGTCAGCTCAGTTAGATCACCTGACTAGCTGATTCAGTCCTGACTCAATCTGACCCGGTGTTGACTCGGTTGAATTTCCGAGTTGATCCGATTGACCCGAGTTGGTTCGTTTGACCGGTACCTGAGACACTTATTCCGATCACCTGAAATGACTTCTCCGACCAAATTCCGGCAATTATACCAGTTTCCGACGACTACTTTTTGGTGGATATTTTACTGGGCTATTCTCACACATGGGATTGGTGTACTTCTATCTTTTGGACTTTTGAAGACTAGACCTAATTTTGGAACAGGAGGAGCTATTAAAAGAAAATCCTTCTACAACTTTATATCACATATTCTTCTTGGAGTTTTGGAAAGAGCCGCAGCTAGGGTTTACTTTCGTTTTATATTTTCATCTTCTTTATTTTATTTCAATTATTATTATGATGATAAACTCCATACTTATAAGTAACTAAAACTATTTTCGATTAAGGGCGATTTCAAAGCCCGAAATATGAACTCATGATTAATATGCAATAGCTCGTTTTCTCGCAAGTTTAGTTATTGTTTGATTTCTACCATGCTAATAATACTTATGGATTGTTCCTTAATTGTTTAAGTTCGAAATTAAATAGTTATGTCACAATCTTATTGATGGTTTAGATTTTCTTCGACCCGTAATTGTCTAGAGAAGATAAACACAAGTAGTGGTAGGCTTGGAAAAGTACCTACTACTATGTATAAACTGCAAGTGCACAGTGTCGACAAGCAACACAGGGCAAGCACAGGTCGAACCACAGAGACTTGGTGGGTGTAGAAGTGATTCCAAAATATTACTAAACTGATTCAAATAAGAGTAACACAATATTTTTGGTGTCGATACGACATGATAATTTTCAAGTAACTGAAATAATAAAAGTAAAAGATGCAAATAACACAAGATATAAACACTGAGAATATGGATACTAGAGCTTTCAAATCCACTACTAACCTACAATATGTACTTAACTTATGATGTTATTCTTGTCCTTATAGCAGATTCAAGTTTACCTTGTATCTAAGGTGTTTCTCCAATGGATAATTTAATCACAACTAAAATATTTCTCCAGAGCATTAACTGTCTAGTTAAAGCACAACTAATCTAAGGATCAATAATATTTTTAAGCATGAGTTACAACATAATCAACATGGTGATATTCTAACTACAATGGATACATGGCATACATTGTGAGAGCAAAATGTTGACAAACTTGGATTAAATTGTATCTTAAGCAATTTCAAACATTCAAGAACACACAAAGTATAAATAGCATAGAAGTAGGCTAGAGATTCATCTAAACTCTAGCAGAGTGTTTTAGAACATGATAAAAATGGAAGATGGAAATGAACTGATTGAAAATATGGTGTCTGAGAACCCCTAGTCGGGTCTCGACCAGTCGGGTCCCCCATGGGAGAAGAGTTCGAGCATATTTATAGGGTGGAAAACACCCGACCATTTCTTCATTTGTTTAACTTCTTCACGTGTATGGCATCATCACACCCATACCTCTCTCCCTGACACTCACGTTCTCAAGCAGCATGCTTATGGGATATATTAAGTTTTCTTTCTTTAACTTTATTTTTATCTTCTCGAGCTCAAAACAACTTCTCCTTCACGTGCTCCTCATCTCTTGCCATCATTCTTCTACTCCCACTCGAGTTGTTGCTTCCTTCTCTTTTCCCCACGAACTTCCCATCACGCTCCCATGTACTTCCCATGCTGCTGCCAAGTTGCCCCATGCCTTCACGTTTCGCCACGAGCTTGTTGTTTATTTATATTTCTTTAGTTTGTTTCTTTCGGTTTCTTCCCAAAGTGCATGTTCTTCTGACCTTCAATCAGCTCGACACTTTCACAGCTCAGTCCATCACCTTCTCGATCTGCCAATATCGTGCATCATTACGAACTCCATCTCACAGCTCCATGCTCGAATTAGTCATCATCCATCATCATTATTGCCACGTTTGAGGCTGCCATGAAACCAACAACAGAAAACACGAACAACAAACCATGATGTGTCATGTTCTCTTCTGCCATCACTCCCACATCTTCACGTGCAACAGCCATCATCACCTTCACGTTCTCCTACGAGCCACGGCTGCAACCCGAGTAAACTGGACTTGTGCCTTAAACAGTATTTGAATCTTGGCACCCCCAATTAAATGACTCGACTGCCTTTAGCAATTGCTAAGAAAAGTCTGCCCCTTAGAATGAGTGTGTCCCTTAGCGAACAGTAAGGGTGCCTCTTAACATGAGATGCCCCTTTTCTTGTTTTGCCCATAACTTCTTCATACGAACTCCGTTCTTTCGCTGTTGGCTTCCCCTTCTCGTCCTCAATTTATCCAAGCTTTATTTGGTACCTGAAAACACAAAATTAATTAATACAAATATTTATTCTTGAAAACAGAGAAAATACAGAATTTGGGATAATATCTGATTTTAAAGCGCAAAAGATGAGTTAAATGCCAATAAAAAGGTGTAGAAATATGCAATATTTGGCACTCATCAAATACCCCCAAACCTGAATTTTACTTGTCCTCAAGTGAAACAGAATTTAAGAAATCCTAACTATACCACTGTCGTTGGTCTCTCGAATGCATTTAGCGTATGCACTAAGCCTTTAAACCCCTAGGTGTCCCAAGTGGACGAGTTGTAGTCTCGTGAGGGCCTATCATAGATGTACCCATAAAACCTTCTCCAACTTCAGAGCGTAAAAGAGTCCCAAGCATCCAAGGAGCTATGAGGACATAGAGTTTCTGCATGCTAGTAACACGAAGTTAGAACTACCAAATAACGCGTTCTCATCCTTAAGAGTTGAGCGAGAAATAACCATACCATATGAAAGAATTCGGGTTCGAGAATAATCACAAGCCTCAACTTCTGCCTCACCAATAGGGTTTTATGATATTTGCACTCAAAAAGACAGCTTTTTTAGTCTCTCATGTGTGCAGAATGGAATAAAGAGTGAAATCTTGCACACTTTGATGGTGGGAAGGAGAACCTTCCGAAATAATTTCTGGAGACTCCACAGAATTGTGGACAAAAAGAATCTTTTTCTGATGATCTCTAAGAAAGGAAATCAACCATTAGCAAGGATGGGAGTACTCACTTACTTTCACATCCGATCGGCACTCAACACCACTCTCACAGCATCCATAGAAATGTCTTCAATCTTCGGTCTTCAACTGTTGATGGTGAACTTCTTGAACTACAAAAACTTGACAATTTGTAACTTTTCTCCTCAATTTCCTTATTGCTTGGAATTTTCTTCTTGAATTCTTCTTCTTTACCATGGTGGTATCAAAACTAAACTAAGAAAATAAACTTCAATATTATTTTGATTTTTCTGATTTTTTTTTTTTTTAAACATGAAATGAAAACAACAAAATAATAAAATTACTAATTCCATTGATGAAGGAATTTATTACTCAATTCTTCACAACTTGTATTGTCTTGATTTCATAAACTTCACTAATTCTCATCTTATTTTCTTTTCTTTTCTCTTGCAAAATACCTCTTCAAATGTGTATAGTATTCTGCTATTTGTACTGTATTGTTGCATGTAAACCTTGGACTAATTTTTGATGTTGCTCTGCTCGTTGATGATGTGTTTCTATGGATCGGTTGATGTTGTTGAGAGAGAGAGAGAGAGAGTGATGCTAATTTCTCATCGAACTACAAGAAGGAGTTTTCATCTTTAGACGTCACCCTCATGATTGACAAAATTAGCACTCAAGAGATCAAAAATAGTGGTGCGAAGTTGGGTAGCTCACCATTCCTACCCGGAATTGACGTACGGTGACACACACTCTAAAAGATTTTATAGAAAGTCACAAATTGAAGGTCGGTGCCTCGCTTGATGTAAAAATGGGTAGTCTCCACTATGGGTGATCACAATTCTACTACCGAATATCTTTGCAGCACCTAATTCGACCTCTGGCATGGCTAAATCCAACTTTAACGCTTTAATAACCTAAGAAACCCGATTGTGTTCTCCGGCACTTCCAAGTTCAGATATTTCGGTCAGAATCTCTATGTAAACATAGCTAGAAGCATACTAGTGACTCTAAGATCTCTAAAAGTTGGAGGTTTTATGCAAATATTTGCAAAAGATTTTTTGATTTTTTTGATTTTTGATTTTTTTAATAAAAGACTAAAAACTCTATATGCAAAACACACCCCCAAAACTAAATCTAATATTGTCCTCAATGTTTCAAAAGATGATAAGAACACATATCAAGAGAACAAGGCAGAGCAGATTTAAAGGAAAGAGATTACCCGATGCAGAAAGGGTGATGCTAACCATAATTGAATGAATGCTTTGAAAGCAAACAATATGAGTGCAAGACAAAAATTTTAGTTAGCACACAAATATATCAAGAAGATTCAAAATTTACCTACTAGATTATACAATGATGACTCACCATACACCAACAATCGAAAGAGTTGAGGATCAACCCAAAATACGGAGTGCGGAAACATGAACAGCCTTACACAATTATAACAGGACAGCAATGCAAGTGAGACTGCATATGTGAATGAGTTACCCCCAAACCTAGATTTTTCAATAGATATACTTTTGGGTACAAAATATAACAATTTCAGGGGTGCATCATGCACAAGATCTAGTTCAAAGTGGATTTTGTTAGGGATGGATGGAAAGACATGAGTAAACTCCAACTGTGGCTCATCAAAGGTATTATATTTAGCTGAAAAATAGTCCAGGAGGACTTGAGAGGCACACAACTCCAATCCTAGATTAGGTACTCTTAGAAAAGTAGGTTTAACAATAACTTTACAAACCAAATCTAGGTTGGGTGCAAGATTACCAGTTTGTGACATTGGAAGGGAGGTAGGCACATCATTATTAGTCACATATATAACTCCTAAATCATTTTCAAGTGTCACAGCATGCTCACATTCATAGAACAATTCAACAAGACCCAAGTTAGTATCATGCTCATCCAAAGTTTTATTCTCATGCATAGAAAAATCCAAAGAGACATCACAATGTGACCCAGGCAGAGAATCAGACACGTCAAAGTTAATTTCATGCATAGTATCATTGGTGTCTACAGAAGATTCAACATTTTCTAAGTCACAAACAAGTTGTGAAGCATGCTCACTTTCACATGACAATTGCACAAGCTCAAGATCAGTATCAACATCACATGTATATGTAACACTAGAAGAAACATCATTCATTAAGGTTGAGGCATAGAAGCCTAATGTGTCTGAACCCAAAGGTTCCACAATATTTTCAGAATAAATATGTTCTTCTACCATAACATCATCATTATCAAAAATACATGAATGCAATGTCCTATTCAAAACCATAGTGTCTCTAGTCCACTCATTTACCTCTAGATTAGGCTCATTTTCAACATTAGTAGCCTGGGTAGGATTAAACACACTATTTTCATAATGCAATTCATTAGGACTAACATTAATTTCACCCTGAAATTCCTCCCTATCCTCATTTAGTACATCAAGGATTTGACTCATTTTGAGTTCTAAACTCGTAAACCTTTGATTCATTTCTAGAACTGAGTTAAGTTGTTCAATGGAAGGAGAGTCTTCAACGGTAGGAAATTCATAATCAATGCTATATGGTTTATCATGCAATACACTCCTAACATTATTTTGTTCGATGAGTCTGAGATTTTCCTCCACAGATTGAGAAGTACAAAATTGTTCAACATCCCACTGTGGTGGATGATACATGTGTGCATGGTCATTAGGGTGTTTAAAAGACTGATCACAACCTTGAAAAGGTTGATTATGGTCCCAATGACTCTCAGCTTTGTAATCTGTTGGCATTTCATATTTTGAATTTTCATGATATTCTCTAGATTGCCTAAAATCATGCAAAATATAACAGGATGACCTAAGCCTCCACATAAGGTACAAGGATTTGATTGCTTTTCTAAAGCCTGATTTTAAGGTACAAGCATATATTTCAGATTGCTTTTCTAAAGCTGTGATTTTAGCTTCTAACTTATCCAAAAATGATGAGTGTATGAGTTGGGCACTGTAAAAATGTTCATTTTTACCCTGTGATGGATGATACATGTGTGAATAGTTATTAGGGTTCATGTATTGATGTTCAGGACTGTGAAAATTTCCATAAAAATCCCTATAACTATTGACATCATGGTTTGTTGTTGGAGGTTCATAATGTGAAGCATGCCCGTAAGCAAGCTGTCTGATGGATTTGTTTCCATCCCCACTTGCAGACCAAAATCCTGACATGGTCTCTAAATAGCACTAGGCTTGTTGCAGAGTTGTGTCATTGTGCACAAGAAAATACAACCAAATTTTATTTTTTTCAATTTTATTTTTTTAATCCCGTTCTCTAATGACCTCGGGCATACACTAGAAAAAAAAAATAAAAGAAGAAAAATCCTAAACGGAAGGGAAGTTCTATGCAATCGCAAACAAGGCTGACTCTACCACAGTAAACCTACAGATTTCTAGCAAACAAAAAGCATGATGGCTCCACTTAGATTGTTTTCTAGACCAGCTTCTAATCTTTCGAAAGGGAATTCGTTACAATCTGAGCAAACCCTTCTGGAATCAATCTGAGTTTAAGTGAATTGAATAGAGGTGAGGGAAGCTGTTGGAGCTTTGATACCCAAGGCCTCACCGTATCACAAGGCGGCACAGTCACGCATTCAATTCACAGAAACCATCATGAACTTCAGAGTATGCTTAAAGATTAAACAATATTTTTCGATTGACTTTCCTACTAAGCTCGTTACCTTATAGGTCTCGTTCTATTCAAAATTTTAAAGCTTAGGTTCGCGTAGGTATCTTTTTCCTAATGCGGGCAAAAAGAGAACGGTGATGAAATCCGAACCCTTATCTTGTATGGCCAATCCTTTCCCTTTACTAGGAAAATAAAAGCAGCCGTATTCAAGTCCTCAACATATATGCAAACGAAGGAATACAATAACTCTCTAACAGGAGATTCACAAGTGTTTCGACAAACTTACCTCCCGTATCAGACGGGGGATGAACCTTTGTTGTCGACTCGGGCCATGACTCCTATGTCATGAACGAACCCTAGGGGCCGAGGTGATATTGTAATCACCGTCCTTCTCTGCAAAAAGTTTGATATTTAATACTACCTTTCTGTAGGGTTTAAAAATAAAAATAAAAGAATGTCCAAGTCCAAGTCCAAAGTCCATAAAGATAAAATGCAAAAGAAATAGAAAATTACACGAATAGGGAAATCCTAATACAATCTAAAAATAAATAAATAAAATAAACTTTTTTTTTTTATATATATGTAAAAAAAAATATCTTCTTCTTTCGTTCCTTTAGCTTCGCCTTTTACTCAAAGTCTTTTAAATATTCACCAAAAGCTTTGGCAAATTTTCTTTCGCTCCGAATTCCAAATTTTGTAAGGAAAAGACAAAAATAACAAAACCGTAAAGAACAAACAAATAATTATAAAAGTTTTTTTTTTTTTTTTAAATTTTTTTTTAATTTTTTTTTTTAGATGCTGGAAAACAAAGAGGATAGAGAAACTAAGTTAATACTACTACACAAGCTACTAATAAATGCAAGAATGCAACAGAACTAAGCTAATGTAAATTAAGCTACAGCTAGTACTAACAACAGAATGCAAAAAGTCTAAAATCTAAACAAGTATATACAGTTTTAGCTGTCCTAACTAGGTGCAACTATGATAAAGGAATTGAAAATAAAACCTACATCTAGAAGTGAGGTTCAGTTATACTATACTGAGATGCAAAAAAAAATTATCTGGAAAACATTTTTATTTTATTTTTTTAATAGTAAAGATAGAAACCTCAGCTACACCGTAACCTAGTCCCCGGCAACGGCGCCAAAAACTTGGTAGGCTTGGAAAAGTACCTACTACTATGTATAAACTGCAAGTGCACAGTGTCGAAAAGCAACACAGGGCAAGCACAGGTCGAACCACAGAGACTTGGTGGGTGTAGAAGTGATTCCAAAATATTACTAAACTGATTCAAATAAGAGTAACACAATATTTTTGGTGTCGATACGACATGATAATTTTGCAAGTAACTGAAATAATAAAAGTAAAAGATGCAAATAACACAAGATATAAACACTGAGAATATGGATACTAGAGCTTTCGAATCCACTACTAACCTACAATATGTACTTAACTTATGATGTTATTCTTGTCCTTATAGCAGATTCAAGTTTACCTTGTATCTAAGGTGTTTCTCCAATGGATAATTTAATCACAACTAAAATATTTCTCCAGAGCATTAACTGTCTAGTTAAAGCAAAACTAATCTAAGGATCAATAATATTTTTAAGCATGAGTTGCAGCATAATCAACATGGTGATATTCTAACTACAATGGATACATGGCATACATTGTGAGAGCAAAATGTTGACAAACTTGGATTAAATTATATCTTAAGCAATTTCAAACATTCAAGAACACACAAAGTATAAATAGAATAGAAGTAGGCTAGAGCTTCATCTAAACTCTAGCAGAGAGTTTTAGAACATGATAAAAATGGAAGATGGAAATGAACTGATTGAAAATATGGTGTCTGAGAACCCCTAGCCGGGTCTCGACCAGTCGGGTCCCCCCTGGGAGAAGAGTTCGAGCATATTTATAGGGTGGAAAACACCCGACCATTTCTTCATTTGTTTAACTTCTTCACGTGTATGGCAGCATCACACCCATACCTCTCTCCCTGACACTCACGTTCTCAAGCAGCATGCTCATGGGATATATTAAGTTTTCTTTCTTTAACTTTCTTTTTATCTTCTCGAGCTCAAAACAACTTCTCATTCACGTGCTCCTCATCTCTTGCCATCATTCTTCTACTCCCACTCGAGTTGTTGCTTCCTTCTCTTTTCCCCACGAACTTCCCATCACGCTCCCATGTACTGCCCATGCTGCTGCCAAGTTGCCCCATGCCTTCACGTTTCGCCACGAGCTTGCTGTTTATTTATATTTCTTTAGTTCGTTTCTTTCGGTTTCTTCCCAAAGTGCATGTTCTTCTGACCTTCAATCAGCTCGACACTTTCACAGCTCAGTCCATCACCTTCTCGATCTGCCAATATCGTGCATCATTACGAACTCTATCTCACAGCTCCATGCTCGAATTAGTCATCAGCCATCATCATTATTGCCACGTTCGAGGATGCCATGAAACCAACAACAGAAAACACGAACAACAAACCATGATGTGTCACGTTCTCTTCTGCCATCACTCCCACATCTTCACGTGCAACAACCATCATCACCTTCACGTTCTCCTACGAGCCACGGCTGCAACCCGAGTAAACTGGACTTGTGCCTTAAACAGTATTTGAATCTTGGCACCCCCAATTAAATGACTCGACTTCCTTTAGCAATTGCTAAGAAAAGTCTGCCCCTTAGAATGAGTGTGTCCCTTAGCGAACAGTAAGGGTGCCTCTTAACATGAGATGCCCCTTTTCTTGTTTTGCCCATAACTTCTTCATACGAACTCCGTTCTTTCGTTGTTGGCTTCCCCTTCTCGTCCTCAATTTATCCAAGCTTTATTTGGTACCTAAAAATAAAAAATTAATTAATACAAATATTTATTCTTGAAAACAGAGAAAATACAGAATTTGGGATAATATCTGATTTTAAAGCGCAAAAGATGAGTTAAATGCCAATAAAAAGGTGTAGAAATATGCAATATTTGGCACTCATCAAGTAGCAATATATGGGTATTGATGATGGGACTTTGTTAAGTACCCATATGTAGTAATTGACACTAGTAAGTGATTCATGCTTTTGAATTCATCATTAGGAACAATCTAATCTCATAAAACTTAAAGAATTTGTTTAAGTCACACCTAGTAAGCGTACCTCTAGGAAACTTGACAAGTAGAAACCGGTAGTCGAGCGCTTCCGTATCCGATGAGCTTAGGAGATAATAACGGGATAGTTGAGCGTACTAATTATCCTAGGGTTGTTAGTAACAAGATAATGCGAAGAACTTGGCTATATATCAATTAGGTTTATATTCTGTGGTCTAGAATGAACCTTTAATCAATTCTATCTCATATTTGAATACAATTTACAATTTTCAGAATTTCTACAACACAATCATCTTTGCTAAGAGTATTTTCATAACAACTTTTGCTTCATACCTCCCTAGGGATGATCCTTCTTACATTAAACTACTTACTAGTGTAAAGAAAAGTAGAGAAATATTATTTGCGAGTTGACACCTCGTCAAAATTGGCGCCGTTACCGGGGAGGCAGTGGCAAGTTTAGTTATTATATTTATTCTTAGTTTGTATTTTTTCTTTTGGTTACAATTTCAGGTTACTTATTCAACCTCTTAGAATATGTTTTTCATGTACTATTTCTTTGTTGAATGCATGGAGAGGGCAAACCAAGTCCTATTGGTATACGTCTTCGTTCGGGCACTTTACTTAAAGATTTCATTCGAGCAGTGAACACTCCACTTCCTCCTAGTTCTTCACCTAACGAATTTTCGGACTCGGACAAATAGGAAGACAACACAATGGGAGATCAACCACCTGCTCCAAGAACACTCAAGGAGCTCACTTCTCCAAACCTTGACCATCAACCGTTATGTATTCAACTGAATGGAACTATTGAGTTGAAGCCGCAATTGATTCAATTGCTTCCCAAATTCATAGGTTTAGCGGGATAAGATCTTAATCGTCACTTGCAACAATTCCATCATGTTGTGACTAGTATGAAGCAAGCAGCTGCATACGCCGATATGGCTATGATAACAGCTTTTCCTTTCTCCCTTATAGATGCTGCAGGAGAATGGTTCTTTTGCTTACCCGCTGGAAGCATAACCACATGGAACGGGATGAAGAATTTGTTCCTTGAGAAGTATTTTCCAGCATCAAAAGCAGCTTTGATTGGCAAGGAGATTTATGGTATTAGGCAAGTATCGGGAAAGACACTCTATAAGTATTGAGAGCGCTACAAGAAGATTTTAGCTAGCTGCCCACACCACCAAATCAGTGATCAACTTGTCAATAAATATTTCTATGAGGGGTTGCTTTCCAATGAGAGACATTTGATCGATGCCGCAAGTGGTGGTGCACTCACTAACAAGACCATTGTTGAAGCTACAAGTTTGTTAAAGAACATGGCTGCAAACATGCAACAATTTTTCACTAGGGATGAATCAATGGTAAGGAAGGTGAATGAAGTTGAAAATTCTCCACACATGGAACAGAGGATGGGTAACATGGAGAGGATGATGCAATAAATAACATCTGCCATTATACCATCATCACACACCGAAGATGTTGAGCAAGCAAGTGCCATGTGCCAAAATCATCAAAGGCTGAGGTATGATCCGTACTCCAACACATACAATCCAGGTTGGCGAGATCATCCGAATTTTAGCTACGCCAACAAGTAAGCTGCAGCAAATCCTACTTTCAATCAACAATGAGGATACCAATTCATGCAAAGACCACAACAACAAACTCAAGGTACAAGTGTGGATGACAAATTTACTCTTATGATGCAATGTATGCAAGAGATTACAAAGACAATGCAAGGGTTCAACCAATTCCAGCTGAAATCCGAGATGGCTATAAGAGATGTGCAAAACCAAGTTAGTCAATTGGCTAATGATATGAATCAACTCAAGGCACAAGGATATGGAAAACTCCTCTCGCAGTCACTTAATCATAAAGAAAATTCCAATACAATTGAGCTTCGAAGTGGGAATCAAGTAGAGAAACCGGAAATATCACCGGTGTCCCATGAACCTGATTTGGATAAAGAAGAGGGTGAAACAACCCCCTAAAAAGGCTGACCCGTTAACAAATTATAACTCTAAAACTCGTGTTTCTACTTATGCTACTCATCCGCCTTTTCCTAGCAGGTTTGCAAAGTCGAACAAGGAGACATTGTACCAAGAGATTTGGGAGATCTTTAAGAAGGTTGAGGTGAACAGTCCACTAATTGAGGCGATAAGGCAGGTTCCTCGCTATGCAAAGTTCTTAAAGGAATTATGCACTTGTAGCGCCCCCTAAGCTAGCAGCTGACTAAACCAAGAATTTAACTAATAAAGAGGCACTAACGAATCTAAATTAAACACTTAAACTTTCAATTAAGAAATCTGCTACAAAAACTTAACCCAAGGCTAACCCCGCTCAGAAATATATATACAAGAACTCCTCTCCAATGATACATATAAAATAATCATTTGGTTTACAAATAGAATTTACTACCAAATAAACATATCACAATATAAACAAATAACGAAGTTAACTTCTCGAAGCTTTCGTTGCGCAACTCTTTCTCATCACTTGAAACTGAAATGGGGAATAATTAACATTTAACTTCTAAGTAATCATATGCGCGATTTGGAAAACATTACATTTTTCCCAAACATTAGAAGACAACAAAACCACTTGAAATAAACAATCATGTATATGGACCTAAACTCCTCCTTTAGATTTTCTGCGGTGACATTTACACACCTTATAATTTCGTGGTGACATTTACACACCGAAAGTAAAGACAAGTTAGTTTGTGGGTGATTAGTATACACACCCGTAATATTGATGCCAATTCCACACCTATTATTAATATTGCGGTGTATCGCCTAGCCATAAATTCTGAAGGAGCAATATCCAATATACCACAGATGGAAATTCTCATTTCCCAAAGACAATCATAAAGATAAACAAAGCATGAAATATGCGAATAGACAATGCATGAGTTTATTAAATAAAAACTTTCGTAAAAGAAATAACAATGATTACAAAACTGTTAAATGCATTCCCACACCTTTTTGATGACCGGCCACGCCTACCTCGAGATCCAAGATCCACGATTCATTCTTTGAATCGATCGTTTTTAATAGAATCTAACTGATAATCACACAAGCACTCTAAGAGTTTAGCCAAAAGGCTCACAGAAGAATCATATAATTCTATCTAATGGTTCTAAGTGCATTATGGTACCTTATTCTCTATCTTTAATATAACTAAGAGTTCACTAAACCGATTAGATTGATTCTATAGTCCGTAGGTAAGTCTTATGAAAATCTACAACTTTGTAGAAGGAACCGGATGCTAAATCGGACCCAAGAGGTCCAATTCAACTATAATAGAAAAATTTGCTCTAAGCCCAAGTACACTAACAAGCCCATTAAACTAAGGCCCAGTCCATCTGGTCAATAAACGGTCTCTAACGGTCAATGTCTGGTCAACGAGGTCACATAACGGTCAACGTCCAAAGTCAGGTCAAGGTCAGAGGATTTAAGGTCAAACGAGTCAACTCACTGAGTTGAATCAAGGTTTACTGAGTTAACACAACTCAGTCAGACAATCGGAGTCAAGCATATCAGCTAGACTGATTGGGATGACAAACAGGCCTAAAACTCAAGAACAGAATTCTATAAAATCACTAAACATTCCATTTATTCAAATAGAACTCAATAATTCAATACAACAGTAAATAAGCCTACCTGCAATTCAGCAGTAGCTGCAAGCTCTAAGAGAGATCACCCTTAGAAATTCTAAATTCAAGCATTCTAATCCAATCAATTGAATCTTCATTACAGGCCACACATTACTCTCAACCCAAATCCTACAACTATCATATCAGTTACACCTTCCCTTCCTGCAACTCCCAAACACATAAAACACAACACTATAATTGCAGGTTCACCCAAATACAAATCAACTCCTGGTATTCAACTTCAATGCCAACTCCATGAACCACAAATAAACATACCATTCAAACAATCCAGTTCAATCCCATACTACCAGCAACTACTTCCCATCACTTTGACCACCACATACACAATAACTACAACTTCATAATCTCCATTGCAACTCAGTTTCTTATCCAACATCAATACTAATTCTAAAAACCCATTCAAAGATTCACAACAACACAACCATTCTAGTTATATCTTCCACATCTTCTCCTTAACCTAATCCACTTTTACTTTACCTGCACAACCAAAACTCCAGTTCCAAGTCCACACATACACACACACACACCTCAATGAACTGCCAATCAAACTGAAAAACATTACTGCAACTCTGCACCACCATACCCTACTGATAATGCATACAATTCTTATAGAATTATTCTTTCCCAGTTCATCAAGTATTTCAACTCAAGTGGTCATGTATAACCAAACTGAGATATTCACCAATTAAGTTAACTTCAGTTGCATCTCTTGACAGTAATACTAGCTAAACAATTTCACATAACAACCATGACTATCTCAATCTTAGTTCAATTATCAAACACATAGATTCATCCAATAAAACTGAATAAATGAACTAAACATCTTAAGGAAGAATTACCTCCATTCATTGGTTCCAACACCATCACCTCCCTAACAGTTTAAGTCATATACCCTAAGAGACATCTCAATCCTCTTCTTTCATAAATCAAGTCTACAACATCAACTCATATCTCCAGATCGATTAAACCTATCTTAAATCAATCTCTTAGAACACCAACTTCATCTTCTTATTCTTCCCTTAATTCTTCTCATGAAGCCTTTGCTCTTAATTGATGATGAACATAAAATCTAATCACTGATTCAATCTTCAACAACCCCATAGCTTCTATCAAACCCCAATTAGAAACAAACCCATCATTTAAATCTTCTTAATCATTACTCAAATAGAACTCCAATTCAGTTCTCTGATAAATCCTTACTTTCTCAATCTTTATTGAAACAACTTCATCCTATCTAAGTTTAATTCCATGGAACCCTTATTGATTAATCTATCACTCTGTCGATTATAACGTAATTCCATCTGTAACTTCACTTAATCAACCCTAATTTCACGATTTGGGGAAGAACATGACGACCTTAATTCACCAATCTTTCACTGAAAGTGTAATTCGACTATTGATTCTTCTTTACGATTCAATTAACATAAAACCCATCCATTATTCTTCAGTTTCATACCCAAATCCTCCTTCAATTCCATCTCACAGAAACCCTAATTTCTAATTCACTTTCTCCTCCGAGTTTGAATCATCAGTAGACAACAGATCCATCACTATCAGTAACTCCATGATCTTCTACACCTCCTATCGATGACAAAAATCCCGTTTAATCTCTCAAACCCGCAAGAATAATAACAGAGGAAGAATGAAAGAGAAAAGAATGAAGAATGAAGAAGAAGAAAGAAAGAAAGATAAGAAAGAAGAATGATCTTCTCGGTTAGGTGCAGATGAGGCCGACCGAATTTGGTGACGCACCCACTTGCTTTGACACGTGCATCCATAGGGTGATATCCAAAATTACTATTTTCCCCTCCAAAAACAAATTGATAAGTTATCTTCATCCGGTATCAGAACGACACGTTCGTGTAGTCCATTTCGCAAAACTTTTCGAGATCTATCTAACGATACTAGTTTCGTATCTAGATCGTTGTTAGATTAGTTTTTATTAATTAACTCCCGTGTTAAAACTAATCGAGTTAATATCATCTAATTCATCACTTGACCAGTCTAATAGCGTTGACAAGCTTGAGGGTCACTACATTCTCCCCACCTTTAAATATTTTTGTCCTCGAAAATCAAACTGACTTCTAGTCTTGAAAACTCCCCACCTCATAGAATAATTCCTTCTCTTTTTTAAGCGCAAACAATAAGAAATAAAGCACACACCTATATGGCTTTCTACAACTAATATCTAAATTTGTAGCTCTAGGTTGAACTACGCTGATTTTAAATTCTATCAAATAGGGAAGTCTAATTTCTTAAACTAATTTTCCATTTTATAAAATACTTGTCTCTAATTACAAGGAAGATTCCTACGAATCTTTCTAGTTGATTTTATAAATATCGGTTTTCTACAGATTTAAATTATACTTCTATGATCAGTCATCTCTGAATGCAGGTGCCCTGTCAAGGTTGGCCAATCCCAACAATGCCTTCCTACGAACAGAGAAAACACAACCTTCACTATTCTCCAGTGCTAGATTTAACTAATTAGTAATTCATTAAAATTAATTAGTCTTTAAACTTTTATCGTAACCGGTGTAACTTAAAATTTTATTTTGTGAAGATAAGTAAATAGTTCACAGCATTTTAAGTAATTTAGCTATCTGAATTAATTATTTTATTCATTTATTTCTCTTACCAATATATGTAATCCCAATTCGATTTTTACTTCAATTTATAATATTTGATAATTTTAACTTTATTGTAAAGTTATATATAATTTTTTTTTCAAGTATTGTCTATTATAAATTTCCTACTAGTTTAATTATTCAATTACTTTTATCAACTGTGTTATTATTCTCAATATTCTTAAGTTTCTAAATATAATTCTACCTTATTCATATTGAATATGTATCTTATCTCTTGATAAATATTGGCGTTGATAATTTAATATAATTTAAATTTGAGTCTACATAAATTTTATAATATATTTTCATAGTCTTTAGATTTTTCTATTAATATGAAGTATTTTATTAATATACGAATCTATTTTGTTTCACAACTAACGTTGTTCTAAGCATTCAAATACTATTATTTCCGCTTCCTGTGTATTTGTTTCATTTTAGAAATTTACTCAGTCATTTATCAGATTAAAGATAATTTGTAATTAGTTTAATTTATAAAAATTAATTGTAGATAAGCGTAAATACTTTTCCATATCTATTTAATCATAATTACTAATTTTATCGTTACATTTCTTTAGTGATATTTTAGTTATGTTGAAGTTCAATATTATACTAGTTAACAAATGCTAACATTACTTATCAAAATTAGAATTATCACTTTTATTATAATTTATGATTACTATTATAATGTTTTTATTATTAACATTTATTTATGTAATTAAAATTTGTTTACTCTTCATATAAGTCAATGTTCAGTAAGTTCTTATGTGACTTACAAGACCTACCAATAATACTAATCTTTGTTTTTATAGTATTAAATTGTCTACGTGTTCATACTTTTTAGATTAATTATTATCAAATCCTGAAGTTATTGGTGTACCCTACAATTTTTACTTCAATACATAAACAAACAAATCAATCGATCAGATAAATCTTTTAATTAATGATAACTTTTAGTGATTAAGATTTATCTCACAAACCAACCCAGTTCTAAACTAATCTAGTTCACTTACTGGCACTGGCTATTTCTATCTTTTCCCATATAAGATCTAATAATGAGCTCTGATACCAAATTTGTAGCGCCCCCTAAGCTAGCAGCTGACTAAACCAAGAATTTAACTAATAAAGAGGCACTAACGAATCTAAATTAAACACTTAAACTTTCAATTAAGAAATCTGCTACAAAAACTTAACCCAAGGCTAACCCCACTCAGAAATATATATACAAGAACTCCTCTCCAATGATACATATAAAATAATCATTTGGTTTACAAATAGAATTTACTACCAAATAAACATATCACAATATAAACAAATAACGAAGTTAAATTCTCGAAGCTTTCGCTGCGCAACTCTGCTCTGTCACTGAAACTGAAATGGGGAATAATTAACATTTAAATTCTAAGTAATCATATGCAGATTTGGAAAAAATTACATGTTTTCCCAAACATTAGAAGACAACAAAACCACTGAAATAAACAATCATGTATATGGACCTAAACTCCTCCTTTAGATTTCTGCGGTGACATTTACACACCTTATAATTTCTGTGGTGACATTTACACACCGAAAGTAAAGACAAGTTAGTCTGTGGGTGATTAGTATACACACCCGTAATATTGATGCCAATTCCACACCTATTATTAATATTGCGGTGTATCGCCCTAGCCATAAATTCTGAAGGAGCAGTATCCAATATACCACAGATGGAAATTCTCATTTCCCAAAGACAATCATAAAGATAAACAAAGCATGAAATATGCGAATAGACAATGCATGAGTTTATTAAATAAAAACTTTCGTAAAAGAAATAACAATGATTACAAAACTGTTAAATGCATTCCCACACCTTTTTGATGACCGGTCACGCCTACCTCGAGATCCAAGATCCACGATTCATTCTTTGAATCGATCGTTTTTAATAGAATCTAACTGATAATCACACAAGCACTCTAAGAGTTTAGCCAAAAGGCTCACAGAAGAATCATATAATTCTATCTAATGGTTCTAAGTTCATTATGGTACCTTATTCTCTATCTTTAATATAACTAAGAGTTCACTAAACCGATTAGATTGATTCTATAGTCCGTAGGTAAGTCTTATGAAAATCTACAACTTTGTAGAAGGAACCGGATGCTAAATCGGACCCAAGAGGTCCAATTCAACTATAATAGAAAAATTTGCTCTAAGCCCAAGTCCACTAACAAGCCCATTAAACTAAGGCCCGGTCCATCTGGTCAATAAACGGTCTCTAACGGTCAACGTCTGGTCAACGAGGTCACATAACGGTCAACATCCAAAGTCAGGTCAAGGTCAGAGGATTTAAGGTCAAACGAGTCAACTCACTGAGTTGAATCAAGGTTTACTGAGTTAACACAACTCAGTCAGACAATCGGAGTCAGGCATATCAGCTAGACTGACTGGGATGACAACCAGGCCTAAAACTCAAGAACAGAATTCTATAAAATCACTAAACATTCCATTTATTCAAATAGAACTCAATAATTCAATACAACAGTAAATAAGCCTACCTGCAATTCAGCAGTAGCTGCAAGCTCTAAGAGAGATCACCCTTAGAAATTCTAAATTCAAGCATTCTAATCCAATCAATTGAATCTTCATTACAGGCCACACATTACTCACAACCCAAATCCTACAACTATCATATCAGTTACACCTTCCCTTCCTGCAACTCCCAAACACATAAAACACAACACTATAATTGCAGGTTCACCCAAATACAAATTAACTCCTGGTATTCAACTTCAATGCCAACTCCATGAACCACAAATAAACATACCATTCAAACAATCCAGTTCAATCCCATACTACCAGCAACTACTTCCCATCACTTTGACCACCACATACACAATAACTACAACTTCATAATCTCCATTGCAACTCAGTTTCTTATCCAACATCAATACTAATTCTAAAAACCCATTCAAAGATTCACAACAACACAACCATTCTAGTTATATCTTCCACATCTTCTCCTTAACCTAATCCACTTTTACTTCACCTGCACAACCAAAACTCCAGTTCCAATTCCACACATACACACACACACCTCAATGAACTGCCAATCAAACTGAAAAACATTACTGCAACTCTGCACCACCATACCCTACTGATAATATATACAATTCTTACAGAATTATTCTTTCCTAGTTTATCAAGTATTTCAACTCAAGTAGTCATGTATAACCAAACTGAGCTATTCACCAATTAAGTTAACTTCAGTTGCATCTCTTGACAGTAATACTAGCTAAAAAAATTCATCTTCATCACATAACAACCATGACTATCTCAATCTTAGTTCAATTATCAAACACATAGATTCATCAAATAAAACTGAATAAATGAACTAAACATCTTAAGGAATAATTACCTCCATTCATTGGTTCCAACACCATCACCTCCCTGACAGTTTAAGTCATATACCCTAAGAGAAATCTCAATCCTCTTCTTTCATAAATCAAGTCTACAACATCAATTCATATCTCCAGATAGATTAAACCTATCTTAAATCAACCTCTTAGAACACCAACTTCATCTTCTTATTCTTCCCTTATTTCTTATCATTAAGCCTTTGCTCTTAATTGATGATGAACATAAACTCTAATCACTGATTCAATCTTCAACAACCCCATAGCTTCTATCAAACCCCAATTAGAAACAAACCCATCATTTAAATCTTCTTAATCATTACTCAAATCGAACTCCAATTTAGTTCTCTGATAAATCCTTACTTTCTCAATCTTCATTGAAACAACTTCATCCTCTCTAAGTTTAATTACATGGAACCCTAATTGATTAATCTATCACTCCGTCGATTATAACGTAATTCCATCTGTAACTTCACTCAATCAACCCTAATTTCACGATTTAGGGAAGAACAGGACGACCTTAATTCACCAATCTTTCACTGAAAGTGTAATTCGACTATTGATTCTTCTTTACGATTCAATTAACATAAAACCCATCCATTATTCTTCAGTTTCATACCCAAATCCTCCTTCAATTCCATCTCACAGAAACCCTAATTTCTAATTCACTTTCTCCTCCGAGTTTGAATCATCAGTAGACAACAGCTCCATCACTATCAGTAACTCCATGATCTTCTACACCTCCTACCGATGAAAAAAATCCCGTTTAATCTCTCAAACCCGTAAGAATAAGAACAGAGGAAGAATGAAAGAGAAAAGAAAGAAGAATGAAGAAGAAGAAAGAAATAAAGAAAGAAAGAAAGATAAGAAAGAAGAATGATCTTCTCGGTTAGGTGTAGATGAGGCCGACCGAATTTGGTGACGCGCCCACTTTCTTTGACACGTGCAGCCATAGGGTGATATCCAAAATTACTATTTTTCCCTCCAAAAACAAATTGATAAGTTATCTTCATCCGGTATCAGAACGACACGTTCGTGTTGTCCATTTCGCAAAACTTTTCGATATCTATCTAACGATACTAGTTTCGTATCTAGATCGTTGTTAGATTAGTTTCTATTAATTAAAGCCCGTGTTAAAACTAATCGAGTTAATATCGTCTAATTCGTCACTTGACCAGTCTAATAGCGTTGACGAGCTTGAGGGTCACTACAACACTAATAAGCAAAAATTGACCGGTAATGAGGTAATAAGTGTGGGGGAGAATGGTACGAAATATCTTCAAAATAAATTCCCACCTAAGTTGAAAGACCCCGGTAGTTTCACCATACCATGTACTATTGGTAAAATCAGGTTTGAACGTGCATTGCTAGATTTAGGAGCATCCATTAATGTTATGCCTGCTTCCGTTTATGAATCCTTGAATCTTAGACCTCTTAAAAATACTGGTATTGTTATACAACTTGCTGATAGGTCTAATACTTACCCGAAAGGGGTTATTGAAGATGTTTTGGTGTAGCTTAATCAACTCATATTTCCGGCAGATTTTTATGTTCTTGACATGATAGATGAAGATTCACCATTGACTACCACCTTTCTGTTTTCAAAGGCGCTTTAACTATGGAATTTGATGATGAGATCATAAGTTTCAATATCTTTGAGGCTATGAGATATCCTAGTGATGTGCATTCATGTTTTTCTATTGATATTATAGATTCTCTAGATCAACAGATTTTTGAATTGAATAGTGATGATGCCTTAGAAAACAGCATAGTGGAAGGTTTAGGTTATGGAAAATACAAAGACCTTTAAAGTGAATTGTCTATTTGTGATGAGCTTAAAGAGGCTGTTTTATCTCTTAACTCATTATAAGAAGTTTCACAAAAGTATAATGCGTCTTATGTTTCTTTGCCGCTTACTAATGAGAAACTTTTACCATCGATTGTGCAGGCTCCTATTCTTGAGTTGAAACCTCTTCCGGATCACCTCAAATACATATATTTAGGTGACAAGGAAGAGTTACCGGTGATCATTTCCAAAACCGTTACCAAGGTGCAAGAGGAGAAACTTGTTCGAGTGCTAAGAGAGTACAAGTCTGCCATTGTGTGGACCATTGCCGATATCAAAGGAATCAGTCCTTCCACATGTATGCACCAAATACTTCTTGAGGAGGGGGAAAAACCAACAAGAGAAGCTCAACGCCGCTCGAACCTTCCAATGATGGAAGTAGTCAAGAAAGAAATCCTGAAGTTGTTGGATGTAGGGGTTATCTATCCCATATCCGATAGCAAATGGGTGAGCCTGGTTCAAGTCGTTCCAAAGAAATCCGGAATCACGATGGTGAAAAATGATGATAATGACTTGGTTCCAACTAGAATCCAGACCGGTTGGAGAGTTTGCATTGACTACCGAAAGCTTAACTCTACCACCCAAAAGGACCATTTTCCATTACCATTCATTGATCAAATGCTTGAAAGGTTGGATGGACACTCTCACTATTGCTTCCTTGATGGTTTTTCAAGTTATAACCAGATTGCAATAGCTCCGGAAGATCAAGAAAAGACAACGTTTACTTGTCCTTTTGGCACTTTTGCGTATAGACGTATGTCATTTGGTTTGTGAAATTCTCCAACCACTTTTCGACGTTATATGGTAAGTATATTCTCAGATTATGTGAAAAACATCATAGAAGTGTTTATGGATGATTTTAGCGTGTATGGTAATTCTTTTGACAAGTGCTTAGATAACCTTGCACTTATTCTTAAACGATGCGTAGAAACTAATCTTGCGCTTAATTAGGAAAAGTATCACTTTATGGTCAATCATGGGATTGTGCTATGCCATGTTATCCTATAGGGGGTTAGAAGTGGAAAAGTCTAAGATAGATTTGATTAGAAACTTACAGTACCCCACAACTGTGAGGGAGGTTCGCTCTTTTCTTGGTCATGCAAGTTTTTATAGGAGATTCATCAAGGATTTCTTCAAGATTGCAATGCCCATGTGTAGACTTTTGTAGAAATATGTGGCCTTTGATGGTGATAAGGAATGCAAGGAAGCTTTTGACACCTTGAAAGAGTTGTTGACTACCGCACCAATTATCAAACCACCGGACTGGAGCAAGCCATTTGAGTTGATGTGCGATGCAAGTGATTATGCTATTGGAGCCGTGTTGGGACAGCGAGATGGTAAAGTTCCATATTCCATTTATTATGCTTCTAGAACACTCAATGGAGCGCAAATAAACTACTCTACAACTGAAAAGGATCTCTTGGCCATAGTGTTTGTATTAGATAAGTTTAGATCTTATTTAGTGGGTACAAAGGTGGTTGTTTTCTCCGACCATGCTGCACTTCGATACTTGCTAACAAAGAAGGATGCTAAGCCAAGGCTCATAAGGTTGATACTCCTTCTTCAATAATTCAACATGCAAATCAAGGATAAGAAGGGTAGTGAGAATACCGTAACATATCATCTAAGCAGATTGGTTGTGTCCGAAGAAGCGATTCCTTTGTATGATAGCTTTCTAGATGAGCAACTCTTTGCGGTTGTTGGCACAACTCCATGGTATGCTGATATTGTTAACATTTTGGTGACGGGACAAGTACCTAGTTCCATGTCTACATTCCAAAAACACAAGCTCAAGAAGATTTCCAAGCAATATATATGGGATGAACCTTATTTGTGGAAGCATTGCTCCGATCAAGTGATACGCAGGTGCGTAATCGAATCCGAGTTCCAATCAATTCTGAATTTTTGTCACTCATATGCTTGTGGTGGCCATTTCAGAGCTAAGAGGACATCCCTCAAGGTTCTCGAAAGTGGTTTTTATTGGCCAACATTGTTCAAGGATGCATATTTATTTTGCAAGGCTTGTGATAGGTGTCAAAGGACATGCAACCTAGGTGCTAGAAACTAAATGCCACAAACACCAATTCTCTTTGTTGAGATTTTTGATGTTTGGGGTATTGATTTTATGGGGCCTTTTTTGAATTCCAATGGGAAATTTTATATACTTCTTGTTGTAGATTATGTTTCTAAATTGGTGGAAGCTAAAGCCTCCCCTACTAATGACTCTCAAGTTGTTTGTGAGTTTGTGAAGGAACATATATTTTCTAGATTTGGTACACCTCGAGTGGTGATTAGTGATGGAGGTTCGCACTTCAAGAGATCCTTTCATGCTCTTCTAAAGAAGTATAACATTTATCATAAAGTTGGCACACCGTATCATCCACAAACGAGCGGTCAAGCTGAAATTTCCAACTGGGATATTAAGTTCATCCTAGAGAATATGGTGAACGTTAAGGAAAGATTGGAGTTATAGACTCAATGACGCTTTGTGGGCATATAGGACAGCTTACAAGACACCCATTGGTATGTCTCCTTTTAGGCTTGTCTATGGAAAAACTTGCCATCTTCCCGTCGAACTTGAGCACATAGCTTATTGGGCTATCAAGGTATGTAATATGGAATTAGATGCAGCTGGTGAACATATGAAACTTCAACTCAATGAGTTAGAAGAGATACGAAATGATGCATATGAAAGTTCACACATTTACAAAGAAAAGACCAAGGCATTCCATGATAGAATGATTTCCCAAAATATTTTTGAAGTAGGGAAGAAAGTTCTTTTATTCCATTCTCGTCTTAAATTGTTTTCGGGTAAACTTAGGTCCAGATGGATTGGACCATTTGTTGTTACTAATGTGTTCTCTCATGGTGCAGTTGAAATTAGTAGTCCCAAAACAGGGCTGTTTTCCAAGGTCAACGACCATCGTTTGAAACTATACTATGAGCAGTTTGTGATGGAGAATCAGGATATGATCACATTGAGTGATCCACTCCCTCTGGAAGAGTGATTGGAGATGAAAGTCAGGCTGACGACTTTAAACCAAGCGCTAAGTAGGAGGCAGCCCACCGGTTTTGTATCTTTATCTTTTTATTTTTAAGCATTTTATCTTTATTTTCCTTGTTTTTGCATATCATTTGCGGAATTTCCCACCTTGAACTTTACTTTGAATGACTAAATTTTACATTGAGGATAATGTAAAGTTTAAGTGTGGGGGAGCATTTATATGTTTGTATAGTTTGTTTGATGACTTTAGTAAAAAAAATAATATATATATATATAGAAAAAAAGAAAAAAGAAAAAAGAAAAAATTGCTTTATAAACTCCGAAATCTAGAAACTTGTGCCTTTAGGATGACACTACCAATATAAGTGGATGGAACCATCTTGGTTACAGGAGTTGAGGAACCCATTAACTAAAAGGATGGACATAGCTCAAATAACATGATAAGTTGTTACCATATCTCGGAATGTCACCATATCATATTCTGTTTTTATTTTTGCAAACTTTTTGTTTCTCTAAGTGATTTGGTGGGTCACTAACATCGAATTGTTATTACTGCTATGATGAAATAGAGTGATTGAGTTAAAAAAAGAAAAAACAAAAAAAAGACCTGACCAATTAGACCAACCAGAGTATATATTTATAAAATAAAAAAAATGACATTTGGATAGCAATATGTGTTTGTTCTCCCTGTCTCCGTTGCCTAAACAAGCGTGAAATGCAGGATCTAAGGGAATTACCATATAATCTACTGACAAGAAGCATGCACTTGGATCCAAAAGATCTAATCATGTTGTCAAATAAAAAAAAATGAAAAATGAAAAAGAAAAAAAATATTATTATTGTTCAATAAAACCGACTCCTGGTTCCCTTGTATATGCCAGTTGAGTCGATCTAGAATTAAGATTTTTGATCGCTGGTTCCCTTATATATGCCAGTTGTGTTGACACTAGATTTCGGACCAGTATCTTAATCCAATAGGATGCATAGGTTCATCTTGGAGGTGACCTTCAAACAGATATGGGAAACACCGATCACTTATAAACATTCGCAAACATTTACCTCTATATCATCTTCTTAATCTATTCATGTGTGATTGTGGTTAGTCAGATTCCGAGTATTGTGGGTTGTTCGACTTTCTAAGTGGAGCTTTATTTACTTATATATGAATTGGATTTGAATCAAGGTACCTCCCCTTGTAATCATTTTGGATTCGTTCATAGACTCTTCACAGGTAGTTGGAATTTGTAGTAAAAGGTTTTATAGGTACACCTCTTGTAAACCTTTACGAGACTAAAACCCGTCCACTAGGGACACCTATGGGTTCAAAGGCTTGTTATACATGCTTAGTGTGACCGTATCCTCGACGAGACGGAGCTGTATATATGTTTTAGAATTAGTTTTGTTTGATTTGATCGAGGACTAGCAAAGTCTAAGTGTGGAGGAATTTGATAGGTGTCTAAAACACCTTAATATTTATCTATTGTTTATGCTTTCTTTGCTAAGTTTTCTTGTAAATTACGTATTTTATGTTTGCTTTTGAGTATTTAGGTACTTTGGAGTCATTTGGAACAAAAGAAGAAGAAACAAGGCAAAAGTGTCATTTCAAGTGCAACTGCTGTTGGAGACGAACTATTTCTCATTATTTGCTTCTATTTCTTAAATATATGTCTGAAAAGCATGTCAGCTTTAGTGATGCAATTTATGTCTGAAAAGCATGACAGCTTTAGTGATGAAGAGACATTGAAGAGAAGAAGTGAATCTGAGAAATAAGAGACGGATGATGTCGGCGAAAGAATTCAAAGAGCGCAAAAGCGTCATTTATGGAGAAAATGCTATTGGGAGCTCGGCCAAGGATAAATGGGCTACCGTGGAGTCACTAAATGTTGTCATTTGGTAGCTTATATTTGGCTGTGTGCCTATAACACTTCTTATCATTACACAGCCCTAAAATTCAGAAGGGAATTGATTTCTCAATCATTTTCCTCTAGTATTCAGAAAACAAAAATGTTTCTCTTTATTTTCGAGTTTCATCTGTGTAGTTG